>JARQOC010000002.1:208107417-209307417 GCA_033576535.1 Allobates femoralis | reverse complement strand
CCTTCAAAAGGAACCTGAAGACCCACCTCTTCCAACAAGCCTACAACCTGTGGTGATTCTCAGTGCACCAAACCACCACATCACCGGCTCTACCCTCTCCTATTGTATCCTTACCCATCCCTTGTAGACTGTGAGCCCTCGGGCAGGGCCTTCTCTCCTCCTGTACCTGTGTGTGCCTTGTATAGCTCATGTTTTTTATACTTGTCTATGTATGCCAGTTTTTCACATGTAAAGTGCGATGGGATAAATGGTGCTATAATAATGAATAATAATAATAATAAGATATGCAAAAGATAATTTCACTTGATGAACAGTTGTTTTAAACTGCAAGATAATCATGATAAAAGCGTTGTTAAGAACACTAGTTCACAATTATTTATCAGTATAGATGCAGCTTAACATCTTGCCATGACTTTTTCTACTTTACATTGTAAATCAAGATGAGTAACAAAAAGCTGAAAAAATAAACTGGTTACAGGATGAATAGAGGCATGAATAATAAGGAAGGGGTGGTAATTGTGAAAAGGGGCTTAGTCAGCAAATTTCACCATTATGACTTGTATGTACGGATGCTGAGAGTGCATTGTGTCATTAAAAGATTGTTTCATATGATGTCTTGCTAATTGATGACTAGCATAGGGTTGAATGGGAATGTTAATTTACTGAAGAAAAGGAGGTATTCTTTCAGTCCAAGGTGGACGAGGACTGCAGAGATATAAAGAAGTCCAATTACAACGTTATCAAAATGTCTTTGTGTAGCTTGTAAGGAAGCCATGGCAATTCTTGGATAGTTAAACAAGCATATCATTAATTGAATGTTTTCTGTTAGCCTGGATCTTTTCATTTGTACTGAGAGTCTGCTGTCCGCTGGTAACAATTCGTATAAAATTATCTAGCCGTTTTATTGAAAATAGGAACTGGTTAACAGACGTGTCTCCATTTAGTCCGCAGGCACTTTTGTAACATTGCAAACTTAAATAGATTCATCTTACCATGCTAATCTAAAGCTACGGAATGCCAAACCTATTATTACTCACAGGCAAAGCAGTAGGAAATTACGAGTGGGAAATTGTGCAGTAGTTGTATAAAGGGGTTGGCAACTTGATTTTTTTTTTATTTTTCAGAACAATTTATCAAAAAATCACAGACAGATACCTTTGTTATGGAAATATTACAAGAAAATAATAAATCATGGATTTTAAGTGATACATGTCTACCGCCAAAAATTTTAAGATGAAGATATTAGCTACATTCACTGTGAATTGAATTATGATGATAATTACAGTAATAGTAATCGCTACAGGTTTCACCGGCTTAAGAGACGCATCATTTTTTTACAGATGAGATTAAAAAGTAGGGATGAGCGAGTAGTCAAATACTCAGACTCGCTATACTCGTGCCGAGTACATCGTAATACTCGGGTATTTGGTGCGAGTAGTGAGTCCAATGTTAGTCAACAGGAAATGTGAGTAATTGTCTGCTGGACCCAAAAAAAGCAATCTGGGGGCATGATTACCGTAAGAGTGAGTTATGATGGAGGAGATCTTCTGACAGCTCAGTGTGTAAGTGGTGTAAAGAGTGATCTGCTCTAGGGGCTGTGTGATGGTTAATGCAGGAAGAAGCCACCCATCATCATCATCATCACAAGGACTTCACAATTATAAAGAGTGGACTACTGGCATTGTCTCCATGTACTATGGTTGATGAACAAAGCATCATCATCATCACAAGGGCTTCACAATTATGAAGCTAGGACTACTAGCACAGTAGTTGCAGTGCCCATTGTTCAGGCATAGCCATAGTGTCTCCAAAAAGCAGCCCAAAGGGCTGTACCATGGTTGATGAAGGAAGCAGGCCTCAGCCAAACAATTATGAAGCTAGGACTACTAGCACAGTAGATGCAGTGCCCAATGTCCAGGCATAGCCATAGTGTCTCCAAAAAGTAGCCCAAGGAGCTGTACCATGGTTGATTAAGGAAGCAGGCCTCAAGGACCAAACAATTCTGAAGCTAGGACTACTAGCACAGTAGTTGCAGTGCTCAGTGTGCATGCATAGCCATAGTGTCTCCAAAACGTAGCCCACGGGGCTGCACCATGGTTGATGAAGGAAGCAGGCCTCAAGGGCCAAACAATTATGAAGCTAGGACTACTAGCACAGTAGTTGCAGTGCCCAATGTCCATTCAAAGCCATAGTATCTCCACAAAGTAGCCCAAGGGGCTGTATCATGGTTGATGAAGGAACAAGCCTCAAGTGACAAACAATTATGAAGCTAGCCTAGGACTACTATCACAGTAGTTGCAGTGCTCAATGTACAGGCATAGCCATAGTGTCCCCAAAAATTATCCCAAGGGGCTGTATTATGGTTAATGAAGGAAGCAGGCCTCAAGGGCCAAACAATTATGAAGCTAGCCTAGTAACACTTTCACAGTAGTTGCAGTGCCCAATGTCCAGGCATAGCTATAGTGTCCCCAAAAATTAGCCCAAGGGGCTGTATTATGGTTAATGAAGGAAGCAGGCCTCAAGGGCCAAACAATTATGAAGCTAGGACTACTAGCACAGTAGTTGCAGTGCTCAATGTGCAGGCATAGCCATAGTGGCTCCAAAAATTAGCCCGGGGGCTGTGGAGGCTGGAGGAGGCGGGGGGGGGGGGGCTGCTGTATGAGCGGCCCCGTCACGTGGGGCCGCTCATTATATATGCACTGCATCCCCCTGTCAATCAGCGGCAGGGGGAAGCAGTTCATATAGCCCCCCAAAAGCTGGCACTGTCCCCCCTTGTAAGGCCCCCCCCCCCCCGGTGCTTATACATTACCATCCCGGTGTTCTGATCGGCGCCGCTCCTCGGTGCTTCTTCATCCTCCCGTCCTCGCTGGCTCCATCCGTGATCTCCGGCTGTCGCAGCGATGTGACGTCATCGCGCGACCGCCAGAGAACCCGGATGCAGCCAGCGCGGGAGGATGAAGACGCAGCACGGAGGAGCGGCGCCGATCAGAACACCGGGATGGTAATGTATAAGTAGCGGGGGGGGTACACTTACAAGGGGGGACAGTGCCAGCTTGTGGGGGCTGTTGGTACCCCCTGGGGGCTGTTGGTACCCCCAGGGGGCTGCTGGGTACCCTCTGGGGGCTGTTGGTACCCCCAGGGGGCTGTTGGTACCCCCAGGGGGCTGCTGGGTACCCCCAGGGGGCTGCTGGGTACCCCCTGGGGGCTGTTTGTACCCCCAGGGGGATGTTGGTACCCCCAGGGGGCTGCTGGGTACCCCCTGGGGGCTGCTGGGTACCCCCAGGGGGCCGCTGTATAACCCCTGGGGGTGCTGTATAACCCCTGGGGGCTGCTGTATATACTGCTGAGGCCTGTATACCACTGGGGCTGCTGTATATACCACTGGGGCTGCTGTATATACCACTGGGGCTGCTGTATATACCACTGGGGCTGCTGGGGCTCCTGTATACTACCACTGGGGCTGCTGGGGCTCCTGTATACTACCACTGGGGCTGCTGTATACTACCACTGGGGCTGCTGGGGCTGCTATATACTACCACTGGGGCTGCTATATACTACCACTGGGGCTGCTATATACTACCACTGGGGCTGCTGGGGCTGCTATATACTACCACTGGGGCTGCTATATACTACCACTGGGGCTGCTGTATACTACCACTGGGGCTGCTGGGGCTGCTATATACTACGACTGGGGCTGCTGTATACTACCACTGGGGCTGCTAAGGATGCTATATACTACCACTGGGGCTGCTATATACAACCACTGGGGCTGCTATATACTACTACTGGGGCTGCTATATACTACCACTGGGGCTGCTGTATACTACCACTGGGGCTGCTATATACTACCACTGGGGCTGCTGTATACTACCACTGGGGCTGCTGGGGATGCTATATACTACCACTGGGGCTGCTGGGGCTGCTATATACTACCACTGGGGCTGCTATATACTACCACTGGGGCTGCTGTATACTACTGCTGGGGCAGCTATATACTACCACTGGGGCTGCTGGGGCTGCTATATACTACCACTGCGGCTGCTGTATACTACCACTGGGGCTGCTGGGGATGCTATATACTACCATTGGGGCTGCTGTATACTACCACTAGGGCTGCTGTATACTACCACTGGGGAGGCCTGTATACCACTGGGGGGGGCCTGTATACCACACTGCTGGGGGCTGTATACCTGTGCTGGGGTCCACCCTCGGCTTATACACGAGTCAATAGGTTTTTCCAGATTTTTGGGGCAAAAGTAGGGGGGTCGGCTTATACACGGGTCGGCTTATACACGAGTATATACGGTAATTAACGGGACATTGTTTTTAACTTATTGACCATGAGGTACATGTTGCGGAAGCAGGAGTTTAAAACATTTATAAGAAGAGTAAAACGGGTTTGTATGGAAAGGGATGGACGTGATCACCAGGTACCTAAAATAACATTTTGGGTGACTTTAGGTTGGGTTGCTGTCATCAGGAGGGCTTAAATACTCTTGCAAAATCCAGGCTTGTTAAATTTGATCTGAGTCAGCCTGTCTGCATTCTCTATAGTCAGCCGTGTGTGTGTATCTGTGATGATTGCCCCAGCGGCACTGAACACACACTCTGACATCACACTAGCAGCAGGGCAGGCCAGCACCTCCAAGGCATATAAGGAGAGGTCTGGCCAACTATGCAGCTTGGATACCCAGTAATTAAACGGAATAGATGCGTCAGGAAGGACGCAGGTATGGTCACTTACATAGTTATTTACCATCTTGTGCAACTTATCCCTCCTTGACATTGCTACCGGTCCAGGAGCCCTTGCTCATAAGTCAGTTTATCGAAGATGACCCAGTTTAAGGACATTTTATCACCACCTCTTCTGGACCTGCTGGTCGTGTCTCTCTCCATTAATGCATGTTGTTGCACAGAGCTGGTACCTCCGCTAGCAGCGGTGTCTGAGGGTGATGTTGCCATCAAATCAACAATGGCCCTCTTGAAGGATTCTATTGTGAAACCCCTTGGTGACTGCAACAGTAGCAAGGGAAATTTGTCCTTGTACCGTGGGACTAGAGAGGTGGCCAACCAGTATAGATTGTTGTTGAAAATGTGCATCATGCGAGGGTCTTGGCACAGACAGTTAGATATGAAGTGTGCCATGTGTGCCAAGCTGCAAAGAGGCAAATGCTCTGTGACCCTAGAAGGAGGAACAATACCCATGCTCACCCCGCACTGAGTCTCCTCCTCCACCTCCTCCTCTCCAGCCCACCCATGCTGTACAGACATGGGTGGGAGACCTCTGTGTAGCATGAGGTGTCCACTCGGTACCACTGAAAAAGAAGTCCTCTCCCTCCTCATCTTCCTCATCATCTTCATCCCCCTATCTTGCCTGATGAGATTGGCTGGGCTGGGTAGGATCACCCATTGTAAAATCTTGCTCCATACCCAGCTGCTGGGCACTCCAAGATTCCATTTTTAGGTTATGCCACACCCACTCAACAGTTGTTATGTGTCTTGGCTGAGTCTCAGTCTGACGGGCATGTTTAACCTGGTATCCAGCAAGTACCCTTTGCTGCTCACTTATCCTTGCCAACATTTGATATGTTAAGCTCCACCGTGTTGGCAGGTCACAAATGAGTCAGTGGTTTGGCTAATTAAATTGCTTTTGAAGTGCTTCAAGACTGGCAACAGTGGTTGAGGAAAGGCGGAAATCGGCACAAATATGGCACAACCTTCTCAAGTAGGTACAGCAAGTTTTTATGAATTTCTGCACCACTAGGTTCAGAACATGAGCCATGCATGGCATGTGTACCAGCTTCCCGAGCTTTAAAGCCACCACCAAGTTATGCCCATTATCACAGACAACCAGACTCGGTTGGAGGGAGTTGCAGTCACTTCACAACAGCCTTTCTAGGAATTTGGGGGTTTTCTGACATAGCTGCAGATGTTCAGATGCAGATATTGGGGAACAAGGAGCAGTTAGTGCTTAGTGGAAGTTAGCACTACAGCCTAATTCTGCTTTGTTTTTCACACAGCACCACAATGTCGCCCAAAAAATTGCCCTGAGGTTTAAGGCTAAATTTTACGCAAAACCAGTCACCACACAAGACAGCGGTGCTGGATGTGTGTCACTTGTGCAGTACCATGCGTGCTTGTAGGTGTGAACACAGCGCTGCAACGGCATAAAAAAATTGCCCTGAGGTTTAAGGCTAGGGTCACATTAGAGCCATGGAAGCACTAAAATCTAGAGGTTTTTTTCATGTTGAGATTTTGAAAAACTCTAGCATTAATGCTAGCTAATAGGCTAGCTCACACTTGGCGTATTCTAAGTTTCCAGCGGTGTCCGCTGAAAACTTATAATCTTTACCCAAGAACACAGGCTGCGTGGCGGGAAAACGCGGCCCCTAGCAACCCGCTGTGTTCCCTGGATACCAGCTATATAGTGGGCTGCGGGGAGTGTGATTTGACCACGCACGCACCATGCACAGGGAAACGCAGCATGATGCGTTTCCCTGTGCGTGGTGCAAATCGCACTCCCTGCAGCCCACTCTGTAGCTGGTATCCAGGGAACACAGCGTGTTGCTAGGGGCTGCTTTCTCCCACTACGCAGCCTATGTTCAGAATAGATTCTAAGTTTTGTGCGCTTGCGTTAGCCGTAAGGGCTGACGCAAGTGTGACCCTAGCCATAGGCTCCCATGCAAAAAAGTATGGTCAAAGTGCAACACGTTTGACGCTAGGTGTTTTTGCAAAAGCACCAAAAAACATGGTAAGCAGCGCTTTTGGTGGAGTTTGCCAAAATGCATGCATTTTTTTAACATGGAAGTCTATGCGAAATGCATGTGTTAATGCATGGTACATATACGTACCATGTGTTAATGCATGCGTTAACGCTAGCACTAAGAATGTAAAAAATGCCATGAAAATGGCAAGGGAAAAAAAACTACCCTGTATAGCATCCTTCCAACGGATACAAGGTCCCAAATGTGACCCTAGCCTAAGGAAAAATATTACGCAAAACCAGTCACCACACAAGACAGCTGGCTGGCTGCGTATCACTTGTGCATTACCGTGCGTGCTATTCGGTGTGAACACAGCACCGCAATGGCACAAAAACATTGCACTGAGGTTTAAGGCTAAATATTACGCAAAACCAGTCACCACACAAGACAGCGGTGCTGGCTGTGTGTCACTTGTGCAGTACCATACTTGCTATTTGGTGTGAACACAGCACTTCAGCGGCACAAAAAAATTTCCCTGAGGTTTAAAGGGAACCTGACCCCTAAAAATCACCCCCTATCATTTCAATACATGTCTCTGTACCTTAATTATCCTATTCTACCTATCCCTTTTTGTCAAAATTGTGTATTTGTAAACTTTCAAAAAGTGCTTTTATTACCTCCTCATCTGCAGCTTCTGGGCTCTTAAGAAGACACACAGGGCATTCCCTGTGGCTTCTTTCCACTGCCTTTAGTGAAATTATTCACGCCCCGATGGGCGTGATAATCCTTTTGCATCTTCCTCGCCCACCTCCATGGGCGGATAAGCCGATATGATGCTAATCGCGTCATATCCAGCTATCATGACGTTGGTACATCTATTGGGTGTATCGAGGACCTCGCGATGCGCATTGCGCATGTGCGAAGTTACTTTACAGCAGCTCATCACAGGTAAGATGCCGGATATGATGCAATTAGCGTCATAGCTGCTTATCCGCCCATAGAGGAGGGTGAGGAAGATGCAAAAGGATCATCACGCCCATTGGGGCATGAATAATTGCACTAAAGGCGGCGGAAAGAAGCCACAGGGAACACCCTGTGTGGCTTCTCAAGAGACCAGAAGCTGCAGAAGAGGAGGTAATAAAAGCACTTTTTGAAAGTTTATAAATACACAATTTTGACAAAAAAGGATAGGTAGAAGAGGATAATTAAGGTGCAGGGACATGTATTGAAAGGATAGGGGGTGAGATTTTTTAGGGATCAGGTTTCCTTTAAGGGTAAATATTACGCAGAACTAGTCTCCACACAAGACAGCAGTGCTGGCTGCGTGTCACTTGTGCAGTGCCGTGCATGCTATTTGGTGTGAACACAGCACTGCAACGTCACAAAAAAATTGCCCTGAGGTTTAAGGGTAAATATTATGCAAAGCCAGTCACCACATAAGACAGCGGTGCAGGCTGCTTGTCACTTGTGCAGTACCATGAATGCTATTTGGTGTGAACACAGCACTGCAACAGCAAAAAAATTGGCCTGCAGGGGTAAATGTGACCCCAAAAATAGCTGGGAAAACTGTCACTACTCCCTGACCTTATACTTTCAGCTCTGAGAAGAGCTGAAATATTGCTGACTGTACTATGTGGTACTTTAACGCTCCTGCGTGTCTCCCTGCACTACAGTCACCTATATTACAATACTGGTATCTTTCACAAGAGCTTTTGTGTTTTACAAAGGATTTCTGGATGATTTTCACAAGCACAACTCTCCCTAGTAGCTGCTCACACTCTCCCTACACTAGCTGCGTTCTGCATGCAATGTGCAGAAAATGGCAGCGGCAGGGCTTATATAGAGCCTATGAGTCATAGGCTATGACTCATGTTTGACGCTGGGCGGCCAGCCAATCATAGTAATGCCACAACCAAGAAGGATGTGACATTATTCTGATTGGCTAATGCTGGGCGGGAGATCCGAATATTGCGAGGCGAGTAGTGAAATATTTGCTATGTTTCGAGTACCGCGAATACCGAATACTTACGAATATAGTCACTCATCTCTAATAAAAAATGCATTTTTCTTTATATGAACTGTCCAGGAATTTCTGGCCCTGATATTAGTATAGGGATGGCAATGGAGTCTACATAATGAAAAAGTGCAGAATAGTTTGACCACAATTTGTCCACACTTATTCCTCAGTCTGAAACTACAGCTAAAAGTGTGTCACGCTTGGTGGGAGCTTCAGCAACTAGATATCTATAGCCTTATATCATGATGTACGATAATAGGAGCGCTCTGCACATACATGTTTGTCTTAGGTTAGACTTAAAGAAAGTTAAGGCCTCTACCAAAACTATCCCTATTAAGAACTCGTAGGAAGACATGAAGCCTTTATTGGGTGGAGTCACACTTAGAAGGCACAATCCAGAAACCGCCTCCATTAACGGATGCGGTTTTGAACTGTGCCTTCATACTTCTTAAAATTTGTGAAAATGCAATCCTCATTCCGGATCTGGATGCATTAATGTATCCGGTTTTGGAATGAGTATTTTTGCAATTTTCAAAATCAGATCCGGATCCGGTACTGCAAGGTATATCTATGTAGCTTGCAGTACCGGTCCCATAGGCGCCTATGTTAAAAAAACCAGATCCGGTTTTGCAACCGCTCCAAAAAATGCAGCCTGCATGATTTTTACTGCAAACTACAAAACTGGATCCGGTAACCGGATTGCCATTTGGGCAATCCGGCTTTTGTATTGCAGCCTATGGGCTGCGGATCCGGATCCGATTTTGAGCATTTTTAATGCTCAAAACCGGATCAGGATTAAAAAACAAACAAATGTGACCCTAGCCATTATTAGAGATGAGCAAAGCTTTGCAGATTCACTATGGGTGAAATGCTTTAATACTGATCCCTCCTTCAGACACCATTGTCTTATATGAAGGAAATATGTACTGTATCTAAAAATGGAAATTTGCCCTTTGGTGAAATGCCAGCCATCCGATTCTCTTGGCTCTACTTTTATTATTAGTGCCTGACCTCAGTTATGCTCTTGTTAACTAAATGGATGTGAAACCCGCAGACATATTCCATTAAGGTAAGGTACTAGCCCCTCATTGACGCTTGTACATTTGGAATGAGATGATTAACATGCTCATGAGTATGTAACGTAGTGTATGTAAGTTTCTATACTTTTGGCCAGGCAGTGATAAGACATTAAAGTAGTGTTTAACAAGAGCTTAATCTGCAAGAAATCAGAATATGACATTGCACTACAATAATATTCATATTGGTCTACAGTATATGCATATTATCTGCCTAAATTGAAATTCTTTTATTTCATACTGTACCCAAGAATGTCTAAAATAACACAATTATGATTAACCTAATGCTCAAAATGTATTCAATATTTAATGAAAAAGAAAAAATGTAAAGATATAATAATTAGCTATATCCAAGGGGTTACTAAATGAAAGTCTTATTATTTACAGAATCATAAATTACTTTTTCCTTATAACATGTTTATATGTTCATTCATACTAAGATTTTACAATATGTACAAATTGTATTGTATGTAAAATCTTATTGTTCATCTTTGTAATATAATGCCTGTACTTTTTATTTACTGTTCCAGATTGATATAGGACACTTTTCTTTCTAAACATATTGTTTTGTACGTAATTGTACCCATCAGTAATCCTACCCATTCTATAGCAATCTGTCACATGTTTGCTTTATTTTCTGTATGTTCCATGATTCAATGCTGAGATAAAATAAACAATGATGAACAATAGTATATTCATTTTGTATATATTACGTTTCTCTTTTCTTAATATAATTATGGAAGCAGCCGTCTTTCCTGAAATGCCTACTTTGAACTGTCATCAGCAGTTTTAGATATTTCATTTATATGACTCACATACTGTACATATGAGTAACTTTAGTCAAAATGATTTATACTCTGAGACAGGCAGAGGTCACTGTGCAGGGAAGAAATAAGTCATTGGTGACACTTTATACATAGTAGAGACCAGCAAATAAAAGTGAGGGATTAATGACAGGAGAAACTTTATAAGTCACTGAACCGGTTAGGGACTGCATTTCTTTTAATTTTCCTAACCAATGAACTCAATTAAACAGTGTTCCACAATAGTTAATTAATTAAAAAAACATAAATCTCTGCCGCCATGTCATGCAGTCCAAAACCAGCAGTGAGTTCACAGCAGTGTCAGAAGGAACATGAGAACGCTTAACTGTGAACTCCTTGACCTTATTAATATCACCGCTCTTACACCAGTGGCTCCCATGCTGTTGTCAGTGTGTTCCAGAGGCTACGGTGAGAAAGGTCCATGTCGTTGTCATGTGTTTCAGAGGTCATAAAAGGTATCAACCACTGAGGACTCTCAGATTCTAATTGTCACTCTGGGAAGGCCAGGGTACCCAGAAGTAGGATGGAGCTGGACATAGGCAGTCAGGGGAGGCTGCTCTGGCCCTGATACTGGGGTCCCTGACTTGCCCTGTACTTGGAGGTACCTCTGAAGGTGAGGAGGTCCGAGCCACCAGCTTAAGACCCTAAAACTCCTGAGAAGCCCTAGGCATAAGCCCCTACCTCCACCCACGGACCAGTGAACCCAGCAGCTTCCAATGGAGAAAAACAGCAATTTCAGATAAGCATCTGCCCACAACAAGTCACAGTCCAGAAATGAACGGAATCAGCAACAGAAGGTGATGTGAGCTGAACCACTTAAGGCCAAGGAGTGGGGAGCAAACAGCCCAAGCACCCCCTTAGCTCACTTAAGCATGTGTCATATTCATCACACACACTTGCACTCTCAGCTCCCACTGATTAGCTTCCTCTATCCACACTGAGAGCAGGGGAAAAAAAGCTTCATTTAAACCACAGCAGCAGCACTTGCATACAGCAAGGCCGTCAATATGTAACATTAATATTTTTCTATCTACTGGCTAACACGGTACAAACATTTTTTGTCTTCTAATGTCACCACTCACCACAGCCTCTGGATGTAGTGGAGCCGGGGATCATCATGAGTCATCATATGGATTACTGCAGAACTTCAGGAGTGTTTTGGGGTTAATAAACAGGTGAAAGAGGGTATGAGTATTTTTTAAAATTTCGAATAAAGGATTTTCCTGGGTTTGTGTTTTTACTTTTAACTTACAGGATCGGTAGAGGAGTTGTTTCATCGACAACTTTTATTGCTAATCCAGTTCTTATGGCAACTGTGATTTCTGATAAATCACAGCTGTCATTAACCCCTTCATAAACAAGGATGTATACATATATATACATTGCACTGTTCCCGCTATACACTATATGGCAAAATAAACAATTTCATTCAAAAGTACAATTTGTTCTGCAACAAACAAGTCCTCATAAGTCTAGAAAAGAGGAGGGAAAAACAAAAACTGAAAAAACAGAAAATCATCCCTGGGTGAAGGGGTTAACCCTATATATTACCCCAATCGCGACCGCACCAGAGCCATTGGAAAGAGCTGGGTAAAGTGTCAAATTTTGTGCATCTAATGATATATGCCAATTCTGGGGTGGCTGAGGGCCGATATTCTTTGGCTGAGTTAGGCTACTAATGAGGAACTGTCCGACCCTGATAATACCAGCTCACTATGTCTAATATATCTGCGCTGCTTATTAAAAAAAACATTTTTCCAATTATTTATTTAGTTAAGGCTAGGGTCACGCTTACGTCAGTCCTTGCGGCTGATGCAAGTGCTAAAAACGTAATACTTTTCCCAGAAGCGCATAACGTTAACGCTATGCACTGCGGCAAAAACACAGCCCCTATTTACCCGATATTTACCCTCCCAACCAGCCACACAACAAGCACAGGAAATGTTGTCTGCAATGGTTCCTGTGCACTCTGCTAAAGCGCACTTCCAGCAGCTTTGTGTGTGGCTAGTTGGGAAGGTAAATATCGGGTAACTAGGGGCTGTGTTCTCCCGCAGAGAAAAGTACTAAGTTTTTAGCGCTTGTGTCAGCTGCAAGGGCTGATGCAAGTGTGACCCTAGCCTAAGACATACAGTCCCCTTTATTTTGATAACCTGTGCAAATAAAACAAACAGCAGTGAGCTGAATCAGGATAGTAATAGAAATGGATATTGGCCCCTTTCCAGCCTGATATTAGCCCCCAGCTGACAGCTTTACCAAGGTTGGTTACAAAATAAGGCTGCCTTCACACTTGCGTTTGTGTCTGCATGCGGAGGGCATGCAGACACAAACGCAGGCAAACGCAGCCCATACTAATGTGAACGCAGCGGAGAATCTCCGCATGCATTCACATTAGTAAGGTGCCCAGGCAGCCAATCAGCTGTCTCGGGGTGACCGGGAGGAGGAGATCAGCGGTGGAGATATGCTCCTCCCGACACAGCTGATCTCCTGCCGGTGTCAGCGGGGAGATACAGCTGATCTGACAGCTGTTCAAATCTCCCGCACTGACACCGAATAGGGTGATATCAGTGCAGGAGATATGAAACAGCTGATCGCTGCTTCAAATCTCCTGCGCCGACATCACCTATTCGGTGTCAGCGAGGGAGATTTAAACAGCGGCCACCGGGAAAGATTTCAATGAGATCCGCAGCGTTCTCCTGCGGTGTCATGCGGAGGACACTGCGGATCCTTTGAGATCCATGCATTTTTTTGTGCACTTGCGGGCCCTTGCGGATAAAACAAGCGCCCGCGTCCGCACAAAAAATGCTGCATGCTGCGTTTGGAGTGCGGTCGGAGGGCGCATAAATTATGCGCATCCGTACGCAAATGGAGGCAAACACAGCCATACGCAGGCACATCCGTTCCCATGTTAAACATAGGAACGCATGTGTGCAAGCGTTTGGCTGCATTTGGTGCGCTGCGCTCCAGACGCAAGTGTGAAGGCAGCCTAAGATGGACCTCATGTCATTTTGTTATATTATTTACTTTTACACTACACAAAGCCAGTGTGATTATCAGAAAACAGCAGAATGACTACAACAAATCACAGACACCAGCAAGGAGGGTGGGGGAGCATGTATTGTAGTCTGATTGCAACCACAGTTGTATGACTGTTGTCTTATCTTAAACACAGTATTTAAAATTGTACTGCTTTCATCCCCCTTTGTTTTCTTTTGCAGCCCCCTGGCCTTGCTATCTTAAGCCCCCATCACACCTAGCGAGCTTGCTAGCGAGATCGCTGTTTCGACACAGATTTTTGTTGCCAGCGATTTCGCTATGTTTGACAAGTAGCAGCGACCAGGTTCCTACTGTGAGATTGCTGATCATGTCGAAATGGCCTGGACCATTTTTGATCGTCAGGCTCCAGCTGGGCAGCATGCATCGGTGTGTTTGACGCCTTAACAACAACCTCGTTGGCAATTCAGAACTCAGCCATATAGGGGCGCACAAACCCCCAAGGTGAATGGCCTAACAGCCCCCCTTAATTCTTATTCCTGGAAGGTCTTTTCACATGGAGCGCTCTGTTTTCTCTTTTCTACATACGTCTGAGTCGTCAGACTAGCTAGTGTGTGACAGGGTCCCAACGACCGCCAAGGTCGTTATACGGATCGCCGTATTTTTGCTGCGTCGTTCAGTAGATCTGACTGTTTGACATCTCACCAGCGACCACGTAGCAATGTTCCAGCAATCCTCGCCACGTCGTATCGTTGTCGGGATCGCTGGAACGTCACCTAGTGTAACGGAACCTTTAGCTTCAAGGCAACACAGAAAAATAGACAGTTTTTCAACAAGCTTTATTTGGGAGCCAAACCCGAACAGTAACACAGACGTACAATTAGAAATCCGTGTTTAGGGATCGGCACCAGACAACAAGTGTCTTGTACGAACCCTGATCTTTACAGTTCGGGTTTGCTCATCCCTGCTGTTGACTTTAGCCTAGTTAGCAAATTTACAATGACTTTGCTACCTGTCCCTTAACAACGTTTTTACCTATGTGCGTATAGTGTCCCCTAGTCTCTGCCTCTATAGCATCAGTACAACGCTGCTGTGTTGTATAGCAGGGGTGGGGAACTCCAGTCCTCGAGGGCCGCAAACAGTTCAGGTTTTCACGATTTCCTTAGTATTGCACAGGGATTGGAATCATCACCAGTGCAAGTGATTATGTTATCACCTGTGCAATACTAAGGAAATCCTGAAATCCTGCACTGTTTGCGGCCCTCGAGGACTGGAGTTCCCCACCCCTGTCGTACAGCATCAAATATATCTTTACTAGAAGTGAAAGTAAGCTCTCACTAAATGATAAAATCCATTGTCTTTATTGTTACAATATATTAAAAATACAGAAACTAAGAAGGCATTGCAGTCATCATGAAAACTCGTATGGATATGATTCTAAAGTTCATTCAGACCGAAAGAGTATCAACTTTTCAGTCAAGATAAATAATATCATCCATATGACCAGATTGCCATTTATCTCTCCATAAAAATCAAGCATTTTGGATGGTCATGGTTTGTCTTTATATAATCCAGACTGGATTCTCTGTGATACACTTGTGCAGGTCATCTGTTAAAATAACTTCAAATATTTTGCATACCACTCCGTTTTGCAGTTAGTTGTTGCACAGTTGAACCTTCTTAACTTTCTTGAACATCTGTACAATGTTAACAATCCTCCATCATTCCCGTGGCACTGATCCCATGACAAGACAGTTTAAGCAGAAGAGAAACAGCAGTGGAACAATTACCAAACTCACTTCCCTTAATATTTATGGATGAATGCCATCTGGGTACAGGAATTTATCAATATTAAATTAGCTAAGATTTATCTGCAGTGGTGGTCATGAAATGGTCTGGGATGTTTTGATTCTTAAGGACGTGGAAGAGTACTGTAGTGATGGTAAATTAAATCATAAATTCTTTCCATCAATAAATCCTGAAGGACAATATTCCATCCATCTGTTCATGACTAGAAATGATTGAAACTTTTGAAGTTTGGGTTCTGTTCGCCAAATGGCAGAAAGTTTGCCGATTAGTTTGTCAGTTTGTTGAAACAGTTCGTTGTTTGTTCAGCAACTTGAACATGAACATTTTGCTGAAAAGTTGGCATGTTTGAGAAAAAAGTTTGAAATTTAAAATGATCCTAAAACTTTCCCCTTTTGTTTGGGGACAAAACTCTTGCCGTAAGAACCGTAGGTCAGATCAAAACCTATCCTTAAAGGCAACTTCACACGCTACGATATTGTTAGGTATGTCACGTGACCGCGATCCTTTCGACTTCGTTAGTGCATTGTCACACACAAGGATATCGTTAACGATGTGAAATTTGCAACGCGCCAGCTACTTGGAGAAGAATTAGTGAAGGATGTTACAAAGCGGCAAGAATAGGAGAATTGTGAACGACATCGATCAAAAAGGTTTCATACTGAACGATGTTGCTTGTTCAGAAAACAATTGGATGACGAACGATAGATATGAGGTCAGGATCTCAAATTTTTGATGAATGATTCAACGATTTATCGTTTCAAGATAATAATAATATAATAATAAAACTTTATTTGTATAGTGCCAACATATTCCGCAGCGCTTTACAGTACAACGGTACATATAAGAAAAATATACGGTACAGAAAGGTAATGCAGAGCAGTAGTTACATACAATAAACATAGAATCAGCTTAGGAAATACAATAAAAAGGCAAAAAATGAAGGTGACCCTGCTCAAAGGAGCTTACAATCTAAGACGGGATGGGAACACAAAGTACAGGGGCTTATGACAATGAATATCTTATGTCTAAATGACTACTGTTAGGGAGAAGGATAGGCCGCCCTGAAGAGGTGTGTTTTTAGGGAGCGTCTGAAGCTATGCAAGGTGTGGATGGTCCTAATTTCTTGGGGTAGAATATTCCAGAGGTTTGGTGCAGCTTGGGAGTAGTCTTGGAGTCGGGAATGGGAGGTTCGGATTAATGCTGATGTTAGTCTGAGGTCACGTTCAGAGCGAAGGGGACGGGTGGGGTGATAGACAGAGATGAGGGTAGAGCGGTAGGGAGGGGCTGCACCATGAATAGCTTTGTGGGTGACAACGAGCAATTTGAATTGGATTCTATAGTGTATGGGCAGCCAGTGCAGTGACTCGCACAGAGCAGAAACATCTGAGTAACGGTTTGCTAGATAGGTGATCCTGGCTGCTGCATTGAGGATAGACTGGAGAGGGGAAAGCTTACTGTGGGGGAGGCCAGCTAATAAAGAATTACAGTAGTCAAGGCGGGAATGAATCAGGGCCACGGTGAGGGTTTTAGTTGTTTCCATGGTGAGGAAAGGGTGAATTCTGGAGATATTTTTCAGGTGCAAGCGACAGGAGCGGGTGAGAGATTGTATGTATGGGGTGAAGGAGAGATCAGTGTCCATCAAAACTCCGAGACAGCGAGCCTGCTGACTGGGCGTTATGGTGGTGCCGCACACCGAGAGAGAGATGTCAGGTTTAGGGAGGTTGGCAGAGAGTGGGAGCAGAGAAATTCAGTTTTGGAAAGGTTGAGTTTCAGATAGAGGGTGGACATGATATTGGAGACTGCGGTTAGACAGTCATTGGTGTTCTTTATTAGAGCGGGAGTAAGGTCAGGGGCTGAAGTGTATAGTTGTGTGTCATCAGCATAGAGATGGTACTGGAAGCCAAATATGCTGATGGTTTGTCCAATCGGGGCTGTGTAGAGAGAGAAGAGAAGAGTTCCAAAGACTGAACCCTGAGGGACCCCAATAGTGAGGGGACGAGGGGAGGAAGTGGAACCAGAGAATGATACACTGAAAGAGCGATCAGAAAGATAGGCAGAGAACCAGAGGAGAGAGCCGTGTCCTTGATGCCAATGGAGTGCAGCATAGAGAGTAGGAGATGGTGGTCAACAGTGTCAAAAGCCGCAGAGAGGTCAAGAAGGATAAGCAGAGAGTGGTCACCATTACGTTTTGCTGTCAGAAGGTCATTGGTCACTTTGATTAGGGCAGTTTCTGTAGAGTGTAAGGGGCAGAAGCCAGACTGCAATGGATCTAAAAGAGAGTGAGTGGCGAGGTAATGGGTGAGGCGGGTGCAGACCAGGCGCTCCAGGAGTTTTGAGATGAAGGGGAGATTGGAGACAGGTATGTAGTTATTTGTGCAGGATGGGTCAAGGGATGTTTTCTTTAGTAGTGGAGTAATAATAGAGTGTTTGAAGGAGGAGGGGAAGATGCCAGTACAGAGGGAGAGATTGAAGATTGTGGTTAAGTGAGTGGTGACCACTGGAGAGAGGGTCTGTAGTAGGTGTGAGGGAATGGGGTCAGAGGTGCATGTAGTGGGACGTGAGGACGAGAGGAGCCCTGAGACTTCTTCTTCTGTGGCTGGGTCAAAAATGGAGAGTGAGCCAGAGGGGATGTAGGGACAGATGGGAGTAACAACACTTGAAGGTTGAGAGCTGATTGCCTGACGGATGTTTTCTATTTTCTCTGTGAAGTAAGAGGCCAGATCATCAGCACAGAGGTCAGTGATAGGAGCCTGCACTTTCGGACTGAGGAGAGAGTGAAAGGTGTCAAAGATTTTCTTTGAGTTGTTGGCTAGTGAGGAGATCAGGGTGGTGAAGTAGGTCTGTTTGGCAAGGTAAAGGGAAGAGTTGTAGGTTTTGAGCATGAATTTGTAATGGATAAAGTTTTCTGGTGTGCGATTTTTCCTCCATAGGCGTTCAGCACTCCTGGAGCATTGCTGGAGAAATCGAGTTTGTGATGTGAGCCAGGGCTGTTTTACTCTGTGTTTGGAGGTTCTGATGGTGAGGGGCGCTACTTGGTCCAGGGTACTTTTGAGAGTCTTATTGTAGTAATTCACAGCCAGATTGGGCAGGAGAAGGAGGAGATTGGGGACAGTGATGAGAGAAGAGAGTCTGTGAATGTATGAGGGTTGATGGCCTGTAGATTTCTGAATGTGTGATAGGTTGGACTATGCTGTGATGGGCAAGGGTTTGTGAGTGTGAAGGAGAGAATGTTGTGATCAGAGAGAAAAGGAGATGAGTTGTCTAAGGAGGAGGTAGAGCAGAGTCGGGTAAAGACCAGGTCAAGGGTGTTACCATCCTTATGTGTCTCAGAGGTTGAGAGCTGTGAGAGGCCAAGAGAAGTGGTTAGAGATAGGAGCTGGGATGCAGATGTGGAGTTGGGGCTGTTTAAGGGGATGAGGGTTGGTAATTCTGAGGACATGAGGTGAGGCAGCCAGGCGGAGAAGTGGTCGAGGAAGTAGGTGGGTGAACCTGGGGGGCGATATACCACCGCTACTCTGAGGGGGAGGGGACGGAACAGCCTAATGGTGTGAACCTCAAAAGAAGGGAACGAGAGTGATGGGGATGACCTGGAAAGTACAATGTGGGGACAGGAGTAGGCCAACTCCACCACCACGTCTGTTTCCAGGTCTCGGGGAATGAGAGAAGTGTAGACCGCCGTAGGAGCAGGGGAGGCAGTGTCTGAGTTCTGGATCCAGGTTTCAGTAAGGGCCAAAAGGTTAAGAGAGTTAGTGAGAAAGATCATTCGTTTACATGCAATGACGCACGAACGATATCGTTGGAGTGATCACAAATCCGTGACATTTCAACGATGTCGTTCAACTTCAGCGTGTGAAGTGGCCTTTAAAATAGTAGTGTTCCTGCCATCGAATCTATCAGCTTTTATCAAGCAGTAGAAATTTTTGGAGCTTTGAATTTGAATTTTGTAAAGCTTCTTGGAGTTTGCAGATGTTTTGACACCTGCAAAGTGTGAATTTTGGAAACAGTGCCAAATGTGGCAGGGGCTGTGAAGACTAGGATGCTTGCAATGTCCATAAAACATCAATTTAAAAGAGCTTAATATTTTGAGGGGAATTTATTTTGAATATTTATATATGTATTTTTTTTTTTTTATTAATTATTTTTTTTTCTATTTTTTTGGGGGGGGGGAGCAAACCTTTAAAGTATTTCTTTAAATAATTTTAAAAAATGACATGGAGCTTTGCTGTTTTCATTGTTTTTTTTTGCCAACCATGTACAGCAGGCAACTATGGGCTGCCACCCACCCACAGCTGCCTAGTTTTACCTGGCTGGAAACCAAAAATATAGGGGAGCTCTTTTTAAAAAAAAATATTTCTTAAATAAAAAAAATGACAAGGGGCTTAGCTGTATTTTTAGTTGCCAGCCAGGTACAACTAGACAGTTGAAGGCTCGAATCCTCAGCGTAGGAAAGCCCAAGTGGTCTGCTCCACCTGCTGAGAATTGCAGCCCACAGCCACCCCAGAAAATGATGCATTCATAGTAGCGCCATTTTCTGTAGCTATACTCGACTCTTCCAGCTGCCCTGTGTTGGTGGAAGACTGAGTAAACAAGGGGTTAATGTCAGCTGAATATTGCTGTAGCAGGATTAACACTTCTGATGCAGAGAACTGTCAGAATTGGAATAAGTGACGCTCCAGTGGCAAAATCCATGAATCAACTTGCTGCATTGAGCAGGGTGATGTCACACTCAGGTTCAGCTCAGGGTAGCTACAGCGATGAGGCTGAGCTGTGACCTGAAATGAACCTGACTTTGATGTCACCCCACTCATAGGAGTGGAAACAGTTAGTTTCTGGTTCTGCCGTGAAAAGACATCACTGAGGCTCATGAAGGGTTTATAGGAGAGTAATAAGGATGGAAACGAGGATTGTGATTGTGTTCTTTTTCCAAATAAATTATTTTTTATGGTGTGGTTTATTTTTAACTATTTATTTAGAGCTTCCTAATGGCCAAGTCTAACATAGGCCTGACATTATGAACCTTAGGCTTAGTGCCAGCTGGCATTAACCCCATTCTTACCCAGTCTGACAACCCTACACAGCAGCTGGAAGAGTCGGATATAGCTCCGGAAGATGGTGATAGTAATGAATATGCCATTTCTGGGGCAGCTGAGGGCTGAAATTCACAGTTGGGGAGGGGGGCAGAGCACTATCTGTGTACTCAACAAATCTGACCTTAATGGAATAGTTGTAAGAACAATGTCATTTTTGAAAGCAAGCCAAAAAATGTCCGGCTTACAGTTTTCAAAAAGTGTGTAGATACACAGCTAGTAGGTGAAAGAAGGTGCTGGTTAGATAAGAACAATGCAAAAAGTTATGAGTTAAATGAAAAACACTAGGTGTGCACATCAATCTGAAAACACCATCCCCACCGTCAAAAATGGTGGTGGCAGCATCATGCTGTAGAGATGTTTTTCTATAACAGGCACAGGAAATCTGCTCAGAGAGGAAGATAGAAGAAGCTAAATGAACAGCAATACTGGGGAAAAAACTATTAAATGTTGCAATAGACTTGAGACTGGGGCATAGGTTCATCTTCCTGCAGGAAAATTACCCTAAACGTACTGGCAGAGCTACAATGGAACAGTTTAGATTAAAGGATATTCATGTTTTTAAATAGCCTGATTAAAGTTCAGATCTAAATTCCATCAGGATTGTACAACTGCTGCCTAAGTGCACATACAAAGCGGAGTACAAATTCTAGTAAAAGCATAAGGTTTGAGTCACACTTATGTGTGACTCAAGTAAGGCTGGCATCACATCACCCAGCACGGCTGCCTGCTCACCAGACATGAGTTTTTCAACTGCATGTATTTTTATGCAGCTGGAAGTTCATGTCAGGAGAGAGGACGATCATGCTGGATGATGCGGTGCGAGGTTTGCAGGAGTCAAACTGAAGTGTGACTCCAGCTTAAAATTCATAGTCTATCCCATCTATCCCATAGTGTATCCTGTGACAGTATGTAGAGTGATCATTAGGGCTCTTGAGATCAGACCCTCACAAATTTGTTTGCAGTTTAATAAGCACGAAAATATTTAAGAAACAAACAAACATACCGTAATTTAGTTTCTCTTTAATATTTTACCACTTTAGTAAGGCTATATACCTACTGGACTTTTTTTGTGCTGTATTTATACAGCTTTTGTCAGCTGCAGAAATGCAGCTGTGTAAAAACAAAAGCAGCACAAACATACTGCATTTGTGCTGTGTTTGTGCACATTACAAATGCAGCACAAATAAGAGGACACAGACAGACACACACACAGACACTTTCTTACCCTCCCCTGCGATCCCACAGTGATTCTCGGTGATGTCTTCCTCCCGTGCACTGGCAGAATATGTGTTTACCATACTTTCAGGCCCTTGTGCAGCATGTTGGTAACTGTTATGGGGCCGTCACATGCGTCAATGTCGTCAGCGATCTGATCACTGACGACATTGACGGATGATCGCTGGTGAGCTGTCACATAGGCAGACTCACCAGCGATCATTTTACCAGCAACATCGTGGAAATTATTTCTATATTGTTTCCACGATGTCTGCAGGCTGGTATCCAGGGTAAACTGCGAGTATCTAGGCAGCGCGCACTGCCTAGATACCCGATGTATACCTTAGTTACCAGCGTTCTCCGCTCACCGGCTGGTATCTAAGGTACACAGCAGGTAACTAGGGACCCTAGTTACCCGCTATGTACCTTAGATACCAGTCGGTGAGCAGAGAAGGCTGGTAACTAACATATACATCGGGTATCTAGGCAGCGCGCGCTGCCTAGTTACCCGCAGTTTACCCTGGATACCAGCTCCCAGCGCTCCCTGAGAGGCGCTGGGAGCTGGCTGATCACATCTCCCGGTGTCACACGCAACGATGCTGCGTGTACACTGGGGGACCATCACCAGGTTTTAGAACAGGTGCCCTGTCACATGCGTCAATATCGCTGCAACGTCACATGCAGCAGTGATCATGCACGCGATATTGACGCGTGTGACAGCCCCATTGGTGTTTTCTGATGTTATAAGTAATCTGGTGCAATAACTTAGTTTGCCCATGCAACAAGAGTAGAAAGTACTGCTGCTGAAAAAAACCAGGAAGTGATAAAAATGAAAGTTAAAACTGTCACACAAGGTTGTTGCTGAGCAACAGAGCTGAGAGGAAGACCTAGCTGAGACATAGAAATGCTTGGATCCTCGAGAGACGCCAAAGTAGACAATGTTTCAAGGGGGAATAGTGTGTAGTCAGCTAGATAGAGTTTAGGCTAGGGTCACATTTGCAGATTTTACATGCGTTTTTGAGACCTGCATTTTCTAAAAACGCATGCAAAAACGCACTCATAGGCCCCCATGCAAAAAACGCATACCCCAATAGCAAAAATGCATGCCTAAAGTGCCATGTGTTTTTGGCATGCGTTTTTGCACTTAAGTGAGGAGCTGCCTTGAAAAGCGCATGCAAAAATGCATGGTACCATTTAGTGCCATATAAAAATGCATGCGTTTCCCATAGGGCCCCATGTTAAAAAAATGCACCAAAAAACGCAGCATGCAGTATTTTTTGATGCTGATTCAAAAACGCATGCAAAAACGCAGGGTGTCAAAAAACACCTTAAAAAACACATGCAGAAATGTAAAAAAGCATGGAAAAACGCATGTTTTTTTAAGGCACCAAAGAAACGCATGGCATGTGTGACCCTAGCCTTTGATAGGATTTGCAGCATCTCAAAGAACATTCCTGTTGCTGAGATTACAGATGGACTAATAGAGACTGTGTGAGCTCCTGTATACTGAGACTCTGGTGAATGTGGATGCCATAGGAGAGCTCCATGGATACCTGCTGCATTGAGACTGATCCTGGATCCTCACCTGCACCTGGGTGTATCAGAGAATTTGGTGACCTAGGAAGCTGATTAAACCTAGTGGCTGGACGTCAGATTAACAAGTCCAGTTTTTTTCTGTTTGAGTGCTTACAAAGAGAAAGGCTATGTTCACACACAATTTGCGTTTTTCTTAGCACTCTTAAAAGCACTTGCGTTTTTTTAAGAGTGCTAAAAAATGTCCCTTGTGTGTCTGAAAGGATTTGCCAAGTTTTTGGACTTAGTCATTTTTTCACCAAAAACGCAGGCAAAAACGCAAGCGTTAACGCAGGGTGCATAAATGTGCCTTTTAAAAACGCATGTGTTTCCCATAGGGCCCCCATGTTAAAAAAACGCATGTGCGTTTTTTCAAAAACGCATGCGTTTTTTTTAACATGGGGCCCTATGGGAAACGCATGCGTTTTTGAATGGCACTAAAAGGTACTAATGTACCATGCGTTTTTGCATGCGTTTCCCATAGGGCCCCATGTTAAAAAAACGCATGCGTTTTTGAAAAAACGCACATGCGTTTTTTTACAGCACCCAAAAACGCTGCATGCAGCGTTTTTTGGACTAGGGGTAAAAAACGCAAATGGAGCTGAAAAACGCAGCTACACTCAAATGTACCCTGCGTTAACGCACCTGCGTTTTTTTTAACAGCCCAAAAACGCAGAGATGGTCAAAAAAACGCATGTGTGTGAACATGGCCATTGACAGTGCATTGTATACATATTGTGTTGGTTCAAGTGACTAGCTGTGTAAATATATATATACATATATATATATATATATATGTAGCAAAGGAAAAACATGGGTACAGAGAATCTATTGTAATTAAGGCGGGTGTAAGATTATGTACCACGTGTCAAGTACACAGTAGCATTCTGGGTAGGCCCTGTGTTGGATAAGGGAGGAAATGGCATAGCCTTGGGGGTAGTCTCCTGCTCCTGTCCGTGAAGCTGGCACTTGGGATCTCGCAGGTGGCATCATTTGTATACTGTTTTCTGTGGCTGCTATGGCCCTTATTTTGTTTAGAAAGTGAAATACCGTTATTTATTGCAAAAGAATTTGGTTTGGTATCATATTGTGGACGGAGTCGTATATAACAGCATTGCATCTCACACTCACATCGACTGGTGTCCAGTCGTTACACTTGCACCATGTCACATCCTGAGTCACATGGTGTGCAGGTCCTGTAGTCACCTCGCGCAGCTCCTTCCGGTGCCCGGGAGGAAGAGATCACTGGGGATCACCATGGAATTGCTGGGGAGGGGTGACTATTGGGGCATTTTTGCTTTGAAAATCACTGTAAAAAAGCATCACAAATAGAATGTGGGAATACTAATCTGTTTGTGATGCTTTTTTTGGGGAGTTAAAGGGAACCTGTCACCTCCTTTGGGCATTTTAAACTGTGCCCACCAGCTTACACATCATGTAAATGGGGTTCTAGTAACCCCTGTATGTGCCCAGACTGACCCCTCATACCAGTGAAAACACCTTTTATAGTGTCCAGCGGTGGCCTCCTATTGTGTCACGGAGGCTGCTATATGCTATGTGGTCATGGTAACTAAACCCCTCGCCACCCCTCCTGCTTGCAAAACCCGCTCAGCATGTTTTGAACTTCCCACCAGTCTCTGGCCGGCACTTGAATGACAAGAGCACTTGCGCTGGTGCAGTGGGGCGCGCATAGTGCAGATGTATAGCAAGACTTCACAAATCTCGCGAGTGGGTGCCACTGTCAGTGCCTAGGTCTTGCGAGATTTGTGAAGTCTTGCAAGACATCTGCACTGTGTTCTATGGAGCACAGACACCCGCTCCACTGAACCAGGGAAAGTGCTCTTGTGACTCAAGCGCCGGCCAGAGAGTGGTGGGAAGTTTAAAAAATGCTGGGCGTGTTTTGCAGCTAGGCGGGCGGCAAGGGGTTTAGCCACCATGACCATGCAGCAGCCTCCGTGACTCAATAGGAGCACACCGCTGGACACAATAAAAGTTGTTTTCACTGGTATGAGGGGTCAGTCTGGGCACATACAGCGGTCACTAGAAACCCATTTACATGATGTGTAAGCTGGTGGGCACAGTTTAAAATGCCCAAAGATGGTGACAGGTTCCTTTTAATAATGTAGTCAATGCTGTCCAAAACCGGGCAGGTTAATTCACAAGGACTTTTATAAACGCAGGCGATTTCTGCAGCACAAATCCACATGTAGGCACAGCTTTTGGAAAAAGGTCTTTAATGTTAAAGCAGTGAGCTCTATGTTCTTGGTGCAGAAACGCAGCAAAAAAATGCAGCACAAACGTCCAATGGGCACATTGCCTTCTAACACCTAAGTTATAACAAGCTTATATACAAAGACAAAATAAACTACGGTAGTAAATAAAACAAATAAAAACAGTCACTTTCTTTTCATCTATAAAGTTTAGTTTCTGATCCACAGTATGGTGTAAACTTACAGTCTTCTAGAATGCTATTGGAGGCTAGTTTTTCTTTAAACTTTGATGATATCTGTCTTTCTTGCATATTGTTCTTCAGGCAAATGTTCATTTTCTATCAGATTATGATGTTATATTGTTACTTGAGGATTTAGGACGTAAACCTTGATCTATCAGCTCCTGGTTACTTTATCTTTGAGCATAGCCTCCGGTTTACATATGCTCAGTGCTGCGAATATCATGTGATCTTTTTGGGGGGACCTGATTATGCAATATTCAATAAACTGAATGTTGTACTGGACAAAGTCGAATGAACAAAATTAGAGTTTACATACTGATTAATCTGAATATAGAAAAATATTTTGAAGTAGAGTAGGGAAGACAATTCTATAGCTCTGGAGAAGAAAAGTACCAGATTGAGATGAGCCAAGGACTCAGATGATTTATTGAAATGCCTGTAGGAAATTTGAGTGACTTTTGACTTGGGTAAATAATACAGTTACATTGTTACTGAAGTTGCTCGTAGCAAGTAACATTAAAGACAGCTCATTGCCTAAGGCCCCAACTAGTACAGCTCTGCTCTGGGCCTTCTTTGGGCATTGTCTTTATTAAAAAATGAGATTGAAATGTTATTTCTTTTTAGTGAACAGTTAATTTGATATCATATTGTTATATCTATATTGGGAAGTCTTGTTTGTCTAACAAACTCATTAATATCCCAGCAGGAAGCAATTGTCAGCTTTCTAATTGTGGTCTTTGTATTTTAATCTGTTAAAAAATGTATTGTATACTATGGTAAATACACTAATATTTGTAATGTTTGGAGTAATTATCAATGCTAATTCCATTCAATCACAAGAAGAAATGACCCACTTTTATAATTATTTTTCTGTCAAATAAGCTGTGAGCTTTTAAGATGAAAATGTGAATCCATCATGAAACTCACCTTCACTCAAAATGCTTGTTTGTTCCTTACAAAAGATCAACTTTCTCTGCAGAATAACCTATGCTAACAAGAATAATGGCAGTCTACACCATGTTCCAAATTATTATGCAAATATTCTTTTTCTCTGATTTTCCTAAATGGTCGGTGCAAATGACAGTCAGAGTAATAAAAGTCATCCCCGTTAAAGTATACATCAAATTTTATTGAAGAAACCTCTCAATGATAACAGTATAATCTTCAAAATTAAAAAAAAAAACTCTAAATGCACTGTTCCAAATTATTAGACACAGTAGAGTTTCTAAACATTTGATATGTTTCAAAGAACTGAAAATGCTCATTTGTTGAATTTGCAGCATTAGGAGGTCACATTCACTGAAATAAAAAGCTATTTAACTCCAGAACATCCTAACAGCCCAAGTTACATGTTAACATAGGAACCTTTTGATATCACCTTCACAATTCTAGCATCCCTTGATATTGTGAGTTTCTGGAGAGTTTCTGCTTGTATTTCTTTGCATGACGTCAGAATAGTCTCCCAGAGCTGCTGTTTTGATGTAAACTGCCTCCTACCCTCATAGATCTTTTGCTCCAAAGGTTCTCTATAGGGTTGAGGTCAGGGGAAGATGGTGGCCACACCATGAGTTTATCTCATT
Source organism: Allobates femoralis (assembly GCA_033576535.1). Classification (NCBI taxonomy): domain Eukaryota; kingdom Metazoa; phylum Chordata; class Amphibia; order Anura; family Aromobatidae; genus Allobates; species Allobates femoralis. The sequence goes on along the minus strand of JARQOC010000002.1, from coordinate 209,280,087 downwards.
TTATGCCCATAGCAACAAATGACACAGAGGTATTCTTTGCAGCATAAGATGGTGCATTGACATGCATGAAGATGATTTTGCTCCTGAAGGCATGAATTTGCTTTTTGTACCATGGAAGAAAGATCTCAGTCAGATACTCTATATACTTTGCAGAGGTCATTTTCACACCTTCAGGAACCTTACAGGGGCCTACCAGCTGTTTCCCAATGATTCCAGCCCAAAACATGACTCCTCCACCTCCTTACTGACGTCACAGCCTTGTTGGCACGTGGTGGCCATCCACCAACCATCCACTACTCCATCCATCTGGACCACCAAGGGTTGCTCCGCATTCATCAGTAAACAAGACTGTTTGAAAATTAGTCTTCATGTATGATTGGGCCCACTGCAACCATTTCTGCTTGAGAGCACTGTTTAGGGGTGGCCGAATAGTAGGTTTATGCGCCACAGCAAGCCTTTGAAGGATCCAAAACCTTGAGGTTCGAGGGACTCCAGAGGCACCAGCAGCTTCAAATATCTGTTTTCTGGTTTGTAAGGCCTTTTTAGCAGCTGCTCTCTTAATCCGATGAACTTGCCTGGCAGAAACCTTCCTCATTCTGCCTTTATCTGCACAAACACATCTGTGCTCAGAATCAGCCACAAATCTCTTCACAATACGATGATCACGCTTAAGTTTTTGAGCAATATCTAATGTTTTCATCCCTTGTCCAAGGCAGTGCACTATTTGCTGCTTTTCAACAGCAGAGAGATCCTTTTTCTTTCCCATGTTACTTGAAAACTGTGGCCTGCTCAATATTGTGAAACACCCAGTTTTCCTTTTATTGGGCTCACCTGCCAAACTAATTATCACAGGTATCTGAGATTGATTTCAGTGATCCAAAGAACCCTTATGGTGGGTTTACACACACCAATCATTGTATCCAATCTCTGAACCAATCTCTGGTTGCAGTGAAATCATGGACACATAGTTCCATTTTGTGGCTGTGTACAACATGGAGCAATCTGTCCATGATTTCACGCAACCAGAGATTGGTTCAGAGATTGGATACAATGATTGGTGTGTGTAAACCCACCATGACACAATACCATCAATGGGTTTCATTGAAAAAAAAACCCTATGACACTTAAAACCAATTTGCATAATCATTTGGAACATGGCTTATAGCTATTGAGCAATCTGTTAATCATTGTTTAGAGAAAATCTAAAGAGTGGTCTTTCTGTCTAAACAAGGTGTTAAATGACTACTCATCAGAAAATGTTTATCAATAAGCGCTCCTTGAATGCCACAAAATTGGGGGGTGAAGATGTACAAGGCATTAGGCACTTACATGGACAATGGGCTAAGACTATGGCCACACTTAGAATGATACTTACATTTCCCGGATCCAGTAACTGCACAGCCCAGTCCGGATCCAGTAACTGCACAGCGGTAACATCGGGTGCTTCCTGTGAACGCTGCTCCATAGTAACCAACTGTTTACCATGGATGCAGCTACACAGGAAGCCCCAGGTATTGCACTTTAGCAGGACGCACAGGAAGACGTTGCTGACAACATTTTCCTGTGCGTTCCAGCAGACTGAGCTGTGCAGTTACTGGATCCGGGAAACATAAGTATCCTGCTAAGTGTGGCCCTAGCCTTACCCACCTGGTTAATTTGCTTCATGTATCACCACTCATATGGTCTGCAGTCTTGCAGCATTGGGGACCTGGATTCAAATCCCACCATAGACAACATCTGCAAGGAGTTTGTATGTTCTTCCCTGTGTTTGCGTTGGTTTCCTCCAGGTTCCCCGATTCCCTTCCACATTTCAAAGACATTCTGATAGGATGTTCAGATTGTGAGCCTTGATGGGGACAGTGTTGCAAATTTATGTAAAGTGCTGTGGAATTAATAGTGCTATACAAATATAGGCTAGGGTCACACATAAGCCCTGGATCCGTTATTGGCATCAGTTTTTCCACTTTCGTGTTCTAAGTAAAAAAAAATGATGCCAAAAACGGATGCTGCATTCAAGTGTGACTGCAATGGTGTCAGTTTTTTTACAGGACCCAAAAAACGTTGCAAGCAACGTTTTTGGGTGCAGTGCAAAAATGGATCCGTTTTTTTTAACATGGGGCCCTATGGGAAAACGGATCTGTTTTTTAGAGCATTGTTTCTGGCACAAAAAAAAAACAAAAAACGGATCAGTTATTGAAAACATGGATGGTATGTGTGACCCTAGCCATATACAGTATATATATATATATACTAGATGGCGGCCCGATTCTAAAGAATCGGGTATTCTAGCCTATGGTTAGCAGGGCATACGGGGGCTCAGTAGTTACCAGAATATAGAGGCGGCTCTGTGGTTAGCAGAGTATAAAGGCGGGTCTGTGGTTAGCAGAGTATAAAGGAGGGTCTGTGGTTAGGAGACTATATAGCGGCTGAGTGGTTAGCAGATTATACAGTCGGGTCTGTGGGTAGCAGATTATACAGGTGGCTCTGTGGGTAGCAGAGTATACAGGCGGGTCTGTGGGTAGCCGAGTATAGAGGCGGGTCTGTGGGTAGCAGAGTATACAGGCGGCTCTGTGAGTAGCAGAGTATAAAGGCGGCTCAGTGGTTAGCAGATTATACAGGCGGATCTGTGGGTAGCAGAGTATAGAGGCGGCTCTGTGGGTAGCAGAGTATACAGACGGATCTGTGGGTAGCAGATTATACAGACGGCTCTGTGGGTAGCAGATTATACAGGCGGCTCTGTGGGTAGCAGAATATACAGGCGGGTCTGTGGGTAGCAGAGGATAGAGGCGGGTCTGAGGGTAGCAGAGTATACAGGCGGCTCTGTGAGTAGCAGAGTATAAAGGCGGCTCAGTGGTTAGCAGAATATACAGGCGGATCTGTGGGTAGCAGAGTATAGAGGCGGCTCTGTGGGTAGCAGAGTATACAGGCGGATCTGTGGGTAGCAGATTATACAGACGGCTCTGTGGGTAGCAGATTACACAGGCGGCTCTGTGGGTAGCAGAGTATAGAGGCGGGTCTGTGGGTAGCAGAGCATAGAGGCGGGTCTGTGGGTAGCAGAGTATAGAGGCGGCTCTGTGGGTAGCAGAGTATAGAGGCGGGTCTGTGGGTAGCAGAGCATAGAGGCGGGTCTGTGGGTAGCAGAGTATACAGGCGGCTCTGTGGGTAGCAGAGTATAGAGGCGGGTCTGTGGGTAGCTGAGTATACAGGCGGCTCTGAGGGTAGCAGAGTATACAGGTGGCTCTGTGGGCAGCAGAGTATAGAGGCGGGTCTGTGGGTAGCAGAGTATACAGGCGGGTCTGTGGGTAGCAGAGTATACAGTCGGGTCTGTGGGTAGCAGAGTATACAGGTGGGTCTGTGGGTAGCAGACTATAGAGGCGGGTCTGTGGGTAGCAGAGTATACAGGCAGGTCTGTGGGTAGCAGAGTATACAGGCGGGTCTGTGGGTAGCAGAGTATACAGGCGCGTCTGTGGGTAGCAGAGTATACAGGCGGGTCTGTGGGTAGCAGAGCATACAGGCGGGTCTTTTGGTAGCAGAGTATACAGGCGGGTCTTTGGGTAGCAGAGTATAGAGGCGGGTCTGTGGGTAGCAGAGTATAAAGGCGGCTCTGTGGGTAGCAGAGTGTAGAGGCGGCTCTGTGGGTAGCGGAGTATAGAGGCGGCTCTGTGGGTAGCAGAGTATAGAGGCAGCTCTGTGGGTAGCAGATTATACAGGCGGGTGTGTGGGTAGCAGAGTATACAGGCGGCTCTGTGGGTAGCAGAGTATACAGGCGGGTCTGTGGGTAGCAGATTATACAGGCGGGTCTGTGGGTAGCAGATTATACAGGTGGGTCTGTGGGTAGCAGAGTATACAGGTGGGTCTGTGGGTAGCTGAGTATACAGGCGGGTCTGTGGGTAGCAGATTATACAGAAGGCTTTGTGGGTAGCAGAGTATAGAGGTGGGTCTGTAGGTAGCAGAGTATACAGGCGGCTCTGTGGGTAGCAGAGTATAGAGGCGGCTCAGTGGTTAGCAGATTATACAGACGGCTCTGTAGGTAGCAGAGTATAGAGGCGGCTCTGTGGGTAGCAGAGTATACAGGCGGCTCTGTGGGTAGCAGAGTATACAGGCGGGTCTGTGGGTAGCAGAGTATAGAGGCGGCTCTGTGGGTAGCAGAGTATACAGGCGGCTCTGTGGGTAGCAGAGTATACAGGCGGGTCTGTGGGTAGCAGAGTATAGAGGCGGGTCTGTGGGTAGCAGAATGTACAGGCGGCTCTGTGGGTAGCAGAGTATAGAGGCGGCTCAGTGGTTAGCAGATTATACAGGCGGGTCTGTGGGTAGCAGAGTATACAGGCAGGTCTGTGGGTAGCAGATTATACAGGCGACTCTGTGGGTTGCAGAGTATACAGGGGGCTCTGTGGGTAGCAGATTATACAGGCGGGTCTGGGCGGTTGAGGAGAGGTGGCTGGAGGGTTGAGGAGAGGTGGCTGGAGGGGTGCGGAGAGGTGGCTGGAGGGGTGAGGACAGGTGGCTGGAGGGGTGAGGACAGGTGGCTGGAGGGGTGAGGACAGGTGGCTGGAGGGGTGAATAGAGGTGGCTGGAGGGGTGAGGACAGGTGGCTGGAGGGGTGAGGACAGGTGGCTGGAGGGGTGAGGACAGGTGGCTGAAGAGGTGAGGACAGGTGGCTGGAGGAGTGAGGACAGGTGGCTGGAGGGGTGAGGACAGGTGGCTGGAGAGGTGAGGACAGGTGGCTGGAGAGGTGAGGACAGGTGGCTGGAGGGGTGATGACAGGTGGCTGGAGGGGTGAGGACAGGTTGCTGGAGGAGTGAGGTCAGGTGGCTGGAGGTGTGAGGTCAGGTGGCTGGAGGGGTGAGGACAGGTGGCTGGAGAGGGGAGGACAGGTGGCTGGAGAGGTGAGGACAGGTGGCTGGAGAGGTGAGGACAGGTGGCTGGAGAGGTGAGGACAGGTGGCTGGAGGGGTGAGGACAGGTGGCTGGAGAGGTGAGGACAGGTGGCTGGAGGGGTGATGACAGGTGGCTGGAGGGGTGAGGACAGGTTGCTGGAGGAGTGAGGTCAGGTGGCTGGAGGTGTGAGGTCAGGTGGCTGGAGGGGTGAGGACAGGTGGCTGGAGAGGTGAGGACAGGTGGCTGGAGGGGTGAGGACAGGTGGCTGGAGAGGTGAGGACAGGTGGCTGGAGAGGTAAGGACAGGTGGCTGGAGAGGTGAGGACAGGTGGCTGGAGGGGTGAGGACAGGTGGCTGCAGAGGTGAGGACGGGTGGCTGGAGAAGGTGAGGACAGGTGGCTGAAGAGGTGAGGACAGGTGGCTGGAGAGGTGAGGACAGGTGGCTGGAGGGGTGAGGACAGGTGGCTGGAGGGGTGAGGACAGGTGGCTGGAGGGGTGAGGACAGGTGGTTTGAGGGGTGAGGACAGGTGGCTGGAGGGGTGAGGACTGGGGGGGGCTTGGGGGGGTGCTGGCGGAACCCTAAACTGCCGCCCCTTGTGCTGCGATTGAGGACCGGGGGGGTGCTGGCGGAGCCCTACACCGCCTCCCCTTGTGCTGCGATTGAGGACCGGGGGTGGATTCGGGGGGCTAACCGCCGCTGGAGGCGCCCAGCACCGCGCAACCCCTGCATTAGCAGTGAGCAGGGACGCTCGGGGGGTCTTACCTGCCCTGAGCCGCCGGCGCCATGACAAGGGGACGCTGTGTGCATATGGCGCCACCCCCTTCTGCAGAGCCGCTCCCCCTGCCTATTGCCGTCCCTGAATGAAAGGGACGGTGCGGCCCTGCCCGGAGGTAATGCCGGGTGTGTGGAGGGCGGGAGACAACCGGCTATAGCCGGTCGTCTCCCACCCATGATGTGTGGGGTTTAGCGCAGTGTAGGGGCGGCCGTAAGTGTGGCGGGGCTGGCTGAGTCCCGCTCCGCTTATGGCAGCCATCTTGGTCCACCCTAAGCGGGTGTAGAGTGCCCAAGCCACTTCCGTCTGTGACGTCATTTTTGGGCCTTGAAGACGGAAGTGGCTTCGGCTTTTATATAATAGATATATACAATATATATATATAACATGTTGGCACCATCAGGTCATCACCGACATTGTGCTCTAAAGCTAAATGTCCTAATGTGGCTGGCCTCACTCACAAATGCAAGTGAGAGAGGACAGAGGTAAGAACAAAAAGTATTGGTGTCGTTATGCAAATATTCAAATTTAGACTAATTTAGTATTTCAGTTTAGGGCTCCCTCTCATATCAATGTGGCATGTATGTATCTCCAACTTAAACAGCTGCATATAAAATGACCTTCTCAGTTATTAAATACTTTGATTTAGTGTAATAATTTGTTGGAAGATTTTTTTTAAGGCTACATTCAGACTGTGCGGTTTTCTTTTCTCTTCTGTTCTGCTGCATTTTTAGCTGCAAAACCCTGTCCAGGGTAAAGCTGTGTGGTACCTTTTTGCTGGTTCCAGAGGCATTCAGGGAGACTACTGCAGTTGTAGTCTTCACAGATACGTGATAGGAAACGTAGGCTTGACTCTTGATGACAACTGAAAGAGTCTTTGGAGAACCACGGTGCAGGACTTGGAGTTGCTGTATGACCTTTAACACTAGAACTACTGCACTCGTGACACCTACATAGAAATACATAGTGCGAAGTAGTCAAAATGACTACCTCAGTAGTTCTAGTGTTAAAGACTTCTTCCCGGTCTGTCACCTGTGTTGTCTCTGAGACGGTGACGTAGTGTTCCTGTTGATGCTCTCGATAGCAAGCTATCTCAGCAGTACCCTGTTTTGAACTGTGACGGGTGTCTTGAACCCAAGTTTGCAATTTAGATAGGCTTCACAGATTGGGAACTTTGCAATTGCTTGCTGCAAATCACTTGGCAACTCAGTCTTTGCGCGAAGTGAGGGTGTGGGAGTTACCCAGCTGTTGTAGTTGTGTCCAGTGGGTTTGATGTTCGTGACCCTGATGATCATCTTATCTTCCTCTGTAGGTGGTGAGTCATTGACCTGGTTTGCGGGTTAGACTGCTGTTGACTGGAGGTTGTCGTCTTGAAGGCGAAGCAGGTTTGGGTTGTCAGGTGGATGTTGTTGCCACCTAGTGTCGTTTGGCTTCTCTTTTACCCGGTAGGGAGGTGGGTATGGCAGAAGACACATGTTGTGGCCATCTGACGTGGTGATGGTTTTGTAAGAAGTGCGATTGCTTGGCTTCTTTGTCTGGTCACTACAGACATCGTCGATGATGGCCCAGCCTAGTTCGAGGCACTGAGTATACGGTTCAACAAGTTGACCAAAGATTTGTAGATGTGCCCTGTGTCATGTGTTACGATGTCTCTACTGAGGAGAATCAAGATGTCTGCCTTGTTGTCCATGGCCGGTATCTCGCTGGCTATGTCTTTGAGGTGAGGAAACTGAAGAGCCACTTCTGGTGTTGGGATTTTTTCCCTGTTTAAGGGTATTTGGTTGCACTCTACTAGTGTGGGAAGAGATATCTCTTTGGAGCTGAAGAGAGAAGTTATTATGAGGCCGCTGGCCCTTCTTCCAGTGGCTTCTGTTACACTGCTGCAGGTGCCCAAGGTGAGATGTAGGGATAGGTGTTTCCCTTTAAGCCGAGCATGTCGAAGAGTTCTGTCCTGGCCAAGGATTTGTTGCTCTGGTTATCCAGGCTGCCTTACACCTTGACTGCCTTTTCTGGATGATCTTCAGGATACACCCTTGCCAGGCAAATCTTCGCACAGGACTTGTCATGAAGACCTTCTCTGCAGACCTTGGTGCAGGATGAAGATACCGTAAGATGATTTGTTGCTTTGTCTGTACTCTCTCCATCATTTGCTGTAGTGGGAAAAGGCATAGATGTTGAGTCAGGCTGTGATGGATGGAGTGCTTGTACGAGGTCTTCGCTGTCACACTCTATACACTTGATGGCGATGGTACAGTCCTTAGCAATGTGTTCAAAAAAGGCACAGCACCTGAAGCATACTCCGAACTTCTCCTTCCGTTCTTGAAGGGGTTTCTTCCTAAAGCCGATGTACTTCTTCAGGGGATGCAGCAATTTGTGAATAGGGCACTGGCGGTTCAGATTTTCTACCTTCTCACCTTCATTGCCCTTGTCTGGCGCTGACGTCGGTGCAGGCAGAACTTTTAACCCTTTAGTTGACACTGGACTGCTGCGGTTTCTGTCTGGCCATGATGTCGGTGTAGGCAGAACCTCAGTTTTTTTTGCAGACACTGGACTGCTGCGGTTTTTGTTGTGAGAGCATGAACTCTAGTACTTAGGAGATGCTGCAGGGCTGCTGGGTTCTTCATAACAGAAGCTGGGGTCGTTTTTGCACTCTGCAATCTCCTTGATCAAGTGACAGAAGATGGAGAATGGAGGGAAGGAGACTTGGTATAGTCTTTTATAGTTTGACCCTCCATAGTCCACTTTTCTTGGACTTTTTAAAGCAACTTGGCAATAATGGGTTTCACCCCACAAGCGGTGTCCAGGTAGCTAAGGCCAGTTAGATGTGTGTCTGTCTTGGGCAGCTGGAGCTTGGACAGCAGATCACTGACTTCCTGGTACTTTGAAGAATCCTTGCCAGATATTTTAGGAAAGTCATATAGTTTTTTTAAGCAATGCATCTTCAATTGCTTCAGGACTGCCGAAAACTTTCTCTAGTCTGTCCCATGCGGTTGCGAGACCAGTTGTTGGGTCACTGATGTAAACAGATCTAAGTCTCTTGATTCTCACTGTAGGCCGTAGACCTAGTCACCTGATTATCAGGTCCAGCACTTCAGCAGCGGTAATGTCGAGGTCACTAATATCGGTTTTGAAGGAACACTTCCACCCTCTCTAGTTTTTGGGCTGGTCGTTGAACCTTGTGAGACCGGTGTTGATGAGTTCTTAGCATAACTGGTACGCTGCAAAGTCAGACATGTATGTTCTTTCTTACCTTGGGGGCACATTCGCTGACTGAGCGACACTGGTTGCTTAGTTAGTAGCTTCTTGTTTCAGGACCGTGTGAAGGTTTGTAGTGGTGTAGGCATTTACACCAGCAACTGGTTTGGTGTTTACCGTCTCTCTTGTATGCTGGGCCGGAACTACATACGTGTCAGGAGTGTAGTGCCTAACCGGCATGTTGGGTTGCATGTGGACATTGGCATACGAAGGTTGCTGAGGTGGAGGGTCTGGCTGTGCACTGAAGTGTGAAGGTGGTTCAGATTTGAATGTCTGAGGTGCGTTGGACTGACCATTGAGGCTGGAAGCTGCAGGTGGATCGGCTTCTTGATGCTCTGGAGAAGTGTTGATGCTGACAGGAATGTTGGTGTCAATCAGAAGTTCGTTGGTTTGGCTCAGCACTTAGTCTCTTGTGCGCTTAAGGGGGATCTTCCGTATGAAATTCATACATGCTGATGCTGACTCTTTGGCTCCTAACTAGAGCTTGTTTGAAGACCTTTAGACTTGCCATGGCTGCCGCATGTTCACATTCCCTCTGCAGGACTTCAACTTCTGCCTTTTTATGTGCAGTCTCTGCTTCTATCTCCGCTTCCACTGCCTCAATGTCCGGCCTTCTTGTGTGCAGTTTCTGCTTTCTTGCACGCGGATTTGACGACTGCTCTTGTTTCTATGGCCTTGATCACACATACCAATGCGTTTTTTTAACCCTTAGAAAATGCTGCTCACCCATAGAATTTACGTTGGTCTGATAGCTGTGTAACATCATTAGATTTCAGTTTCCGTTAGTGGTAGGCAAATTGTTTGAAAAATCTGTGACACATCTGATGGAGTTCTTTGCATCAACACTTTGACTCTGGACCAGGCATGTTTGAATATTTCTTGTGGTGGGTGTTTAAGTAGATATACAGTGGTGATCAAAATTAGAGAACAATGTATGATCACTTGATTTTTTCAGACAGAATATAATCTACATTTATCAACATTTGTAGGTTTTTGTGTAAGGGGTACACCGTGCCACTAGAAGTGATTTCCAAAATAAACAATGTTTATCAATGTAACACCTTTATTTTACACAAAGCATAATGATCATAATTAGAGAACAGCAATGACTGTAGCACAGAGAAAGATTAAAACTGAATTTTGTGAAGGTTACAAGAGTCACCAATCAGTAGGAAGTGTATAGGCCTTTGATTTGAATGACTTCAGCACATCTGATGTGATTTTGGTCCACTCTTCTCCAGTCACTTTCATATTTCTGTGACTGTTGTGGGTTTCTTGACCATAACTTTGTCACCAAGGATTTTCCAGAGCAGTGCCGGGACAAGGCATTTTGGTGCCCTAGGCAGGTAAGGCAAACGGAGCCCCCCCCCCGAAATATGTCTGGGAATAAAAATGTCAGCATACTTTGAAAGTAAATTTAATTTAACGGGGACCTATAAAAGGTTCGTCCAACCACACTACAGAGACATACTGATAGGTTGTTTACATTGTGAGCCCCAATGGGGACAGTGTTCATGATGTATGTAAAGTGCTGTGGAGTTCATAGTGTAATATAAATACAAAAAGTATTATTCTTAATATTATGTCACAATACCAGGATCTGAGGATCTTCTATTTCGAGGTCAGGGACTCTGATGCCATGTTGCTGCTTGTCTCGCTGTTGTCATCTTTTGAAACTGCAGTGCGGTGGACAAGAGAGCATTAACTGGTTAATAACAAGAAGTATGGAGTGTGTACTGAGCCATAAACCCTCCCCTTACCATGAAGTATGGAGTGTACTAACTGAGCCATAAACCTCCTCATACCATGTCCAGCAGACATTGTAGGATTACTACCCGTATATACTCGTGTATAAGCCGACCTGTGTATAAGCCGACCCTCCCTACTTTTGCCCACAAAACCTGGGAAAACCTATTGACTCGTGTATAAGCCGAGGGTGGACCCCAGCACAGGTATACAGCCCCCAGCAGTGTGGTATACAGCAGCCTCCTCAGTGGTATATACAGACCCCAGGGGTAATACAGCAGCCCCAGGGGATATACAGCAGCCCCAGGGGTTATACAGCAGCCCCAGGGGTAATACAGCAGCCCCAGGGGTAATACAGCAGCCCCAGGGGTAATACAGCAGCCCCAGGGGTTATACAGCAGCCCCAGGGGTAATACAGCAGCCCCAGGGGTAGTACAGCAGCCCCAGGGGTTATACAGCAGCCCCAGGGGTAATACAGCAGCCCCAGGGGCTGTACAGCAGCCCCAGGGGTTATACAACAGCCCCAGGGGTAATACAGCAGCCCCAGGGGCTGTACAGCAGCCCCAGGGGTTATACAGCAGCCCCAGGGGTAATACAGCAGCCCCAGGGGCTGTACAGCAGCCCCAGGGGTTATACAGCAGCCCCAGGGGTAATACAGCAGCCCCAGTGGTGCTGTATACAGGGCCTAGTATGCGGGGGCCGGGGGAGAGGCGCGCGCCTTTGAACTCACTGCGGCCTCCGTGCGTCTGATGTAAGGAGGAGAGGAGGGGCAGGCAGAGCTGCAGGACAGGAAGTCCCGCCCCACCTCCTCTCTGGCCGGCGCGGGCGCCGGCGGCCGGAACGGGGCCCCCCAGGGGGCGCGGGGCCCCCCCAGGGGATGCGGGGCCCCCCCAGGGGGCGGACAATGGGCCCCAAATGCGCCCTCCACAAGATGGCGCCCTAGGCGATCGCCTAGGGTCGCCTACCTATCGTCCCGGCCCTGTTCCAGAGGTTTTATATTTTGTTTCTATCAGGGGCCTGGGCTGTCCATTTCATGGTTTCAATGTTTTCTGTTTCAAGAAACTGCTTTACTTGTTTTGTTGTGTGACAGGGAACATTCTCCTGCCTGAAAATTACTGGCTGATTGAGTGTTCAACGCAAATAAGCCACCATGTGTTGTTGAAGAATGCTCTTTTTTGCATTCACTTTGCCACTGCAGCAGAAAATAGTCCCCAAACCATGACACTGTGGACCACTTCTCCTCTGTCAACACAACATGCTCCTCACCAAAAGTGATTCTAGCCTTTTGATTCTTTTGGCTAATGAGACATTTTGTCACTGTAGAATGGGCTACAGTCTAAATGCTCTAAAATGTCATGACACTGTAAGACGAGGCAGATCCTTACCCTGTTCAGTGCTGAACTGGCATGCTATTCCAGCTGCAGTGTTGAAACAATTACTCATGCAGATTCTCTGCATTATCCTGTCCTCTCTTGCATTTGTCTTTCGAGGGCTAACAACCTTCTTTGGGGACTTGAAAGAGTTTGTGATGTTGTTAAGATGCAATATTCTAGAAATATAAGACTTAGAACGACCAGGGTGGCCCATTTGGCCTTCATCTGGACAACCTGCTACCAGAGGGTTTCAATCACACATTTTTGCATAGTGAGTGCAAGCTGTATAGTTAGGCTGCCAATTAACCCCATTATGACCACTGACTAGTTTAGCCGTTATGGAAAGATGTCAGTTCCCAGACCATGATGGCTAAACTCATCATGGCTTTGAACTGTCACTGCTTGTAAACAAACAGTGACAGTTCAATTCTAACAGCTGTCCGTGATAGCTAAGGGACAGGTAGGGGGTAGAGGAGTGGGGACCCTTTTTAGTGGTCCCCACACAGCGATGTGATTGGTGAGCCTAAGCTGACTGACCAATCATATCATGATCGCCCAGGAAAGTGCACGTTCGCTGCAGGAGCCGAGCTGTCAGCTATGCCAAGCTCCTGCACTCATCCCTTGCCTGTGCCCGCTACCATTCCACTGCTGTGCCCTGTCCCCACTCTTCCTCCTCACTCACCGATCCCTGCTCTCCTCCCTCCTCTCCTCACTCTCGTGCCTTCACTCCCTGGTCTGTACCCTCCACTTTCCGGTCTCATCCCTCTGCTCTCCTCCCTCTTCTCCCACTCTCCAGGCTTTCGTACTGTCCCCCTCTCACCTCCTCTCCCCGTTCTCCTGCCTCCTCCCACCGCTCTTCTCCCATCCGCTCACCTGCTCTGCCTGCTCTCCTCCTCCTCCTTCTTCTCTGGTGCCCACTCACCTCCTCCTGCTCCCTGCTTTCCTCCTTCTGCAGGCCCTCCTCCGTCTTCTTCGGTGCTTGCTCTCCTCCATCCTGTGCCGCCCACCAAATCTGCCCCGCTCCTCTCAGCCTCATCCCCTGCATGGAGGAGGTGAGGCTGAGGGGAGCGATCTGACAGCCAGGGGCAGCAATTGTGTGGTCGCCTGTCCCTGGCTCTGTGTTGCCCCCTAAGTATTGTGATCTTACAATCAAAGCATTTAGGGTCCAGGTAGAGGGAGCGCAGGGTCACTGACCTCTCCTGCAATGATCGACCCATCATAATTGTAATTTCATTAACGCTATGCGCTTTGGAAAATATTCTAAGTATTAAGAGCATGCTGTTAAAATCAGCCATTAATGGCAGTCTGACCCTAGCCCAGGGGTCTCAAACTCGGCTGATGTTGGTGGGCCGCACATAGGAAAAAATTTATATGGGGGGCCGCATCCCTTGTAGGACTAAGGCAATATTTTTAATAATACCAGAACTTTTTGCTCAATGTAGTAAAGTACAAATCCTGATCCCCTTCTTGAAGTAATGTCCCCATCCTGTAGTAATGTCTGGTCCCAATATTGTAGTAATGTTCTCCATCCTGGTCCTCTTCATGTAGTAATGTCCCCATCCTGGTCCTCATCAAGTAGTACTGTCCCAGATTCTGATCTCCTTGTCTAGTGATGTCCCCATCCTGATCCTCTTTTGTAGTGATGTCCTCCATCCTGATCCTCTTTTGTAGTGATGTCCCCATTCTAATCCTCTTTTTAGTGATTTTCCCCATTCTAATCCCTTTTCTAGTGATGTCCCCATTCTTAAACCCCTTTTTTAGTGCCATGACGCATCCTTATCCCTTTTTCTAGTGATGTCCCGCATCTTGATCCCCTTTTCTAGGTATGTCCCCATCCTAATCCACTTTTATAGTGATTCCCCACATCCTGGTTTACCTTCTTTTAAAATCACACACACCTCACATATACACACTCATTCACACTCATACTCAAATGCAAACCCACACACTTACACCACCTCACATGCACCCTCACACGCACCCTCATACACTCTCATACACATTCTCACACAAATAGCCTACACTACACTACATCACTCACACACACAATACTCACACACACTCACACTTTTCTCACTTTAATGATGTATCGCTCCAGTGCGGGGCTGCCGCAATCCCCGCTGTGCTATTTTCCGGCCTCGCGCGTGCTATGACTACCTCCAGCCGCCACTTAGACAAGCTCTGTTGCTCAGCAAGATTAATTCAATCTGCCAGCCAGAGGCCCGCAGGTGACGTCATATGCTGCTGTCAGCTGTGGGCCTCTCATTGGCTAGCAGCTTGCTTTGAACTGCTGAGTGGCAGAGCTTGTTAGTGCCGCGGCCTTAAGTCATAACACAACGGGCACTGCAGCGCGCCCCTGCATCATGGGGTGATATCATTAAGTTGTCCAAGGTGCCGCGGCCGCACAGTAAAGCCCCAGGGCCGCATGCGGCCCTCGGGCCGCGTGTTGAGACCCCCTGCCCTAGCCTATCAAAAATAGGTGGGAGCGAGCCACACTTTTTTTTCTATTCTTTCAAATTCACATATTTGCAGGCCAATTACTTTCGTTTTGATTTCTTTGCAGCTCTAGCCCCTACTACGACCATTTTAAAGTCATTTTAATGCACAGAAGTTCAGGCCCTCATTGACTTATATAGTACATGGGGTCCAAGTAAAATTTCGGGTAAAGTCTGCATCCATGCCAAGTTTTTTTTTTACAAAGCATGGCCTATCCCAGTGAATCTGAACATCAATAAATCCGCTCATCACTTGGAATGACTAGAATGGACAGACTTTTGCTTACCAAGACTAATCCTTGGTGGGCATATGCTGTAACTAGACACTGGATCTGATTGGTATGCCATACATTGCCCATGCCTTCTGGTCAATGTATTTGTACTTTCTTTGTACTGGGATAACTCTAATGGTACCGTTAAACGTAACGATATCATTGCCGAATTCGTTCAAAAGTCACGTGTTTTGTGACACTTGAACGATGTCGAAACGACATTGTTGCATGTGACACTACAAACGATGAACGATCAGTCGGCTGATCATTCATCATTTGATTTGAGGACAGGACCTCAAATCTATCGTTGGTCGCCCAGTGGACACGCAGCATTGCTGGTTTCCAAGGTACACTGGTAACTAGGGTCCCTAGTTACCCACTGTGTACCTTGGATACCAGCCGGTGAGCGGAGAAGGCTGGTAATCAATGTATATATCGGGTATCTAGGCAGAGAGCGCTGCCTAGATACCCGCAGTTTACCTTGTAGATCAGCATGCTCCCGCCTACCGCAGCCTGGCAGTGGGAGCAAGACATCGTAAAAACGATATTTAAATCATTTCCACGATGTCGGAGGTCCACTGATCGCTGGTGAGTCTGCCTGTGTGACAGCTCACCAGCGATCTGAACGATTTTCTTAGCGATCGCGCATGCATGTGATCGCTAACAAAATCGTTCACTAAATTGAACCGTGTGACGTGGCCCTAAGGGTTTGTTCACATGACCTGGAGGCACTGCATGTTGGATGCGGAGCTTCCAGACCTGAGGGAAGCTGCGGGTGAACACAGGGAGAATACAGCCACCCTATGCCCACTATCTGCTTTCAGTGCAGGATTATCCCTGCATTCATCTGCTGGCGCTCATTTCTGAATCAGCAGAATTAAATTAACATGCTGCAGAGATGTGAAAGCCCAGCAACCCACACAGCGGTGAGACGCTAGGCCCAAAATGCTGCTATTCCGGATCGTGTGCATGCACCTTAAGAACTCTAGTACATGACCATAATTTCAGTCCAAGTGGGATCTGTGAAACTATTGTCTTGCACTAGCATGAGTGTTATTCAATGAGGCAGTGCACAAGTCTGATTTTTTTCCTTTGACCTCTTGCATAAGAGAATCAGATGGCATTAAGCCATTCAAGTCCAAAAGGTACCGTTACACCTGGAGATGTGGCAACGATGTTGGAAGCGATGCCGCTGGTGTGTGCTCGCTTCTGACATCGCACAAGCAGATGTTGCCTGTGATGCCGTGGCAATGTTGCCTCAGCGATCCCTCGCTAGGCTGGGAACATCCCAGCGAGCGATACGCTGCAATGCTGCGAATAGGCGGCATCACTGGCAACATCGCTATTGAGGTGTCACACAGCAAGATGCAGCCAAATCGCTGGTGCGACATCGCCAGGTTTTCCAACATGTTGGAAAACCTGGCAACTCGCAACCAGCCGTTTATCGCAGTTGCATTGTGCTGTTACACAACACAATACACTTGCGATGTCGCCGCAACCTCACTGAACCCGGGATTTTTCAGCAATGTTGCGGACGGTACCGTGCCATGTGATGGTATCTTCAGAGTCCGTGTAAAAATCAGGCGACACTCGGATGACATCTGAGTGCATTCCTATTTTCACGGACTGACAGAATGGAGAAGATGGAGGCTTTTTTCTATTGTCCATATCTGAAAAAACAGATCCCACTCATATCAGTCTGTGTTAAAATACTTTTCAGACTGTGAAAACAAAGCAAAATCATTATTCTCAGATGCAGAAAATACGGTAGGTGAAACCCAGCCTAGGAAGCATCATGCAGCCTTGATACTTTATGTTAAGAAAAGCCAAGGAACCCATAAGGTGGAATGGCTACATGACAATTGGGAGGGGAGGGAGTTAAATAGTTAATAGGTGCATTAGTTTGCAATAGGGAAAATGTGAAATGAGGTGATTGGCTGGGCAGTGGTCTTGGAAAAAGGAAGGGGGGGAGCATTATAAAGAATATAGGGGGAGGTAAGGAGAAGCTTCTTCCTCTTGCAGCTTCTCTGGACAACAGCTTACAGCACACACAGATAATGATCTGGCTTCTCTGGAAGGGATTTTCTACGCAACTATGACGGTGCATGGGGCACAGGCAGTGCAGGCCCCAGTACAGGCTGCCTGTGAACTCCCATCGGTAGCAGCTCTCTTCCCTCTTGCAGCACGTGGTCGGCAGTCCCGACCTCCAGAAGCATACTCTCCCTATGCTGGGGGGTGAGGAGAGCGTTATTTAGGAGCCTCGGTGGGGACCCTCCGTGGCGGGCTGGGCACCTGGAGGTCTCTGGGGTCTATTCCGGCCGATGGGAGGAATCCTCGACTAGATCCATGGCCTACTTCTGGCCCGTGGCCTGGGGAGTGGCAGACATAAGATGGCGGCGGTTTCTTGCTGGGCTTAAGCAGGGAGCGCGTTGGGCGTCCGACAAGGATGGATGTTATCCCCACAGCCGGTGGGTGGGCAGGTGCGGCCTTCTAGACAGGAAGGGCCAACTACATCATGAACAGTGTGTTGGGAGCCCGGATGCCAGGGGCACAGCGGCTGATTCTGCAGCGATGGAGTCTGGCGGGAGCTGTGTCCTCTCAGTGGTGTGGAGGATGAAACCGGTGGCTGGTCCTCTTTGGGTAAGGGGTGGCAAGTGGCAGCAGCGATTTCCCCCCTTCCCCGGTCAGTAGGGGGGACTAATCCAGCAGGATATCCCCTCCAGTGATGGAGTTGTTGCGGTGCCACACAGGTGGTCCTGGAGTGAACCCGGAATTCAAAGGATCAAGAGAAGCCCTCCTGCGGTCAGCAGGGTGGGCTTTGGACTGGTCAGCCCATTGTGGGCTACGGCCTGAAGAGACTGCAGATTTCAGCTGTAGCCTGAGGGGTCCATAGGTCCCCTGAGCTTTCTTACTACTGATGACCAGATGGAGGAGGACTGCGTTTCAGCTGCTCGGAGGAGGTCTCTGAGGCAGCTGGGTGAGTTAATAGATTTTCATTACAATTCATGCTGATTGAGAGGTTGGTGGGTGATAGGATATAGGGGGTTGGTGTGGGTGCATAATCTGACGGCAGTTTCGAAGGACGGGATTTACGGTCCCCGGTGGGGAGCATGGGTTGGCCCGGTGGAAGTGGGGTCAGAAGTTCTAAACAGCACAGTGAGGGGCTGCAGGTTGGTAGCAATGTTCTGTCGATAATGGTGCTGTTGGGGACAGCAGTGATGGGAAGGGTAATTTAGGAGACTGACAAGGTGGGAGGTGCAGTGGTCGATAGGTTAAAGGAAAGTTGTATGTGTGCTTTGAGGGCCTGTCGGGGTGCACTTGGAGATGAAAGAACGGGACAGTTTTTGGAAGGGGGTGTGTGTGGACAGATTTTTCTTTAGTCCCACTGCAGGTGGTCGTGTTTTTTAACTAAGGCTAGTGGGGAACATAAGCCGGAGGTGCTTTACATTGTTCTGGTATATGGCTGCTTTATGCAAGACTTATAGACTTTACCGGGGAGCTTGTCCTGGTGGGGGTTATGACGAGCAATTTGGCAGAAGAACACTCTGCATTTATTTAAAAGGACGTTTCCTTGTGGATGTAGTAATTACTTCCCCAGCTCGACCTCTTTCATATGAGGGCCTGGGGGGGGGGGCTTGGATTGAACGGTGCAGAAGGTGAAGAGGACAGGAAAGTACCATGGTGAGGGTTATAGTGCTGTTTCAAACAGGTATGGGGACGCTAAAGCTGCAAAGTGGTTTATAGTTAGTTTTGTTTTGGTTTGTTTTTGGACACCACGTGATTCAGTGGGGTTGGCGTTGTTTTATCCTGTAGTTTAACCTCTTAAGGACCGAGTCACTTTGCAGCTTAATGACCGGACCATTTTTTGTAATTCTGACCACTCTCCCTTTATGAGGTTATATCTCTGGAACGCTTCAACGGATCCTAGCGATTATGAGATTGTTTTTTCGTGACATATTGGGCTTCATGTTAGTATTAAATTTAGATCGATAATTTTTACGTTTATTTGTGAAAAAATAAAAAATTTGGCAAAAATTTTGAAAATTTAGCAATTTTCAAATTTTTAATTTTTATTCTGCTAAACCAGAGCGTTATGTGACACAAAATAGTTAATAAATCACATTTCCCACATGTCTACTTCACATCAGCACAATTTTGGAAGAAAAAAAAAATTTGATAGGACGTTATAAGGGTGCAAAGTTCATCAGCAATTATTCATTTTTCCAGCAAAATTTACAAAACCATTTTTTTAGTGACCACATCACATTTGAAGTCCCTTTGAGGGGTGTACATGACAGAAAACGCCCAAAAGTGACACCATTCCAAAAACTGCACCCCTCAAGCTACTCAAAACTATATTCAAGAAGATTATTAACCCTTCAGGTGCTTCACAGGAACTAAAATAAAGTTGAAGGAAAAAATGGACATTTTAATTTTTGTAACAAAAATGTTCTTTTAGCCTCAATTTTTTCATTTTCACATGGGCAACAGGATAAAATGCATCCTAAAATTTGTTGGGCAATTTCTCCTGAGTACACCGATACCTCATATGTGGTCATAAACCACTGTTTGGGCGCACGGCAGGACTGAGAAGGGAAGGAGCGCAATCTGAATTTTAGAGCCAATTTTCCGTTCAAAAAGTGAAATGGCGCTCCTTCACTTCTGAGCCCTGCCGTGCGCCCAAACATTGGTTTATGACCACATATAAGGTATCGGTGTACTCAGGAGAAATTGCCCAACAAATTTTGGGATGTATTTTATCCCTTTGCCCATGTGAAACTAAAAAAATGTAGGCAAAAAGACATTTTTTGTGAAAAAAAAGTGTTTTTTTAATTTTTATGGATGAATTTGTGAAGCATCTGGGGGTTCAAAGTTATCACTATCCATCTAGATACCTTCCTTAGGGGGTCTAGTTTCCAAAATGGGGTCATTTGTGGGGGAGCTCCAATGTGGAGACACACGGGGACCCTCCATACGCAACATGGTGTCCGCTAACAATTTGAATGGAAAATAAGCTCAAATTGTTAGTGGACACCATGTCGCGTTTGGAGGGTCCCTGTGTATCTCCACATTGGAGCACCCCCCCAAGTGACCCCATTTTGGAAACTAGACCCCCGAAGGAACGTATATAGATGCATAGTGAGCACTTTGAACCCCCATATGCTTCAGAAATTCATCCGTAAAAATGAAAAAGCACTTTTTTTTCCACTAAAAAATTATTTTTTTCATTATTACGGATCAATTTGTGAAGCATCTGGGGGTTCAAAGTGCTCACTATGTACCTAGATATGTTCCTTTGGGGGTCTAGTTTCCAAAATGGGGTCACTTGTGGGGGAGCTCCAATGTGGAGACACACAGGGACCCTCCAAACGCGACATGGTGTCCGCTAACAATTTGAGCTCATTTTCCATTCAAATTGTTAGCGGACACCATGTCGCGTTTGGAGGGTCCCCGTGTGTCTCCACATTGCAGCTCCCCACAAGTGACCCCATTTTGGAAACTAGACCCCCCAAGGAACGTATCTAGATGCATAGTGAGCACTTTGAACCCCCATATGCTTCAGAAATTCATCCGTAAAAATGAAAAAGCACTTTTTTTTCCACTAAAAAATTATTTTTTCATTATTACAGATCAATTTGTGAAGCATCTGGGGTTCAAAGTGCTCACTATGCATCTAGATACGTTCCTTAGGGGTCTAGTTTCCAAAATGGGGTCACTTGTGGGGGAGCTCCAATGTGGAGACACACTGGGACCCTCCAAACGCGACATGGTGTCCGCTAACAAATTGAGCTAATTTTCCATTCAAATTGTTAGCGGACACCATGTCGCGTTTGGAGAGCCCCTGTGTGTCTCCACATTGGATCTCCCCCACAAGTGACCCCATTTTGGAAACTAGACCCCCTAAGGAACGTATCTAGATGCATAGTGAGCACTTTGAACCCCCAGATGCTTCACAAATTCATCCATAAAAATGAAAAAGCACTTTTTTTTTCCACAAAAAGTTTCTTTTTTCATTTTTACGGATCAATTTGTGAAGCACCTGGGGGTTCAAAGTGCTCACTATGCATCTAGATACGTTCCTTAGGGGGTCTAGTTTCCAAAATGGGGTCACTTGTGGGGGAGCTCCAATGTGGAGACACACAGGGGCTCTCCATACGCAACATGGTGTCCACTAACAATTGGAATTGTTAGCGGACACCTTGTAGGATATAAAGAGCCCCTATGTGCCTAAACATTGGAGCTCCCCCACAAGTGACCCCATTTTGGAAACTAGACCCCCCAAGGATTATATCTAGATGACTTTGAACCCCAAGGTGCTTCACAAATTGATCCGTAAAAATGAAAAAAGAAACTTTTTTGTGGAAAAAAAAGTGCTTTTTCATTTTTATGGATGAATTTGTGAAGCATCTGGGGGTTCAAAGTGCTCACTATGCATCTAGATACGTTCCTTCGGGGGTCTAGTTTCCAAAATGGGGTCACTTGTGGGGGAGCTCCAATGTTCAGGCACACAGTAGGGTCTCTCCATACCCGACATGGTTTCCGCTAACAATTGGAGCTAATTTTCTATTGAAATTGTTAGCGGACACCATGTCGCATATGGAGAACCCGTGTGCCACAAGCAGAAGGGCAACTGGTAGAGTTGGGGTACAGCACCAGAAAATGCCGCCTCTAATGAATGCGCTATTTTCTTGGGTGGCTGTGGGTTGAAATTTGCAGCGCGGGGGACCCACAACATTTGGGTCTCTCCACGCTGAGGATTCCAATCAGCCAGCTACCAAGTTGTACATGGCTGGCTACAAAAAAATACAGCGAAGCCCATTTTTTTTTATTTCTAGAACTAATTCTAGAAAAAAAAAATGACGTAGGGCTCCGCCATATTTTTGGTCCAGCTAGGTACAACTTGGCAGCTACAGACTGCCAGCAACCCCCAGCTGCCTCGTTGTACCTGGCTGCAACCAAAAATACAGCAAAGCACATTTTTTTTTATTTCTAGAACTAATTCTAGAAAAAAAAATGACGTAGGGCTCCGCCATATTTTTGGCCCAGCCAGGTACAACTAGGCAGCTGGGGGCTGGAATCCTCAGCATAGAGAGGCCCAAGCGTTCTGGGCCCCCCATGCTGCGAATTGCAGCCCGCAGCTGCCCCAGAAAATGGCGCATTCATTGAAGCGCCATTTTCTGGCGCTGTACCCATGCTCTTCCAGTTGCCCTGGTGCGGGTGGCAAACTGGGTAATAAAGGGGTTAATGCCAGCTTTTTATTGGCAGCTGGCACTAAGCCCGAGATTCATAATATTGGGCCAATGTTAGACCCGCCATTAGGAATCTCTGGTAATTAGTCAATAAATACACACAGAGAAAAATATTTTTATTAGAAAAAAAAACACAAACAAATTTCGGACTCCATCTTTATTATAAAAAGATCCGACGTAGTCCACAACGAAGGTCCCACGACGCTCGATCGTTTCTGACGGGATCCCCATGCAGGGGGATGGGGGATCAGGGATCCCTATGCAGGGGGATGGGGGATCAGGGATCCTCATGCAGGGGGATGGGGGATCCCCATGCAGGGGGATGGGGCATCAGGGATCCCCCTGCAGGGGGATGGGGGATCAGGGATCCCCATGCAGGGGGATCAGGGATCCCCATGCAGGGGGATGGGGGATCAGGGATCCCCATGCAGGGGGATCAGGATCCCCCTGCAGGGGGATGGGAGATCAGGGATCCCCCTGCAGGGGGATGGGAGATCAGGGATCCCCTTGCAGGGGGATGGGGGATCAGGGATCCCCATGCAGGGGGATCAGGGATCCCCATGCAGGGGGATGGGGGATCAGGGATCCCCATGCAGGGGGCTCAGGGATCCCCATGCAGGGGGATGGGAGATCAGGGATCCCCATGCAGGGGGATCAGGGATCCCCATGCAGGGGGATGGGGGATCAGGGATCCCCATGCAGGGGGATCAGGGATCCCCCTGCAGGGGGATGGGAGATCAGGGATCCCCATGCAGGGGGATCAGGGATCCCCATGCAGGGGGATGGGAGATCAGGGATCCCCAAGCAGGGGGATCAGGGATCCCCATGCAGGGGGATGGGAGATCAGGGATCCCCATGCAGGGGGATCAGGGATCCCCCTGCAGGGGGATGGGAGATCAGGGATCCCCATGCAGGGGGATTAGGGATCCCCATGCAGGGGGATGGGGGATCAGGGATCCCCATGCAGGGGGATCAGGGATCCCCATGCAGGTGGATGGGGGATCAGGGATCCCCATGCAGGGGGATGGGGGATCAGGGATCCCCATGCAGGGGGATGGGGATCAGGGATCCCCATGCAGGGGGATGGGGGATCAGGGATCCCCATGCAGGGGGATCAGGGATCCCCCTGCAGGGGATGGGAGATCTGGGATCCCCATGCAGGGGGATCAGGGATCCCCCTGCAGGGGGATGGGAGATCAGGGATCCCCATGCAGGGGGATCAGGGATCCCCATGCAGGGGGATGGGGGATCAGGGATCCCCATGCAGGGGGATCAGGGATCCCCATGCAGGGGGATGGGGGATCAGGGGTTCCCATGCAGGGGGATCAGGGATCCCCATGCAGGGGGATGGGGGATCAGGGGTTCCCATGCAGGGGGATGGGGGATCAGGGGTTCCCATGCAGGGGGATCAGGGATCCCCCTGCAGGGGGATGGGAGATCCCCATGCAGGGAGATCAGGGATCCCCATGCAGGGCGATGGGGGAGGTCTTACCAGACGTCGGTGAGAGCAGCAGTGAGAGGAAGCCGGAGGACGCAGGAAGGAGGACGCAAGCGGGAGGCGACGGCAGCGGCAGGAGGAGGTGAGTACCGGTCACCCGGCGGTGGCGGGGGGCCGGGGACAGCGGGGGGGGGCCCAGAAACTGCAGGGGACGGGGGATAGCGGGGGGGCCCAGAAATAGCAGGGGACGGGGGATAGCGGGGGGGGCCAGAAACAGCAGGGGACAGGGGAATGAGTGGGAAGGGGGGGGCGGGCAGATTACACAGCGGGGGACAGGGGGATGAGCCGGGGGGGGATCAGACACAGTGGGGGACAGGGGTATGAGCGGGGGGGGCAGACACAGCTGGGGGACAGGGGGATGAGCGGGGGGCAGACACAGCAGGGGACAGGGGGATGGGCGGGGGGCAGGCACAGCGGGGGACAGGGGGATGAGCAGGGGGGGCAGACACAGTGGGGGTCAGGGGGATGAGGGGGGGGGTGATGCACATCAGAGGGCACAAGCAGGGGATGTGTGCAGGAGCCGGGCACAGCTGACAGCCCGGCTCCTGCAGAGATCATGCAGGGAAGTGCTGACATTCAGCACTTTCCTGCGCGATCTTGATGTGATCGGTCGGTCAGATTGACTGACCGATCACATCGCTCTGAGTGTGGGGACCCCTAAAAAGGGTCCCCACACCTCTGCCCCTGACCCTCAGCTGTCACTGACAGCTTTTAGAATTGAACTGTCACTGTTCGTTTAGAAGCAGTGACAGTTCAAAGCCATGACGAGTATACTCGTCATGATGCGGGAACTGACATCTTTTCATGACGAGTATACTCGTCATTAGTCGTAAAGGGGTTAAACTGGATAATTGAGCACTCAGAGGAGGCGGATGGCAAGTTTAGCGGAGGTGGAAATGAGTCGAAGGGCAGGTCTGTTTAGGGGGCTGCCAAGGGTGGAATTGAGGATATCTCCGTCGGGAATAGTGCCTGATGAAAGTCAAGCAGGTTTAGGCATATTCAGTTGACGTGCCCGACTGGGGGTGTCAGTAAGGATGGGGATCGCGCTGGAACTGGCAAGACGGTTATTATGTACCTGTGGATGTGGTATTGGAGTTATTTTGTGTCATTGTACTTGGGGGCCTGGATGGTAAAAGTTTGGACGTGAAGACGGCTTTTTGATTGCTATCAGGGCACACGGAGAGTCAGCATTTGTTGGGCGGCATGTGAATGGAGAATAATATATTGACTGTTTACTGCTGGGCTGTTATGTTTATTGTTCATAATTTGAAGTGTGTTCAGTCTTGCTGCATGGGCAGTGTGAGATGTGTTTGGTATTGGTCAGTATAATATCTGGATGATCATTTCTGTTGGGACGGCAGATTCATCCTTTTTTGGGCTCTGTGACGGTTTTGCATTTCAAAATAAAAAATGTGGGTTAAAGTGTGCGGTTATGTTGGGTGCACTTAATTTACTTGTAGGATTATGTTCATGGGCTGACTGCTAGGTCCTTAGCAGTTGGTATGGTGGGCGAAATGCCCGGCACATTTTTTGAATTTGAGGTCAAAGCCGAGAGTTTTGGTTGTGTGGGGTGTTTTTTCTATGGAATATCATGGTTGAGATGTCTGGCATAAAAAAAAAAAAAAAAAAAAAAAAAAAAGGGGCAGTAGGGCCAACAGGTGCGAGCAGTGTGTGGCAGTTGTATAAAAAGGTGGTTGGTTTGGGTGGTTTGGTGCCTTTTTAGGGTCATCGTGTACGGGCAGGTGGCCAGAGGCAGGGTAAAAAAAAAAAAAGGGGGCGCAGATTTTGATGGTATTGGAGATTTTACCGGTTAGCTGCGGTATTGTGGGAACTGGAATTCTTAACTTCCTAGGTCAGAGGGTTTGTTTTCAGTGTGTCGAGCTTCCGGTGATCTCAGCTTTAATGTGTTGTTTAAACATGTCTAGTAGGGTCTCTATGTCTGTTAGTGCGGATGTGTTTCTCATGGAGCATTGGGGGGTTGCAAAGTACGTACCAGGAGTATTATATAGGGGGGGCTACTTCATTGTATCGCTTTCAGTCTCGTAATTTGGGAGTTGATCCCTGGCGTGCATGAAGTGGATATGCAGGGCCTGGATGGTTAAGGGAAACTTTTAACAATGGGGTTAACGGTTTATTGCCGAGATTGGTGATTGAGGCTACAGTGTGCCGTTCCAGCAAGGTGGCAGGAATGGGCAGGTTTCTGAAATGGAATGGGGGTTACTTTGGAGGTTGTTGGATCCTTTGGTATTATCATTTGTTGGGGGAATGAATTTGTAACTTATAAATCAGCCTCAGTGGTGTTGCAGAAGGTGGCTACGATTGCATTTTGGTTCAAGTTGCGTGGGATGCAGGATTTGACCTGGGGATTTTTGGGGAGGTATTCTGCACTGGGGATGTGGTAATAATGCCAGATGGAGTGGAATGTTGCTGATTAAGAGTCAGAGATGGATTGAGTTCAGGAGGGAGACTATTCGTGGTGTATGGTCTCCCAGGACTTTGGTTATTCCTGGTTTCCACTGTTAATTGTCAGGGGAGGTAAGTGTGGGTTAACTTGGCACCCATTGTTACCCAGGGAGATAATTTGTGTCTATCACCGTGCCAGTTTGTGGTTTTTTTAAGGGAATGTTTGAGGAAGGTGGGTAAGCAGCCAGGTGAGGATGCGTTGCTTTCAGTCAGGATTGGCGCTGACACAGAGGTGCCACGGTTGGGATTGAACAATTAGGTGGCTCAATGGTTTTGAAATTGGGAATCAGCCTGGTTTTAGCTAATTGTGTGGCCTCTTTGGTAGGTAACGTGGCTGGGGGGGAAATGTCCTGGCATGGGGAGAAGGGGTCGTAGGTAACATATTGCTTAGACGTGTTGTGTTTATTCTTATGAAGTTATAACTCGGTTTTGATTACTATGGGTAATAATTGGGCGTGTATACTGGGTCGTTGCTTGTGTCCTTTTGGGGGCAGGGCAAGGCGATGTTTGAACATGTGACTGTCAGTTGGGGCAGGACGTAGCTTCGATGCTCAAGTGGTTTTTAGGAGGGGTAGGACCTTAGGGTAGGGTATTGAGTATTGTGGTAGGGTGGATCAACCCTATAATGAGTCGGGTTGCATGAGGGGAATGATCTTGGGTTTGTTCATCCCAGGCGTTGATGCGGGATATTAGGTGCAATTTGGTACGATGGAAGTATTCATACCTGGGTTGGTTTGTGATGTGGTTGGATAGTATGGCCTGTTTGTCAAGGTGGTATGCCGGATTTGTAAAAATAAAATAATAAAAATATGTTGAACAAGGCTAAAGTTAAAGTCAAGTGGGTGGTGTCTCTCTTGTCTCCAGTAATGGGGTGTCATGGTGAGACATCGGGAGGTGGAGTGATTGGCTCTGCAATATTGGAGGTTGGATGATGTTATTTTATTTCAAACAGATAGGGGGATGTCGGGCTTGCATGAATGTATTGAGCAAATGTTGGGTGGTGGTGGGTCCAGTCCACGTAAGGTGTCACGAGGCCAGTCCTGTGGCGGGGTAGGTCTGGTCCAGAGGCGGTTTAATGGATAATCGTAGTTGGGAGGGGAGCCACTAGTACGGTATAGTGGCTCTGGTTACAGATAATTTGCAGGCACGGGTCCTGCAAGGTATGGGTATTAGTTCTTGGTAATTAATACCTCTTGTGGTTTAATGGATCATGGTATCCAGGAGGTGAGCCACTAGTAAGGTATAGTGGCTCCAGTTGCAGATAACTGGCAGGCACGGGGTTCTGCAACTTAGGGGTATTAATTCTCGGTAATTAATACCTCGTCCCTGGGGTCGGTGGGTTGCGGCCAGGGACAATCCCTCGGGTCGGTGTGTTGCGACCGGGGATAATGTTTCATTGTGGGAGGTGGCTTCTGGACCAGGCTTATCCAGGGTTACGTATTTGTATTACGTACTGTATTATTACTGTGTTACCTATTGTTTAATGTTGGGACACCAGGGTGCGGTGTCCCTGGGTTAGTATGTAAATAATAGGTAATAAAAGGGCTGCTGTGGCCAAATTTTAACCAAGTCGCAAGCAGTGTCCGTGTATTATTTACAAAGAGTTTAATGGGTTGGTAACACAAGAATTTAACGACCGGAGAATCCCTCGTCGATTTTCATGTATATTGCTATTTTGATAATTATATGACTTGGAAATCTATGACTTGCACATTCTGCTACTGAATGATGTGACCTTGCCTATCGAGTATATTCTTTAGCTTTACCAAATGAAAGTTGAAGGTGGCTTATTATTATTATTATAATTATTATTAATAATAATAATAATTCTATAGCATCAAAATATTCCACAGCACTTTACAATTCAGAGGATATTTGTTGAAACAAGATAAAAAAAATGAAGAAGATCAAACTGCATGAAAAAAATGCAATTTAAGTTCATACTAAGATATATTTTGAACCTGACCTAAATTAAAGAATCTTTTAATAAGCTACTGTAAGATTAAGATGTCATAACTAGGTGGAATAGCCATACACATAATTCAGTTTCCTTATTTCCTTTTAAAAAGACATGGGGGTCAATTAATTAAAATTGGCATAGTTCACACCATTCATAATGAAGAGCTTCCTGGAGTACAATGCACAAAATGTGTTAAAAGATTCTTGCTACTTAATGAATTCAGCGCGTCTTCAGAATGGTGATCGCCTCCAGATGGATTGCCAGAAATGCTACTCCAGTAAATGATTAGAGTAACATTTATAGAGTACAAAGCCCAATTTTACACCATTTCACTATTATATAGCAGAATGAGGGACATTGATGCATAATGAAGGGAGAAAGGGTCAATTTGTGAGTCTATATACACCATGTTCCAAATTATTATGCAAATTGGTTTTAAGTGTCATAGGGTTTTTTGTTTTTTTTTGCCAATGAAAACCATTGATGGTATTGTGTTTCAGGGTTCTTTGGATCACTGAAATCAATCTCAGGTACCTGTGATAATTAGTTTGGCAGGTGAGCCCAATAAAAGGAAAACTGGATGTTCGACAATATTAACCAAGCCACAGTTTTGAAGTAACATGGGAAAGAAAAAGGATATCTCTGCTGCCGAAAAGCAACTGTGGCACCCTGGCACCTGTTGGGCACCACAGAAATCCTTAGAGCACAAATGGAGTAAGTAACAGCACAGCAAAACCCACAAACACAACAACACCTGGTTTCACCCCGAGCCTCTAGGGGGAGCTCCACTGGTCACTTTGAGCCAGTTCCCCCTATAAAAAGAGTCTTGGAGGGAGAAACTGCAGAGTGTGGTAGACGCTACAAGAGCTGCCAGCCTGTGTGAAACCTCCACCCTACGAGGAACACACTAGGCCCGACCAGCCTGTTAGCCAGTGGAGATCCCTGCAATTGGGATAATAGGAAGAAGGAGATCACCTCTCAGGAAAACAGAGTTAACCAGACTCTTTCCAAATTAAGCGGTTACTGGAACCGAAGCTGTGAGAGCTGCCCAGCCACCACAGAGAACCAGCACGATCAACAGGAGGTTTAGCCACCTGTTACACCTGATGCACCCATCCACGAGAGCCCAGGGAAGAGTACTGATCCTGCTCAGACCCTTTTACAGAGCCCTCAGTGCTGACAATCAGGTGAAATCCGTTCTATCGAACAAACTGCCCGGTCCGGAGGGATTCCACATCCACCCGACCTTAGCACCAGAACTAGAGAAAGGAAGCCTAACACTGCTTGCTGTGAAACTCCAGAAGTGACAACTTCACTATCCCGGTCCGAGTGTACCTGACTACCATCCAGTAAAGGTACCTAAAAGAGACTTTGTGTGGTTGTACATTACTCCTGGATTCAGCGCGCAGTATCCCGCAGCTGCCTCACAACATCTTGCGCAGCTCCCGGCTCCGGGAATCACCGCTCATCCTGTGGGGAGCGTTCCATCTCGCTGTATAACATCCCCCGGAGACCCGAACAGCGCTGGTAAAGTTACCAGAACACCCGCAGGTGGCGTCACGAAGACAAATCACCCCTACTGTTCCGCCATTCCCCTATTGATCTGGACCACCGGGCCTACACCACCGCAGGCGCGGTTCCGTGACTGGAGGAGAAACAACGCCCGCTACGTGTACCCCCGGCTACGGTGAGTCACAACAAATAGTGCAGTGCCTTGGACAAGGGATGAAAACATTAGATATTGAATGAAAATTTAAGCGTGATCATCGTACTGTGACGAGATTTGTGGCTGATTCTGAGCACAGACATGTTCATGCAGATAAAGGCAGAATGAGGAAGGTTTCTGCCAGGCTAGTTCATCAGATTAAGAGAGCAGCTGCTAAAAAGGCCTTACAAACCAGAAAACAGATATTTGAAGCTGCTGGTACCTCTGGAGTCCCTCGAACCTCAAGGTGTAGGATCCTTCAAAGGCTTGCTGTGGTGCGTAAACCTACTATTCATCCACCCCTAAACAGTGCTCACAAGCAGAAACGGTTACAGTGGGCCCAGATATACATGAAGACTAATTTTCAAACAGTCTTGTTTACTGATAAGTGCAGAGCAACCCTGGATGGTCCAGATGTATGGAGTAGTGAATGGTTGGTGGATGGCCACCATGACCTAACAAGGCTGTGACGTCAGTAAGGAGGTGGAGGAGTCATGTTTTTGGCCGGAATCATTGGGAAACAGCTGGTAGGCCCCTTTTAGGTTCCTGAAGGTGTGAAAATGACCTCTGCAAAGTATATAGAGTTTCTGACTGAGAACTTTCTTCCATGGTACAGAAAGCAAAAAACGTGCCTTCAGGAGCAAAATCATCTTCATGCAGGACAATGAACCATCTCATGCTGCAAAGAATACCTCTGTGTCATTTGTTGCTATGGGCATAAAAGGAGATAAACTCATGGTATGGCCACCATTTTCCCCTCACCTCAACCCTAAAGAGAAGCTTTGGAGTATAATCAAGCAAAAGATTTATGAGGGTGGGAGACAGTTCATATCAAATCAGCAGCTCTGGGAGGCTACTCTGACATCATGCAAAGAAATACAAGCAGAAACTCTCCAGAAACTCACAAGTTCAATGGATGCAAGATTTGTGAAGATGATATCAAAGAAGGGTTCCTATGTTAACATGTAACTTGGCCTGTTAGGATGTTCTGGAGTTAAATAGCTTTTTATGTCAGTGAATGTGACCTCCTAATGCTGCAAATTCAACAAATGAGCATTTTCAGTTCTTTCAAACATATCAAATGTTTAGAAACTCTACTGTGTCTAATAATTTGGAACAGTGCATTTAGAGTTTTTTTTTTAATTTTGAAGATTATACTGTTATCATTGGGAGGTTTCTTCAATAAAATTCGAAGTATATTCTAACGCGTAATGACTTTTATTACACTGACTGTCATTTGCACCTACCATTTAGGAAAATCAGAGAACAAGAACATTTGCATAATAATTTGGAACATGGTGTAGGATGTAGGATGTTACACAGGGCGCATACATCTGACTAACGTGTGCACAAGGAGGAGGGGGAGCTCAGGTATAAATTTCGCACCGGAGCCTATCAGTCTCTATTAACGCCACTGCCAATGAGCCTTTTGAGTTTAGGTCAGGAGACCCACAGCCAGTCTGTGTGTTGTGGACTTAATAACATAGATGTCAGCATGAATCCTTACTCTGAGGCTGGTTTCACACTCCAGTTTTTTTCTTGATCAGGTTCTATCTGGTTGTCTCCAAAACTCAGAACAGGTGTCAATCTTTTGATTATACTTTTTCTCTGGAAGTTCCTCCCCTTGTTTTGACACACAAACCGGATGGAACCTGATCAGCATCCCTAAAAACGCTGCTAGCAGCGTTTTTGGGTGCAGTAAAAAAAGCATGCATTTTTTAACATGGGGCCCTATGGGAAACGCATGCGTTAACGCATGGTACATATAGGTACAATCTGTTAACTGTGAGGCACCGCCGGCATGATCCTCATGGCCGGGGAGCATCACATGCAGGATCAAGGTATGATCCTGTGCACACTGGCCGGTTTGACTGTGATAATACTGTGTGAACCAACTTGAGACACAGGGTTTCATGAGCCTAATGAGCGGCAGTGAGAGTGGGATGAGATCGAGGAAGCCCTAAGGAATGAGGGCTGAGTGCTGACAACCCGGAACACTGGGAGTTAACCTGAGCTGTGTGAAAGGCTGATTACCGGCAGCTAAGGGGGTATGTCCATGTGGGAGTGGCTGGCACGATAAGAGGCAGCCAGCTGAGTGATTGAGAGATCCATTCTCAGCCAGAGATCAGCCTGAGAGCATGTGGACTGATTACCAGCCTGAGAGCTGAGCAGAGCCAGTCTGTGTGAGGGACTGGGAGTGCAAG
Source organism: Allobates femoralis (assembly GCA_033576535.1). NCBI lineage: Eukaryota > Metazoa > Chordata > Amphibia > Anura > Aromobatidae > Allobates > Allobates femoralis. The sequence goes on along the minus strand of JARQOC010000002.1, from coordinate 209,248,217 downwards.
TCCAGGCCGCCATGTTGAGATGGTGAAGGGAGCATGCTAGCTCCATGCCGGTGCCGAGGTCCGAGGTTGTGATAGCACCTGGTGGGGAAGCCGTGGCTGAACCCGGTGGAGACTGGTCCGGGCATGGGGTGAACCATGTCCGGGAAAGGAGCCCTTGGGGGACGCTTGGTGGACCCGTTACACAGGTAGCGAGACCCGGATCTGTGCCCGGTAAGACAGCGGTTCCCGTGTAACGGAGTGAGCTGTGTGTGAGTAATGCCAGGCGGGCATAACCGCTATTGGGTCCGACTAAGCAGTCAGTAAAGGACCCGTTGATGTATGTAGGGGCTTAGGCAATTGCCCTGAATGTAAGATGATGACCTATGTAAGAACATTGTATAATAATGTGGGGAGAAAGTGACCCAGCCAGTATGGATGATGTTGGAGGCGTTCCGTCCCTGTGGGACGAGAGGGAGGCTTGCCCTGCTGCTTGCAGAGGGTACCCGTCCCTCAACCACGGCCTCTAATGGTGTGGGTGTGCTTGTGGTGCCAGACACAGGGGTAATAGGGCTCCTAGTAGGTAACGGATGAGGTTCCCGTGTACTATGGTTTGCCAGTCCCTGTAATGGGCCATGGAGGAGCCACAGTCCATGGATGATGGGCTGTGAGCGTGTGGAAGAAATGTATGTGATCCATGGACGTTTGAATGATGGATCACACATGGTATGTAAGGCCCGGTCAGGCAGGAATCCTGACTACGGGGTAATGTTATGTCATCGAGCTGGGTGACTAAAGCCAGGCGGCAGGTACCGCCATTGGGACCCACAGGGCCCGTTGAGGCGTATGTAACGAAGGTCAGAAGCAGGGGTTCAAAAGGGCTCCTAGAGTGGGGACACCATGGTTGAACCAGGTGGACTCTGACCGGGATGTAGGCGGAGATACGTCCAGGAAGGAGCCCCTTGGGGATACATGACATACCCGGTACTCAGGTTGCTCAATCCCTGTTATGAACCCGGAGGGGTCATCATCGAAGTATAACAAATGTATTTATCATAAATGTACTGTAAGATGTGTAAGTGGGCCGGAGGCCGTAGCTACCACGGGAGCAGGTGTTAAAGCTCCAATGGGGAGAGAGTCGTAGTTACAGGTCCCGGGTTATTGTGAATGTATATGTGCAATGTTCTATGTAATGTATGATGTATTTATGTAAAGTGTTTAGAATCAATGTGATATGTGTCCAACATACTACCCGGGTTATGTTATTATATGTGAAAAATAAACGGGTACACATTGGTTAAACTTATAAACACGTGTTTTGTCGTTATGCAAGCGGGTTCCCCAGTTGCTACCTCACATAACGCATATGCGTTTTTAAGAAAAAATGACTAAGGCTAGGGTCACACTTAAATACAGAATTGTGTTCACCGCATCCAGATCCAGATGCGGTGAACGCAATTGTCTTCTGACATTCAGCAATCCGGTAACCGGATTGCTGAAGCCACAATGCGGTAACCGGATTGCTCTGTTCTGTGCAGTGTGTAAACTGTAAATTTGATTAAGAAATGTTTCTATAATGTCTCTAGGGGGTGACCACTCCCCCTAGAGACTTTCCACCCACTCAGGTGGGCATATAATGCTATAATCACCTCTGTACAGCAGCCGCCTCCAGTCAGCTGCTGTACAGTTTTATCAATAAAAGCGCCGGGCTCCCCTGACAGCTGCGCATACTATAGCTTTAATTTCTATAGTATGCGCAGCTGTCCGAGGTCCTAAAGCCTTATACAGTAAGATATATGGGCAGCACTGCCCATAGATCTACTGTAAATGGCTTCAGGACCTCGGGCAGCAGCGCACATACTGTAGCAATAGCTATAGCATGTGCGCCGCTCTCAGAGGAGCCCGGCGCTTTCATTCATAAAACTGTACAGCAGCTGTCAGGAGTCAGCTGCTGTACATAACTGATTCAAGCATTATATGCCCACCTGAGTGGGTGGAAGGTCTCTAGGGGGAGTGGGCACCCCCTAGAGACATTACAGAAACATTTATTAATCAAATTAAAAGTTTACCAAAGCACATAACACTTTGCTTATCCCGGTGGCAGCAGGGATGAGAAAACTATCCGGTAACGGGATTGCTCGAGATTACACATCCTGAGCAATCCGGTTACTGGATTGCGGCTTCAGCAATCCGGTACTCGGATGGCTGGATGTCAGAAGACTATTGCGTTCACCGCATCCGGATCTGGATGCGGTGAACGCAATTCTGTATTTAAGTGTGACCCTAGCCTAAGCAAAATATATGCGGGAACTGCATTGCTCAGGATTACACATCCTGAGCAATCCGGTTCCCACATTGCAGATAACAGAACCGCTCCGAAAACTGCAGCCTGCATGATTTTTCACGCAGGCTGCAGAGCCGGAGACGGAAACCAGATTGCTTGTGAAGCAATCCGGTTTTTATCATAGGCTCCTATGAGGAGCGTTTCCTGATCCGGTTTTGAGCTTTTTAAAAGCTCAAAACTGGATCAGGTTTTTTAAAACAAACCGGATGTGTGACCCTAGCCTAAGTCCAAAAAACATTCAGGGGCACAGGAGGCACAAAATGCAGCCTAGGAAAAACAGATTTGGCATTGAATACACTTCCAAAAACGGATTGCCATGTGTGACCCTAGCCATACTCTATCAAAGTGAATAACTGAAGCAACATTACAACAAGTCACACTGTCCTACTAGATTCATATTCGTGGTTCCATTTCACGAGTCCATATCGGCATTTCCACAGGTTTCAGAACATATAGATTCAGAGATAAACTTCTCTAGCTTTAAATTCACAGCTTCAGATTATCGGATTTAGCCTATCTATCACAGCAGCTGACGGTTGGCCTAGAAACACAACATAGTGTGCAATTTATGAAATAAGGGATGTGACAGGCATATAAATGTGCGTTAAAAATGACACACTATGCATTAAGTTCACACATTGCACAGGAGCAGTGAAATTACCCATGTCACTTATCAGCATTAACCACACACTACTAAGGTTTATCATGTGTGAAATAAAATGAACTTGCTCTAGAAAGGTTTGGATGCTTTCAGTGCATTATATAAATATATATATATATATATATATATATATATATATAATGTGTATATATAGATTGTTTTGTTTTTTTTACAAAACATGAAGTAAAAAATGAAGAGCAAATCATTATACAAAAACAATTTAAAGGAAACGTGTCATGGCATTTTTATTTATATTAAACTGCTCCCAATCTCCCATTATCTTGTAAGGAGATGCAATGTGCATCATTACCATGAAGCAGAGGTGTACCTAGGTGTGATGGCGCCCGGGGCAAACTTTTATTTCGGCGCCCCCCCCCCCCCCCAAGGTAGGTGAGGACGGGGGGGGGGGGGGGTTGCCTAGGAGGACGGACCGGGACCCGGACGTCTCAATCTGAGTCAGAAGTGGGGACTCAGGAGGAGGAGGCAGGCCACAGCGGTCAGCAGCTCCTACCTTCGGCTCCTCTTCTTCTCCTCTCCGTGATTCCGTCTGTGCGGCGCACCGGGTGACGTCACGTCAGCCACAGCGCTACGTGCCCGAGGGGGGGGCGGTGTATGTGGGTGTTAACTGCTGCCAAGGGGCGGGGCGGACCAGCAGCAGGGGATGGTTGTGTGCACGCAGCTCCGCGGCCGCCCGTGACCGTGCACAATATGCGGCGAGGAGATTAGTTCCGCCGGCGGCGGCGCTGCGCCCTCCACTGACTGGCGCCCGGGGCAAAAAGTCCGGCTGCACCCCCCTAGATACGCCCCTGCCATGAAGGGCCAGTTTTAGGCTAGGGACACACCTGGAGGGTGACCATGTTTACTAGATCCAGTAAACGCTGAGCCAAGCCTGCAGTAACAGACAGCGTAAACGTCGGATGCTAAGAGTAAATGATGCTCCATAGTAACCCAATGTTTACCATGGATGCAGCCACACAGGAAGCCCCAGGGACTGCACTTTAGCAGGGCGCACAGGAAAACGTTGTCAGCAACGTTTTCCTGTGCGGTCTGCTAATGCACAGTTCCTGGGGCTTCCTGTGGGGCTGCATCCATGATAAACATTGGGTTACTATGGAGCAGCATTTGCTCTTAGCACCCAATGTTTACGCTGTCTGTTACTGCAGGCTTAGCTCAGTGTTTACTGGATCCAGTAAACATGGGTCACCCTCCCGGTGTGATCCTAGCTTTAGACAAAGTGGGGCCCAGGGCAAAAGATTTTAATCCGTTTTTTTTTGGGTGCTTTTTGAGCCTCCTGCACCTCTGAACGTTTTTGGACTTAGTCATTTTTCCATTTTTTTTCATTAAAAACGCATGTGCGTTAACGCATGCGTTAACGCAAGTGCCTATATGTGCCATGCGTTAACGCATGCATTTCCCATAGGGCCCCATGTTAAAAAAACGCATGCGTTTTTTAACTGATGCCAAAAACGTTGCTAGCAACGTTTTTGGCTCAAAAACGGACAGAGCAATGTTTTGAGGTCCAGAAAAAAACGGACAGGGTGTTTATTACATCCAATCCGTTTTTCTGTCAGTTTTTGCCAAAAATGAAGCCAAAAACAGACCAAGGGCTTATGTGTGACCCTAGCCTTACATTTACTGAGCTCAGACAGGTAGATGAGCAATTGACAATATTATGTCCTTTGGTGCTGGTTTCCAGCCTCTTTACACAGAATGATGAAGAATGATGGGCACAGAAAAATCACTAGTAGGGCAATTTGTCCCCTATACTATCATGTCATCAGTGGCACGTCTGCAGTTTGCATCGGGCGATGTTGCACCGGCCAATGATTTTTGTTCCACCATAAACAATCCAATCACCTGATGAATGAGTATGTGACACAAACGTATATTACACATACGGTACATATATATTCCCAGTACACACAAAGCACTCACACATGAATAAAGTAAGCAAACACTGAGATATGTATACAGACACATAACCCACAAGCATGTATACAAAATGAATATACATATATTTATACACACACATATAGTACACCGGCATGAATACACTAAACACACACACATATTTAAACCAAGCATACACACGTATGTATACACAAATAGCACACATGAAATTACACAGAGCACACACATGTATACACACATAGCACACACATATACAGAGAACATATACACGTATGTATACACACACACATATAGCACATATGCATGTATACACCAAGCACACACACATATGTATACACATAGCACACAAGCATATATACAGAGCACATACACACATATGTATACACACATGTAAACAATACAATCACCTGATGAATGAGCAGAATTTTGCTCATTCATTGGGTGATCGCCATCATGTTGACACCCTTAAACTCTTGCCTGCTCTGCCGAGCTTTATAAGTGTGGATAATACATATATATCGAGACATGTGACAAACATTGTATGTTACTGACTCGCCCAGGGGCTTGGGATACTCAGATCCCAGGTATTGCTACTGGATCCTGTCACTGGTGGTCGGTGCCCAGGTCAATGGCCCTGGTGTTTGCTGAAAAGTATAAAAATAAAATAATAAAAGTGAATTGTTCGTGATGCCACCTGCGGAATCTGTTGATGGCACCAACGCTGCCAACAATCCTCTGGGGATGATGGATATGCAGCTGGGTGATATTGCTCCCCGCCGTTGGAGCAGAGTTCCCGGGGCAGTGTTGCTGTATTAATTGGAAGGCGGTTCTGCAGGCAAGAAACTGTATGATCCCTCACAGCGGGAAAGAACAACATATCACATTGCGTCTCTGAACTGGTTTACTGGTTACTTTTAGGTACACAAACAGGTTAAAATCACAGGCAGCTGGCCTGAGTAGTAACCAATGAATGGGGTGTTCGTCTGTGGCTTTCAAAGATGTTCCCTCGGCTTTGCCCTCTATCTGTACTTGTTTTGAAGTCTGGCCTGCATAGAGCCTGGCCTGACCTCCTGCGCTCTCCTCTGGAACTCCGGACCTTTGTAAGAACCTTTTCTGGATTGCCGCTGCCTCTGGAGATTTTCTGCGGGTCCTGGCTCTTTGACTGGTTATGGTTACAGGTGACCTGGAATCTGAAGACTCCTTGGACCAATCGGTGTTGGCGGCTCAGAGATGAACTGAGTGCCTGCACCGCACTCGGAGCCGGCACTCCGCTCCGTGGACTGGGATCCTCCCAGACCGGTAGGTAGACAATCTGATGCCGGGTGTTAGCATACACCCTCAGGCTCCCCATTCTTATCTGGGTCACCAGTCTTTCTGGGTGCCCTCCCTGTACGTTCCCCTGAATAGTCCTCCTCGACATCTCTCGCTCTTCTTACTCTACTCTTCTCTCTCTCCTTCTTCTTCTTCTGGTTCCCGCTCTCCACTGCCCACCTATATAACCTCCCACTGAGACCGGTTACCCTGGTGACAGGTTAAACTAATTGGCCCCCTGAGCTAGGTGTGTGATGCAGGATGAAAGCCATATACGAATTTCCTCCCTTCACTGGCCACCGGGATACCCCACACGCTGTTATGGGTGCAGTACCCCTTCGTGGCGCACCAACCAGTGGGGATTACACATACATATTCACTACTCCTGAAACTCCTCCCACTAGGATCAGTTACCTTAGTAACAGATTGGCCAATTAGTCCCCTAGTCCTAGGTGTAGGAATGCTGGAATGAGAGCCTCAGCTTGACAACACGCTCTCCAATGACTGGGATACCACACGCGCTATCTTGGGTGCAGTACCCCTACTGTGGCGCACTGACCAGTAGGGCGTCACAATAGCACATAGGCCTGTATACACTGAGCACATACACATTTATGAATACATACATATAGGACCCATGGAAGTATACCCTGAGCACACACATATGTACAGTATACACACATAGAACACACACATGTATGCAGAGCACATACATTCACATATTTCTTCGCAAATACAGTTTTCATGGCTTACAGCCAATGAAGACCCAAAGGTCATTATCTCAGAAAATTAAAGTAGGGAGGATGAAGGGTTTGAGAGATAAAATATTACCTAAATAGGTATCAGAGGCTTCACCTTGTGTGGTTGTGTGAGTCACATATCAAGGCTGCTGCAGCCCCTAGTGTGTAACATATAAAGGGGAAGGATGAAGGTTTAAAAACCGCCCTGCAGTATTCCACAAGACACCATAGGGTGAATATACTGCAACATTGATTTTTTTATTCAATGCATTTCAGGGCTCCCTGGCATCTTCATCAGGACAAATCAAAGTGATATTGCCATGTTTCAGGGCGTTTCTGGGAGCCCTGAAACGCATTGGCTAAAAAATTAATATTATATTCACCCTATGATGTCTCGTGGAATACGGCAGCACGGTTTTTAACCCTTCATCCTCCCTACATTCATTTTCTGAGATAATAACTTTTTAATCATATTCTAACTCATTAAGATGCACCATTATTAATACTGTATGTATATATACTCAGAAATTGATTTGCTAACAGTTTCTTTACTCAAGGGAAAAGGTGAAGATGGTAGGATTATTTATATATATATATATATATATATATATATATATATATATATATATAAAACTAGAAAAAAGTACTCTGCAGCACTCAGCTACTACCAATGATGTACATGTGCTAACAAGCTATGTATATTTGAGAAAAAAGTTTAAAAACTTACGTTTTTTTCAAAAAACTCAATCTTTCTTTTAATTCTGAAGTTCTTAGTACATACATTGGCCAATGTCTGTTTGCTCATCAACTGCGACAAAGTGACTTCAGGTCTGATGAGTCCTACGCTGATATCCCTATCATCCTTGTCCAGCCCCCCACTTCTCAGTGGGTAGACTCAATCTCGACCCTAGATCACCAGTAGGTGATGAGGGTGCAAATTGCAGCAAGGAGCCAGCAACTCCATAAGATACAAAACAGAAAAAAAAAACTGCACAGCACTCACAGAAGTCACTTTATCGAAGTTGATTAGCAAACAGACATTGGCCAATGTGTGTACCAAAAACTTCAGAAATAAAAAAATAAGATTTTGAGTTTTTTTAAAAAAACATAAGTTTTTAAACTTTTTTCTCAATATACATAGCTTGTTAGCACATGTACTTCATTGGTAGTAGCTGATGGCCACTTTACACACACCAACTTATCTGTCCAACTTCTGAATAACTTACTGGTTGCAGTGAAATCATGGACACATTGTTCCATTGTACACAGCCACAAAATGGAGCAATGTGTCCATGATTTCACTGCAACCAGTAAGTTGTTCAGAAGTTGGACAGATAAGTTCAGCGCGCTGACCAATCAGAATAGAGGCGCGCTCTATGGCGCCATACTTCAAATACACTGTACTCAGTGTATTTGAAATCTGGCGGCATAGCGCGCGCCGCTATTCTGATTGGTCGGCGCGCTGAACGTGCCAACCAATCAGAATAGAGGCGCGCTCAATGCTGCCATATTTGAAATTGACTGTAGTCAGTGTATTTGAAGTATGGCGCCATACAGCGTCCCGCTATTCTGATTGGCAAATCTGAATAGCGGCGCGCTGTATGGCGCCATACTTCAAGTACACTGTACTCAGTATATTTCAAATATGGCGGCATAGCACGCGCCGCTATCCTGATTGGTCGCAACGTTCAGCGAGGCGGCCAATCAGAATAGCGGCGCGCTCTATGGCGCCATACTTTAAATACACTGTACTCAGTGTATTTCAAATATGGCTGAACGCCGCGACCAATCAGAATAGCGGCGCGCTTAATGCGCCACCCGGGGGACTGTGCAAAATTTTGTGGCTGTAGCTGGCAGCTGTCGATTTTCCTCCCACACTTTTCCTTTCACTTTTTCTCCATTGTGTAGATAGGGGCAAAATTGTTTGGTGAATTGGAACGCGCGGGGTTAAAATTTCGCCTCACAACATAGCCTATGACGCTCTCAGGGTCCAGACATGTGATTGTGCAAAATTTTGTGGCTGTAGTTGCGACGGTTTAGATGCCAATCCCGGATATACATACACACATACACACATTCAGCTTTATATATTAGATAGAGCTTCAGTCCAACCTGTGGTGCTATAGTCACACCACTAAACCATTGCTTATCTCACAGAGACAGGTAGCGTTACCACATCCTCCCACAATATACCAGCACCTACATATATCGCAGTGCCTAAAGCAACACCCTTATCCTATATTATTTCACTCCATTAATTTATTAGTGCTTATGCCCTGATTTCAAAGATTTTTAAAACAAGAGGTTATCAATCCTCTGTATTAAATACATATACTGCGCTATTTAAATAGGTCAGATACCTCATTGAGCCCATATGGTTGTAAGGTTTTTAACTTCTGTATCCAGTATATCTCCTTTCTCATTAAACTGATATCTCTATTAGGAATACTCTCTGGTACATGGTCGATCGCGACCACTTTGATACATGGTGTCTTCTTATGTTTTATTAAACAATGCTTTGATAACCCATGAAATAAAAAGCTTTCCTTAATATTGTGCCTGTGTGTATTCATACGGTTATGAAGTTCTTGTATCGTTTTCCCTACATATTTTAACCCACAATCACAATCAATTAAATAAATAACATAGGAAGATTTACATGTCAAATGAAACTTAATATCAAATGACACCTTATTCTGAGTTGAACTGAAGGTAGTGCTATTATGTGACATCATGTTACAGCCTAAACAACGAGAGATCCTGCATATAAATGATCCCGATTTTGTACATTCTTCATTCATTTTTTTCTCCTTTTTCAAGCGGCTAGGTGCAAGTAAATTCCTTAAGGAAGAGGCTCTCTTAAATGTTAGTCCTGGTCTAACCGGTAAAACACTTCCCAGTATTGGATCATTCAGCAGAATGGACCAATGTCCGGTAAAATCTTCCTTATTCTTTCATGTTGTTTTGTGAATTGGGTCAAACAAATTAGTAGTAAACTTCTCAGTCCCCCCTTCCCCATTTTTATTGGTATTCAGCAATTCCTTCTGCGTTTTAAGAGCACAATTATTATAGGCTTTCACCAGACGTTTCCTTGGATAATTCTTATCTAAAAACCTGTCCCTCAATAAACCTGCTTGTACCTCAAATTCTGCCTCTAAACTGCTGCTTTTACTGATCCTCTTGTATTTATTATCAGGGATATTAGTTAGCCATTTATGATAATGGCCACTCCTAAAATCTAAAAAACTATTAGCATCACAAGTTTTAAAAAAAGTTTTAGTGAACAATTTACCATCCAAATGGAAAATCGACAGATCTAAGTGGTCAATACTCTCGGTATTACAAACCCATGAGAAAGTAAGACCCCATTAATTTCTCTGCAGATCCTCAAGGAAATCTTCCATATTATTGCATTCATTATTATAGATAATGAATAAATCGTCAATGTACCTTTTAAAAAAGACTATATACTCTGAAAATATGGAATTCTCTATATAGATAGACTCGAAGGTGGCCATGAACAAATTTGCATAAGTAGGTGCCACCTTCGTGCCCATCACTGTACCAAGCTGTTGATGGTACAGTGTGTCCTGGAAATCAAAGAAATTATTATTTAAAACAAACTCCATGCTCTCTATCAAAAAAGCCTTTTGCTTCACTGGTATATGAGAATCTTCCTTTATAAATCTTTCAAAACTCAAAAGAACCAAGTCATGTCTAATATTTGAATAAAGAGAGGATACATCAATGGTTACAAATGAATAGGATTCCTTCCAGATTATGCCTTCTAAAAAAGAGATCAATTGTGCAGAATATCTCAATAAACTATTCAGATTGGTGACATGAAGATACATTATATTAACTATGTACGCTGCTAACCCAGATGTCAGTGACCCTACCCCTGAAATTATGGGTTTCCCAGGGTTTTTTTTTTTATCTCTATGTATCTTAGGAAGATGATAGAAAAACGCTCTCTGGGGATTCTTCATAGTCAAAAAAATTTAAGTCATTCATATTCAGGATTCCATCTTTTCTCCTTTTTGCTATTAATTTGTTGTATCGTATCATCGCTGTTTTATAAACATCTGCGGTTACCACCTTATTTGTCCTTTCATCTTCCAAAACTCTATATGCTTCTTTTAAATAGTCACCCCTATCTTGCACGACCCCCCCCCCTCTATCGGCTGATCAACAAAAGTATCCACAGCACCACATGAGATAAGAGCCCACTGAGCCCCAATATGTGACGCTCGTATCCACCAGGGAGACCCACATGGACTTCAAATTGTAGAAAAGAAAAAAAACAGCGCCTCTCAAGCCGGTATATAATCAATGCTTCATTTTATTCTTGTTCCGTCCATCCCTCTGCACAACGTTTCGGTCCTCTGACCTTTTTCAAGTGCACACTCCCCTACCAAACTCACTGCTTTTTATACCTTATACCTCCTCCCCCAATTTCAATACACCCATCATATAATAGTACATAGTAAACAAAGGTTAAAAATCCCCCATACTCACTATACAGAGATCTACTAACTACATTCCCCATGGTAACATAACAAATCCAGATGCCAGGTATTAATATCTCACCCATCACCGATATATTGGGGCAAAAAAATACTCAAAATCGTCTGTTTCCACTTCGATCAATAGCCAATCAAGGCAGAGCATCCCCTGTTGTCAAGGACACCTCCAAGGCCCATATTGTGTCCTCCAATCAGTGCTCCCGTCATGTTCCTGGCTTCAGCTACCCAGTGCGCATGCGTCGGCGTCCCATATTCATTGGTTTAGGCGCTTGTCACTCAACGCATATAGTGACGCTTTTCCTGTTTAGAGTGTCCTATTGGAGATAGGGTTGGGCGTCCATCAATCACATTGCTGTGGTGACGCCTTTCCTCTTCACAGTGTCCACAGTGATAGGCTCCAGGCCACATCACTCAATTAACAAGGAGACGCAGTCCCTCTTTAGAGCGTCCCCAGTGACCGCAGCATTAGAAATAAATCGCCACAGCCTCCAATTATAATGAGTGAGTCCATGCCATATATCCTGGAGGAGAAATGTATATAACGACACATATACACAGTATATTCATGCAGATATCCTGTTGATATTAGTATGCAAAGCTAACTTTTTGTTAAATTCCCAACATGTCATGCCTCAACTGATATAGATCTTACATTATAATTAGTGCATCCAGGGAGCACAGGAGAGCCCCTGTCGTATATACTCAGAGCCATGTTGTATACAGTATATACTTAAACAGAGTGATCTTACAGTAGTATATAGATCATAAAACTGTGATATGATGAATGTGCCTTAAATCAACAGTCAGTAGAACTGTTAATATGCCTATAAAGGCTTTTTATACAGTATATCTACCCAAAAAAACGATAACGTGGTGTCTATTCCCTTGAAAGGCACATTACATCTATGTGTTAATGGCCCTTGCAATCATGTTACGGACTGATCATTCATCATATCACCATGTTATATACCAATTTACAGCTCCTCCTACCACCAATATTACATTAAAATACATCAACCGGACTCACTCCTATCAAGGAGTATATGTGTCATATCAATTACATCCCACCAGTGCTCACATAATAGCCCACCTCTGCAGGGAATAGAGATATTGCAACCAGCAAATGTTGATCTGGAAACATATTATCCAAGAGAATCATTATTCCTTCACACTAAAGTAAAATATGGGAGAAAGATTAAAATTTGATTAAAACACAAAAGAAGAGAAAGCATGCAAGATATCATCACGTCTACCTTAATAGACAACCCCGTTGGTCATAGTCAATGTTCATGCCCTTAGGTGACAAGGTATCGAGCTCAAAAATCCACCTCAATTCTTTCTTTTTTAACAAAGAAACATGGTCGCCACCACTCCTCAGAGGGGGGACATCATCGATTACTCTAAACCTCAATTGGTTAACTGTATGCCCCATGTCGTGGAAATGCCTAGGGACAGGAAGCTCAGTCATCCCAGTCCGTATCGTGCTCTTATGTTTACCTATACGTGCCTTGACCTCCATAGTGGTCTCCCCCATGTATAGGAGACCATATGGGCAGCAGATGGTATAAACCACATAACTGCTGTTACATGTGTATCTCCTCTTTATGTCATATCTTTTACCCGAGCAGGGATGACTGAAGCTCCGCCCCTTTAGCATATCTCCACAACACGCACAGCCCAGACACGGAAAATTACCGAGACTGGGCTGAGAAAAAGTCATCTGTATTTCTCGCTTAGAGCTCCCGATGCCAGCATGAACCAGATCATCTTTAAGACTGTGCCCATTTCTGTAAGAAAATAGTGGGAACATTTTGAATTCATCCACATCTGTATGGCCTTTTGACAAAAGTGGCCAATGTTTCCTTACAACACCCATAATCCTCCTGCTCATACCACAATATGTGGTTACCAATGGGACTCTTTTATGTTGACTATCTTTAATTTTGGGACATAACAAATCCTCTTGTCTAATGGTTAATGCCTTAGATATGAATTCAATTAGGTCCCTTTTCGGGTACCCTCTTTTCAAAAATCTCTCAACCATCTCATGTAATCTAGCGTCAATTCTTGTATCATCTGAAACGATCCTCCGCACCCATAACATCTGGCTCCATGGAAGTGACTCAACCATCTTCCTTGGATGTTCACTGGAAAAATGCAGTGTACTATTCCTGTCCGTGCTTTTAATGAACAGGTCCGTTTTTAAAAAACCTTGGTCCTTATAGATCATAGAGTCCAAAAACTGCATTCTCTCCAATGAACATGTCATCGTGAACCCCAGTTCTGGGTGACTGTCGTTCAGAGATTCAAAGAAGGTCTCCAACTCCTCCTTACTACCATCCCAAACAAAGAATATGTCGTCGATATAACGTCGCCAGCCTCTAACATGGCACCAAGATGGAGAATTGTACACGTGTTCGCCCTCGAGGCCACATTGGACCCCATGGCTGTCCCCCGGCGCTGCAGGTAGTAGTCGTCCCCAAAGAGAGAATAATTTCTCTCGAGGACAAACCCCAGCAGCGCCAGGGCGAACCGTGCAAATTTCGGGGACATGTCAGAGGCGGCGAGCTTCACATCAATGGCTGAGAGACCCCTTTGTGTTCAATAGAAGTGTACAGAGACACAACATCGAAGGAAACCAACCATGTTGTGTCATTAACTTGTATCTCGAACAGTGACCGAAAAAAGTCTCCAGTGTCTCTTGTATACGAAGGTGCAGATACTGCAAACCTGAGTAGTAAATGATCAACTAAAATTGAGACCCTATTACACAAAGAACCCCTCCCAGAGACAATAGGTCTTCCAGGGGGGTTCTTTAAATTCTTGTGGATTTTTGGGAGGGTATATAGGATAGGTACTGCAGGAAAATCCGTTATCAGGTACTCTGAAAGTCCTTGCTCGATGATACCCTCGTTTAAAGCTTCTGTGATCATAGATCTTAATTCTCTTTGAAATATTACTGTAGGGTTTGATGTAAATTTTTCATATACCGAACCATCCGTTAGTTGTCTCATGATTTCTTCCCGATATTGAGTGGTGTCCATCACCACTATCGCACCGCCCTTATCCGTGGGCTTTATGGTGATGGACCATCATTTTTAATTTTCTGATTTCCTCCCTCTCAGCACCCGTAATATTGCTACTACCTCCTCTATATTTATCCTTCCTCAACTTGGCAATATCATTTTTCACCAACTTGATGAAAGTTTCTATAACCGGATCATGTCCGGGAGGATCAAAACTACTTTTCTTCCAAAGATTAACTTTACTGAGAGAGAGGACATCATTAGGGACTACTGGTGCAATATTCTCTTTTCCAGAGAAATATTTCGCCAAATTTAATCTACGGAAAAAATGGTACATGTCATTGTCTAATTCAAACAATCTACAGAGCCTGAAGGGCAAAATGTCAAACCTTTTGATAGAATTTTATTCTGTATATCACTCAAAGAAATAGAAGATATATTTACCACCAGATGTTCCTCCTCATTTATCTCCTCCTCGATTTGGATCTCGTCACCGGTCTTGGGACGCCTGCCCCTGTGTTTCCTGCCACCCCTGTGGCCTTGCCGGCTCCGTGACTTGGACCTCCGGGGTTGGATAAAAAACCAGCTCCGGACCCGCTGCTCACGATCATCGGTGGAGTAAGATTCTCCAGTAAGACTCAAAGCAGCTATCGGCTGGTGTGATCACAATTTTTATGTCTTCCTTAAGACTTTTCACTGCTTGCATCTCTGATACAGATAGGTTTTTATCTTTAAAATTTGCAGTTTTAATTTTCCCAAAATTTCTCATAACTAAATCCAAAAAAAAGTCTTTAAATGATTTCCCTGATTTTGCACTGGATAAAAATTTGATTTATTTTTTAAGGTGGTATGTAATATTAGTTTTTCCAATTGTTGTGGGTTGTCCCCGCACTACCGGAATACAACTTCTGGTCTCTTGTATTAAAAAAATGCCTATTTATCATTAATTTCCTAATAAAAGTATGAAGATCAATAAAAAGATCTAATTCTTGTGAATTCGTATACGGACAAAAGGACAATTCTTTTTGGAGTATAGATACTTTTGAATCATTCAATTGTTTGGAAGACAAATTAAATATACTATTTGTTCTTTTACTTTTTCCTACTGGAGTATCTATTCTTTTTTGTTGCATTTGCCCCCCTCTACAACCGCTGTAACGTTTTTTTCTTTTTCTTGGTTGGTTTTGAAAAAATTGTGTAATCACATTTTGCTGATTCTTTCCCTTCTCTAAAAAAAACACCTGTAGTTGTTGGCTTACCAACTTAGTAGAATCAAAACTTGATAAAAACGGGACCAGACCCTTCTGACTTTTAGAATTATCAACTATATGTACTGAATCCAATCCACTTTCTTCATTTATTATATTAGCAGTTTCTGATCCCTGCAGAGAAATTCTGTCAGTTACCACTGAAAGTTTATCATATCAGGATGCTCCATCATTATGGGAACCAGGGAAGGTTGTAATTCCTTGTTCTCATTATGTTTTTTGTGATTTTTTTCCTTTCTGTTTTATGGCATCTAGTTGTTCTATTATTTTCTTAATCTGTACCGTGCATTTAAACTACCTCCTATCATATTATTATCATATTATTATCACTTTCCACATTATTTCCAGTATTTATACGCACAGATGAATTATCTACAAATAATCACTCTGAAGTTTGTACCGTATTCTGTTTACTCTGTTCATCATCAGTCAGAGAGACCCCCTCTGAATCTCTATCATCAAAAGGTTAGTTATTGGTAGAAATAAATGCCTTGATTGATGATAGAGATTCAGAGGGGGTCTCTCTGACTGATGTAACAGAGTAAACAGAATACGGTACAAACTTCAGAGGGATTATCTGTCTTTTTTAAAAGGTACATTGATGATTTAATCATTATCTATAATAATGAATGCAATAATATGGAAGATTTCCTTGAGGATCTGCAGAGAAATTAATGGGGTCTTACTTTCTCATGGGTTTGGAACAAAAAGAGAGAGCGGGGAGCGCACATAGAATAGTTACTGAGGGGACACCAAGATATTTATCAATGAGTCCACTCACCTTCTCTGGTTGTGTAACACAACCAGTTTATATGATTTGGTCACTGCAGATCCCGCTGGGAAAGAGATGCACGATTTTAGGAAATCGGGGAATGTACTCCGCACTGACCACAGGATTTGATGAAGGATCTTTTTATTTAAACAACACCATCACACTACACACACTTTAAACAATTTGCCTACGCGTTTTGTGATTCTCTAATCACTTCATCAGGGCATCTCTTTCTCATGGGTTTGTAATACCGAGAGTATTGGCTACTTAGATCTGTCGATTTTCCATTTGGATGGTAAATTGTTCACTAAAACTTTTTTAAAACTTGTGATGCTAATTGTTTTTTAGATTTTAGGAGTGGCCATTATCATAAATGGCTAACTAATATCCCTGATAATAAATACAAGAGGATCAGTAAAAACTGCAGTTTAGAGGCAGATTTTGAGCTACAAGCGGGTTTATTGAGGGACAGGTTTTTAGATAAGAATTATCCGAGGAAACTTCTGGTGAAAGCCATATACCATAACGCTGCTATACATGTACTGTAATTTACCGCCATATACTATAGTGCTGCTATACATATCCTGTAATGTACTGCCATATACCATAGTGCACCTATATATATACTGTAATACACTGCCATATACTATAGTGCTGCAATATATGTGCCATACTGTACCTCCATATACTATAGTGCTGCTATACATGTACTGTAATGTACCACCATATGCTATAGTGCTGCTATACATGTGCTGTAATGTATCGCCATATACCATAGTGTTGCTATACATGTGCTGTAATGTACCGCCATATACTATAGTGCTGCTATACATGTGCCATACTGTACCGCCATGTACTATAGTGTTACTTTACATGTACTGTAATGTACCGTCATATATCATAGTGCTGCTATACATGTGCTGTAATGTATCGCCATATACTCAGGAAGAAACAGAGTATTATCTGACAGAATTGCAGGGGTGTCAGTACTTTTGGCCAACACTGTATATATATGTAGTTCACTCATGTTGACTGAACAAGTTCTGTCAGTCACAGTATGTCAACTACATACATATTCTAGAATACCCGATGCGTTAGAATCGGGCCACCATCTAGTCTATACTAATGAATGCAATAATATGGAAGATTTCCTTGAGGATCTGCAGAGAAATGAATGGGGTCTTACTTTCTCATGGGTTTGTAATACCGAGAGCATTGGCTACTTAGATCTGTGGATTTTCCATTTGGATGGTAAATTGTTCACTAAAACTTTTTTTAAAACTTGTGATGCTAATAGTTTTTTAGATTTTAGGAGTGGCCATTATTGATTGCACAGACTGGGAGGTGTTATGTGCCAGGGAACATAATGATGATGTTAATGAGGTTACCGGGAGAGTTACTGATTACATCAACTTTTGTACTGACAATATTGTACCTATTCATGAGATTCGGTGTTATGCAAACAACAAGCCTTGGATTACAAAAGAATTGAAACATCTACTAAACAGGAAAAAAAAAAAGCTTTTAAAAGGAAAGACAAGAAGGAGATGAAAATTGTACAGAGAGACTTAAAGAGGAAAATTAAGATTGCCCGTGAAGCATTCAGAATTAAATTGGAAAATAAATTGTCACACAAAACTCCAGAGAAGTGTGGGCTGGAATGAAGCTATTGACTGGGTTTAAGGCAAGGTCAGATCAGGGGGGTGGGGGGCTGATCATGGCTAATGAGATGAATGAGTTTTTCAACAGATTCAACGATAAATGTGCAATGTCAACAGGGGAGAAGGCCGGGGAGCGACAAGCAATATCAACTGGGAGGAGGAAGTTGGAGACTTTCTTGATCTCAGAAAATGATGCGAGGGAACAGTTTAATTAGCTGGTCATTAGTAAAGCAGCAGGGCCTGATGGTATCTGTCCACGTGTCCTCAGAGTGTGTGCAAATCAGTTGTGCACTGTCTTCCAGCACCTGTTTAACTGGAGCTTACAATCACAGAGAGTACCAGTTCTATGGAAGACTTCTTGCCTGGTGCCGGTTCCCAAGACTACCTTCCCGAGCTCCCATAACGACTATAGACCGGTGGCCTTAACATCGCATGCAATGAAGTCCTTGGAGAGAATTGTACTTGCCTACTTGTGCCGAGGGTGTCTGCTTTTATGGACCCCCTTCAGTTTGCGTATCGGCAGGTCTAGGGGTGGACGATGCTGTAGCATATCTGCTACAAACAGTACATTCCTTTTTGGACAATGATGGAACCACTGTACGTGCCATGTTCTTCGTTTCCTCCAATGCATTCAACACCTTACAGCCACTATTATTACGTAAAAAGCTGGTTGAAATGGCGGTTGATGAGGGACTAGTGAATTGGATCATTGATTACCTGTTGGACAGGCCACAGTTCGTAAGGTTGGGGGCGGCCGTATCGGATAGTGTTCGGAGCAGTGTTGGAGCCCTCAGGGAACGGTGCTGTCGCCATTCCTTTTTACGTTATACACAGCTGATTTTCAGTATAAATCAGACCTTTGTCACCTTCAGAAGTACTCTGATGACTCAGTGATAGTCGGAGGTATTGAGAGAGGCCGGGGGAGGAGGAATACAGAAGGGTGGTCTCGGACTTTGTTGACTGGTGCCAGGCTAACCATTTAGAACTCAACGTAAAGAAAAACCAGGGAGTTGTTGTTGAGTTATGGAAGGTGCATGAAGGATTGCTTACCTATCACTATTGATGGTCAGGATGTAGAGATGGTGGAGAATTTCAAATATTTGGGGGTTCATCTGGACAGCAAGCTTGATTGGAGGTGCCATATGGAGAAGGTTTGCAAGAAAGGGATGAGTAGACTTTACATCCTAAGGAAATTAAGGTCTTTTAATGTGTGTAGCAAAATGCTTAAAATGTTCTACCAATCTATTGTGGCGAGTGCAATCTTTGCTGCAATAATATGCTGGGGTAGTAGTGTGCGCACAGCTGACGCTAATAAGCTGAATAAACTTATTAAGAAGGCTAGTGCGGCGGTGGGTCTACAACTTAGGACTTTCGAGGAGGTATTAGAGGATAGAATTAATAAGAAATGGAAGGCTATAATGAGCAACAATACACACCCGCTCTCTGAACTGTTTGCGAAGCAGAAGAGCACATTCAGCAAGCGTCTAATCCAACTAATGTGTAAAAAGGAAAGATACAGAAAATCGTTTGTTCCGACAGCTGTGGGGATGTTTAACAAATGTATAAGTGTAAAGCATCCCAAGACTATGTGAAGTTCTATGTGTATGGGGGGAATAGGTGAGGTACATGTACCAGTCTACCCACATCTGCTGTCCATATAGACTTATTTTGTAAAGTGTGAAATGTTCTTGATCTTTGTTCTGCTGCTGTAATACTGTAATTTCCTCCGGGATCAATAAAGTTTATCTTATCTTATCCTATCTTAAATGTCTAACTAATATCCCTGATAATAAATATAAGAGGATCAGTAAAAGCTGCAGTTTAGAGACAGATTTTGAGGTACAAGCGGGTTTATTGAGGGACAGGTTTTTAGATAAGAATTATCCGAAGGAAACGACTGGTGAAAGCCTATAATAATTGTGCTATTAAAACGCAGAAGGAATTGCTGAATCCCAATAAGAAAGGGGAAGGGGGGACTGAGAAGTTTACTATGAATTTTTTGACCCAATTCACGAAACAACATGAAAGGATAAGGAAGATTTTACAGGACATTGGTCCATTCTGCTGAATGATCCAATACTGGGAAGTGTTTTACCGGTTAGACCAGGACTAACATTTAAGAGAGCCTCTTCCTTAAGGAATTTACTTGCACCTAGCCGCTTGAAAAAGGAGAAAAAAAATGAATGAAGAATGTACAAAATCGGGATCGTTTACATGCAGGATCTCTCATTGTTTGGGCTGTAACATGATGTCACATAATAGCACTACCTTCAGTTCAACTTAGAATAAGGTGCCATTTGATATGAAGTTTACATGTCAATGAAACTTCATATCTTCCTATGTTATTTATTTAAGTGAATGTGACTGTGGGTTAAAATATGCAGGGAAAACGATACAAGAACTTCATAACCGTATGAATACACACAGGCATAATATTAAGGAAGGCTTTTTATTGCATGGGTTATCAAAGCATTGTTTCATAAAATATAAGAACACACCATGTATCAAAGTGGTCGCGATCGACCATGTACCAGAGAGTATTCCTAATAGAAATATCAGTTTAATGAGAAAGGAGATATACTGGATGCAGAATTAAAAACCTTACAACCATATGGGCAGTGGCGTAGCAACTATTTGTGGCGCCCGGGGCGGTCGAAAAATTTTCCGCGGATGTCGCCCCCTTCGTCGTTGATAATCCGGAAGAATCTGAAGAGCCCACACTACACTCAAAGATGTAATTTTTAGTCTGCTACTAACTCTGCTGTTATTATTTCTAAATTTCTAGACTTTCATCTTCTTGCAGTTCTCTATATATATGTGTGTATTAGCTTGATGATGCTGGATGAAGACCTAAAGGCTTTTTTAATA
Source organism: Allobates femoralis (assembly GCA_033576535.1). Taxonomy (NCBI): domain Eukaryota; kingdom Metazoa; phylum Chordata; class Amphibia; order Anura; family Aromobatidae; genus Allobates; species Allobates femoralis. The sequence continues at coordinate 209,227,153 of JARQOC010000002.1, read as the reverse complement.
AAAATTTGTAATAATGTGACAGAAAAAAAACAGAAAGTACAAATTATTTTATTATTTTCGAAACTTGGGTAAAGTTGTTTTATTTGTAACAGTCACGTAACACTCACAATTATGATTCATTATTCAGGCCATGTTCACAATAATTAATTCAACTACGAAAAGAGCTGCTGCAATGCATGAACTCAACGCAAAATTTACAAACAACCTCTTCGTCTTCGAGCTTTCCTTTGGGCAAAGTTTTTGATAACAGTATCAAAATTCAGACCATCAGCAAGCTCCCTCTCTATGGAGAGAACTGCCAAGTCTGTAAGCCTTGTTTGACTCATTGTAGATCGAAGATAGTTCTTTATGAGCTTCAATTTGGAAAAGGAGCGCTCGCAGCTGGCAATGCTAATAGCTTGGGTAAGGAAGATGCGCAGCAAAATAACAATATTAGGGACAGAATCTCCAAGGCGATATCTCTGTATGAAGCTCAAAACTTCTAAAGGTCCGTCCATTTCGCCGTTTCCAGGAGCTTCTACAAAATACTTTAATCTTCTCCTTTCGACCAAGAATTCCTTTTTTCCACCTCGTCATCAACTTCGCTGAGCTGGCAATCGTAATTATCATCAAGCAGATTTGACGGTGCAAGGACAGCGTATTTCTTTGCAAGATCATGAACTTGTTGAAATCTGCTCTATATTTCTTCAGTCAACATGTCTATGACAGACAAACATTTCCCGTCTCAACTCAGCAACAAATGTCATCACTGCATCAGTCGAATCCTCACCATCCATTTGTTTCTTTTTGCGTATTCTACGCTCCATGCTTATCCCCATTTCAGAGCAGAGCTTCTTGGATTCGTGCATTGCACTGTCCACCATCACTTCCCTATTCTGAAGGAGGTAATCTCTCAATCTTTGAGCTTGACAGAACTTTGGTGCAGATCCATCCCTTTTGTTTGAAGATACTTCTGGGCATCATTGATTTCTGGCTGAACAGATTTTTAAAGGTTCAGAAACGACAGAAACGGAAACGACAGTAATGAGGTGAGAATTAAAGATTAGAGATGAACGAGTACTAAAATGTTCGGGTGCTCGAAGAGCGGGCCGAGCATCCCAAGATACTCGTGTACTCGGCCCAAGCACCGAGCCCAATGTTATCCTATAGGAGACCCGAGTATTTTTCTGGCATGACCCCCGGCAGCAAGGATAAACCCTAAAAATGTCACAAAAGTGTCAGAACAGTGCTGAAATGACATGGGAACAGCATGGGGAAGACCCCTGTAAGCATTTCAGACTCCAAGGTCACTGCTGTGAACAATGTTGTCAGAGTATTACGCCACTTTTATGGTCTGTCAAGAAAACGTTACAAAATAAAACCAAAATGGATTTTCCTGGAGAAAATATTAAGGGCTCATACCCACTTGTGAGACAGATTTGGTGTAAACATGGAGAAACATTCTGTAAGCATGGACTAAAACATTTACTCCTGGGGGGTATACATGAAACTACTGCCTAACTTTTGAACGGTTAGGGTCATCATCATCATAAATATGATGTAAAAAAATTATGTTTTCGCGGCATCATGAACCACAGTCACACTGATCATATGATGGTGGCGGATGAGGAGAAGGAGGAGCAGTACAGCAAGTAGCCAAAGTCATGAAGTGTGTACCCATGTTTGGGTGTGCGGAGGTGCATGGCAATTTACCGGCACAAAATTTAAATTTCGCTATCATTTGGTGGTGGTGGTGTGGTGAAGTCAGGCCCAATCCAACCCTTGTTCATCTTGTCAGAGTCAGCCTGTCAGCATTTTCAGTTGACAGGCGGGTGCGTTTATCAGTAATGATTCCACCTGCGGCACTAAAAACACGCTCTGACAAAACGCTAGCGGCAGGGCAGGCCAGGACTTCCAAGACGTAAAGACACAATTCCTGCCATGTGTCCAGCTTGGATACCCAATAATTATAAGGCACAGAGGAGTTTAGGAGCACTTTTGTACGATCTGCAAGGTACTCCCTGAGCATCTTCGCAAACTTTGCAATCCTTGTGACACTATCCCACACCTCAGGGCCTGTAGTATGGGAGGTGCTGAGAAAAGTGTTCCAGATCTTTGAGTGTGTTCCCCTACCTCTGCTGGATTGGACTTGTGCCTCTCTCAGCCGGATGCCTTGGTTGTCCACCAAATCGTGACCTCTGCCGCTAGTGTTTTCAAAAGGAAATTTTTTTACTAATTCCACGACTATGGCCTTCTGGTACTGCAGCATTTTTGTAGACCTCTCTGCCTCGGGAATAAGAGAAATAAAGTTCTCCTTGTAGTGTGGATCTAAAAGTGTCACCAACCAGTAATGAGTGTCCGCCAAGATGTTGAGAACGCGAGGGTCACGAGACAGGCAGCGTAACATAAAGTCAGCCATGTGCGCCAGACTGTTAACAGGCAAGACTTCAGGGTCCTCACCAACAGCATGACTGTCCATGCTGGCCTCATCCTCCTCTCCTCCTCTCCCCTGTCCTCTGGCCATCCACGCTAAACCGGCGGTATGACGGTTCCGCATGTATTACCGTCAATTCCGCATGAAAGTAGCTATATTTCTTCATCCCCCTCATCCTCGTCATAATCCTCCAATGCACGTTGGGATGAGATAAGGCTGGGTTGTGTGTAATCACCCAGTACGGTGTCTTGCTCCAACTCACCGTGCTCCTCCTACAATGCATCGTCTTTGATTTTGAGCAGAGAGCGTTTTAGAAGACAGAGAAACGGAATGGTGACGCTAATGATGGCGTCATCGCCGCTCACCATCTTGGTGGAGTCCTCAAAGTTTTGGAGGACGGTACATATGTCGGACATCCATGTCCACACCTGAGGTCTTATGTGTGGAGTTTGAACCGTATACAGATGGCCTAGTTGATGCTGGTACTCAACAACTGCCCTCTTCTGCTCACAAATCCTGACCAACATGTGCAGTGTGGAATTCCAACGCGTGGGGACATCACACCCCAGTCTGTGAGCCGGAAGCTGCAAACGCCGCTGAAAGCTGGCAAGGCCGACAGAAGCAGTAGATGACTTTCTAAAATGGGCACACAGGTGGCGTACTTTGACGAGCAGATCCAACAGCTCCCGGGTAGGATTTAAGAAACCGCTGAACCACGAGGTTGAGCACATGGGCCACGCATGGAACATGTGTCAGCTCGCCTCGCCTCAGAGCCGCCACCAGGTTCCGGCCATTGTCACACGTGACCATGCCTGGCTGTAGGTTCAGCGGTGTGAGCCAGTGATCTGCTTGCTGTTTCAGAGCTGTCCACAACTCTTCAGCATTGTGGGGTTTGTCACCTACGCATATTAGCTTCAGCACAGCCTGTTGCCGCTTAGCTGAGGCAGTGCTGCAGTGCTTCCAGCTTGGGACTGGTGTGGAGGGTGAAGTGGAGGAGGAGGAGGCTGAGGAGCATGATGTTCCGGAGCTGTACACTGTGGGTGAAACCCTGACTGAGTTCTGGCCTGCAATCCTTGGTGTTGGAAGGACATGTTCCGTCCCAAGCTCAGACTGGGTCCCGGCTTCCAGAATATTAACCCAGTGTGATGTCAGCGAGATGTATCGGCCCTGCCCACAAGCACTTGTCCACGAGTCTGTGGTTAGGTGGGCTTTGCCTGAAACTGCGTTGTTAAGGGCACGTATGATGTTTTGTGACACGTGCTTATGTAATGCGGGGATGGCACACAGGGAGAAATAGTGGTGGCTGGGGACCGAGTAACGTGGGACAGCCGCCGCCATCAGGTTGCGGAATGCTTCTGTCTCCACTAGCCTAAAAGGTAACATTTCCAGTGCAAGCAGTCGCGAAATGCGTGCATTTAGAACTGTGGCATGTGGGGTGTTGGCAGCGTATTTGCGCCTGTGTTCCAAAGATTGGTGTATGGATAGCTGAACGCTGCGCTGGGACAAGGACGTGGATGATGATGGTGCTATTTCTGCTTGTGCAACTACAGGTGAAGGACAGGAGGCATCTTCACATGCAGTATGGACAGGGGATTAGCTTGCACGCACATCAGTGGAAGACGCAGCGGTGTCACCCGCAGACACTGCTCCTGGACTCTGGTGTACATCCCACAAAGTCGAGTGCTTTGCTGACATGTGCCTGATGATGCTGGTGGTGGTCAGGCTGCTAGTTTTGCTACCCCTGCTGATGCTGGCATGGCAGGTGTTGCAAATGGCCTTTTTGGAATTATCTGCAGACACCTTAAAAAACAGCCAGACTTGGGAAGACCTAAGAGTTGTACTGACAAAGAAAGTAATATTGTTGCGCCACTCTGTAATTGTCATCGGAAGTAGGTTATTTGAATGGGAACCTCACCTGTGCTTGTTGTGCTGTCTGCACAACAAGAATTAGTGCATTGATGTTTATCTCCCTGTGTCCTTGGCTAATGAGTGGCTGTGGATGATGAAGATTTTGTTGCGTCCTTAATCCCAGCACCTCACATGTGAGTCGTCACGTGGTGGGTCCGTGGGCGTGTTCAGGACGTTATCCAAGGTCCTGTTGCCCGGAGCTGCTCCATACCTCACTCCGCGTAGCGGAGGAACGAATGTATTTCAAAAGAGTAATAGGTATTTGTGTGAGCGCTGGGGAATCAACCGGCACCAAGGCTATTATGAATAGTTACCTCTCGGCTTTATTTGTACAATAAAATAATATAAAAAGGCAGGGTCCTTTAGGCCACAACGCGTTTCTACGCTCTCCAAGCGTCTTCCTCAAGTGGAATGTACATCGGTACATACGATCTCCTCATGACCCACTTCAAGTGGAGCTGGCGAGAGACCAGAATCTACAAGTGGATAAGTGAACAGCTCTTCAGAGTGCCCAAGCATGGGATCAGTTATGTCTGGGTCCGGGCATTTGGCATGGTGGGAGGAAGGAGGATCAGGGTGTGAAATGTGCAGTCCAGTCTCACGGCTACTGACACTTGACCGTGTGGAAGACAGGGTATTTGTGGTGGTGTCAAACTGACTGGAAGCATTTCCCGCTATCCAACTAACAACCTTTTGACACTGGTCTTGGTTTAGTAGTGGTGTACTGCTGCGGTCCCCTAAAAATTGGGACAGGAAGGTCGAGCGAGATGATGTGGGCATTTGTCGTGGCACAATTCAAGCTTGCACATGCCCTCGGCCTCTGCCTGCACCACCATCATGTCCAGTTCCTTGTCCCCTGCCACAGCTAAATGAAGACATCCAAAAGATAGTTTTTAGCTGCACATTGAGAACGGTCAGACACAAACGGTGACGCGTATACCGTGTTTTGGCGTATACTGCTTGGAGCTACAAGCCACTCCTGCTGCACTAAGATGCAAAATGAATGCAGACAAGAGTTGGTTTTTAGCTGGACACTGAGATTAGAGATTAAAGCCCTGCAGGTGGACTGGTCAGACACAAACGCTGACGAGAATACCGGGTGATTTGGCGTATCCTAATTTACGCTACAACCTACTCCTGCCGCACTAAAATGCTAAATTAATGCAGACAAGAGTTGGTTTTTAGCTGGACACTGAGATTAGAGATTAAAGCCCTGCAGGTGGACTGGTAAGACACTAACGCTGCCGAGAATACCGAATGTTTTTGGCATATCCTAATTTACGCTAAAACCCCCTCCTGGCGCACACAAATGATAAATGAATGCAGACAAGATTTTGTTTTTAGCTGGACACTGAGATTAGAGATTAAAGCCCTGCAGGTGGACTGGTCAGACACAAACGCTGACGAGAATACCGAGTGTTTTGGCGTATCCTAATTTCCGCTACAACCCACTCCTGGTGCATACAAATCGTAAATGAATGCAGACAAGAGTTGGTTTTTAGCTGGACACTGAGATTAGAGATTAAAGCCCTGCAGGTGGACTGGTCAGACACAAATGCTGACGAGAATACCGGGTGATTTGGCGTATCATAATTTACGCTAAAACCCCCTCCTGGCGCACACAAATGATAAATGAATGCAGACAAGATTTTGTTTTTAGCTGGACACTGAGATTACAGATTAAAGCCCTGCAGGTGGACTGGTTAGACAGAAACGCTGACGAGAATACCGAGTGTTTTGGCGTATCCTAATTTACCCTGCAACCTACTCCTGCCACACTAAGATGCTAAATGAATGCAGACAAGAGTTGCATTTTAGCTGGACACTTAGATTAGAGATTAAAGCCCTGCAGGTGGACTGGTCAGACACAAACGCTGACGAGAATACAGAGTGTTTTGGCGTATCCTAATTTACGCTACAACCTACTCCTGCCGCACTAAGATGCTAAATTAATGCAGCCAAGAGTTGGCTTTTAGCTGGACACTGAGATTAGAGATTAAAGCCCTGCAGGTCGACTGGTCAGACACAAATGCTGACGAGATTACCGAGTGTTTTGGCGTATCCTAATTTATGCTAAAACCCACTCCTGGCGCACACAAATGGTAAATGAATGCCAGCAAGATTAGGTTTTTAGCGGGACACTGAGATTAGAGATTAAAGCCCTGCAGGTGGACTGGTCAGACACAAACGCTGACGAGAATACAGAGTGTTTTGGCGTATCCTACTTTACACTACAATCTACTGCCACACTAAAATGCTAAATAAATGCAGACAAGAGTTGGTTTTTAGCTGGACACTGAGATTAGAGATGAAAGACCTGCAGGTGGACTGGTCAGACACAAACGCTGACGAGAATACAGAGTGCTTTAGCGTATCCTAATATACGCTACAACCTACTCCTGCCGCACTAAGATGCTAAATTAATGCAGACAAGAGTTGGCTTTTAGCTGGACACTGAGATTAGAGATTAAAGCCCTGCAGGTGGACTGGTCAGACACAAACGCTGACGAGATAATCGAGTGTTTTGGCGTATCCTAATTTATACTAAAACCCACTCCTGGCGCACACAAATGGTAAATGAATGCAGACAAGATTTGGTTTTTAGCTGGACAATGAAATTAGAGATTAAAGCCCTGCAGGTGGACTGGTCAGACACAAATGCTGACGAGAATACCGAATGTTTTTGCATATCCTAATTTACGCTACAACCTACTCCTGCCGCACTAAGATGCTAAATTAATGCAGACAAGAGTTGGTTTTTAGCTGGACACTGAGATTAGAGATTAAAGCCCTGCAGGTGGACCGGTCAGACACAAACGCTGATGAGAATACCGAATGTTTTGGCATATCCTAATTTACGCTACAACCTACTCCTGCCGTAATAAGATGCCAAATTAATGCAGACAAGATTTTGTTTTTAGCTGGACACTGAGATTAGAGATTAAAGCCCTGCAGGTGGACTGGTCAGACACAAACGCTGGCGAGAATACAGAGTGTTTTGGCGTATCCTAATTTACGCTACAACCTACTCCTGCCTATAGAGAGCTAAATTAATCTCTAAAAGCACTGTTTTGGGGTGGATGAGATTTCCAGCCTGTACACCAGCCTCAGATGTGATGCAGGCTGGTATACTGGCACAACAAAGTTTGCTATATAATCTGCCTCCTAGCCTGCCTGTATACAGCTCTATTAGTCCTCAGAAGGACTGTTGTGGTAATTAGATTGTCAGCCCTCCGCCTACACTAGCTGAAAGGCCACAAATCTGTCCCTCAATCAGCAGCACTTCTCCCACACTGCCTGTCTGTGGAGCAGAGTGACGAGCACAGTGCGGTCAGGTCTTATAAAGACCTGATGACGCTGTGCGGCCAGCCAATCATTGTAATGCCACAACCAATATGGCTGTGGCATTACAGTGTCTGTCAGCCAATCCCTGCATATGGGCTGGCTCTTTAAAGAGTGCCAACATGCAGGGAGGTGGACCCCGAGCATAGCAAGAGTATCGCGAGATTACTCGGTACTCGCCGAGTACCCGAGTACCGAGATATTTGTGCGAGTACCGAGTAGTGACAAGAATACATCCCTACTGTAAATCAATCCATAAACGAAAGATTGCTCTTCTGGTTCGGACAGTGCGGTTTCTAGTGCCAACCTTGGGATGTATTTCCCTGGACCGTGTTGTTGTTGCCTGGACTTATTGTGGTGGCATATCAATGTCCTAAATTAAGAAGGATTTATTAGAACCAAATTGTTGAGGGGAGGAAAGGGGGTTTGAGTGGTCTTTTTCTCTACCCATTGTTGGTTCCAACTTTAGGCATCTGCAGACTCAGTTACTGATTTAGTAGTTGCTGCAGTTCCTTGGTTTCAGTCTCTCCTATAGTAATGCATCATAAGATTCATAAAGAAATGTTACAAAAGTTACTTGTAAGCAGTTAACAGAAAACTTCTGGAATTTCTCCAAAATTCATATTTCTATTATATAAAATATGCACAGATAAATAATAGGAACACTAAAGATGTATCTTGCTGAAGACTACAACATAATGCTTCATTTCTTTTGCCAGAAGACAAGAGAAAAAACTTTACTGTTCATATTCCTAGGCTGACTTTAGGCAAACATGTCATTTTTTATTTTCAATTTCACATCTGATTGATTTACAATGCAGTCGTGTTAAGGGAATTGCATGTTTCAAAGGCAGCAATGAAATGTTGGTGTTATAATACCATCCCCATAAAAGAAGAAAATAACTATTGAATTCATAGCTGCTAAATAGGCTTAGTATTGATGACAAACCAAGGATTAGTATAGTACTCTATGTAAAAGTTCTACAATACGTTCACCCTCAGCAACTAGTTACTGTATGCTTTATGTTATTCAGGGTACTCAATGACCTGGCCTTTAGGTATTCAAATGCACAAGGAATGTAAACTACAGGCAATAAAACACAGATAACAGTAAGGCCCCCTTCACACCATGTTCTTCTGGATCCGGGACTGTCTGGTGTGAATCAGACAGCCCCGGATCCGGTTTCGGACCCATAGTATTCCTATGGGGCCGGATGAAGCCGGATGGCAGATAGCTGCTGCTGGTGCAATGGATACTTAACCTGGCTAATTTTTTGTGAGTTTTTTTCTGAGTTTAATGTCCTATTTCGGTGATTTTTTTAATGTTTGGTGGTTTTCCACTAAACAAGCATATGGTTAACATATGGTTAGGACTCGTAAGTGTGAGAGCCCTTGACGGTGGGTTACAAGCTTATGTGATTTTGGCCTAAGTATCTGCTAACACCGCACATTTTTATCTATAGCTTTTTGTTGCATCTTTTTATCCTTTTGCAGTTTGAGCTTGAGCCCTCTGAGGGGTGTCTGTTATTTGCAATGCATGTATTGGTGCAGAGCTAACCACCTGGCCTTATAACATGGGTGTGACCAACAGGCTTGGCTCTGATACTGTGCTTCACATGTACATGTGTGACTGATGCTCTTTTGGTGACTTGGTTTCTATAGATACCACCAGTCTCCTCCTTTTTAGCATGGCCGGACGCAGATGCCACAACCTCCCCCGTTGCTTGGGTTGCAGGGAACTGAGCACCGGTATTCAGACATCTGTGTTACCTCCCAGTGGATCTGGAAGCCTGCTGCTGGGTGCAATGGATACTTGACCTGACTGATTTTTGGTGAGTTTTTTTCTGAGTTTAAAGGGATCCTGTCACCTCCAAAACGCCTCTTAAACTACCAAAACATTTCCCTGCAGCATATTATCACTAATCTCACACTCCTTTTGTCTCCTGAAAGCATCCTGTGAAAGTACATAAAAACATTTTAATACTCAATCATTAGTGATTATAATTAGCAGGGGCTATATTCTTTAGCCCTTAGGTCGTGTTGTTTTGCAGCCTGAATGATCCACCCTCTCTTTGTCTGTGCTACTGTGAGGTGGAGCTGAAGGCAGGTCTAATGATTTGCATTCTGTGAGTGACATAGAGGGGGAGGGCAAAGCCTGCACAAGCAAAGCAACACAGACAGAGAGAGGGTGGATCCTCGAGGCTGCAAAACAACACGCCCTAAGGGCTAAAGAATATAGCCCCTGCTAATTATAATCACTAATGATTGAGTATTAAAATGTTTTTATGCACTTTCACAGGATGCTTTTAGGGTCACACTTTTGCAGAGAATTGCGTTCACTGCATCCAGATCCGGATGCAGTGAACGCAATTGGCTTCCCACACATTTTGCAAGCAAAATGTGTGGCTGAAGCCGCAATCCGGTAACCGGATTGCTCCGGATGTGTAATCCAGAGCAATTCGGTTACCGTACAGTTTGCTCATCCCTGCTGCTGCAGGGATGAGCAAACTGTTAACACTGTACAAAAAGCTGAAATATTAATAATAATTGTGCCCATCATGTCTCTAGGGGGTGCCCACCCCCCTAGAGACATGCTGCCTACTCAGGTAGGCATGTAATGTGTTAATAACCCGTGTACAGTATAGCCGGCTCCTGTTGGCTCTGTACAATTTTTTGAATGAAGCCGCGGCACCCCTGTGAGCTGCGCGCATACTATATGTAATGTACATATAGTATGTGCGCTGTCCGAGGTCCTGTAGGCTTTTACAGTAGATCTATGGCACTGCGCTAAAGATATACTATATCAAGTATATTTTCCTGATCTACCCAGTCAGTGATTCTGTCATAGAAGGAAATTAAGTTAGTCAGACATGACTTATTAAAAAAACCAGAGAATCAACATGACCTGTTGTAAGAGTACCGACATATATGTTTCAACCAGAGCTGGGGTGCGTGAGGTACTCGGTCACCGGGGCTTCTGTGTGGGATGTCACGGGTGGTCGGTATCCCCGGTGCCGTGCCCTGGCGAACAATTATACCAGGTGTTAATGGTAAAAAGGTGGGGGTAAAAGGGGTTATTTACAGGGGAACGTGACGCCACCTGTAGAGTCCGGTAAGGTGGTACCGGCGCTGCCAGCCGGCCACTGAGGTGATGGAGGGGGCAGCAGTGTGTGGTACAGCTCCCCACAGGTGGAGCTTTACCTCAGGACAGCTATGATGGTGGTGAGACGGTGAGGGAGGACAGTGATGTTAATGGTGGTACAGTTCTTACCCTTCTGCTGTTGATGTTGATGATGTTACGTCCTTTGAGCTGCGGCAGGAAGAATAACAGAAACCGTTTCCATTTTAACTTTGCTTTACTCGGTACCGGCTGATGGCATAACAATACACGGTACAGTTTGGTTTAGGGTGTTGTTACCAACTCAGGATTTCTCTTAAGGAGTCTTTAGATGTTCCTTCTCTGTCTTTCAGGGTTTCTATTCTCTTTCTAGATCTTTCTCTCTTTCCCACCTTTGAAGAGCTCCCCCGCCAGTCCTACGGTCTGTTTCTAGGAGATAAGGTCTGTCCACTACCCGGTCTGGACAGGGCAACCCAAGACATCAAAGTTCCCTTCCAGCACCGCCGTAAATGTCTGTCCCTTTTTATTTCTCCTAGTGTCCTGACCCGGTTTTCAGTCCTGAGGGGAGAGGTACCTTTGTGGTGCTGTCAGCAACCCGGTCCTGTTGGGCCTGCAGCTCGTCGGCTTCGCAGTCAGGGCTGAACTCCTGGCTGCCTCGGTCGTCCATGTCACCTGTGTACCCTCAACATGACCAGCTGGCTCCTACCAGTTCTGGTCCATTGCCATCTGTCCTGGGCCCCCTCATAAAGATGGGGTACCCTCCACTCAGCTGAGCTGCCAGGCGTGACCACTCGGTCTGCCTTCCCAGCGCCGTCTGAGGTAAATTCCTAACTGTCACTCTAACTCTATCCTAAGCTCCGCCCACCACCTGTGGAACCTACTATATTACAGTTCCCCCTACTTTAAGTGGTGCGGTCCTAAGTGAGTGCTAAAAATAGACTCCATAAGATTTAAATTGTAACCTGGCAACTTACAAGCAAAAACACATTTTATATTCAAGTGTAATACCATTCTGTGGTGCATACCCGCAGGGGCGCCACACACCCCCTTGGTGAAACACACCCGTCCGCGGGTGTCAAACCAAACCTGAAATACAAAAATGCATTTTACATATAACATTGAACATTTAACAGGTATTAACAATAAGATTGCTTCTTTTCTTCCCTGTCAGGGAGGCGCATTACTTATAACGTTACTTTAAACTTTGACTATAATCTAGTCCATACTGGCCCAACTGGGACCAGGTAACAAGTTCTTTGGTTACTGTCCATCAAGTGCTGAAAAGGAAAAAGAAACAGTGCAATTCCAGAAAAATATGCATTTTAAACAATTCTGCTCACACTTTAAACAGTGCAATACCGGGTTAACTCTTTATTGCTCAACTTACTGACCCGGATTGCAAAGCACCCGCGGGGACCTGCGTGGCGTTCATAAGTAATCACATCCCCACGGTACAGGTCCCGGTCCAGGTGACCCTGGGGAACTGCTGATAGATGGACTCTCTTCTCTCCAACCGCTACTGCTGGTACCGCGACCCTCCATAGCTCGCGGGGCCCGGCCTCCTCCGTACCACCGGCTCCTTCCTCCTCCAGATTCTCCTCTTCCTCCCCGACACTGACCTGGCTGCTTTCACTTGCAATTGGCTCCTCCTCCGTCAGCTCGGGCTCCTTCAGGAACTGGATGAAGTCCTCCGCCTCGGTGATATCCTCCTCTCCGGGCTCCACAAGGGGTGCATAAACCGGTCCCAGGGAATCAGCAGTTGGGACTGCCATTGCCTCACAGCCGGTTACAGGTAACAGGTCCGGAGCCTGACCAGGTATATTGAGTCCGCTCCCGGCCGCATCCTGCTTAGTTCTTATAGTCCATAACCGGTGTGGGCTGGCGCTCGACCCGCCCCCTTGGTTGATTGAGAGCAATGGGGGCGGGGAGACTTTTTGGCGCCTCTTGAATGGCCTATGTTTGTTGAGGGGCCGAGGCACGCCCCTAGGCCGGCACATTGTTGTTTTTGCACTTTAAGCCCGCCCACCACGAAGTTCCTGTGAGCAAGTCCTTCGGGCTTTTCCGGAGCCCGCCACTACCTTCGTCACTACTCGGCAGAGCGGAGGGGGCGGGGCTTATCTTCCTGCTCTTTCTCCTGCTGTAGTGACGCAGCTGTAATTTCTGAGGCGGTGTAATGGCGGCTCGGCTCAGTTTTTATAATCCACACAGTTAGACTGTAATAAAGTTCTTAAGGCACACTTCACCTGGTAGATACCAGGCTGGTTCATCCTGTTCGTGACGCCAATTTGTTTCAACCAGAGCTGGGGTGCGTGAGGTACTCGGTCACCGGGGCTTCTGTGTGGGATGTCACGGGTGGTCGGTATCCCCGGTGCCGTGCCCTGGCGAACAATTATACCAGGTGTTAATGGTAAAACGGTGGGGGTAAAAGGGGTTATTTACAGGGGAACGTGACGCCACCTGTAGAGTCCGGTAAGGTGGTACCGGCGCTGCCAGCCGGCCACTGAGGTGATGGAGGGGGCAGCAGTGTGTGGTACAGCTCCCCACAGGTGGAGCTTTACCTCAGGGCAGCTATGATGGTGGTGAGACGGTGAGGGAGGACAGTGATGTTAATGGTGGTATAGTTCTTACCCTTCTGCTGTTGATGTTGATGATATTACGTCCTTTGAGCTGCGGCAGGAAGAATAACAGAAACCGTTTCCATTTTAACTTTGCTTTACTCGGTACCGGCTGATGGCATAACAATACACGGTACAGTTTGGTTTAGGGTGTTGTTACCAACTCAGGATTTCTCTTAAGGAGTCTTTAGATGTTCCTTCTCTGTCTTTCAGGGTTTCTATTCTCTTTCTAGATCTTTCTCTCTTTCCCACCTTTGAAGAGCTCCCCCGCCAGTCCAACGGTCTGTTTCTAGGAGATAAGGTCTGTCCACTACCCGGTCCGGACAGGGCAACCCAAGACATCAAAGTTCCCTTCCAGCACCGCCGTAAATGTCTGTCCCTTTTTATTTCTCCTAGTGTCCTGAACCGGTTTTCAGTCCTGAGGGGAGAGGTACCTTTGTGGTGCTGTCAGCAACCCGATCCTGTTGGGCCTGCAGCTCGTCGGCTTCGCAGTCAGGGCTGAACTCCTGGCTGCCTCGGTCGTCCGTGTCACCTGTGTACCCTCAACATGACCAGCTGGCTCCTACCAGTTCTGGTCCGTTGCCATCTGTCCTGGGCCCCCTCATAAAGATGGGGTACCCTCCACTCAGCTGAGCTGCCAGGCGTGACCACTCGGTCTGCCTTCCCAGCGCCGTCTGAGGTAAATTCCTAACTGTCACTCTAACTCTATCCTAAGCTCCGCCCACCACCTGTGGAACCTACTATATTACAGTTCCCCCTACTCTAAGTGGTGCGGTCCTAAGTGAGTGCTAAAAATAGACTCCATAAGATTTAAATCGTAACCTGGCAACTTACAAGCAAAAACACATTTTATATTCAAGTGTAATACCATTCTGTGGCGCATACCCGCAGGGGCGCCACATATACACATATTAAAACCAACGAACCAAAATGTCTTTAAGGTACATAGAGTCACACGATGCATCTTCATGCGTTACAACCAGTTTTATTTGTAGAAAAACAAGTGATTGTCACAGCTAGTAAGCAAAAAGTGCATCAGTGAAAAAGGGGGGGGGGGGTTTCAAGGACAAAGTGCAGGGTGAAAAGAGAGATCAAACACAGGACCCAGAATTTTACATAACAGACATCTCAATGGTAATGACGTTAATATAAAAGGTAAAAATCCCCCAACAGAGAATACAGTTGCAGTCTTTTGGATAAATTGCTGCCAAGGTGATTACAGCCAGATTACAACATCATAAACATACAACTAGAACCAATGTCAGGGACACAAGAGGTTAATAAATAGTTCTCATACCAGAGATGCCTGGGGACTGTGTCAGGGAAAAGCCCCGACACGTGTTTCGTTTGTTCTTCCTCGGGGGGCAGTGGGGTAATGTGCAGGGAAGGTCAAACCTATTTATATCCGGGGCACATGTGGCTGGCACCAATAGCGGCACAACCGCACAGCTGGACGCGGTCAGCGACTAAGATCACAGGCTGCGGCATGGAGAGGCGTCTCGGTGGGAGAAAACCTCCAGGTGACATCAGTATACCGAGACGCCTCCCACTTCCTGCCGCATCTGCGTCACATGGCCGTGACACTGCACGGCCGTGCACGCAGTATCAGCCATCAGCCCAATCAGCACATAGCATCTACGTTGCTGGGCAACACAAACAGAGAGTGTCCAGCTTATGTGTCACCAAGCAGCGGTGAGGGGAAAGGTATTAACCCCTCACTCTCCAAACGGCTGATTTGAACAGTATTAGAGCACAACCAGTGAGGTCAATCTGTAAAGGAAACAGGAAACCTATATAATACATCACAGGAGAATTTCTAGGTACAGAAATAAGAACAAACGAAACACGTGTCAGGGCTTTTCCCTGACACAGTCCCCAGGCAGCAGGCATCTCTGGTATGAGAACTATTTATTAACCTCTTGTGTCCCTGACATTGGTTCTAGTTGTATGTTTATGATGTTGTAATCTGGCTGTAATCACCTTGGCTGCAACCTATGCAAAAGACTGCAACTGTATTCTCTGTTGGGGGGATTTTACCTTTTATATTAACGTCATTACCATTGAGATGTCTGTTATGTAAAATTCTGGGTCCTGTGTTTGATCTCTCTTTTCACCCTGCACTTTGTCCTTGAACCCCCCCCCCTTTTTTCACTGATGCACTTTTTGCTTACTAGCTGTGACAATCACATGTTTTTCTACAAATAAAACTGGTTGTAACGCATGAAGATGCATTGTGTGACTCTATGTACCTTAAAGACATTTTGGTTCGTTGGTTTTAAGACATGACTTATTAGTTACAAACTTATGCTGGCTTTAGTTAATTACTTTATTCTCATCCAGGTACTTGAATTCATGTTGTTTAATAATTTGTTTAACCTCTTTACGACCAATGACGAGTATACTCGTCATGAAAAGATGTCAGTTCCCGCATCATGACGAGTATACTCGTCATGGCTTTGAACTGTCTCTGCTTCTAAACGAACAGTGACAGTTCAATTCTAAAAGCTGTCAGTGACAGCCAAGGGTTAGGGGAAGAGGTGTGGGGACCCCTGTTAGAGGTCCCCACACTCAGAGCGATGTGATCGGTCAGTCAATCTGACCGACCGATCACATCAAGATCGCGCAGGAAAGTGCTGAATATCAGCACTTCCCTGCATGATCTCTGCAGGAGCCGGGCTGTCAGCTGTGCCTGGCTCCTGCACACATCCCCTGCCTGTGCCCGCTCTCCTCCCTCCCGGTCTGTGTCCGTATCCCCCCATCCCCTCATCAACCCTGTCCCCTGCTGTGTCCGCCCTCCCCTCCATCCCCCCTGTCCCCTGCTGTGTCCGCCCTCCCCCCCCCCTCATTCCCCCTGTCCCCTGCTATGTGTCCGCCCTCCTGAATCCTCATCCCCCTGTCCCCTACTGTGTAAGCCCTCCCCCCCCTCATCCCCCCTGTCTCCGGCCCCCCGCGACAGTACCGGTGACCGGCGGGGGACCCTCCACTCCAGCAGCTGGAGTTTGTAGCTGGGGGGGGGGGGGAAGGGGCGGTGCTGAGGCTCCACAGCACCGCCGCCCTCCAGCTTGCACCGCCGCTTACCTGCAGCCGGTGCCGGGCACGCAGAGGAGGACGGAATGCGGTGTTGGCGCCGCCCTTTTCTCCACTGCCGCTCCCCCAGCCCTGATGGTGCGGCCCTGTGTAAGATACCCTGATCCCCCATCCCCAGTGGGATCCCTGATCCCCCATCCCCCTGCAGGGGGATCAGTGATCCCCCATCCCCCAGCAGGGGGATCCCTGAACCCCCATCCCCCTGCAGGGGGATCCCTGATCCCCCATCCACCTGGAGGGGGACCCCTGATCCCCCATCCCCCTGCAGGGGGATCCCTGATCCCCCATCCCCCTGGAGGGGGACCCCTGATCCCCCATCCCCCTCCAGGGGGGCCCTGATCCCCCATCCCCCAGCAGGGGGATCCCTGAACCCCCATCCCCCTGCAGGGGGATCCCTGATTCCCCTTCCCCCTGGAGGGGGAACCCTGATCCCCCATCCCCCTGCAGGGGGATCCCTGATCCCCCATCCCCCTGGAGGGGGACCCCTGATCCCCCATTCCCCTCCAGGGGGGCCCTGATCCCCCATCCCCCTGCAGGGGGATCCCTGATCCCCCATCCCCCTGCAGGGGGATCCCTGATCCCCCATCCCCCAGGAAGGGGACCCCTGATCCCCCATCCCCCTGAAGGGGGATCCCTGATCCCCCATCCCCCTGCAGGGGGGCCCTGATCCCCCATCCCCCTGCAGGGGGATCCCTGATCCCCCATACCCCTGCAGGGGGATCCCTGATCCCCCATCCCCCTGCATGGGGATCGAACTGCAGAAAGAGATCTGACAGCTCAGGTGCAGTGATCCAGTAGATCACTGTGCCCAAGTTGTCAGACCGCTTTCTACATCTTGATCCCCATCCAGGGGGATTCTTCTGCATGGGGATTGAGCTGCAAAAAGCAATCTGTCAGCTCGGGTGCAGTGATCCAGTGGATCACTGAAACCAAGCTGTCAGATTTTTTCTGCAGCTTGCTCTCCATGCAGGGGAATCCCCTTGCATCGGGATTGAGCTGCAGAAAGCAATCTTGACAGCTCGGGCGCAGTGATCCAAACTGTACAGTGATCCACTGTATCACTGAAACCAAGCTGTCAGATTGTTTTCTGCAGCTTGCTCTCCATGCAGGGGATTCCCCTTGCATGGGGATTGAGCTGCAGAAAGCAATCTGACAGTTTGGGTGCAGTGGTCCAAACTGTGCAGTGATCCACTGCACAGTGATCCGGGCTTTCAGACCACTGCGCCCAAGCTGTCAGATCACTTTCTGCAGCTTGCTCTCCATGCAGGGGATTCCCCTTGCATGGGGATCGAGCTGCAGAAAGCAATCTTGCAGCCCCGGCACGGCACCCGGGCTGCCAGATTGCTGCTCTGCAGTCCGATCCTCCTGCATGAGGATCGAGCTGCAGAAAGCGATCTCGCAGCCTCGGCGCTGCACCCGGGCTGCCAGATCGCTACTTTGCAGTCCGATCCTGCATGGCGATCGTGGGACCTTCGTTGTGGACTACGTCGGAAGCGATCGAGCGTCGTGGGACCTTCGTTGTGGACTACATCGGATCTTTTTATAATAAAGATGGAGTCTGAATTTTGTTTGTGTTTTTTTTCCAAATAAAAATATTTTTCTCTGTGTGTATTTATTGACTACTTACCAGAGATTCCTAATGGCGGGTCTAACATTGGCCCAATATTATGAATCTCGGGCTTAGTGCCAGCTGCCAATAAAAAGCTGGCATTAACCCCTTTATTACCCAGTTTGCCACCGGCACCAGGGCAACTGGAAGAGCATGGGTACAGCGCCAGAAAATGGCGCTTCAATGAATGCGCCATTTTCTGGGGTGGCTGCGGGCTGCAATTCGCAGCATGGGGGGCCCAGAACGCTTGGGCCTTTCTATGCTGAGGATTCCAGCCCCCAGCTGCCTAGCTGGGCCAAAAATATGGCGGAGCCCTACGTCATTTTTTTTTCTAGAATTAGTTCTAGAAATAAAAAATGGGCTTCGGTGTATTTTTGGTTGCAGCCAGGTACAACGAGGCAGCTGGGGGTTGCTGGCAGTCTGTAGCTGCCAAGTTGTATCTGGCTAGACCAAAAATATGGCGGAGCCCCACGTCATTTTTTTTTTCTAGAATTAGTTCTAGAAATAAAAAAAAATGGGCTTCGCTGTATTTTTGGTTGCAGCCAGGTACAACGAGGCAGCTGGGGGTTGCTGGCAGTCTGTAGCTGCCAAGTTGTACCTGGCTGGACCAAAAATATAGCGGAGCCCCACGTCATTTTTTTTTTTCAAGAATTAGTTCTAGAAATAAAAGGCCTTCGCTGTATTTTTTGTAGCCAGCCATGTACAACTTGGTAGCTGGCTGACTGGAATCCTCAGCGTGGAGAGACCCAAATGTTGTGGGTCCCCCACGCTGCAAATTTCAACCCACAGCCACCCAAGAAAATAGCGCATTCATTAGAGGCGGCATTTTCTGGTGCTGTACCCCAACTCTACCAGTTGCCCTTCTACTGGTGGCACACAGGTTCTCCATATGCGACATGGTGTCCGGTAACAATTTCAATAGAAAATTAGCTCCAATTGTTAGCGGAAACCATGTCGGGTATGGAGAGACCCTAACTGTGTGCCTGAACATTGGAGCTCCCCCACAAGTGACCCCATTTTGTAAACTAGACCCCCGAAGGAACGTATCTAGATGCATAGTGAGCACTTTGAACCCCCAGATGCTTCACAAATTCATCCATAAAAATGAAAAAGCACTTTTTTTTCCACAAAAAAGTTTATTTTTTCATTTTTACGGATCAATTTGTGAAGCACCTGGGGGTTCAAAGTCATCTAGATATAATCCTTGGGGGGTCTAGTTTCCAAAATGAAGAGAGAGAGGGGAGGGGGACAAGAGGCGCAATAGTGCCCTTATCACTTAGACACTAATTTTCAGCGGTGAAAAAAGGCAATCCACTCACCTACTCCAGTTGTGTGACCCACAACTGGCTTGAAAGCATGTAGGATAATATCCTAATGGCTGCTGCTGGACCTCCACCGTTTCCACACACGTGTGGTTGAACTAGTAAATTCAGGGAAAGAAGGTGTACTCCGGTCCGCGCTGCCAAGTTCATCAAAGAAAACCCAAGACGAAGTTCTGATCGAATCCTTCTTTATTTTCCTCCTACGCGTTTCAGTGCCCACCCGCCACCTTCATCAGGGATCATCCCTGATGAAGGTGCCGGGTGGGCACTGAAACGCGTAGGAGGAAAATTAAGAAGGATTCGATCAGAACTTCGTCTTGGGTTTTCTTTGATGAACTTGGCAGCGCGGACCGGAGTACACCTTCTTTCCCTGAATTTACTAGTTTCCAAAATGGGGTCACTTGTGGGGGAGCTCCAATGTTTAGGCACATAGGGGCTCTTTATATCCTACAAGGTGTCCGCTAACAATTCCAATTGTTAGTGGACACCATGTTGCGTATGGAGAGCCCCTGTGTGTTCCACATTGGACCTCCCCCACAAGTCACCCCATTTTAGAAACTAGACCCCCAAAGGAATGTATCTAGATGCATAGTGAGCACTTTGAACCCCCAGGTGCTTCACAAATTGATCCGTAAAAATGAAAAAAGAAACTTTTTGTGGAAAAAAAAGTGCTTTTTCATTTTTATGGATGAATTTGTGAAGCATCTGAGGGTTCAAAGTGCTCACTATGCATCTAGATACGTTCCTTAGGGGGTCTAGTTTCCAAAATGGGGTCACTTGTGGGGGAGCTCCAATGTGGAGACACACAGGGACCCTCCAAACGCAACATGGTGTCCGCTAACAATTTGAATGGAAAATTAGCTCAATTTGTTAGCGGACACCATGTCGCGTTTGGAGGGTCCCGGTGTGTCTCCACATTGGAGCTCCCCCACAAGTGACCCCATTTTGGAAACTAGACCCCCTAAGGAACGTATCTAGATGCATAGTGAGCACTTTGAACCCCCAGATGCTTCACAAATTCATCCATAAAAATGAAAAAGCACTTTTTTTTCCACAAAAAGTTTCTTTTTTCATTTTTACGGATCACTTTGTAAAGCACCTGGGGGTTCAAAGTGCTCACTATGCATCTAGATACCTTCCTTGGGGGGTCTAGTTTCCAAAATGGGGTCACTTGTGGGGGAGCTGCAATGTGGAGACACACGGGGACCATCCAAACGCGACATGGTGTCCGCTAACAATTTGAATGGAAAATGAGCTCAAATTGTTAGCGGACACCATGTCGCGTTTGGAGGGTCCCTGTGTGTCTCCACATTGGAGCTCCCCCACAAGTGACCCCATTTTGGAAACTAGACCCCCAAAGGAACATATCTAGGTACATAGTGAGCACTTTGAACCCCCAGATGCTTCACAAATTGATCCGTAATAATAAAAAAATTATTTTTTAGTGGAAAAAAAAGTGCTTTTTCATTTTTACGGATGAATTTCTGAAGCATATGGGGGTTCAAAGTGCTCACTATGCATCTAGATACGTTCCTTCGGGGGTCTAGTTTTCAAAATGGGGTCATTTGTGGGGGAGCTCCAATGTGGAGACACACGGGGACCCTCCAAACGCGACATGGTGTCCGCTAACAATTTGAGCTCATTTTCCATTCAAATTGTTAGCAGACACCATGTCGCGTATGGAGGGTCCCCGTGTGTCTCCACATTGGAGCTCCCCCACAAATGACCCCATTTTGGAAACTAGACCCCCTAAGGAAGGTATCTAGATGCATAGTGATAACTTTGAACCCCCAGATGCTTCACAAATTCATCCATAAAAATTAAAAAAACACTTTTTTTTCACAAAAAAATGTCATTTTGCCTACATTTTTTTAGGTTCACATGGGCAAAGGGATAAAATACATCCCAAAATTTGTTGGGCAATTTCTCCTGAGTACACCGATACCTTATATGTGGTCATAAACCAATGTTTGGGCGCACGGCAGGGCTCAGAAGTGAAGGAGCGCCATTTCACTTTTTGAACGGAAAATTGGCTCTAAAATTCAAATTGCGCTCCTTCCCTTCTCAGTCCTGCCGTGCGCCCAAACAGTGGTTTATGACCACATATGAGGTATCGGTGTACTCAGGAGAAATTGCCCAACAAATTTTAGGATGCGTTTTATCCTGTTGCCCATGTGAAAATTAAAAAATTGAGGCTAAAAGAACATTTTTGTTACAAAAATTAAAATGTCCATTTTTTCCTTCAACTTTATTTTAGTTCCTGTGAAGCACCTGAAGGGTTAATATTCTTCTTGAATATAATTTTGAGTAGCTTGAGGGGTGCAGTTTTTTGAATGGTGTCACTTTTGGGCGTTTTCTGTCATGTACGCCCCTCAAAGGGACTTCAAATGTGATGGGGTCACTAAAAAAATGGTTTTGTAAATTTTGCTGGAAAAATGAATAATTGCTGATGAACTTTGAACCCTTATAACGTCCTACCAAATTTTTTTTTTTCTTCCAAAATTGTGCTCATGTGAAGTAGACATGTGGGAAATGTGATTTATTAACTATTTTGTGTCACATAACGCTCTGGTTTAGCAGAATAAAAATAAAAAATTTGAAAATTGCTAAATTTTCAAAATTTTTGCCAAATTTTTTATTTTTTCACAAATAAACGCAAAAATTATCGACCTAAATTTAATACTAACATGAAGCCCAATATGTCACGAAAAAACAATCTTATAATCGCTAGGATCGGTTGAAGCGTTCCAGAGATATTACCTCATAAAGGGAGAGTGGTCAGAATTACAAAAAATGGTCCGGTCATTAAGCTGCAAAGTGACTCGGTCCTTAAGGGGTTAAAGACCTTTCCAGGTATGGAATTCAGGCTCACAGACCTATAGTTCCCTGGGTTCACCTTCTTTCCCTTTTTGAAGATAGAGACAACAAGTCAGTTTGTTAGTGTCAAGCGCAAATTTGGACATGATATGCTATGGTGAATAGCCATCAAGTTCACAGAGTGATCCAGTAAGATGAGCTGATGTATTACTATTATACACCCCTGATGAATTGTTGTTCATGATGTGAAATCGGCCATGGAGAGATTGCATCCAGATATCCAGAACTGTATCATCAAAGTCAACGATGTAGTTGTAATAGGGCCTTTTCACGTCTGCATTTCTTTTCCGTTTGGGTTGCAATGCGTATTTGACAGCATTTGTGCCCAAAAACGCTTTGCAAACGCATCCAAAAAAGCACCCATTGATTTCAATGGAAAACGCAAAGAAAACGCATGTAAAAACGCATGACATTGTCAGAAAACGCAAAACCATTTTTGCAAGCACAGCCCAAAACGTGTTTTGGGCTGCATTTGCAAAAAAGCATGCGTTTTGCATCTTCTGAAAATGTCATGCTCTTTTACATGCGTTTTCATTGCATTTTCCATTGAAATCAATGGGTGTGTTAACGCATTTCTTTGCATTTCTACGCGTTTTTGCAGTGCAAAAATGCATGAGAACACAAACACACCCCCCCTAGATGTGAACTGGGCCATAGTTAAACGCAGTATCTCTAGATGAAGGCTATGTCTGATAGTAAAGGTGTCCGGACCTCCACATTTTGGGTGAGATCATCCTTTTTTACTGAGTGTATATAATTTACATGATCATACTTCAGTCATTTTGTTCTGTTCCCAGGTTTGAAGGAAGGAAGAACCAAGTTATGAGATCTAGAGGAAACTGTAAATAAAGTTAAAGCGCAAATAGGGTCTTATCCTGATGATAAATGAAGGAAATAAACATTGATTCACTCACCTAGTTGGGTTGTGTGACACACAATCAGTTGGAATCGTATAGAACAGCTGCTGCAGAAATCCACATGCCACGCGGCAATTAAAGACAGATAAATGGATATAAAAGGTACATATAGGATCTACGCTGCTGTGAGATGAAAGACTGAAGACATATATAAAAGGTGGCTTATTCAATGTGTTTTAAAGTGTTTTTCCCACTTCTTCAGGACTTGGTTGGTTTCTTGACAAAACTGCTTCTCTGCGGTGAAACGCAAGTCAAGGGTGCTAAGTACTCCTTGGTGTGTGCTGTGCCCTTTCACAAGTTTGACCATTAATGACGAGCGAGTGTATTTGTTACTATTCACTATTCACACAGATAGTACGAATCCCTAGAAATACATCTTTTTAAGGCAGCCTATCATGCTCCCTAATCGAAGTCCATAATACTGTATACAGCCCATTCATTATTCCTCTGGACATAACTCTCCTTCAAGCTCCACCAAAACCAAAAGCTCTAAACAGATTGGCTGGTGACCACTCATGTAATTTAATCTATCCCCCATTTCGTCAAGATGCCTGGAGCATCATTGTAAATAAGCCCCTATACTTTTGTGTAACCCCCATCTCATTGTAGATTGTGAGGTCTTTTGAGAAGGGTCATCATTATTTTTTGCTTTAATTATTGTATTGTATTTTTTATAATTGTTACTTATAAGTGTTTGTATATGAACCTCTGAATTGTAAAGGTGTGCGGAATATGTTGGCACTATATAAATTAAGATTATTATTATTATAGTACGGTATTCACATTACTCGTTATTCTGCTAGGGAGAATGCTTATGCCTCGTCATAAGACAAAAGCCCTTTTCAGGGCTAACTCTAGTGTATACTACGTCAGTGTAGAGTAGGTAGGGAGAGATTCTCGAGCAGGGACAGTTGAAAGGACCGTTCAGTAATTGCATAATACCACTTTTGAGAGTTGGAGACTCAGAACTATCAGACTACAGGGAGGGAGAGATACTCGAGCAGGGACAGTGTAAATGAGCTGCTTAGTAGCTCTATAATACCCCCCAAAATAGCTCTTTTTAGAGCTGGAGAAACACAAAGTCATTTTTCCCTACTGTTTTTGTGGTGACAAGCAGCCTGCCTTCTGCCCAAAACAAAGCAGTAGTCCAAACATTTCCTACTACCTGCTACAAAGCTCACATCATGCCATTTTACCTGCTGGTGCTTCTGCTGTCCACATTAGCTCACTTAAAAAAGCGGTTATTGCCCAATGCAAAGTTGTAGTCCAAACATTTCCTACCGCCTGCTACAAGGCTCACACCAGGCCATTTTACCCGCTGTTGCTTTGCTGTCCACATTACTAGAGATCAGCGGTATTCGATTCGAAATGTTTGCCAATTCCAAATTCGAGCTGTTTTGGGCAGTGTTCGAGTCATTCGACGAATGCGAACAATTTGCTTCAAATTCGGCAGTTTGAAGTTATGTTCGATAACGCTTCATTCACCAAAAGTGTAACTGGATTTTCACAGTAATACTGTTATTCAATGTTAATATACAGTTTCAGTGTATAGTGGGCAGGGGATAGATCTGTGCTGAAATAATGCCGAACTCCATTCTTTTTTCTTTCCCGCATTTACAGTGGGGCGGTGCAGTCTGTCAGCCTATCACACACACAGTAAAGTGCAATTTTTGCACACAAGCAAGAGCATGTGTCATTGGCTGTCTATGTCACATGTCTTTGCCCTATAAGACCAAGCCATTTTCCCTGTCGCCACCATTTCCTCACTGCTGCAGCTCTGTGTCAGATGGCTCCGCTGCTGCTGTGGGCGCTATACTGTGTAAGTTAGTCAGCCAGATAGCAAGCAAATTTCAAGTTAGATAGAGAGATAGGTTTAGGGAGTAGGGACTAGTTTTAATATCAGCCCTTTTGAGGGCTAGTTCAGAGAAGTAGGGACTAGTGGTAATATCAGCCCTTTTGAGGGCTAGGTTAGAGCAGTTCATAGCACTTTTTGCCAGGCAGGCCTGTGCCAGTGCTGAGCAAGTGTTTTTCACAGCATCTGGCAAAATCTAGCTCAGCCAATCCTTTTGAGCTAGTAGTGTAGCACTGCTGTGAAGAAAGCTACACCACCTGTCTTTAGTAGCCAATGTTATACTGCATCTAGCCCAGGCAATCCTTTTGGGCTAGTAGTAGTGTCTGGTAGTCAGTGGTGTAGCCCACCAGTGAAGAAAGCTACACTGCCGGTCTATCTAATAACAATTTTTTACTGCATCTAGCCCAGGCAATCCTTTTAGACAAGTAGCAGTGTCTGGTAGTCAGTGGTGTAGCCCAAATGTGAAGCAAACTACACCACCTGTCTATCTAATAACAATTTTTTACTGCATCAAGCCCAGGCAATCCTTTTTGGCTAGTAGCAGTGACTGGTAGTCAGCGGAGTAGTCCACCTGTGAAGTATGCTACACCGCCTGTCTATCTAATAACAATTATTTACTGCATCTAACTCTGGCAATTCTTTGGGCTAGTAGCAGTGTCTGGTAGTCAGTGGAGTAGCCCACCTGTGAAGCAAGCTAAACCGCCTGTAAATCTAATTACAATTTTTAACTGCATCCAGCCCAGGAAATCCTTTGGGTTTAGTAGTAGTGTCTGGTAGTCAGTGAGTAGCCCAGCTGTGAAGCAAGCTACACCGCCTGTGTATCTAGTAACAATTATTTACTGCATCTAACCCAGGCAATCCTTTTGGGCTAGTAGCAGTGTCTGGTAGTCAGTGGCGTAGCCCACCTGTGAAGCAAGCTGCAACGCCTGTGTATCTAATAACAATCTTTTACTGCATCTAGCCCAGGCAATCCTTTTGGGCTAGTAGCAGTGTCTGGTAGTCAGTGGAGTAGCCCACCTGTGAAGCAAGCTACACCACCTGTAGATCTAATTATAATTTTTCACTGCATCTAGTCCAGGCAATACTTTGGGACTAGTAGCAGTGTCTGGTAGTCAGCGAGTAGCCCACCTGTGAAGCAAGCTACACCGCCTGTGTATCTAATAACAATCTTTTACTGCATCTAGCCCAGGAAATCCTTTTGAGCTAGTAGCAGTATCTGGTAGTCAGCAGAGTAGCCCAGCTGTGAAGCAAGCTACACCGCCTGTGTATCTAATAACAATTATTTACTGCAACTAACCCAGGCAATTCTTTTGGGCTAGTACCACAGTTTGGCCACTCAGCTCTGCTCGGTTTCCATCCATAGTTTTTTGTGCCAACAACTACAGAGTTACCAATTACCAAAATGAGTGGCAAAAGGCCTGCTGCTGGTGGAAAGGGGAATAGGCATGTTGGAAAGGGAAAAAGGTTTGTGTCTGTGGGGTAGGTGGTAAAGAAACAGTAACATCTGCAGAAGAAAGACCATCTTCCAGCCAAACTAAGATGTCGACTTCTTTTTGTGGACAATCTGATATGATCCCTTTCTTATGGACATGACCATCGCTACTAATTGCAGATGAGACACAAAAAGTGCTGGTGCTTGAATGGATATCAAGCACTTCATCAAGTGGGCTCTCCTCCACCTCAACTTCAACATCACAAATACTCCAGTCCTCAGAGGTGTCGCCCCAATCGCACTTGCTTCCTCACCGCTTCCAAGTCTCCAGCCGCCCGTCTAAGTATGGGGTAACACACATGGTTGAGTCTGCAGAACTGTTTACTCATACTATAGCCTGGGAATCAGAGGTCTGCTCTAAAGCTTCTGTGAGTCTAGATGAGGAAATGATCTGCACTGATGCCCAGAAGCTTTGTGAGTTGGATCCAGGCCCAGATGAAGAAGGTTCTGTAGACCCTCATTCCCAAACTGTAACTCCTGTTGGTGGAGACAATGAGGAAGATGCTGATGAGACTGACATAACTGATTGGAATGACAACTTGACTTTTCGGTTAGGGCAGGAAGAGGTTGGCTCTGAGGACAACGGGTGTGAGAGCACACATGGTGATGATGAGGTTGGAGATCCCACTTACTGTCAACTCACAGTCAGCCAGTCGATGAGGTCAGCAGAGGAGGTGGAGGATGTTAGTAATGATGAGGTTAGGTTGCGCCTTCCTGGACAGAGACAGAGCAGAGTACTGGAAGCACGTCAACAACTGCATCCTCCACCACAACTCTGCCTCTGAGCATGGGCTCTAAGCCTTGCCTAACCTGGGCCTTTTTTGAGATCGCAAAGGATGACCCAACTCAGGATGACACAGGGGTAGAAAAGTCCTTGCGGATCCATGACTTGTTCATCTTGATGAACGTTAGTCTGTCTACATTGTCACTGGACACAGCCGTGTGCGCTTATCTGTCAGCACACCACCAGCAGCGCCGAAGACACATTCAGAGAGAAAGCTGGCTGTGGGACACGACAAGATCTCCAAGGCGTGAGTGGTGAGCTCAGGACATTTTTCCAGATTGTAAGCCCAAAATGAGCAAGGGTCCCGTTCCACAGTCATGGCATCGATGTTCACTTGGAGATACTCCTGTACCATCCTCTCTAGGCGTTGACTATGTGTCAGACTTTTTGTCTCCTCTGGCCTTGGAAAGGATGGTCCAAAAAATTGGTGAAACTATTCCACAAAATTGCTGTTACCACCAGATACGGTGTTACTGTTACTGTTTGAGTGATGACTCGACAGTCCCATGGTTGGCAAGTTAGAACTGTGAGATTCACTATGTGCACCACTGGTGTTTTGTGGAAAAGCAGATCTAAGATTCTGTAACAGCTTCTGCTGGTATTACTGCATGTGTGAATCCCTTTATATGGTAGGAATTATTTTGCCAAATTTACTCTTGTATCGGGGATCTAAGAGTTTGGCAACCCAGTAGTCGGCATTACTTTGAATTCTGACAATCCGAGGGTCATGTTGCAGGTAGTGCAGCAAGAAGGCACTCATATGTCTTGCGCATCCAGGAGGACCAAGTCCTTGTTGTGTTGGTGGCGGCGAGGTAAGAGTCATGCTTCCTTCCTCTGCCCTCTCCCTCCAACCTCGTACAACAGAAATGTGATCAAGGTCTCCCTCATCTGATGAGTCTTCCATGCCCATTGCCAGTTCGCCATCCATTTGTTCCACGGCTCCTGCACCTTCATCAACAGTTTGGCTGCTACCATGCGCCTTCATTAATCCCTCTCCCCCACCCTCCTGTACTTCCTCCCCCTCCTCTTGTCCGACCACCTGACTCCGAATACTATTTAAAGTGTGCTCCAGCATGTAAATGACCGGAATAGTCATGCTGATAATGGCATCGTCAGCAGTAAACATCTTCGTCGGCATTTCAAAACTGTGCAGAAGGATGCATAGGTCCTTGATATGAGACCACTCCAGCAGCGTGATTTGACCCACCTCTGGATCTCGTTGGCCCAGGCTATACGTCATAACGTATTGCACCAGGGCTCATCGGTGCTGCCACAGTCACTGCAACACGTGCAGAGTTGAATTCCATCATGTCGACACATCGCATTTCAGCCAGTGAACTGGCAGGCTGAACGACTTCTGTAGAGATGCAAGTCGTTGAGCTGTGGGATGCGAACGGCGGAAGTGAACACACAGCGACTGTGCCCTCTGCAGAAGCCCATCTAGGCCAGGATAGTGGGCTAACAATTGCTGGACAACCAGGTTCAAAACGTGAGCCATACAAGCCACGTGTGTCACATTGCCCCGGCGAAGGGCCACACCCAGGTTTGCAGAATTGTCGCACAACCATTGATGAAACTCAGTCTCCAGAGCTGACCACAACTCCTCAGCTGTGTGACTCACATTTCCCAGACATTTCAATGTAAACACCACCTAATGCCATTGAGCCACGCTGCCAGCATAGTAACAAGGTGTGCAGGATTCCTTCTGAGCAGTTAGAACGTGGGTGGCATTACCAGACAGGCTTTCGGTGCAGGTGGAGGACCGAGAGGAGGTTGAGGAGGCAGAAGCAGTGGAGGAACTTCTACATACAGAGGATTGACGCAAAACTCGTGGGGATGGCAAGACTTGACAGCAGCCTCTTCTCCTGCTGTTACCATAGTTACCCAGTGCCCAGTCACCGACATGTAATGCCCCTGTCCATGCTTACTCGTCTAAGTGTCTGTGGTGAAATGCACCCTGTCGCACACAGAGTTTCTCAAGGAAGCGGTCATGTTGTGTGCGACATGCTTGTGTAGCGCAGGCACAGCTTTCTTTGAGAAGTAGTGGCGACTGGGCATCTGGTACTGGGGAACTGCGATGGACATAAGATCTCGAAAATCCTCTGTGTCCACCAGGCGGAAAGGCAGCATTTCTGTAGCCAACATATTACAGATGGTGAAATTTAACCTCTTAGCTTTGTCATGGCTAGGAGTAAATGTTCTTTTACTTGTCCACATCTGAGGGACCGAGGGCTGGCTGCTGTGCTGAGAGGGGGTTGAGTAGGGTGTCCCCGGCAAACTGCTGGTCTGTGAGGAAGGTGCAGGAGCAGATATTATGTTGCCTTCATCCAAAGGTGGTGCTCTCGATGTCGGAGAGCGCTCAACACCAGCAGTGTTTCCACTTCAAAAGAACTGACGACCTGCCATTCACACTGGCTGTTGCGGGTAAAGAGGTGGAAAGTCTGCATCCAAAAACATGTGTTACTGCTGTCCCCACAGTCACAGAGTATGAAGAGGCCGCGGATGCACTTGATGGGGAAGACGGTGGTTGGCCCGGCCCGCTAGGCCGCATTGTAGCACAGTGAGCTTTCTACTGTGTCTTATGCTTCATATCCATGTGACTGTTCATGCAAGAAGTACTCAAACTATTGATTTTTTGGCCTCTACTTAGATTTTAGTGGCAAATCTTACAGATAACATTGGGAGACTAAAGGCTTGTGCATTTTTGAATGTGCTGCATGAAAGTCACCCCACCAACCATTTTAAGCTTGCAATTCTGGGGCAATTTATGCCAATTAAGTGGTGTCTGTGCCCAAATTTTTGGAAAAAATGGAGACTCTTGTTGGAGTCCCCTTGCTGTGTTTTACATAATTTTAGAAGGGCATGACATGCCTATATCTGTGTCTCCTCCTCCTTTTACACCTCCACCTCTTTTCTTTTCGCATGACTATATGTACTTGTCACTTTTCCATGTGTTTTGCTGTGTCTTCTGAGTAGTTTGTCAGCATTTCGACACCTTTGAAGGTGTTTTCTGTGTGTTTATATGTGTTTGCCTGCCATTGTTTTCAATGGTGTTTGACGAATATTCGACAAACAATCGAAGAACACTCCCCCAATTCGACGAATCAAATTGAATTCAAACACTAGGGTGGTGGCTCATATTTACACATTACCACACTTAAAAAGGTGGTTATTGCCCAATGCAAAGCAGTAGTCCAAACATTTCCTACTGCCTGCTACAAAGCTTGCACCAGTCCATTGTAGGCTTGTGGGAAAACAGTCTTTCCGTGATCTCTTGGCTTTGGACTCCTCACGACATAGTGTTCCCAGCCACGACTATTTTGCCCGGTGTGCCGTCCCTGCAGTACACAAGGATGTGTAAAAAAATCTGAACCATGGTCTCATTAACGCCGTAATCGGGAAGGTCCATTTAACAACAGAAACCTGGACAAGTTGTTGTGAACAGGGACGATGCATTTCTGTCATGGCTCACTGGGTGAACCTGGGGGAGGGTTGGACAAAGGTGCAAAGTGGAACATCACACATGCTACTCACACCAAGAATAGTGGGTCCAACGTTTGTCAGGGTTTCCGCCTACTTCCTCTCTGCCCTCTTCCTTCTCCTCATCCTGCTCCTCATCCTCCGCAGAATTATCCTTCCCATCACTGCCAAGCTGGGACCTGTGCAGTAATGTATCGGCAAAGTGGCAACACTCTGCTGAAGCTGACCTGTTTAGGACAGAAATCACACACTGCAGCATAGCTGTAGGAAGCTTTAAAACAACAGACTGATCAGTGGCTCTTCCTGCTGCACCTCCAACCCGGTCTGGTCACCTGCGATAAAGGGCATAACCTGGTGGTGGCTTCAAGGCTATGTTCACAATTATCATTTTTTTCACTTTTTTGGGTTGGTGCTTTTTGCACCCATGAAAAAAACTGCAAAAAAGCACCCGTAAATAAACTTGATGCATTCACACACCGCATTTTTTTATGGGCTCATTTCTCCCCCTAAAGCACAAGGGACAAGTGATGTCACAAAGGGGAGGAATAATCCTCCCCTGTGTGACAGACCCTTTTGATTTTGCAGTGTATTAATATGATATAATATACGCAGTGTATTAATAAATGCTGCATGAGTGAGAGGCCAAACACAGTCTTTTTAATGGAAACTTACTGATCTGGTAATAACTGGTTTTACCCAAAAAATGCTTTCTTTAGTACAAACTGAAGGATTTGAGAATCACTGGTTAGTAGTCAAACATAGCCTTTTTAGGGAAAACTGAAACATTTTGCAATCACTGCCTTGAGGCCAAAAAAACATAAATTTTTAGTACAAACTAAAGGGTTTGAGATCACTGAGTAAGTCAAATCAAGGCCTCTTTAGGGAAAACTGAAAGATTTGGCAATCAGTTGCTGTGTGCAGAAAATAAGGCCTTGTCAATACACACAAATCTAGCAATCACATTTCTTCTCTGCACAAAAAGCCTATGTCCTTATGGACACTTTCGCCCTCCTATTACCCTATGTAAAAAGCGATTAAGTAGCTAGCTATCTGTTTGTGGCACATGGATACAGCAGCACGGAGTGGCAACAGCTCTGTCCCTGAACAGTAACACTTGGAAAATGGTGATGATGGCAAATTTCTGCTTCTTATATTCCAAAGGACATGTAACTTTGGCAGCCAATGAAATAAGCCAGCTAATGACACAAGCCCTTGTGTCTTCAACTCGTGGATGGTTTATGTGCCCTGATTGGCTGCTGGCCTGGGAATCCACACAGAATGTGGTAGGAAAAAAAATTGAGATCAATGCTACTCTGACATCTTCCCACACCTACCCTCATCAACACGTCCCACCCACTATCCTACACTGTCAGAAGGTAAGAGAAAGGCCTCACTTAGGCTGGCTTCACACTGCAGTTTTTTCACTCATCAGTGTCCATCCAGTTTGGTTGCCAAAACCAGGAGTGTCTCCAAAACTCAGAACAGGTGTCAATCTTTCAATTATAGTTTTTCTCTGCAAGTTCCTTTCCTGGTTGCTCTCCGGGTTTTGGCACACAAGCTGGATGGACACTAATCAGTGAAAAAACTGCAGTGTGAAGCCAGCCTTAAATGTTGTAATGCTTTTTTTCTCCGATTATTTTATGAACAAAGCCGCATTCGCCAATTTTTTGTGAATTTGTTCGAGTTTCTGATCCCGAACAAAGTATGCAATGTTCATGCTGAATTTGAAACTGCCAAACATGTTCATGGAAAGTTTGCTCATCTTAGTTTTTTGTCTTCTAAATGTCCTCCACCTGCCAGTGGTTTCTTGCATCCCACTTGCCAGGCTACGGTTTCCTAGATGTCTTTCACCTGCCAGCATTTGCCTGCATCCCACCTGCCAGCCTTGCAGTTTTCTTTTTGTTCAGCTGTCTATGTCCCAAGTGTACCACCTTCCTGTTGCTTGTAGCCATGTGGCAATCCGGACTTTGGACTTGGAGGATCCACTTCACCTGATGGGTCTAACACATTCATGATGACTTTTGACTCCTTTTTCTAAGGGCCATGTCACACGCACCAATTTGCAGAATGATATTGTTAGCGATCACATGCACACACGATCGCTAACAATATCGTTTATATCGCTGGTGAGCTGTCACTCAGGCATACTCACCAGCGATGTGGACTAGCGAGAACGATGGTAATCATGGTACACATTGGGTTACTAGGCGCCACGCGGCCCTTAGTAACCCGATGTTTACCATGGATACGAGCTCCCAGCATAGGCTGCGAGGCGCTGGGAACTCGTTCATCGTTGGTCTGCCGGTGTCACATGCAGCAATGCTGCGTGTCCACCGGCCGACCAACGATAGATTTGTGAACATGTTCACAAATCTGCAATCAAACAATCAAGCTATTTTTCAAAGAACATACGCTTGATTACACGCAGCGACGCACAAACGATATCACTGAAGCGATCAAAAAAGCAAGTTGCTTAAGCATATCGTTCAGTAAATTGATGCGTGTGACGTGGCCCTATGATTTGAATAGAATTCAATTTCACTCAAATATATTTATCTAGCATTATCCTTAATACATTACTGTGGTTATTTAAAAAAACAAAATATATATATATATATATTCATGTGTGTTTGGGAACTGTGTTTTTCCATTCCATTGTCGGATCAGAAAAATAGAATTCATGCAAAGGATAAATTAGATGTCAAATGAAAATGGTGCCTGAGAAATCCCATTAACTAAATTGGTGTCTTTCAGGTTTTCATCATGATGTATTTTATTTTAACAGAAAAATTCAACATAACATTCCGTGTTTATTATTCCAGTAAAATGGTGGACAAAATGTAATGTCCATTATTTTATGCAAAATGACCAAAACATTGAGTATGATAACACAGATAGAAACTATCCTTAGATGACAAGTTTGCTACCAGCATTTATGATAATGAGAGACACAAAAATATTAGTAACACATGTTACAACTCACCTGATCAGATAATATTATGTGTCAATAGATATATAATAGGGCTCAGCGCTAGACATTTATAACCAATTGCATCAAATAGACGATGGAGCTCATGTACTCAAATGAACTAAATTTATTAATGGCATAGGAATAAAATTAAAGTTAAAAAAGGAAACAAAATTAAAATATCTAAAAATATCTAAAATCATTTTAAAAATACAGTTGATCTGTATCCCTCCGTGGAGTAGAAGACTACTGTTCGTATGCCCCTTGTAGGTTGGTCTTCAGGGGAGGCTGAATATTAATTCGGATGGCTCCTAAGAATAAACAACCTAGAGTAAAGATATGTGCAATTTCCTTTAAGTGAGTATGTGGGCAATCTGCTTGCGTTCTTACCTATGCACAAATTAAGGATGGCTTCACACTACGGCTGGGATCTGATCCGTGGTTGTCCGCTTGAGGCAGACAGCCGCGGACCGGATCAGCACACAGAACTGGAGGGCTAATTTGCTCTCGGGTCCGGTGTGCAGCCGCATGCAGCTGCCGCTGATAACTCAGGGCCGCGGCTCGCTCTTGATCTGTCAAAGGGGACAGCTCCATGGTGCTGAAGCATGATGCGAGCCATGGGCCTGACCAATCAGCGGCGGCAGCTGCGTGTGGCTGCACTATGGACCGAAGGGCAAATTAGCCCTCCAGTTCTGTGTGCTGATCCAGTCCGCGGCTGTCTGCCTCAAGCGGATAGCCACGGATCGGATCCCAGCCGTAGTGTGAAGCCAGCCTAACTGTGTAGAGGCATTCTATTATTGAGTCTTACATGTTCTTATTTGGAAATACTGGAAAGACATTCCAAGTGGACGACTGGTGCTGCATTGAAGGTCTATAAAAATGCAAATCATGCTAAATGCATGCAAATCCATAATTAGGTGTATAATCAGCCTAGAAAAAGGGTATAATTAGTGTGTCTCACCTGGTGTGTGTTCCAATGGGTAAGGCTACTTTGCTTATAGATGGTTTTCAGGTAACAGTGAGGTTGTGGTGTCAAAGATACTACCTGCAAGTAATGGAATACATCAAAAACTGAGGAACAGCTAGTATTTTTATATATTTAGGTAATTATGTAAAGGCACAGTGTCTTACCCTTTTATTGGTAGGATATGTATGTGAGGGGGGGATAAGCCATAATCAAAATGCTGGGGATCACCTGGTATTTGCAAATACATTAAAGTGCAAATGGTCTTTATAAGCAAGGATTTTTAGATTAAACTTCCATTCACTATATCATTGTGATGTGATAAGCCTAAATGCTATTAAATAGCTATGGAAAAGAGGTTACAAATAGTAAGCATGTCCACCAAATAATAGTATTGTTCCTACAATCATCTATAGAGTGGATTTAATGTGTCATATATAGATGAGAAGTAATGGCGCACTGTACCTTTCTATAGTTCACGCCTTTCACTGTGCTCGCTCTTCTGGAAGGAATCCTATTTTTCCATCTCCCTATTGTGTAGAGGGAAATGGAGATCTGTGCTTTTGTTTTCTCCCTAATCAAAGAGGGAGATGGAGGTTTCCGCCAGGCGGTGTATGCCGCGGTTTGCGGTCACACTTCCTGGTTGCGATTATGTCATGGTCAGCTGACGCCACGCCATCGTCACATCATCGTCATGTGTCAAGGGGTGAGTTTCGGGAGGAGCTGTACGTTAGACAAGGCAATGTCCCGGGGAACTACAGTGTAGCTAGCTCATCAGCACCAATGCTTTTCGAAGGCTTAGAGGTAGCCTTCTTCCGAGATCCAAGATGGCTGCTGACCAGGGAGGCTGCACTGCACAGAGCTCCTAGAACACCCTACAGCATCCAAGCCATCCACCAGCAGTGAGACTCCAAAGTACCCACAGCCACCCATACACAGCTACCCGCTCCATTGAGGAACCCAGAGACGAGATTGGGAGAAGATAGGAGCTTCTGGCGGCTCTCCTAGAGAAGGCCTTGCATGTGCCACCATCCTCCTCCATCTTGGGCCTGGCGCGGCCCCATCGCACTCCCTAACCACAAGCCCAGCCTGACAGTGCCCCTTTGAACATCTGCTATACACTGACCGGGAGAGGAGCCGACGCTTCCTGACACTCGCGCTTCCGAGGAGCCAGGCGGAGAGAACAGCTAAGCTGTCAGTAGACGCGTTGGATGAGGGAACGGTGCGCGCCATCCCCCCTCTCCCTCCGGCGGCGCGACTCGCAAGAACTGCCTGCAACTTGCGCGAGATCAAGGTGAGCGCCCGGTGACACCAGTGAGCCGGCGGGGACTGTAGGGGAGCCGGCGTTGCGGGGCCCAGGGAGAGCGGCGGGGGCCCAGAAGACTGTGGGGATCAGTGTGTCTCTGCAGACCAGCAGCCAGCCCAGAGGACCTGGGCTGAGATTACAGTAGCTGCAAGGGCTGCTGTACAG
Organism: Allobates femoralis; assembly: GCA_033576535.1. NCBI lineage: Eukaryota > Metazoa > Chordata > Amphibia > Anura > Aromobatidae > Allobates > Allobates femoralis. The sequence continues at coordinate 209,190,934 of JARQOC010000002.1, read as the reverse complement.
CAGCGGCTCCAGGCTAAACACTTATACAGGAGCGAGGGGCTGCCTAGGGCAGATCAAGGCACCGTATTAACTGTAATTGTGCTGGTAGTAGATTGAGAGAAGAATTGTGCTCCTAGCCTGGTGCCCTGTGCATACTGGAGGTTATAGAGAGACTGTGCATTAAGCCTATCCACGATCCCTCCATCTCAGTGGACTGCACTGCTCTTTATTTGCTGCATCTGGTGTAATACATCTAACACCAGTAGGATCTACCAATTATAAATTCTGGATCTCTTCCATTCAATATTGATTGATAAACTATGACATCCTAAAACATTACTTAGCCAGCAGGGGGAGCCAGAATACCAAAATTGTCTGCAATCTATCAACAGAACTACCCTGACACAGTATGGGAAAGTCAAGTGTTAAACCATCAAAAAGTACATCTAAGACTGTGAAATCAGTTACCCAGGCCGATGTCGACCACTTTATGAAGGCACAGAACACTGTCACAGAATTTACAAAACCAACCAAACACGCAAATATGGCTTATGGAGATGATTCTGACACAGAGGGAGAGAGCGAATCAGAGGGAGAGCCCCAGTCTAAAGACGCCATGGTTACCCGCTCCTTTATAAAACGCATATTAGCTAAAGCCCTAGAGCCGATTGGTCGGGAACTGGCAGAAATAAAACAAGACATGACATCACAGGGCCACAGACTTGAGGCACTCGAAACATCCCAAAATGCGGTGTCACAACGATCCAATTAAATGCTTGATAGCCTTAAAGTCCATGAGCAGCAACTGCATCTAATCCATACTACCCTGGAGGACCATGAAAACCGCGAACGCCGCAACAATATTCGGATCAAGGGCCTACCCAAATCTGTGGCGTTTGAGGCTCTGGGCGCCGCTGCTTTAGAGCTCTTCAGGAGCTTGCTTGCTGACGACGATTCTCGAGACATTGAGCTAATTCGAGTTCATAGAGCCCTCCGCCCCAAACCGACACAAGGAGAGGCACCTCGTAATGTCCTGTGTCGTTTCTTGGGCTATCGTGTCAAAGACTTGATTCTCCGCAAGGCAAGGGAACAGAAGGAGATTGTCTATGACGGCGCATGGATCCAACTCTTCCAAGACCTATCAGCGATCACCCTGAAAAAAAGGAGACTACTGAAACCCTTTACAGATGCCATACTACAGCAGGGTTACCGTTTCCGATGGCTATTCCCTTTTGGAGTCCATATTACGGCGGGGGATAAGAGGCTCTCCGTCAGATCATCTGCAGATGTGAGAGCCACCTGCACAGCTCTTGACATAACCCTTGAGACCTTCCCAGATCTGGAGTCGTTTCATTCGGCGGCACTGCTCCATCCTCTTCCGGGTCAGATGCCATGGCAGCAGGCGACCCCGAGATCTCAACGCACTAAGAGAAAGTCGACAAAATCACCTACACCTAAGGAACCCGAAGATGCCACATGAAAACCATTATAGCCTATGTTGACTTACTCTAACTCTTGACCCCTTTGAGAGCCATCTGCCGTCGAGCAGAGATTCTAATTTGGGGTTGAAAGATGTGGTCTGAAAGACCTGGTTCACACCTCTCTCTCTCTTTCTTTTTTTTGTCAAGACTTTGTTAGACAATGTTAGACAAGCTAGCTCTATATACCCCCCCCCTAAGCTGGCTACCAATGCCACATATGAACAGTGGTGTTTAGTATTGAATCTAGAATTGTTAAGCTTAATTCTTTGTTTCTAAAACCAATGTTTCTTTATTTATCCCCCCTGAGATTTCTGATCCCTCCCGCTTTCTCCTACCCCCCACTACCCTCTTTCCTTCCCCTAACATCCCAGGCATAAGCAAGCACTCTGCACTGGACCCACCAGAAGAAAATAATCGCCATGCCGGACTCCAATAAGGTAATCACCTTTGCATCCATTAATGTACATGGACTCAATTCCCCGAGATCCAGGCACCCCATACTACACAGACTCAAAAACAAAAGGCAGAAGTATTATTTGTCCAAGAGACACACTTTAAACCTGACAAAATCCCAAACTTTGAAAGATCAAGCTATGATACATGGTACCATGCCACATCCACCCAGTCAGGCTCGAGGGAGTCTCCATTGCTATGCAGAGAGGAGTCTCATTTCAGCTACGGGAATCTTTAATAGACCCACAGGGGCGATATATCTGCGTGAAGGGACTATTAAACGGTTCGCTGACGACCCTTTGTAGCCTGTATGCACCTAATAAAAAACTGATGAAATGGTTAACTTCAACCCTAAAAAAGATAGAGCAATTCAGAGAGGGTGTACTCTTGATCGGAGGGGATCTAAATATAGCATTGGAACCAATGCTGGACACATCAAAGCAAAAAAGTGCTTTTTCTCCTAGAGACTTGTCGAGACTGCACACTACACTCAATTCAATGCAGCTAATCGACTCATGGAGATACTTGAACCCGTCCGTGAGAGACTACACCTTCTACTCCAACCCCCATAGGTCCTATCACCGTATAGATTACATTCTAGTACCAAGATCATTTCTACCCAGACTGTCCAATGCTAATATAACCCCAAATGTTTATTCAGACCACGCTACCGTATTGCTGTCTATAAATATATCCAAATCACACACAGGAGCTAGATCTTGGCAGATTAATGAATTACTACTAGACTTACCCGAGATGCGAACATGACTTAACAAAAAACTTCAACAATATTTCCAACAAAATTAAACAGAGGAGATTTCACCCCAAACTCTTTGGGAGGCACATAAAACAGTACTAAGAGGTGAACTTATCTCCATAGCTTCCTATTACAACAAAAAGAGACACCAGAAAGTTCAGAGCTTATATGACGACATAGCTGAGCTAGAGATGCTCCACAAAAAATTTACAGACCAGGCTACTCTGGAATCTCTGATTGATAAGAGACAAAAATTGAAAGACATCATTAATGCCAGCTCTGCAAAATGGTATGCGTCATGGAAGAATAGGATGTTTGTACATGGAGATAAGGCCTCTAAATTCCTCCTCACACAGCTCCGTAAAAGGCAAGCTCGCACACAAATACATTCTATCAAGAATGCTCATGGTGTGACAGCGCAGAATCCCACACATATAGAGACAGCCTTCTTAGAATACTATAAACAGTTATATAATTTACGTCCAGGCGACACTGAAGCTACTAAAATTCAGAGAAAATTAGATACTGTCTCCTTTTTACAGAAGTTGAACCTTCCTACACTAACACAACCTCAACAACATAAGCTAACTAAGCCCTTCACACTGAGTGAGCTCCAGTCCGCCCTGTCGAGGTGCCCCAAAGGTAAAGCCCCTGGTCCAGATGGGTTCTCGGCGCAATATTACAAAACCTTCGCTTCGCTCCTCCTGCCCCGTCTCCTAAGGGTATGTAATGACACGTTGGAGGGACGTCCACTCCCACAACAAATGTTAGAGGCAAAAATCTCCCTAATACACAAAGAAGGCAAAGACCCGACCTCCTGTAGCAGTTACAGACCAATATCATTACTAAATGTGGATCTGAAACTTTTAGCCAGTATGTTTGCAAGAAGGATCGCCGAGTTTTTGCCAGATTTGATATCACTAAACCAAACGGGTTTCGTGGGCGGGAGAGAGGGAAAAGATAATGTTCACAAAATCCTACACCTCCTCCAATATACCAAAGCTCATAAACTGCCACTAGTATTGTTGGGCACAGATGCTGAAAAGGCTTTCGACAGGGTGGACTGGGCTTACCTGGAGGAAACATTATTACACTTCGGCTTCCCACCCATGATAGTTACAGCCATTATGGCAATGTACCAGGACCCAACTGCACGTATTAAGATAAATGATGCATTAACGCAAAGGTTTACTATCCATAATGGAACCAGGCAAGGCTGCCCGTTGTCTCCACTGCTGTTTATTCTGGCGCTAGAACCCCTATTGATTTCTATACAGGAAAATCAAAATATAGAGGGTATCAAAATAAACAAATCACAATTTAAAACGGCAGCCTTTGCTGATGACCTACTAGTCCTTTTGACCAATCCACTAAAGGGACTCCCAGCCTTGGTAACCCTGATGGGGACGTACGGCAGCCTGTCTGGTTTCAAGATTAACATATCTAAATCCGAAGCTCTAGACCTACATATACCCACACGCTCATTGACAAAACTGAAAAAACTATACCCGTTTACTTGGCCTAAGTCCTATATTACTTACCTAGGAGTGAAGATAGGCAGATTGGACACAGAATTGTTTAGATTGAATTTTCCCCATCTATTCGACTCTGTAGCAGCCCTTATCAAGGGATGGAGAGACTCCTATCTGTCATGGATGGGTAGGAAAAATATAATAAAATGTCTGATCTTGCCTAAATTCACCTACTTATTCCAGATGTTACCCATAAAAAACCATCATCTTATCTTCAAAAAGTGAACTCCCTCATCTCTACGTATATTTGGAAGAATAAGAAACCGCGCATATCCTATCGTCTACTGTCACTCTCAAGGGAGGATGGAGGAATGGGCGCGCCAGACATCAGACGATACTATAGAGCGGCCATTCTAACTAGAACAGTAGATATAATTCGTAGCTCCAGAGATAAGCAATGGCTCGAGGTAGAGGAAGAGCTCGCCCCTCTCTCTCTTAGATACCTCTTTTTAGTCCAGATGCGCCTCAACCCTGACGATTGTATATTAAACTCCCACAATAAAATTACACTCAAAATATGGCAAGATTCCATAAACATTTTGGCCCCGCCTCTATCCCCCCTACTTAAGCTCTCAGACATTCTCGCTCATTCACTGCCACACCCAGGACAGTCAGACGGGGAACTAAAATATTCCAACATTTCTGTAGACCAACTAATTCAGGAGGGAACACTTCTCCCACTGTCTGAACTACATCAAACTCCAGGCTTATCGTCTTTAAATTTTGTACATTATGGCTCCATTAATGCACTCCTAAAACGTCATATTAAAAATACTAACCTATCTAGAACTTTAACAACCTACGAAATACTTTGTGCCAAGGCCTCTAGACCCAAGAAAATATATTCCACCATTTATCAAGCTTTAGTAACCTCTGACAAAGGTCTAAAAAGAGCATATGTCTCACATTGGGAAAGAGACTTGGGTTACGAATTCACACCGACCCAGATTCTCCACATATATAGGCAATCCCATGGCCTGTCCCAGTGTGTTCGTGCACAAGAAAACACATTCAAAATAATAACAAGATGGTACCACACGCCAATACGGAGCTCTGGCTGGTGTGAGGATGGTAACACTCTGTGTTGGCGATGTGGAGCGGGTCCTGGCAACTACCTCCATATTTGGTGGCAATGTCCAGCCATCGCTGTATTCTGGCAGCAAGTCGAGAACCTTATCAGCAATGTAATACGAAAGGATCTAAAATTAAAACCAGAGACAGCCTTACTGAACTTCTGGATCTGGCAAGACCACCAAAAAGCATCTCATTTGGCCCAACATATACTTAATGCAGCTAAACTACTAATACCGACACACTGGAAAACTACTGGTCTCCCGACACTGTTGCAACTAAAAGACAAAGTGCACTCATTTTACCACGTGGCTGAGACGGTATCTCTGGTGAAACATACCCGAACCGCCTTCTTGGATGTCTGGCAACCATGGATCAACTATAGAACTTCAACCCGGAATACATAAACAACTCTATGTACATTGTAATACACGCTTGCTTGTGCCCATCCTTCCCCCCCTTTATTACCCCTTCCCCCACATTCCATACCCAACTGCCCCTACCTCCACTAAGTATACCCTAACTCTCCTCTATCTTAGTTTATTCTCCTGTTGTTAACGTTATGCATTGTCCGTACTTGTTACTGGGAACAATTACCTTAACCCATTGCCTATTAAACTAGCCTGGAATGTCAGAACAGAAGATATGTTCCATCTGACAGAAGAGCCCATTTAACTACGTCTTTTTTTTTTTTTTTGTTGGCTACGATAGTACGGCATGTATTTTATATGTATTTCATATGTGATAATATACTATGTAATGTTCATTTTTTCTTAATAAAAAGAATTTTGAAAAGAAAAGAAAAAGAGGTAGCCTTCTTCCTCAGGGTGTGAGCCAACCATTCACAGAGTCCCCTCTATATAAGAGGCGTTAAGTTCTGATAGGTCCCAGGGTACTTAAGTTAACCATTAATGGCAGCATTGTGTGGACAGTGGCACCATACTCATCTATATTGTGGAATTGTTTATACCATATAATGATACCATGCCAGTATATGTATCCCTGATATTTATAGGGAAAACATATGGTTACTTCTGAATGAATATGTATTAAAGCTAATCATAGGATGATAAAATGGTTTGGTGATAAAAGTGTCATCATATACATAGAAATGGATACTATATGTGTGCTTATGACATATTCTATTGCTTAGTAAATAAAGGGTCTTGTGTTTTGTGAAAATACTACTAGTTGGTATGTTGTGGGGAGGAAAAATTAACGACAATAAATACAAACTACCTCATATGTTCCTATCTTATTGTAAGGGATGCTGCTTAATTATTTTGTGCCTATTTCCCAATTTATGGTGTTCCATCTGTGTCACTTAATGTGCTACTTGTATTAATCGGTGAAAAAAGAATTTTGTGAAAGTTATGCCTGCCGGTATCAGGGTAAAAGAAAAATAGATGGAGATCGATATGAATTATCCCATTAACTTATAAATTATTGTAAGGGATGCTGTTAACCACTGTGCATCAATTTCTTTATTTTATGGGGTGCCTTCTGTGTCTCTTGGTGTGTTGTCCATGCTAGCATATGTTCATGTAATATTTTAAGTATGCTGCTTTTAACATACAGATTGGTATAATGAGTGCAATATGATATACGGTAAATGTGGTCTTCTATATATCCTGTTCCATTACACCTATGAGAAACCAAAAAGTTTGAATTCCTGATTGAGGCCCTTAGGTGCCATGGTGTCTAGGTCAAAGATTAGAGATGAGTCATCACCCTAGTGTTCGAATTCGATTCGTCGAATTGGGGGTGTGTTTGTCGAATGTTCGTTGAATATTTGTCGAACACCATTGAAAACAATGGCAGGCAAACACAAACACATACAAAAACATAGAAAACACATAGAAAACACCTTCAAAGGTGTCCAAAAGCTGACAAACTATTCAGAAGACACAACAAACACATGGAAAAGTCACAAGTACATATAGTCATCCAAAAAGAAAAGAGGTGGAGGAGTAAAAGGAGGAGGAGACACAGATATAGGCATGTCATGCCCTTCTAAAATCATGTAAAACGCAGCAAGGGGACTCCAACAAGTGTCTCCATTTTTTCCAAAAATTTGGGAACAGACACCACTTAAGTGGCATCAATTGCCCCAGAGTTGCAGGTTTAAAATGGTTAGTGAGGTGACTTTTATGCAGCAAAAATCCACAAGCCTTTAGTCTCCCCATTTAATATGTAAGATTTGTCACCAAAATCTAAGTAGAGGCCAAAAAAATCAATAGTTTGAGTTCTTTATGTATGAACCGTCACATGGATATGAAGCATAAGTCGCAGTGTGAAGCTCACTGTGCTACAATGCGGCCTAGTGGGCCGGGCCAATCACTGTCTGCCCCATCAAGTGCATCCATGGCCTCTTCATCTTCTGTGACTGTGGGGACAGCAGTCACACATGCTTTTGGATGCAGACTTTCCACCTCTTTACCTGCAACAGCCAGTGTGATTGGCAGGTCGTCAGTTCTTTTGGGAGTAGAAACACCTGCTGGTATTGAGCGCTCTCCGACATCGAGAGCACCACCTTTGGATGAAGCAACATAATATCTCCGCCTGCACTTCCTCACAGACCAGCAGTTTTCCGGGGGCACCCTACTCAACCCCGTCTCAGCACAACAGCCAACCCTCGGTCTCTCAGATGTGGACAAGCTGTTGGCTACAGAAATGCTGCCTTTCCGCCTGGTGGATACAGAGAATTTTTGAGACCTTATGTCCGTCGCAGTGCCCCAGTACTATATGCCCAGTCACCACAACTTGTCAAAGAAAGCTGTGCCTGCGCTACACCAGCATGTCACACACAACATCACCACTTCCTTGAGAAACTGTGTGTGTCACCATAGACACTTGGACGAGTAAGCATGGACAGGGGCGTTACATGAGATCTATAATTCTAAGAGATGCTATACTGGAGTATCTGAATAAAAATAACCTTATGAACCAATATCAACATGGGTTTACGGGGGACCGTTTATGTCAAACTAATCTGATAAGCTTCTATGAAGAGGTAAGTTCTGGACTGGACCAAAGAAATGCAGTGGACATGGTGTATATGGACTTTTCAAAAGCTTTTGATACGGTGCCACACAAAAGGTTGATATATAAAATGAGAGCAATGAGGATAGGTGAAAATATTTGTAAGTGGGTTAAGAACTGGCTCAGTGATAGGAAACAAAGGGTGGTTATTAATGGAACAAACTCAGAATTGGTCAAACTTAACATTGGGGTACCACAGGGGACAGTATTGAGCCCGCTTCTTTTTAACATATGTATTAATGACCTTGTAGGGGGCATGCAGAGTAGAATCTCAATATTTGCAGATGACACTAAACTCTGCAGCTTTATCAATACAAAGCAAAGGAGGACAATTTTATATTACAGGAGGATTTATGTAAACTAGAAGCTTGGGCTGATAAATGGCAAATGGGCTTTAATGGGTATAAATGTACTTGGGCAGAGGAAATAAAATGTATAATTATCTTTTTAATTGTAAAACACTGGGCAAAACTACCACTGAAAAAGGCCTGGGTGTATAGGTAGATGATAAACTCACATTTGTGGCCAGTGTCAGGCAGCTGCTGCAAAAGCAAATAAAATAATGGAATGTAAATATTTTACCTCTATTCAGCTCACTAGTGCGACCACACTTAGAATACTGTGTACAATTCTGGTCTCCGGTGTATAAGAAAGACATAGATGAACTAGAGCAGGTGCAGAGAAGAACGACCAAGGTTATTAGAGGACTGAGGGGTATGCAATACCAAGACAGGTTATTAAACTTGGGGTTTATAATAAATGTATAAATATACGAGGGGACAGTACAGAGACCTCTTTAATGATATTTTTACTCTTAGGCCTGAGACGGGGACAAGGGGGTATCCTCTACGTCTGGAGGAAAGAAGGTTTAATCATAATTACAGGCGTGGATTCTTTACTGTAAGAGCAGTGAGACTATGGTACTCTCTGCCACATGATGTTGTAATGAGTGAGTCACTACTAACATTTAGAAGTGGTCTGGATGTGTCACGGGTGGCACGGATGACAGGGTAGAGGCCACGCGCAGACGGTCCCAGCGTTTGGCCAATCAGCCATAAGGTTTGAGGACGGTCCGTCTTTCAGGGGCATTTACCTTCTGTGTAGATAAAGAGAAGGTATGATAAGATCTCCCTATCATGGGAGGACGGCTGGGAAGGTCTTGTGCTCGGTCTGGTTTCTACACCAGTATTCTGGGTCTCTAGGACCCAGCAGGTTCTTCCCTCCTTTATAAGGAGTTTCATTGCCCTCCCTCGGTGCAGGTGATATTTCCTTGTGGACTCATTATCCTTGCTCCAAGCAGAAGCTGAGATTGTGGAGGTTGCTGTGCTCTGCTGCAAGATAAGTGTTTTCTTTCCCCATTGTCTGTTTTCCTTGTGTTGTCTTTAGTTGTTAGTGGAGGGGTCTAGTGAACCTCCCCATCTGATCCTTAGATAAGGTAGTGCTAGGATCAGAGAGGGACGAGGTTCGTGGTCGGCGACAGTTGAGGAAACTGTATAGGGACGTCAGGGCAGACAGGGTCAGCCCCAGGAAGACTAGGGGTCACCCTCTCCCTCTTGTGCCCATAGCTTTAGGGACTCCTTATCCCCCCCCGTCGTTGTCCTACGCTGGGTGTCTCTCCCGCTCCCAGCGTGACAGGATGCCTTTCTTGAAAAATATAATATTAACGGTTATTTAAACTATACTCTTTGATAGGGCGTTGATCCAGGGAACTAGTCTGACTGCCTTATGTGGAGTCAGGAAACAATTTTTTTCCCCAATGTGGAGCTTAGTGTTGCCACATGGTTTTTTTTTGCCTTTCTCTGGATCAACATGTTAGGCTACGGGTTGAACTAAATGGACTTAAGGTCTTCCTTCAACCTTAAAAACTATGTTACTATGTTACTATGTATGTTACATGACTGGGCACTGGGTAACTATGGTGACAACAGGAGAAGGGGCTGCTGTCCAAATCTTGCTGTCCCCATGAGTTGTGCGTCAATCCTCTGTATGTAGAAATTCCTCCACTGCTTCTGCCTCCTCAACCTCGTCATGGTCTTCCACCTGCACCCAAAGCCTGTCTGGTAATACCACCCGCGTTCTACCTGCGCAGAAGGAATCCTGCACACCTACTTATTATGCTGGTAGCAGGGCTCAATGGCCTCAGGTGGTATTTACGTTGAAATGTCTGGGAAATGTGAGTCACACCACTGAGGAGTTGTGGTCAGCTGTGGAGACCGAGCTTCATCAATGGTTGTCTCCACTGAACCTGCAGCTAGGGAAGGCCATGTGCAACAATCTTGGAAACCTGGGTGCGGTACTTCGCCGAGGCAATGTCACACACGTGCCTTGTATGGCTCACGTCTTGAACCTGGATGTCCATCAATTTTTAGCCCACTATCCCGGCCAAGATGGGTTTCTGCAGAGGGCATGGTCGCTGTGTGCTCACTTCCGCCGTTCGCATCCCGCAGCTCAACGACTTGCATCTCTACAGAAGTCGTTCAGCAAGCTAGTTCACCAGCTGAAATGCGATGTGCCGACATGATGGAATTCAACTTTGCACATGTTGCAGCGACTGTGGCAACACCGACAAGCCCTGGTGCAATACATTATGATGTATAGCCTGGGCCAACGAGATCCAGAGATGGGGCAAATCAAGCTGCTGGAGTGGTCTCATACCAAGGACCTATGCACCCTTCTGCACAGTTTTGAAATGGCGACGAAGATGTTAGTGCTGACTATTCCGGTCATTTACAGAGCCAACCTCTTCCTGCCCTGACCGAAAAGTCAAGTTACAGAAACTGGAATGGTATCCACAGTCCGCGTTGCTGCTCTTTGTCAAAGGATTTCACAAGAGGTTATTACCATCCAAAAAGGTCCTTTATTTCATCACACCTACGCGTTTCAGTGCTGTCCCAGCACCTTCCTCAGGGTATGTTGGGACAGCACTGAAAAGCGTAGGTGTGATGAAATAAAGGACCTTTTCGAATGGTAATAACCTCTTGTGAAATCCTTTGACAAAGAGCAGCAGCGCGGACCGTGGATTCCATTCCAGTTTCTGTCTCCTGTTTTCCCGCGGTTTGTGGCATTGGTGGAGGTTCTGCAGCAGCTGCCTTATGCTTTTAAACTGGTTGTGGGTCTCACAACCTTAAAAGGTGAGTGGATATCCTTATAATCCACACTGAAACTACAGTGTCCTTTTGATAAGGCACAATCTGCGCCTCTTGTATTTCCTCTCTTTTGTAGTCGAAAAGTCAAGTTGTCGTTCCAATCAGGTATCTCAGTCTCATCAGCATCTTCCTAATTGTCTCCACCAATAGGACTTACAGATTGGGAATGAGGGTCTACATTATGCTCAGAACCTTCTTCATCTGGGCCTGGATCCGACTCACAAAGCTTCTGGGCATCAGTGCAGATCATTTACTCGTCTGGACTCACAGAAGCTTTGGAGAAGACCTCTGATTCCCAGGCTATAGTATGAGTAAACAGCTCTGCATACTCAAACATCTCTCTTACTCCATACTCAGACAGGCAGCTGGAGACTTGGGAGCTGTGAGGAAGCAAGTGCGATTGGGGTGACACCTCTGAGGACTAGTGTATTTGTGATGTTGAAGTTGAGGTGGAGGAGAGTCCACTTGATGAAGCGCTTGCTATCCATTCAAGCACCTGCTCTTTTTGTGCCTCATCTACAGTAGCAATCGTCGTGTGACTCGTGTCCATAAGAAATCATATTAGATTGTCCACGAAGAGAAGTAGACATCTTAGTTTGGCTGGAAGATGGTCTTTCTCCTGCAGATGTTACTGTTGCTATACCACCTACCCCATGGACACAAACGTTTTTCCCTTTCCAACACGCCTATTCCCCTTTCCACCAGAAGCAGGCCTTTTGCCACTCATTTTGGAGGTTAAATCCGTATTTTTCGCACTATAAGGCGCACCGGATTATAAGGCGCACCCTCAAAAAATGACTTTTAAGCCGTCTTGGTCCATATATAAGGCGCACCGGATTATAAGGCGCACCATATTACCATAAAAAAAAAAAGCTCAGACTCCAGTATCCCTGTGTAGCCTCCCATCACCCTCCAGCATCCCTCTGTAGCCTTCCATCACCCTCCAGCATCCCTCTGTAGCCTCCCATCACCCTCCAGCATCCCTCTGTAGCACCCCACCACCCTCCAGTATCCCTGTGTAGCCTCCCATCACCCTCCAGCATCCCTCTGTAGCACCCCATCACCCTCCAGCATCCCTCTGTAGCACCCCACCACCCTCCAGTATCCCTGTGTAGCCTCCCATCACCCTCCAGCATCCCTCTGTAGCTCCCCACCACCCTCCAGTATCCCTGTGTAGCCTCCCATTACCCTCCAGCACCCCACACAGTCAGACACACACACACACACTCAGACACACACACATACACACACATACACACTCAGACACACACACAACACACATACACACTCAGACACACACACACACAAACTGATTTTTACTTTTTATACTGGTACTTTGGCTTACTGTACTGTGTGGCAAGGCACTCTCAGCGCTGGAGCCCTCAGCAAATCACAGCGTTGGAGCCCACAGCCAATCACAGCACTGGAGCCCACAGCCAATCACAGCACTGGAGCCCACAGCCAATCACAGTGCTGGAGCCCTCAGCCAATCAGAGGCTATGGGCTGACGTCAGCTGGCCTCGGATTGGCTCAAGGCTCCTGGGCGGAGCTGTGATTGGCTGATGGGCTCCTGGGCTGTGAGCGCGCGCAAAACAGCGGCGGCACCGGACACCGGACAGCGGGGACGGCGGCTGGTGATCGCGTCCCCGCACGTGATGAGAGGCAGGCACCGGCACCGGCACCAGCACACCAGCATGGATGGCGGGGACGGCGGCTGGTGATCGCGTCCCCGCACGTGATGCGAGGCAGGCACCGGCACCAGCATGGATGGCGGGGACAGCGGCTGGTGATCGCGCCCCTGCACAGAGATGCCAGGCAGGCACCGGACAAAGGGGGATGGCGGCACAAAGGTATGCCTTATTTTCTGGGGGGTGCCAAATATTTGCAGGCAAATGGCACCCCCTTAGCACTCTGGGAAAAATCCGTATATAAGGCGCACTGCACTATAAGGCGCACCTATGATTTCTGGGAAAATCTTAGTCTTTTAGGTGCGCCTTATAGTGCGGAAAATACGGTAATTGGCAATTAGTTTTAGTTGTTGGTACAAAAAATTATGGATGGAAACCGAGCAGAGCTGAGTGGCGAAATTGTGCTACTAGGCCCAAAGAATTGCCTGGGTTAGATGCCGTAAAGAATTGTTATTAGATACACAGGCGTTGCAGCTTGCTTCACAGGTGGGCTACACTGCTGACTACCAGACACTGCTACTAGCCCAAAAGGATTGCCTGGGCCAGATGCAGTAAAAAATTGGTAATAGATAGACAGGTGGTGTAGCTTGCTTCACAGTTGGGCTACACTGCTGACTACCAGACACTGCTACTAGCCCAAAAGCATTGCCTGGGCTAGATGCAGACAAAAAATTGGCTACTAAAGACAAGTGGTGTAGCTTGCTTCACAGCAGTGCTACACTGCTAGACCAAAAGGATGGCTGAGCTAGATTTGGCCAGATGCTCTGAAAAACACTTGCACAGCACTAGCACAGACCTGCCTGGCAAAAAAAGTGCTAGGAACTGCTCTAACCTAGCCTTCAAAAGGGCTGATATTACAACTAGTCCCTACTCCCTAAACCTATTTCTCTTTCTAACTTGAAATTCGCTTGCTATCTGGCTGACTAACTGACACTGTAACACTGTATAGCACACACAGCAGTAGCAGTGCCGTCTGACACAGGGATGCAGCAGTGAGGAAATGGTGTCGATGGGGAAAATGGCTGGGTCTTATAGGCCAAGGACAGGTGACATACACAGTCAATGACACATGCCCTTGCTTGTGTGCAAAAAAAGCACTTTGCCGTGTGTGTTTGCTGATAGGCTGACAGACTGCACTGCCTCACTGTAAATGCAGTAAGGAAAAAAAAAAAGGAGATCGGCATTATTTCAGCACCGATCTATCTTCCCCCCCCTCGCCCACTATACACTACAACTGTATAATAACATTGAATAGCAGTGTTAGTGTGAAAATCCAGTTACGCTTTTGGTGAACGAAGCGTTATCGAACATAACCCCGAACTGCCGAATTTGAAGCAAATTGTTCGCATTCGTCGAATGACTCGAACACCGCCGAAAACAGGTAAAATTTGAAATTGGCGAACATTTCGAATCGGACACCACTCATCTTTATCAAAGATCCACTTGAACTCCTGTCGTGACATTTTTGCAATGAGATTGCTTCCTCTTTTGTTCCTTTGGATTGACTGGATGGCAAAGAAAATTAAGCCTTTGCTATTTGCATTATGTATGTCCTTGAAATGTTTTGACAGGGGGTGCCCAGGGAAACCTTTATTGATGTTTCGTATATATTCGCCAATCCTTGCTGACAGACTTCTTTTGGCTCTCCCCACATATGCCTTCCCGCATGGGCATCTAATGACACATATTACTTGTTTTGTGTGACAAGTTAGCGCTTCCTTAATCTTAAAGGTTTTGTCTCCTTTAGAGTTGGAGAACTCTGTTATCACTTTGGGTCCTGCTTTAGTCAATCGACAGTTCGGACAAAAAGTACATGGTTGAAACTTCCCTATCTGGGTGATCTGAGGGGAGATGTTCCTCTACGTCCCTTCTATTTATGAAAATGTCTCTGTCTGCTCCGGGTTCTCTAGCAAACGCATACTCCAAGTCCGACTTAACTTTCACGATCCTTCCTTCGTGATGCGGGGATCTGTTAATATCTGTACTAGGGATGGGCGAATCTACTCATTACTACTCGGTACTCGCCGAGTAGTAAGGGATTCGCCCGACTCGTTACTGTGTGAGTAATCGCAGGGATTACTCGCACAGTAACGAGTCTGGTCCCCCCCCCCTCGTCCTAAGTTAGGACTGGGCTGGGGGGAGCGAGCGAGGAGCGAAGGAAGGGAGGGGGGAGATATGCTCCTTACCTCTCTTCCGGCTGTCTGCTCTGTGCTGGGCTCCGGGTCCTGCGGGCTGCCGGCAGCTCCGGGGTCCTAGAGGCCGCCTGCTCTCCCTGTGTACAGACATCTATGTCTGTGCTCAGAGATGTAGCTGTGCTGAGATTTTTCTCACTCTGCCCACTCCCTGTGCATAGACATGTATATCTATGCACAGGGATGTAGCAGAGTGGACATCGCGTTTTGGACTATGTCGGACGGAAGAGGATTTTTTTAATTAAAGATGGAGTCCCAAATGGCTTTTTTTTATTTCTAATAAAAAAAATTTTCTCTGTGTTGTGTTTTTTTTAAAACAATTTAATAGAAATTCATGGCGGTCATGTCTAATATTGGCGTGACCGCCATAAATTTCGGGCTTAGGGCCAGCTGATAATACAAAGCTGGCCCTAACCCCTTTATTACCCAGTGAGCCACCGCCCACCAGGGCCACTGGAAGAGCGGGGTTCAACGCCAGAGGATGGCGCTTCAATGAACGCGCCATCTTCTGGGGTGCTGCGGGCTGCAATTTGCAGCGGGGGTGCCCAGAAAGCTTGGGCTTCCCTGCGCTGCGGATTCCGGCCCCCAGCTGCTTAGCTGTACCTGGCTAGACATTAGAAATTGCGCGGAGCCCCACGCATTTTTTTTTAATTATTTCATGAAATCATGAAATAATAAAAAAAAGGGCTCCACTATATTCTTGTGTCCGGCCAGGTACAAATAGGCACCTGGGGGTTGGGGGCAGCCCGTCGCTGCCTGCTGGATCCGGCTGGTTACAGAAATACGGCGAAGCCCACGTAATTTTTTTTCTGAAAAGTCAATAAAAAAATCCTAAAAAAGGGACTGCATCTTTATTAACCCCTCGCCCATGGTCCAGGGGTTAATAAAGATGCAATCCCTTTTATTTATATTGTTTTATGGATTTGAAAAAAAATTTGACGTGGGCTTCGCCATATTTCTGTAACCAGCCGGATCCAGCAGGCAGTGACGGGCTGCCCCCAACCCCCAGGTGCCTATTTGTACCTGGCCAGACACAAGAAAATAGGGGAGCCCTTTTTTTTTTATTATTTCATGATTTTCATGAAATAATAAAAAAAAAATGTGTGGGGCTCCGTGTAATTTCTATGTCCAGCCAGGTACAGCTAAGCAGCTGGGGCTGGAATCTGCAGCGCAGGGAGACCCAAGCTTTCTGGGCACCCCCCGCTGCAAATTGCAGCCCGCAGCCGCCCCAGAAGATGGCGCGTTCATTGAAGCGCCATCCTCTGGCGCTGAACCCCGCTCTTCCAGTGGCCCTGGTGGCGGGTGGCTCACTGGGTAATAAAGGGGTTAGGGCCAGCTTTGTATTATCAGCTGGCCCTAAGCCCGAAATTTATGGTGGTCACGCCAATATTAGACATGACCGCCATGAATTTCCAGTAATCAATAGAAAAAAACCACAACACAGAGAAAAATTTTTTATTAAAAATAAAACAAAAAAGATATTAGGGAGTCCATCTTTATTCCAAAAATCCTCTTCCGTCCGACGTAGTCCAAAACGCAATCTCAGCCCTGCTACATCCCTGTCTGTGGTTAGATACACAGGGATATAGCAGAGCTGAGAACTGACTAATCAGTCAGAGTTCAGCTAAGGTCATTATGACCTGAGCTGAACCCTGCTGTCAGCCAGACTCGCTATGTCTACGGAGATTCCCGAGCCATGACGGAAGTTAATTTATTCACTGCTTCTGTCAGTGCTCGGGAATCTCCGGAAAGAGCAGCAGAGAGTCGGGGAGCGAGTCTGCGGCCGGCGCTGGCGGAGGCAGCGGTAAGTAGCCGTCCGGTCCGGTGCACCCCTCACCCTCTCCACCCTCTTCCCCACCCCCCCTCACCAACCCCCCTTCCCCCCCAGTTCAATTTTTTATGTTTCTTCTTACCATTCTTTAAAAGCCAGCGGCTTTTTGCCGCTGGCTTTAAAAGAATAACATGGGGATTTGCAGGCTTTTCCTCTGCTGCCAGACCCCCTATAGGGTCCGGCAGCAGAGGAATCGCTGCAATACTCGTTCCCCATTAATTAACATTGGAATCGCTAGACTCGCAACGAGTAGCAAGTCCAGGACTCAGACTCGTCGGAGTCTAGCGATTCCGAGTAGTTTAGGATTCGCCATCCCTAATCTGTACCTCTCCGGGCCACCGCTCTGGAGTATTGGGTACGGGCTATCATCTCCTGTTTTTGGGCCAGCTTCTCTGCATCCTCGTTGTCCCATCTCCGGGCGCATCTCCACAGATATTCATTTCTAGTTACTACCTCTACAGGGCCTGTTCCAGCTGCAGGATCCCCAGGAAAGCCCATCATGTCATCTTCCTTTTCATCACGCTCCCACCAACAACGGAGCTGTTCTCCTCTTACCTCCATAGATGCAGGGGCCGGGATCAATGGCTCCGGTAACTGTAGGAATCCCTCTTCCAGGGCTCTGAGTGGGTCGGACACGTTACCAGTAGTTCGGGGCACAGTCTCAGGTATAGTCACGTCTACCAGCTCCACCAACGGTTGCTTCTCCCTGCTCCGGGTATAATCAGGGACACGAGCCCAGCCAGGCTGTATGGTCAGGAACTGCTTGCATTGATGATAATCAATCTGGACACGGGTTCTTTGTTCAGTTTGAACCCGTGTTAACTGCTGGGGCAACAGTTTCAGCACACCCCGCCGGGTGTCGCAGACCTCCGGAATCTTTCTGCCGCCTTCCGCCATGGCTTCTCGGTCACTGGGTATCTCTCCCTCTATGGGTTCCTCTACTTCCAACTTCTGTGGGCCCATTGAGATCAACACAGTTCTTCCGATACT
The DNA here is from genome assembly GCA_033576535.1 of Allobates femoralis. Classification (NCBI taxonomy): domain Eukaryota; kingdom Metazoa; phylum Chordata; class Amphibia; order Anura; family Aromobatidae; genus Allobates; species Allobates femoralis. The sequence continues at coordinate 209,172,772 of JARQOC010000002.1, read as the reverse complement.
GCCACTCAGCCTGGAATCCTCTTCTTCCATCTGGGTGTCTAGCAATAGCGCCTGCACTCTATCCGGATGTTCGTCCCGCCTTCTTTGGGCGTCTTCTTCCACTCCCGCCATATCCTCATTGGCAGCTGCTGGTTGGGGCGGGGGCTCTTCCTTAGGATTGATGGATGGCTCCCCCGGAGTTAAGGGGAGCCAGGGCGGGACTTTCTTTTCCCACTCTGGACCGGGCCGGCCCACGATGAGGTGTCTGGGCACGCCTCCTCTGCACATGTCCTCAGACTCCTATGGCCGCCATTATGCCCAGATTTTTGCAGGACAGTCCAAATCACGAGTTTTAGGCACACAGAGTCCGGTTCTGTTGGACCGGGTCCATCCAGTTCGTGATGCCAAGTTGTGGAGCCCACTGGGACGGGGTACTCGGTCCAGACCAAGGACCGCCGTGATAACCCCCGTGATACCCCGGTCCGGTACCGAGTACCCCATTTCGGTTGGCTCCACACATGTATTTATGGTGCACGGTATCATTATATGGTATAAACAATTCCACAATATAGATGAGTATGGTGCCACTGTCCACACAATGCTGCCATTAAGTGTTAACTTCAATACCCTCGGACCTATCAGAACTTAACACCTCTTATATAGAGGGGGCTCTGTGAATGGTTGGCTCACACCCTGAAGAAGAAGGCTGCCTCTAAGCCTTCGAAATGCATTGGTGCTGATGAGCTAGCTACACTGCAGTTCCCTGTGACATTGCTTTGTCTAACGTACAACTCCTCCAGAAACCCATCCCTTGGCACATGACGATGATGTGACGATGACACGGCGTCAGCTGACCATGACATAATCGCAACCAGGAACTGTGACCGCAAACCACGGCATACACCGACTGATGAAAACCTCCATCTGCCCCTCCGATTAGGGAGAAAACAAAAGCACAGATCTCCATCTCCCCCTACACAATAGGGAGAAGGTAAAATAGGATTCCTTCCAGAAGAGTGAGCACAGTGAAAGGCGTGAACTATAGAAATGTACAGTGCGCCATTACTTCTCATCTATATATGACACATGAAATCCACTCTATGGATGATTGTAGGAACAATACTATTATTTGGGGGACCTGCTTACCATTTGTAACCTCTTTTCCGTAGCTTTTTAATAGCATTTAGGCTTATCACATCACAATGCTATATTGAATGGGAATTTCATCTAAAAATCCTTGCTTACAAAGACCATTTGCACTTTAATGTATTTGCAGATACCAGGTCATCCCCAGCATTTTGATTATGGCTTTCCCCCCCCTTGCATACATGTCCTACCAATGAAAGGGTAAGACACTGTGCCTTTAAATAGTTACCTAAACTTATAAAAAATACCTGCTGTACCACAGTTTTTGATGTATTCCAATACTTGCAGGTAGTATCTTTGACACCACAACCTCACGGTTACCTGAAAACCATCTATAAGCAAAGTAGCCTTACCCATTGGAACACACACCAGGTAAGACACACTAATTATACCGTTTTTCTAGGCTGATTATACACCTAATTATGGATTAGCATGCATTTAGCAGAAATTGCATTTTTATAGACCTCTAATGCAGCACCAGTCGTCCACTTGGAATGTCTTTCCAGTATATCCAAATAAGAACCTGTAGGACTCGATAATAGAACGCCTCTACACAGTTACTTTGTGCATAGGTAGGAACACAAGCAGAGTGACCCCATACTCTCATAAAGGAAATTGCACATATCTTTACTCGAGGTTGTATATTCTTAGGAGCCATCCGAATTAATATTCAGCCTCCCCTGAAGACCAACCTACAAGGGGCATATGAACAGTAGTCTTTTACTTCATGGAGGGATAGAGATCAACTGTACTCTTAAAATTTTGTTAGATATTTTAATTCAGTTTCCTTTTTTAACTTTAATTGTATTCCTATTTCATTTATACATTTTGTTTATTTGAGTACATGAGCTCCATTGTCTATTTCATGCCATTGGTTTTAAATGTCTGGTGCTGAGCCCTATTATATATTTATTAACACATAATATTATCTGATCAGGTGGGTTATATGTGGCACCCCCTATGCTCTTGGCAGCAGCATTTCTTTACATACATTTTGCTGGCTCCGGTGTATAATTATTATTTAGTTATGCAACAGGGTTACAACTCCCAAAAGAAATTATCTCAGACTAATAAAGAAGTAGTATAAAAACGACTGGAGTCAGCTGTCCATCTTCAGCTTCTAATTGTAATAAATGTAAGGAACATACAATATGAAAATACTCCCAATTGTCCAATGATTGTTTCTCAAGGACAGTGCTAGTGGCTGATGTGACTTATCTACCTACTCATCTCCCACAGATTGTAAAACAGTTATATTCAAACTTTTATGTTTCATAAACTGATACTCCTTGCACACTGAATAGCACAATATTACTATTATAGCATGAGAAAAATAATATATAAGTACCATAGATTAATAAGCATTTATTAGCAACAGGTATTTTTGTCAACTCTTTATGATAAATAAGTAGATATTTTGATTTTTAGATTAATAAACTGGATACATTGTTGACTACAGCCGAACGTCCTTGCACCACCTTACTCAAGGTGGTGTGGTATATGGGGTACAAAGATGGTTGGGTCATTCTTCATCAATGGAAACCTCAATGCCACTGGATATCTGAATCATGTAGCAATTTCAGATATGCAGTGGCATTGAGGTTTCCATTGAAGAATAGTCACACTATCTTTGTACCCCATATACCACACCATACCATCAATTTTTGCGTTCCAACAGTCTTGGAGGAATCTATCCACTGTGGGTTAGTGTCAGACCAATAGCGGTGGTTTTGTTTGTTAACTTCACCATTCACAAAAAAGTTTGTCTCATCACTCATCTGAAGGCAATTGCTATTGACTAGGCTATGAAGATATGAGATGTGCATCATCTGAAACAATGGATACTGGAAGCCTGTGCTAGCATTTCTTCTGCGGTGTTGCTATCAGTGTGTCAAGAGTGGGAGAAGACAGTTGCATTGACAGTCCAACACAAAGGGCAGCACTTTGAACACATTTTATAAGTTGGTTCATCCAGCCGGGCTTTGCAGGTAATTAACCTTTCTAACCACTCGCTTTCTAAAACCCAGGTAGAGGTACTTTCTCTGGGGCTCTCTTTCTCACCCACGAGTAACTTCCATTTTTTTACAGCTATGAAGGATATGCAATTATTCTCACGGAAGATTGTCCTGAGAAAACTTCACAATAAAAACCAAAGACAACCAGAAGAAATGGATCGGGGTGAGAGAGAGGCCCTAAGAACCTGGAGGATTTGGCCAATGAGATCGAGCCTACAAACAAAGGTAGGTTTCCTTCATCTATAATACCCAGATCAAGGAGATTCCCACCCTTGTCCGTATGTCCAGCCGTAGAAATTTTTAACAAGTTGGTGATCAATGATTTGAAGAGATTGCCAACGGGACTAAAAACAGACAATTTGACACATAAACAAAGTCGTGCACTGTCCGATCTGGAGAAAATGTCTGATGTAGTTATAAAACCAGCGGACAAGGGTGGGAACATCGTGATCTGGCCGGTCGAGTTATACGAACGGGAAGTTTATCGACAATTACGGGATAAAGAGACATACCGCAAATTGGCCTATAACCCTGTGACCACTTTTTCGAACCTGCTTCAGACCATCCTCATGAAGGCCTTTGAGGTAGGCCTGATTACAAAAAAAGTAATGGAGGGACTCACCGTCAGATTCCCAAAGATTCCTACGCTGTATTTACTACCAAAAATCCACAAGGATGCCGTCGCTCCTCCGGGACGTCCGATCGTTTCCGGGATAGGAGGGCTTTGCAATTCAATATGCAGATTCATTGATTATTATCTAAAACCTTTAGTGGAATTGCTGCCCTCCTATGTCCGGGATACGACGGACGTCCTGATGAGGATCGACGGCATCACGGTGGAAGATGACACTCTATTGGTAACAGCTGACGTGGAGTCCCTCTATACTAGCATACATCATGAGGATGGTCTGAGAGCAGTTAAGTTTTTCCTTCAATCCAGTGGGAGGGATGTAGGAACCTGTGAATTAATCCTCGAGCTGCTCCAGTTCGCCCTAACACATCATTTTTTTGTTTTTAAGGACAATTATTACCTTCAAACGCGCGGCACTGCCATGGGCGCGGCCTGCGCGCCCTCGTACGCAAACCTTTTCCTAGGTTTCTGGGAAAGGGATTTGCTTTGCGGCGGGGGCAGGCCGGCCGACGCCCATGTGCAGTGCTGGCTTCGTTACATCGACGATCTGTTTATTTTGTGGCGGGGTGGACTGGAGCAGCTTGATGGATTTATGCGCGGATTGGCGCTGAATGAGGTGAACATCAGATTGACTTATAAATCTGATGCCCGCAGGATTGACTTTCTGGACATCTGCATGGAGGTCGGTCCTGGTGGCACCATGCAGACTGATGTCTTCAGAAAGTCAACCGCAGTGAATTCCTTCTTCTATGCGTCATCCTCGCACGAACGGTCTACTATACGTGCTGTCCCTATCGGACAGTTCTTGCGGATGAGACGCATTTGCTCGTCCGCAGAACGTTTCGAAAAACAAGCCCAGGATTTGAAGGAGCGCTTTCGTGAAAGGGGGTATAGCAATAGGTCAATTAAACGGGCATACCTACGGGCAAAAAATACCCCTCGGGACTCCCTTCTCTATAGTCCCAAAAAATCTGAAACTCCCGAAGTCCAACCGATTCGGTTTATATCCACCTTTAATCAGGGGTGGGATAAGATGAGGGAAATACTAAACAGACATTGGCCAATACTCCTCTCAGATCCTTATCTGAAAGGTTCCCTATCTGACCGCCCCTTTATGACGGCCAGACGTGCAAGAAATTTGAAGGATTTACTAGTCCGTAGCCACCATTTAACAACTCCACTAGGCCTGTTTGGAGCTAGGAGACCACTAAAGGGATGTTTTCCCTGTGGTCACTGTGGCCTGCGGGAATGTCCAGCGCATTGCATCCTTTTCCTCCTCCGATGGCTCTCGCTCTTACGATATCCGTGAATACGTGTCGTGCGGCACGAGTTGCGTGGTATATTATGCCACGTGCTCCTGCCGTAAGATATACGTAGGGAGGACATGCAGGGAGCTGAGGAGGAGGGTGAGGGAGCACGTGAGGGGCATTGTCGCGGCCCCCACAGTGAAAGACCAAACCACTTTGAAGACATTACCACGTCATTTCCTGAAATACCACAACAGTGACCCGTCGACCTTGATGTTCAGGGGTATTGACGTGGTACACGGTGGTATTAGGGGTGGTGATGCCGAAAAGTACTGTCACAACGGGAAACAAAGTGGATTGTGGCATTGGACACAATGTCACCTAGTGATCTAAACGAAGACTTAGGGTACCTTTACACGCCGCTACGGCAGGATGGATGCATCCCGCTACTTCACGTGCACGAGCACGCTCAAACGGTTACAAACGCTCCACGCATCACCTTTACATGCCGCCATAAGGTGCGCTACGCTACGTGACATCTATAGCTAGATACATCGCCGAGTGTCTCAAGTAGCCATCTGTAGCTCATTTACACACCGCTATAACCAGCTACTATGGGCGTACCTGGTGCAGCAGGGCCAGCACATAGGCGTGCCACAATTGTGGATTACGAGCCGTCCGTACGCTGATAGGACAAAGCAATAACATCCTGATTGGGCAGGCAACGCAGGAGGCTGGTTAATACAGCACGCTCGAGCGATTGTGTAGTGTGACTCGTCAGCTCCTAAAATATGCCTCCCTATGCAGCGACTACCAATCGTCATGCAGCAGCTTCCACCAATGATCGCACATGGGGCGCGGTAACTCGGAGCCAGGGTTACGCCTTAGCTACATTGCAGCTACATCGCAGGGTGTCCAGAGTTCCCTTCCGTAACGTCTTTACACGCCGATGCATCTTGCTACCATCGGCTTTATAGCTCTCTGTTTTTGAGCAGAGGTCGTAAACAGATGTATCTGTTGCCGGCTGTATCGTCACGTCTTCAGACGCCGCTACGACGGGCTATATTGGCGCTACAAGCTACATTTGTAGCCTGTAGCGGGATGCATCCATCCTGCCGTAGCGGCGTGTAAAGGTACCCTTAAGCTTTGCGCCTTTCCTGTAGCCGCTGCTGCCTGGTGCGTCCTGATCTTTTTGTACCTCTTAAACTTTTAGTCAGAGTTTTTTCTGACAATTTATGTTTTTATCTCCTCTTTTTAAGGATTTTTTAGGTTCCTCCCTTGGCTTTGGTGGGATATTTTTTTGGCTCTTGTGATACAGACAAGCAAGGTCTCCTAAGGAACAATTTGAGGACTACGTGTTGTGGAAATTGCATAACCTATTGAGGAATCAGGAAAACGCCTCACCAATATGCTATACTTGATATTATGTACTGTCATATTATACTGTGTGATTCTAAATAATGTAACATGTGGCATACTGGGTTAATAGACAGATTAAGGTAATTGATGCAAATTCCTCTCTTGTTGTCCCTGTACACTATGCGCACAGTGTTGCAGGATCTCCTGCCTGCCGGCGCTGATGTCTGGGCTCTGTGCGCGCGCGGTCGCTATGGTGACGCGTCCCTGCGACCGCGCGCGCGCGTGCGACCTGACGTCGGTGCGGTGGGCGGTGCAGTGTTCTGTGACACGGGCGCGCACAGTTCCGGTCATGTGACCGGCTTGCGTAACGTCACTTCCGGTGACGCGAGCCGATATAAAAATCTCCGATGGAGGAGCCTGGAGCATCCCCTGATGAAGTGACCGGTATACTGAGGTCACGAAACGCTTTGGGGTCCCTCGGTCCGGACCACCTCTCACCCCTGCTGCTCTGTACAAGATGGCCAGTGACGGCCCTGGTAATTATGCTCATTAGCTAGATTACACGCTGATATATGCCTGTCAACAGAAAACCTCACTAGGTGCCGCGCTCTTTACCCATATACTGGGTGTGATACATGTGTGTGCCTATTCTACTTTTGATCCACAATAGTCCGTACAGGATAGAATGCATGGAACATGTTGTAATGTCGTTGTAAATCCTCATCCATGCGGCTAGTAGGTGATTGATGTATAAGGTACCCCTATATGTGACTTATTGTATATGGGTCTCTGCGCAGATACCAATATCCATATGTAAGGACAGGACATGTTATGTGTGTATGACAAACTGTAACATGTGCGAACCGTTTTTTGGCTATTTGCACAGAGCATTTTTTGATCTTCCCCCCCCTGTCCTCGTTTTGTCAATATTAAATAAATTTGATACTTTTTCAAAATAATTTACCGTATATACTCGTGTATAAGCCGAGTTTTTCAGCCCAAAATTTGGGCTGAAAAGTCCCCCCCTCGGCTTATACACGGGTCTATACGGTAGACCCGTGTGGTGGGGGCTGTGTGGTGGGGGCTGTGGAGGCTGGAGGAGGCGGGGGGGCTGCTGTATGAGCGGCCCCGTCACGTGGGGCCGCTCATTAAATATGCACTGCATCCCCCTGTCAATCAGCGCAGGGGGAAGCAGTGCATATGGCCCCCCCAAAAGCTGGCACTGTCCCCCCTTGTAAGGGCCCCCCCCCGGTGCTTATACTTTACCATCCCGGTGTTCTGATCGGCGCCGCTCCTCGGTGCTGCGTCGCCGTCTTCATCCTCCCATCCGCGCTCGCTGCATCCATCCGGGTTCTCCGGCGGTCGCAGCGATATGACGTCATCGCGCGACCGCTGGAGAACCCGGATGCAGCCAGCGCGGGAGGATGAAGACGGCGACGCAGCACCGAGGAGCGGCGCCGATCAGAACAACGGGATGGTAATGTATAAGTAGCGGGAGGGGGAGGCCTTACTAGGGGGGACAGTGCCAGCTTTTGGGGGCTGTTGGTACCCCCTGGGGGCTGTTGGTACCCCCAGGGGGCTGCTGGTACCCCCAGGGGGCTGCTGGGTACCCCCTGGGGGCTGTCGGTCACCCCCTGGGGGCTGTCGGTACCCCCAGGGGGCTGTTGGTACCCCCAGGGGGCTGCTGGGTACCCCCTGGGGGCTGTTGGTCCCCCCTGGGGGCTGTTGGTCCCCCAGGGGGCTGTTGGTACCCCCAGGGGGCTGTTGGTACCCCCTGGGGGCTGCTGGGTACCCCCTGGGGGCTGTTGGTCCCCCCTGGGGGCTGTCGGTACCCCCAGGGGGCTGTTGGTACCCCCAGGGGGCTGCTGGGTACCCCCTGGGGGCTGTTGGTCCCCCCTGGGGGCTGTTGGTACCCCCAGGGGGCTGTTGGTACCCCCTGGGGGCTGTTGGTACCCCCAGGGGGCTGTTGGTACCCCAGGGGGCTGCTGGGTACCCCCTGGGGGCTGTTGGTACCCCCTGGGGGCTGCTGGTCCCCCCTGGGGGCTGTTGGTACCCCCAGGGGGCTGTTGGTACCCCCAGGGGGCTGTTGGTACCCCCAGGGGGTTGTTGGTACCCCCAGGGGGCTGCTGGGTACCCCCTGGGGGCTGTTGGTCCCCCCTGGGGGCTGTTGGTCCCCCCTGGGGGCTGTTGGTACCCCCAGGGGGCTGCTGGGTACCCCCTGGGGGCTGTTGGTCCCCCCTGGGGGCTGTTGGTCCCCCCTGGGGGCTGTTGGTACCCCCAGGGGGCTGCTGGGTACCCCCAGGGGGCTGCTGGGTACCCCCTGGGGGCTGCTATATGTACCCCTGGGGGCCTGCTGTATACCACTGGGGCTGCTGTATACTACCACTGGGGCTGCTGGGGCTCCTGTATACTACCACTGGGGCTGCTGGGGCTCCTGTATACTACCACTGGGGCTGCTGTATACTACCACTGGGGCTGCTGGGGCTCCTGTATACTACCACTGGGGCTGCTGGGGCTCCTGTATACTACCACTGGGGCTGCTGGGGCTCCTGTATACTACCACTGGGGCTGCTGGGGCTCCTGTATACTACCACTGGGGCTGCTGTATACTACCACTGGGGCTGCTGGGGCTCCTGTATACTACCACTGGGGCTGCTGGGGAATCTGTATACTACCACTGGGGCTGCTGGGGCTCCTGTATACTACCACTGGGGCTGCTGGGGAATCTGTATACTACCACTGGGGCTGCTGGGGAATCTGTATACTACCACTGGGGCTGCTGTATACTACCACTGGGGGGCCTGTATACCACACTGCTGGGGGCTGTATAACTGTGCTGGGGTCCACCCTCGGCTTATACACGAGTCAATAGGTTTTTCCAGATTTTTGGGGCAAAAGTAGGGGGGTCGGCTTATACACGGGTCGGCTTATACACGAGTATATACGGTAAGTCTATACTCCTTTTCTATGTTATGTAATCTTTCTGGAGTAGCTTCTGAAGTATGCCCCCTAACTTTAGTGAGGTCTACTTCTTACTATGGAATTCTGCTTGATACATTTTATAAGTGGTCATAAACTTGTAAATATTTGGGCGGTCCCTCCCTCATTGACACTGTGATAGCGGAATACAAATTCCATAGCACTTTACAATGTGCCCATTTTAGCATTGAGCAGAACCCTTCTCCTCCTCCTCCACCTCCATGACATTACGGCCCTAAATTCAAATGTTCAGAGGGCCTGCAGTAGGCAGGAAACCTCAGTTTGGTGAGGGCCCAGAGGAAGCCCTCTAACATACGTTTTGGACGGACCGTAGTTATTTGGACATTTGTGCAGTCTGTCCCTCATTGACACTGATAACGGAATACATATTCCATAGCATTTTACAATGTGTCCATTGTAGCGTTAGGCAAAACCCTCCTCCTCCTCCTCTACCTTCACTGCATTGTGATTCAGCAGCCCTCCATTCAAATGTTTAGAGGGCCAGCAGTATGCAAGAAACCGGAGTTTAGTGAAAGCCCTCATGTGGCCCTGTCACATACGTTTGGAAGTGCCCTTCTGTATAAATTTTGGAGGTACCTCTTGTGTACATTTCAGAGTGCTCTCAATTATTCATATTGTAGGGCCCTCACTCTATTACTTAACTCATTAAAGGGCAGAGACTAAATGTGAAAAGGACAAGCGACATGGAGTAATAGAATGTAGCAGAGTGCAGGCTGCGACATTCAGGTTTGGCTGAACTCTGTGAACCAGAAAAATAAAGCTGCACTAGTCAACTGGATGACGAGCTCAAATATATCTCTTGTGCAAGTCAATGGACAGAGGATATATGGTGCCCCCTCCCCCCCTTCTGGATGGGTTAGAGAAGCTTCACCAAATGGCTCAGAGATTGCGATTGACAATATTCCCCAGATTATACAAGAAGAGAAGACTTCTTGATACTGTATTACTTGATGCACTACAGATTTTGCACCACATTTCCAAAAATGACTTCAGCGGGCTGTGTCATAGGTGCAGGAAGATACCATGACTAGGGCTTCCCTTAACAAACATTATCTACGATGGACTACTGTAGTAGTTGTGGTCCTCAATTCAAGTTTTCAGAGGGACATTAGTAGGTCGTCAACAGTCAGTGGAAATTTCGATTGAATATGTATCCCCTATCTCAGTACCAATGTGGCACAACCCAGGCATGTTTTTCTGCCAAAGAGGGTGAGTGACAGTAGATTTCTATTGAATTTGTATCCCCTATCTCAGTCCCAATGCGGCCCAAGTTGTGACAAGCGCCTCCAATGACAAATATTAGTTTGTAAGGACCCCTCTATATTCCAGATTTGTCAACTGCAAAATGACCATAGAGTTTGTAGAAATTAGCACAGCATGACAGCATCCTAAGAGTCTCCAATCACAAATAGTAGCTAGACTGGATTAGGGATACTGTCCTGGTTTGTCCACTGAACAATATGCATAGGGTTTGTAAAAATTAGCCCTATGGGCTGAATGAAGGTTGGCGCAGGAAGACACCATTCCAAGGGTCTCCAATCACAAATAGTAGCTAGACTGGAGTAGGAATACTGTCCTAGTTTGTGCACTTCAGAATGTGAATAGGGTTTCCAAAAATTAGCCCTTTGGGCTGAGTTAAAGTTGGTGCAGGAAGACACCATCCCAAGGCCTCCAATCACAAATACTAGTTAGGCTGGAGTAGGAATAGTGTCCTAGTTTGTCCACTGCGCAATGCGCATAGGTTTTATAAAAATGAGCCCTTTGTGCTGAGTCATGGTTGACAAAGGAAGGAAACAGGTTTTTATGTGAATGGGTTGAAGTTAACAGCAGTAGCATTAAGAATCAGCATTTCGGGTGAATTTAGGTTGGCTTGCTGTCACCTGGAGGGATTACAAACTGTGGAGATATCCATTCCTTGTTGAATTTAGTAAGTCTGTCTGCATTTTCCGTTGAGAGGCTTGTGCGCCTATAAGTGATGATTTGCCCAGCGAAACTGAAAACATGCTCTGAAATCACACTCGCAGCTGGACAGGCCAGCACCTTCAAGGTGTATAAGGAAAGGTTGGGCCAAGTGTTCAGTTTGGACACCCAATAATTAATGGGAACTCAAGCGTCAGAAAGGATGCACGTATGGTCACTTAACACTAGAAGTCCTGGGAATTTCAAGATCCCCCCTGAAGTCCTGAGAGAGGGTCAAATGACCCTCAGTCCATATTGACACCTCAATTACCGTGTTTCCCCGAAAGTAAGACCCTGTCTTACATTAAATTTACCTCCAAAAGTCCCACCCTGTCTTACTTTCGGGGGAAGTCTTACATTAGGAAAAAATAAAAAAGACAAATTTATAGGACACTTGCGGTTCACTTGCGGCAAGTGCGGGTGAAAAAACCGCACTTGCCGCACAGCACTTGCGGCGCAATTGTGGCACGGCCCCATGCAATGTATAGGACACTTGCGGTTCACTTGCGGCAAGTGCGGTTGAAAAAACCGCACTTGCCGCACAGCACTTGCGGCGCAATTGCGGCACGGCCCCATGCAATGTATAGGACACTTGCGGTTCACTTGCGGCTCACTTGCGGCAAGTGCGGTTGCCACACTTGCCGCAAGTGAACCGCAAGTGTCCTATACATTGCATGGGGCCGTGCCGCAATTGCGCCGCAAGTGCTGTGCGGCAAGTGCGGTTTTTTCACCGCAACTGCCATTTTAAAATGGGAGCCATTTTTGAGCAAGTGGCTTTGCCGCAATTGCGCCGCACACAGTGCACACACACAGTGCACACACACACACACAGTGCACACACACACACACACAGTGCACACACACACACACACATGTTTACAGTACACACGTGTACGGTACCTGTTTCGCCGGATCACTTCCTCTTTTCCTCTGCGGTGCTGGGTGACGATTCCTCAGGGCTGGGCGGCCAATCACAGGTCCGCTTGGGCGGAGATCGGCGGGGCACAGCAAGTTAGGCTGTGATTAACCCCATGATCTCCGGACCAGCGCTGCACCAGGGGGACAGAAGGAGCCTGGACGGCGGCGTATACCGTAGAATGGTAAGCCTGCGGCAACCTAAGCAGAGGCCGCGACCCCCCCCATAGGCGGCCTTACATTTCCCCACGACCCCCCTGAAAGCGACCTTACAATCGGGGGGGCCTTACATTAGAAATCCATGGGCAACCCCCTACCCTGCCTTACTTTCGGGGGGGTCTTACTTTCGGGGAAACACGGTAGCATCCTTTCATTTGTAAATGTGCTCTTTAGTGATGAGCGAGTACTAAAATGCTCGGGTGCTCGAAGCTCGGGCCGAGCATCCCGAGATACTCGTGTACTCGGCCCGAGTACCGAGCCCAATGTTATCCTATGGGAGACGCGCATATTTTTATGAAATGACTGCCGGCAGCATGTAGAAACCCTAAAAATGTCACAAAAGTCTCAGGAGAGAGCTCAAATGACATGGCAACACCATGGGGAAGACCCCTGGAAGCATTTCTCACTCAAAAGTCACAGCTGTGAACAATCTTGTCCGGGTTTCATGCCAATTTTACGGAGTCACCAGAAAACCTTCCAAAATGACACCAAAATGAATATTCAGGGTGGAAATGTTAAGGGCACATACCCAATAGTGAGATACAGCTGGTGTATGTTACTTTTTGTGATTACATGAAAGATTTTACGTGAAAACATTGTGCGGCACTCCGATGTCCCTGAGAAGAGACGTACATGAAGCCCTGTCTTGACATATTTTGCCCATTTTGAGGAACTGGGTCTATTCTAGTATTTTCCTTTGCCAGGGCAGTCTAAAATTGGGAGGTTCACCAATGCCCCTGGATAGAGACGTGCATGAGGGCCTGTAAACCTGAAGTGCCCATTGTAAGGAAGTGGGTGTATTGGAGTATAGCCCTTTGGCAGGGCAGCCAAAAATTGGGAGGCTCCACATTGTCCCTGGATAGAGACGTGCAGGAGGGCCTGTAAACCTGAAGTGGATGTATTGTAGTATAGCCCTTTGGCAGGGCAGCCAAAAATTGGGAGGTTCAACAATGACCCATGCATACAGACATGCAGTAGGGCCTGTAAACATGAAGTGGGTGTATTGTAGTATAGCCCTTTGGCAGGGCAGCCAAAAATTGGGAGATTCAACAATTACCCATGCATCCAGACATGCAGTAGGGCCTGTAAACCTGAAGTGGGTGTATTCTAGTATAGCCCTTTGGCAGGGCAGCCAAAAATTGGGAGGTTCAACAATGACCCATGCATACAGACATGCAGTAGGGCCTGTAAACCTGAAGTGCCCATTGTAAGGAAGTGGGTGTATTGGAGTATAGCCCTTTGGCAGGGCAGCCAAAAATTGGGAGGCTCCACATTGTCCCTGGATAGAGACGTGCAGGAGGGCCTGTAAACCTGAAGTGGATGTATTGTAGTATAGCCCTTTGGCAGGGCAGCCAAAAATTGGGAGGTTCAACAATGACCCATGCATACAGACATGCAGTAGGGCCTGTAAACCTGAAGTGGGTGTATTGTAGTATAGCCCTTTGGCAAAGCAGCCAAAAATTGGGAGGCTCCACATTGTCCCTGGATAGAGACGTGCAGCAGGGCCTGTAAACCTGAAGTGGGTGTATTGTAGTATAGCCCTTTGGCAGGGCAGCCAAAATTGGGAGGTTCAACAATGACCCATGCATACAGACATGCAGTAGGGCCTGTAAACCTGAAGTGGGTGTATTGTAGTATAGCCCTTTGGCAAAGCAGCCAAAAATTGGGAGGCTCCACATTGTCCCTGGATAGAGACGTGCAGCAGGGCCTGTAAACCTGAAGTGGGTGTATTGTAGTATAGCCCTTTGGCAGGGCAGTCAAAAATTGGGAGGTTCAACAATGACCCATGCATACAGACATGCAGTAGGGCCTGTAAACCTGAAGTGGGTGTATTCTAGTATAGCCCTTTGGCAGGGCAGCCAAAAATTGGGAGGTTCAACAATGACCCATGCATACAGACATGCAGTAGGGCCTGTAAACCTCAAGTGGGTGTATTGTAGTATAGCGCTTTGGCAGGGCAGCCAAAAATTGGGAGGCTCCACATTGTCCCTGGATAGAGACGTGCATGAGGGCCTCAAAACATTTTTCCCATTGAAAAAGAGCGGGTCTCCTGTCGTTGTAATGCCCATTCTAAAAGAATGGGCGAAAAAATTTACCACTGCGGGTATACATGAAACAACAGCCTAACTATTGTAACGGTCATCATGGTGGCACATGAGGAGAAGGAGGAGCAGTCCAGCGATTAGCCAAAGTCCAGAAGTGTGTACCCATGGGTGAGTGGAGGTACAATGTCAAATTCCCATAACAAAATTTAAATTCAGTTGTCATTTGTTGGTGGTGTGGTGAAGTCTGGCCCAATCCAACCCTTGTTCATCTTGATCAGAGTCAGCCTGTCAGCATCTCCAGTTGACAGGCGGGTGCGTTTGTCAGTAATGATTCCACCTGCAGCACTGAAAACACGATCTGACAAAATGCTAGCAGCAGGGCAGGCCAGGACTTCCAAAGCGTAGAGAGCCAATTCATGCCACGTGTCCAGCTTGGAGACCCAATAATTGTAAGGCACAGAGGAATCTCGCAGTACAGTTGTTCGATCTGCAAAGTACTCCTTCAGCATCTGGCCAAACTTAGCATTTCTTGTGGCACTACCCCGCACCTCAGTGGGCTGTCGTACGTGAGGGGCTGAGAAAACTGTCCCACATTGTAAAGACTGTTCCCCTACCTCTGGCGGATTGGACTTGTGCCCCTCTCGGCCGTACGCCTTGGTTGTCCACCGATTCCTGACCTATGCCGCTAGCGTTTTGTGAGGGGAATATTTTGCCTACTTCCGTGACTATGGCCTTCTGGAACTGCTGCATTTTGGCTGACCTCTCCGCCTCAGGAATGAGAGACATAAAGTTCTCCTTGTAGCGTGGGTCTAACAGTGTTGCCAACCAGTGCTGATTGTCGGCCAAGATGTTCTGAACGCGAGGGTCACGAGCCAGGCAGCTTACCATAAAGTCAGCCATGTGCGCTAGACTCTTAACAGCCATCACTTCAGTATCCAGACCAACACGATGACTGAACATGCTGTCCTCCTCCTCCTCCTCCTCCTCATCTCCCCTGTCCTCTGGCCAGCCACGCTGAATCGAGGGTATGACTGGTGTGCATGTCATATCCTCAATTTGGCCAGAGAGTTGCTCCATGTCTTCATCCTCCTCCTCCTCGTCATAGTCCTCCACTGCACGTTGTGATGAGATGAGGCTGGGCTATGTGTTTTCACCCACACCCACTACTGTTTCTTGCTCCAAGTCATCGCGCTCGGCCTGCAATGCATCCTCTTTGTTTTTCAGCAGAGACCGTTTTAGAAGGCAGAGTAGTGGTATGGTGACACTAATAATGGCGTCATCGCCGCTCACCATCTTGGTGGAGTCCTCAAAGTTTTGGAGGACGGTACATAGGTCGGACATCCATCTCCACTCTTCAGGTGTTATGTGTGGAGTTTGACCCATTTCCCGACGGCTTAGGTGATGCAGGTAGTCCACAACTGCCCTCTTCTGCTCACATATCCTGACCAACATGTGCAGAGTTGAATTCCAACGCGTGGGGACATCACACACCAGTCTGTGGGCCGGAAGACGCAAGGCCGGCTGAAGCAGCAGGTGACTTGCGAAAATGTGCAGACAGACGGCGAACTTTTACCAGCAGTTCAGACAGCTCTGGGTATGACTTTAGAAACCTCTGAACCACCAGGTTGAGCACATGGGCCACGCATGAAACATGCGTCAGCTGGCCTCGCCTCAAAGCTGCCACCAGGTTCCGGCCATTGTCACACATGACCTTTCCTGGCTTTAGGTTCAGAGGTGTGAGCCAGTGATCTGCCTGCTGTTTCAGAGCTGTCCACACCTCTTCTGCATTGTGGGTTTTGTCACCTATGCAGACTAGCTTTGCAGAGGCAGTGCTGCAGTGCTTCCAGCTTGGGACTGGTGTGGAGGGTACAGTGGATGAGGATGCACAGGAGGAGGAGGCTGAGGAGCATGACATACCGGAGCTGTAGAGTGTCGGTGAAACCCTGACAGAGGTAGGGCCTGCTATCCTTGGTGTGGAAGGACGTGTTCCGTCCCTCGCTCAGACTGGGTCCCAGTCTCCACAATATTAACCAAGTGTGCCATCAAGGAGATGTAGCGGCCTTGCCCACAAGCACTTGTCCACGTGTCTGTGGTTAGGTGGACTTTGGCTGAAACAGCGTTGTTCAGGGCACGTGTGATGCTGTTGGACACGTGGTTATGCAATGCGGGGACGGCACATCTAGGAGAAATAGTGGCGGCTGGGGACCGAGTAACGTGGGACAGCAGCCGCCATCAGGTCGCGGAATGCTTCCGTCTCCACCAGCCGGAAAGGCAACATTTCTAGTGCTATGAGTCGCAAAATGTGAGAATTCAGGACTGTGGCATGTGGGGCGTTGGCAGCGTATTTGCGCCTGCGTTCAAATGTTTGCTGAATTTGAACGCTGCGCTGGGACAAGGACGTGCTTGATGGTGGTGTTATTTGTGCGTGGGCAACTTCAGGTGCAGGGCCGGAGGTTTGTTCGCGGCCAGCATGGACAGGGGATTGGCTCACACGCACAACATGCGAAGACGTAGCAGTGACATCAGCAAGCACCGCTCCTCGACTCTGTTGTACTTCCCACAAAGTCGGGTGCTTGGTTGACATGTGCCTGATCATGTTGGTGGTGGTCAGGCTGCTAGTTTTCGTACCCCTGCTGATACTGGCATGGCAGGTGTTGCAAATGGCCTTTTTAGAGTCATCTGGAGCCAACTTAAAAAACTCCCAGACTCGGGAAGACCTAACATTTGCAGAGGCACCTTGAGTCGTGTTGTTGTTCCGGGGAACGGTTGCCTGCCTTCTGCCTGCGGACACGACCCTGCTTCGTACTGCCTGTTGGGATGCTACGTCTCCCTCCCCTGTGCACTGCTGGCCTCGCTCTGCATATCCTCCTGCCATGTTGGGTCAGCTACTGGATCATCCACCACGTCGTCTTCCTCGTCCGCACCCTGATCCTCCTCCTGACTTCCTGGCAATTGTGTCTCATCATCGTCCACCCCTTGTTGAGACACGTTGCCAACGTTCCGTTCGTGAGAAAGTGGCTGCTCAAATATTTGGGCATCTGTACATACCATCTCCTCATGACCCACTTCAACAGGAGCTGGCGAGAGGCCAGATTCTGCGAATGGATACGTGAACACTCTTCCGAGTGTCCTAGTGCGGGATCAGTAATGTCCGTGGAGTGTACTCGGCCTAGTGGTAGGAAAGAGGATCAGGTTGGGAAATGTGCGGTGTAGTATCACGGCTACTGACACTTGACCGTGTGGAAGACAGGGTGTTTGTGGAGGTGCCCATCTGACTTGAAGCATTATCCGCTATCCAAGTAACAACCTGTTGACACTGGTCTTGGTTCAAGAGCGGTGTACTGCTGCGGGCCCCAAGAATTTGGGACAGGACGTGCGAGCGAGTAGATGTGCCACTTTGTTGTTGCGAAATTAGTGCTTGCACACGACCTCAGCCTCTGCCTGCACCACCATCACGTCCACTTCCTTGTTCCTTGCCAACGCCCTTGCGCATTTTGCCTGTATACAGCGACAACAGTCTGGTGACTGTTCAGGTCACAGGAGAGTAGGATTTTAGTCCCTAACCTGTATCAAGCTAGTAAGTACAACAGTCTGGTGACTGTAATGGTCACAGGAGAGTCGGATTTTAGTCCCTAACCTGTATCAAGGTAGTAAGTACAACAGTCTGGTGACTGTAATGGTCACAGGAGATTAGGATTTTAGTCCCTAACCTTATCAAGGTAGTAAGTACAACAGTCTGGTGACTGTAATGGTCACAGGAGATAGGATTTTAGTCCCTAACCTGTATTAAGGTAGTAAGTACAACAGTCTGGTGACTGTAATGGTCACAGGAGATTAGGATTTTAGTCCCTAACCTGTATCAAGGTAGTAAGTACAACAGTCTGGTGACTGTAATGGTCACAGGAGATTAGGATTTTAGTCCCTAACCTGTATCAAGGTAGTAAGTACACCAGTCTGGTGACTATAATGGTCACAGGAGAGTAGGATTTTAGTCCCTAACCTGTATAAGGTACTAAGTACACAGTCTGGTGACTGTCAGTCACAGGAGAGTAGGATTTTAGTCCCTAACCTGTATCAAGGTAGTAAGTACAACAGTCTGGTGACTGTAATGGTCACAGGAGAGTAGGATTTTAGTCCCTAACCTGTATCAAGGTTGTAAGTACAACAGTCTGGTGACTGTTCAGATCACAGGAGATTAGGATTTTAGTCCCTAACCTGTATTAAGGTAGTAAGTACAACAGTCTGGTGACTGTAATGGTCACAGGAGATTAGGATTTTAGTCCCTAACCTGTATTAAGCTAGTAAGTACAACAGTCTGGTGACTGTAATGGTCACAGGAGAGTAGGATTTTAGTCCCTAACCTGTATCAAGGTAGTAAGTACAACAGTCTGGTGACTGTAATGGTCACAGGAGATTAGGATTTTAGTCCCTAACCTGTATCAAGGTAGTAAGTACAACAGTCTGGTGACTGTAATGGTCACAGGAGATTAGGATTTTAGTCCCTAACCTGTATTAAGGTAGTAAGTACAACAGTCTGGTGACTGTAATGGTCACAGAGAGTTAGGATTTTAGTCCCTAACCTGTATCAAGGTAGTAAGTACAACAGTCTGGTGACTGTAATGGTCACAGGAGATTAGGATTTTAGTCCCTAACCTGTATCAAGGTAGTAAGTACACACAGTCTGGTGACTATAATGGTCACAGGAGAGTAGGATTTTAGTCCCTAACCTGTATAAGGTACTAAGTACAACAGTCTGGTAACTGTTCAGCTCACAGGAGAGTAGGATTTTAGTCCCTAACCTGTATCAAGGTAGTAAGTACACCAGTCTGGTGACTGTAATGGTCACAGGAGGGTAGGATTTTAGTCCCTAACCTGTATCAAGGTTGTAAGTACAACAGTCTGGTGACTGTTCAGATCACAGGAGATTAGGATTTTAGTCCCTAACCTGTATTAAGGTAGTAAGTACAACAGTCTGGTGACTGTAATGGTCACAGGAGATTAGGATTTTAGTCCCTAACCTGTATCAAGGTAGTAAGTACAACAGTCTGGTGACTGTAATGGTCACAGGAGATTAGGATTTTAGTCCCTAACCTGTATCAAGGTAGTAGTACACCAGTCTGGTGACTATAATGGTCACAGGAGAGTAGGATTTTAGTCCCTAACCTGTATAAGGTAGTAAGTACACCATCTGGTAACTGTTCAGCTCACAGGAGAGTAGGATTTTAGTCCCTAACCTGTATCAAGGTAGTAAGTACACCAGTCTGGTAACTGTTCAGCTCACAGGAGAGTAGGATTTTAGTCCCTAACCTGTATCAAGGTAGTAAGTACACCAGTCTGGTGACTGTAATGGTCACAGGAGAGTAGGATTTAGTCCCTAACCTGTATCAAGGTAGTAAGTACACCAGTCTGGTAACTGTTCAGCTCACAGGAGAGTAGGATTTTAGTCCCTAACCTGTATCAAGGTAGTAAGTACACCAGTCTGGTAACTGTTCAGCTCACAGGAGAGTAGGATTTTAGTCTCTAACCTGTATCAAGGTAGTAAGTACACCAGTCTGGTGACTGTAATGGTCACAGGAGAGTAGGATTTTAGTCCCTAACCTGTATAAAGGTAGTAAGTACACCAGTCTGGTAACTGTTCAGCTCACAGGAGAGTAGGATTTTAGTCCCTAACCTGTATCAAGGTAGTAAGTACACCAGTCTGGTAACTGTTCAGCTCACAGGAGAGTAGGATTTTAGTCCCTAACCTGTATCAAGGTAGTAAGTACACCAGTCTGGTGACTGTAATGGTCACAGGAGAGTAGGATTTAGTCCCTAACCTGTATCAAGGTAGTAAGTACACCAGTCTGGTAACTGTTCAGCTCACAGGAGAGTAGGATTTTAGTCCCTAACCTGTATCAAGGTAGTAAGTACACCAGTCTGGTAACTTTTCAGCTCACAGGAGAGTAGGATTTTAGTCCCTAACCTGTATCAAGGTAGTAAGTACAGCAGTCTGGTAACTGTTCAGCTCACAGGAGAGTAGGATTTTAGTCCCTAACCTTATCAAGGTAGTAAGTACACCAATCTGGTGACTGTAATGGTCACAGGAGAGTAGGATTTTAGTCCCTAACCTGTATCAAGGTAGTAAATACACCAGTCTGGTAACTGTTCAGCTCACAGGAGAGTAGGATTTTAGTCCCTAACCTGTATCAAGGTAGTAAGTACACCAGTGTGGTGACTGTTCAGCTCACAGGAGAGTAGGATTTTAGTCCCTAACCTGTATCAAGCTAGTAAGTACTGTTATGGTCACAGAAAAGCTTGGATTCCGATCTGGATCACTCTGCCTATATCCTCCTAGATTAGTCCTGAGAAGGACTGCTGCGGTCAGCAGCAGTTTGCAGCCCTGCTCCGGATCTACCTATGAGGGCCGCAAATCTGTCCCTAAGCAGCAGCAGACACTGTCCCTACACTCACTGTCTGGATGGCTGTGTGCAGAGCACAGCGCGGCCGGGTCTTATAAAGGCTCGGTCACTCTGTGCAGGCCGGCCAATCACTGCAATGCCACAACTAACAGGGCTGTGGCATTGCAGTGGTCTGCCAGCCAATCCCTGCATGTGGGCTGGCTCTCTAAAGAGCGCCAACATGCAGGGATGAGGATCACGAGCACAGCACGAGTATCGCGAGATTACTCGGTGCTCGCCGAGTAGCCCGAGTACAGTGATACTCGTGCGAATACCGAGCAGCGCAGAGCATACTCGCTCATCACTAGTGCTCTTGCCTGAGGAATCTGCAGGGGGGATTATCTAAGATATGAGTGTGTAAACATAAGAATGCAAGCTATTCCTCAGTGTGGGGGATGCTGCTCACAAGAAAGAGATACTGGCTTCACAGTGCCTTTTTTTGCCTCTTCGTTTGCATCCTGTGTTTTGCAGGGGTTGGTGCAGAGATGATATAGTCATCCAGAGAATGGCAGCAACTCAACGGGAAGGTTTCAGCAGTATTTCTTTATTGTTTATTCCATAAAAACAGGCGGTTATGCAGGGGTGGTGGAGGGAGGATGGGAATCGCAACGGGACCACCCCCGCATAACCGCCTGTTTTTATGGAATAAACAATAAAGAAATACTGCGACATCACCTGAGCGTCGCAATGTGTAACACGGCGATCGTTTCGGTGATGATGCAGTGTTTCCAGTTCAGAGATTTCCCAACTAGCCTGGGATGCATGTGTGACGCGGAAATAGCGATGTCTCAGGTGATGGGAGCTATAGAAATTATAGCTCCCTGCCTCACCTGGGAATCGCCTCTAAACTACAGGCTGGTTCTGAGGCGATCCTTCACAGATGTTCGCCAGCGACATGTCTGCATGTGTCATGTCACCAGCGATGCCCCGGCGATGTGCACGCGCACGTGATCGCCCGCACATCGCCGGGAATCATCTCCCCGTTTGACGGCCCCATTAGGGCTGATTCACACATCTGTGCCTCCGGCACTTGTGGGGTCTGTGCTGACACGCCGTAGGCACGGAAATCTTGAAAGATTGACACCTGTTCTGGGTTTTGGAGTCACTCCTGGTTTTGGCACACAAACTGGATGGACACTGATCAGAAAAACTGATCAGGAACTGAAGTGTGTCCCTACCCAAAGAATTTGAGCTGCTCCTGAGGCCGGTTTCACACATCCGTGTTACCACGGACGTGTGGAACAAGGCCGTTTCGGGGGCGGGGCATAGTTCCATGTGTCACGGACATGTGACACGATGGGTGCTGTCCCTGTGCTATCCGTGGATCCACGGATAGCACACGGACAGCCTGTCACCTCATACTCACCTCCCTCCAGCGCCGCTGCTCCTCTCACTTCCAGCCGCTCAGGGCTCAGTGAAGTGAATATTCATGAGCCCTAATGAGCGGCATCGGAAGAGAGAGGAGCAGACACCGCTGGAGCGAGGTGAGTATAAAATTCTTTATTTTGAAGCATTTTCCTTTTGTCTGTGGTATGTGCACATGGATGTCACAGTGTGAACATCCGTGTGCAGGACGTTTGGACATAAATGCGGTCCGTGGCTCTGCAGAAAAACGGACTTGTCGCCGTGTGGAGCACACGGACACGCATGTGCTCCACACGGAGACACGGTCCGTGCAGAATCACGGACGTTTGCATGGGTCCACAGAGGAACATGTGTCCCCGTATGTCCGTGCCTCCGGCATGTGTCAGCACAGACCGCACACGTGCCGGAGGCATGGATGTGTGAAACCGGCCTGAGTGTCTGCCCACCTTCCCCCCCCAGCTGCATTGCATTAGCAAATTTGCATGCAGCTTTATGTGCTGTGGGGGAGAAACCTATTTTGTTCACAGGAAAGAAAAGAGAGATGGCACACCATTGAAGAGGCATTGGAACTGATTCTGAGCAACACAAACCCTTCTGACTCAGATGGAGAAGACATAGTCCTTCAACCGGATTCGTACTCTGAGCTGTCTTCAGGTTAGGCTGGCTTCACGCTCCCTTTTTTGCCTGTTCATTTGGATCCTGTGTTTTGCAGGGGTTGGTGCAGATAAGGGTCAGTGCGGGGCAGGTGTGGTGCGTGGGCAGTACGCTGTTGTGCAGGGTCGGTGTGGTGCGGGGTCAGTGATGTGCAGGGTCGTGTGGTGCTGGGTTAATGTCTTTTCCTCTGTGGCTCTCTTTTTCTGTCTCTCCCCTGTGTCTCTCTCTTTTCTGTGTCTTCCCTGTCTTGTCTGTCTTCTCTGGCTGTCTCATCTCCGGTTCTCCCTCTTAGGGCTGATTCACACATCTGTGCCTCGGCACATGTGAGGTCTGTGCTGACACATGCCGTAGACACGGACATATGGGACACATGTTCCCCTATGGCCCCATTCCGCATGAACTGTGTCTCTGTGTGGAGCACATGCGTGTCCGTTTGCTCCACACAGAGACATTCCGTTGTTTTGCGGAAGCACGGACCGCTTTTTGCCGAAAACGTCCATGCACACAGATGTCATCTGTGTGATTTCCGTGTGCACGGACCACGGAGGAAAGTAAAAAGCCTAAAAATAAAGAATTTCATATTCGCCTCAGTCCAGCGCTGACAGTTCCTCTCACTCCGGTGCCGCTCATTAGGCTTATGAATATTCACTTCACTGAGCCCAAGAGCGAACTGTAAGTGAGAGGTGCAGCGGCGCTGGAGGGAGGTGAGTATGTGGTGACAGCGGACAGTGCTATCTATGGATTCACGGATAGCACACGGACATCACCCACAGTACATGGGGGCCAAAAGGGATCCTGTTCTGCTCATTTCAAAAACGGACAGAACAGGATGCCAAAAAAGGCAGTGTGAATTACCTGTTTTTATTTCCTGACTATCTTTTCTATTTAGAACCAAAACAAAATGTTAATTTGAAATTATTTATCTTGCAGATGAGGAGACTCCGCCTCTACCAAAAAAGAGAGCTCGGTTGGCAAGTGAGCCTGCAGAGACCGCAAAAGATGGCACAGTGTGGCGTGAAGTACAAGTGGGGAAACGTCTCCATTTCACCCCAATAGAACCGTACCCTACAGATGGAAAGCCAAGTGCTAAGGCCAGACGAAGTGTTTGGAGTCGCCTTCAGAGCTTCCTCTGTTTTATCACTCTTGACATGCTTCATAGCATTCAAGAATGGACTACTCAACATGCACGTCACACGGAGCAGGTGGATTGGTTCATGGGTCTCCTGGAACTAATGGCATTTATTTTAGTCATTATCTTACGGGGGGGTGACCAAGGTTCCATCACCACGTGACAGCTGGTCAGCAACTGGGAAACTCAAGGATCATTGCAACAATGACCCGAAACCGCTTCCAAGACATCATGCAACACCTACGCTTTGATGACCTTTTCACACGCAGTGAGCGAGTGGAGACCGATAAGTTTGCTGCAATCTCCGATGTGTGGAGATCGTTTGTCACCAACTGCATCACATCCTACAACCCTGGTCGACACATCACTATTGATGAACAGCTTTTCCCGTCAAAGACTCGCTGCTGTTTTCTGCAATACATTGCAACAAAACCAGACAAGTTTAGCATCAAGTTTTGGGTGGCTTGCGACTTGAAATCAAAGTACATCTGTAATGTCTTCCCATATCTTGGCAAGGACCCCAGTTGTCCCAACGGGAGAGACTGTCCGAAACTGTAGTGATGAGGCTGATGGAACCATTCATGGACAAGGGCAGAACTGTAACCACGGACAATTTCTTTACATCATTGTCACTTGCACAACGACTGCTTAGCCGAAAAACCACTATCCCCGGCAAAGTCAACAAGAGTCGCCTGGGAAATTCCTCAATCCACTAGACAGATGGACCGCACTGAATTCACCACTCAGGTGTTTTCAACCACTGGTGCCACACTGACAGTGTATGCACCCAAACGAAAGAAGGCCGTCTACATTCTCAGCAGCATGCACAGCGTGGTTCAGACTAAGGATACCAACACAAGGAAGCCAAACACGGTCACACAATACAACCACACAAAGAGCGGTGTGGATGTAATGGACCAAATGGTGCGGGAGTACAGCGTGCATGCAGGAACACGGAGATGGCCAGTCGCCGTGTTCTACAACATGATTGACATGGCAGCACTCAATGCTCATGTTCTTTATCAGGCATGCACTGGGGTGCAGAAGAGAAGGGTGGACTTCCTGGTTGAGCTTGCAAAAGAGGTGGCTCTCATGTGAATGAAAAGAAGGCACGCAAGGAGAAACTCCTTCAGACACAACCTTCCACACCCAGCCCTGGCAAAAAGACGAAGTGTCAGGTCAACCATCGATGCACGAACAATTGTGCAACTGAGAGATGTGTTGACTGCTACAAATACACGTGTGGCAAATGTACCAGGGACATACCCAGGCAGTGCCAGGTATGTTCCGACATGTTCAGACAGACTGCTGAGAGAGTGCTGAAATGCTAGTCACACAAGGACATGCCACTCACACACACACGCAGCACCCAACTGTAGCCTATTGTAAATATGTGTGGAATTGTTTTATTCCATGTATTTTTTATCATTTTTATAACATAAATAAAAAGCATCCTTTGATGCGTGCTCCTTTTACTCCCCTATCCCGATGTATTTGTCTTTACCCTTTCCTCCCCCCTCCCCTCTTCCCACTTCCCCTCCCCCAACATCCCTCCCTGTTGTATAATTTGATGATATTGTTCTCTTGTTCACTGTTTTATCACATTTGTTTGGCCATGTCGCTTTATACACTGCTCATCTTGCGTATTTGTCTTTACCCTTTCCCCCTCCCCTCTTCCCACTTCTCCTCCCCCAACATCCCTCCCTGTTGTATAATTTGATGATATTGTTTTCTTGTTCACTGTTTTATCACATTTGTTTGGCCATGCCGCTTTATACACTGCTCATCTTGCGTATTAGTCTTTACCCTTTCCCCGCTCCCCTCTTCCCACTTCTCCTCCCCCAACACCCTCCCTGTTGTATAATTTGATGATATTGTTTTCTTGTTCACTGTCTTATCACAGTTGTTTGGCCATGCCGCTAATACACTGCTCATCTTGAAAAAGTGACTATTTGTTTGATGTTGGTGTGAAATAACCCTTTAGTGGAAAAAAAATCTTATTGGTTTTTAAAAAAAAATAAAAAGCATGGAAACAAATAACAGTTGTTCTTTTGTATATTTTTCACACTAAACTTTCAGTCCTCTTGTGCGAATTTTTTTTCGCGCAAAATTTGCGTAAGAATGAACATGCTGCGCTTTTTTTTTTTGCTAGTGTGCTTCAGGCACAAAGGTACCGTTACATGTTACGATCTCGTTGACGATATTGTTTGAAAACGTCACATGATCACGTCGTTCATGCGATGTCGTTTTCACATAGTTGCGTGTAACGTGAAGATATCGGACGAACACATCGTTGGATCGCTCATCGCAGATTTGAGGTCAGGATCTCAAATCTGACGATCCTCGTCCAATTTTGTGTCAGAAGATGTGCAGCATCGTTCAGTGTAACGCCGAGATGAACGATGTCGGTCTAAATTCTCCTATTCCTGCCATTGTAAAAAATCGTTCTGCAAATGTTTGCGATGAGGCTGGCTCGGTGCCAAAATTTACATCGTTAACAAGATAGTTGCGTGTGACGCCTCTTGGACGATGTGAAACAGATTGCACGAAAGATGTGATCATGTGACATTTCTTACTATATCGTCGACGAGATCGTAACTTGTAACGTTACCTAAGGGTAGAGACACACAGTCAGTATTTGGTCAGTATTTCACATCAGCATTTGTAAGCCAAAACCAGGATTGGGTGAAAAATGCAGAAGTGGAGCACATGTTTCTATTATATGTTTCCTCTGACTGTTCCACTCCTGATTTTGGCTTACAAATACTGATGTGAAATACTGACCAAATACTGACTGTGTGTCTCTACCCTTAGACACAAATGCTTCTGGTCATTACTCACAGCTGTACCTTGCTCTAAAATGTCTAATTCTTCATTTAAAATATATAAAAAATGATTCATTGTTTCAGTGCTTTTTTGCTCAAATAAAACTAAACTAAATACAATATGTATAGTCTTTATATTATCAAATACAATAGACTGAATAGAACTACTTAAACTAGATGGAAAACAGCAAACAACCTCCTGTGGTGTGACAGTAATGGCCTTAATAACAGAACAAAAGACAGTGATTAGAGATAAGATAAGATGTAGATAAAATCCTTTAGGTCATTTGACCCTTCTCTGGGTTTCAAAGGTAGAAATGTCAAATGACCCGTCTCTGGGACTTCTAGTGTTAAGTACCCCTTGGCCATGTTCTGTACCTCCTTGGCAATGTTATAGGCACAGATAGCCCTTGCTGTTTTGCTGGTTTATTGAAAATTGTCCAATTTGTAAACATTTTTACCCACCTCTATTGGACCTGGTGTTCATGTCTCTCCCCATTATCCCTTGGTGTTGAAAAGAGCCAGTACCTCTGCCACCAGGATTGTCTGAGGGTGATGTTTTCAGCAACTGATCTACAAAGACCCTCTTGAAGGATTCCATTGTAAAACTGTTGGGTGACTTGCAAAGGAGAGAAGGCCATTTTTCCTTGCACCGTGGATTGAGAAAGGTGGTCAACCAGTATAGGTTGTTGGATAAAATGTGTATCACATAAGGGTCTTGCCATAGTTACACATGAACTGTGCCATGTGGGCCAAGCTGGCAAAAGGCAAATTTCTGTGTCCCCAACAGTAGGACCAGTTCCCATCCTCTCTTCACACTGACTTGCCTCCTCCTCCTCCACCTCCTCCTCTCCAGCCCGTGAAGGCTGGACAGACATGAAGCTTGGGTTGGGTGTCCTCTCTGCATCATTAGGAGTCCCCTCGGTAGCACAGAAAAACAAGACCTCTCCCTCCTCATCCTTCCGATCTTCCTCCTCATCACCCAATAATGCCTCAGAATATTGGCTAGGTTAGGTAGTATCACCCATTCGGAAAACTGTCTCCATGCCAACATACTGGCCACTCAAAGCTTCATTTTTGAGATTATGCAATGTTTGTTTCAGGAGACACAGCAGTGGGATGGTTATGCTGATAATAGTCTCATCACCGCTCACGAGGTTGGTGCAGTACTCAATGTTCTCGAGAACCTCACAAATGTCAGCGATCCACACCACTCGACAGTTGTTATGTGTGGTGGCTGACTCTCAATCTGAAAGGCATGTTGAAGTTGGTATTCAACTGCACACCACGCCTCACCAACATATGATAGTTAGAGTTCCACCGTGAGGGCAGGTCGCAAATAAGTCAGTGATATGGCAAATTGAAGCGCTTTTGCAGCGCTGTAAGAAAAGCAAAAGCGGTAGAGGAAAAGCAGAAATGGGTGCTAGTATGACGCACCTTGTCAAGGAGGTACATCGAGTGCAGCAATAACAAATATGTGTTTTTTTTGTGTTTATTTTTGTATTTACATATGCAGTTGCAAACAAATGTTTACATACACATACAAAAAGACACATATCCATGTTTTTCTCACTATCAGACATGAAATCAGAATAAACCTTTCCCGTTTTAGGTAAATTAGAATTACCATAATTATTTATATTTGTCAAATGCCAGAATAATGAGAGAGAGAATGGTTTAAGGCATTTTTATTACTTTCTGTAAAATCACAAGTTTATCTACATGTACAATAGTATGTGGTACCATTGTCTTTAAACTGTATGACTTGGGTCAAAGATTTTGGATATACTTTCACAAGCTTCTCACAATAGTTGGTAGGAATTTTGGCCCACTCCTCGTGACAGAACTGGTATAACTGAGCCATGTTTGTAGGTCACCTTGCTCGCACCTGCCTTTTCAGCTTTGTCAATAAATTTTGAATAGGGTTGAGATTAGGGCCTTGTGACGGCCATGGTGTTCTTAGGCTTCCAAGTTTCTGCCTTTATTCTTTCAAATGTAATTATGGTCATCATGGCCAAACAGTCCAATTTTAGCTTCATCAGACCACAGGACATGCTTCCAAAAATGTAGGTCTTTATTCCTGTGTGCATTTGCAAAAATTAATCGTGCTTTTTAGGTCTATTTTTGGAGTAATGGTTTCTTATTGGCAGCCCATTTTGATACCGTACTTATTTATCATGGATAATGACACAATCTTACCAGCTTCTGCCATCATCTTCACAAGGTCTTTTACTTTTGTTCTTGGGTTGATATGCACATGTCAGACTAATACACATTATAAACTCTGTAATACAGAAGCCATCTCCTTCCTGAGCAATATGATGGCTGGACATTCCCACCTTGTTCATACTTACATATAATTGTTTGAATAGATGAATGAGGCACCTTCGGGTATCTGTAAAATGCACTCAAAGATGAACCAGATTTGTGCAAGTATACAATTCTCTTCCTGATATCTTGGCTGATTTCTTTATGGTGGGTTTACACACACCAATTTATCTGTTCAATATCTGAACAGATCTCTGGTTGCAGTGAAATCATGGATACATTGCTCCATTTTGTGGCTGTGTACAAATGATGCAATGTATCCATGATTTCACTGCAACCAGAGATCTGTTCAGATATTGAACAGATAAATTGGTGTGTGTAAACCCACCATCAGACTTTTTCCATGATGCTACACAAGGAAGCAGTGTCAGGTGTGCATTTAAATATATTCACAGGTGTGTCTCTAATAAACTCAGATGTTGCCAATAAACCTATCACAAGCTTCCAAACAGATGACATAATCATATGGGTTCTCCCAAATTGTTTAAAGCTATAGTAATCTTAGTGTATGTAAAGTTGTGACTTTCCAGAAATTAATAAAATTACGGTACCTTAAAACATGCTATCTTTTATTATTCTGGCTTTTGTCAAATATAAATAATTATGGTAATCCTAATCGATCTAAAACAATAAAGGCCACGTTACACACACAGATATCTGTTCAGATATTGGTCACAGATCTCTGGTTGCAGTGAAATCATGGACACCATTGTACACAGCCACAAAATGGAACAATGTGTCCATGATTTCACTGCAACCAGAGATCTGTGACCAATATCTGAACAGATAAATTGGTGTGTGTAACGTGGCCTTAAAAGATTATTCTGATTTCATGTCAGATAGTGGAAAAAAACATGCATATGTGTCTTTTTCTATAGTGTATGTAAACTTCTGTTTTCAACTGTATATACCGTAAGTATTAATTGGTATATTTTTTCAACTTTTTTTGTCCTTTATTTTGACATTTTTTTAAAAAATATTTTGACAATTGTTTAACATGTTCTTTTTCACTTTCTTAATTAGACCCTATATGGAACATTCATTTTATTGGTCCAATCGCTGGTATAATGCATTGCCCTGCATTAGATGTCAGTGTGACACTGATGGTCACTTTACACGTCCCAACATCGGTCCGATGTTGGATACAACGACGCGGGAGCGCGCTTTTTCTGGGCAGAATTTTAAGATCGCATAGGAAATGTTACACAGCGCGATATCGGCAGGCAACGCCACTGCGATGTGTACGCCCCCTTGTACGGGCGAAATAGGAATGACCATTTAACATGTGAGAGAATAGGGGATGTTGTACTCCAAATCATTGTTGGGCTTTCACACAGCACGATCCGGCCACATCATCCATCCAATATCGAGCCGTTGGAGAGCCTGCTCATTACTCCCCCGATATCGTTTTGGCATCGTTCCTGCATCGAATTGGACGTTTACACCATACAACGCACGAATGATATCGGGGCCAACACAAGAACCACGTGACTTTTTATCGGAGTTGGACACCGATATCGGGACGTGTAAAGTGGCCATGAAAGAACGCCTTTTAGACCATGCTCTTAAAATGATTTAACAGGCCACAATTGCAGTAATTCTCAGAGGTGATTATTTGACCTCAACAATCAGAAGCACACGATTAAAGAGGAACTCCAGTTGGAGAAAACTTTTTAGTACAGTTCCTGCCCTCCTACGTGATGAAGCAGAGATGTACACTGCAGTTCTAGTATCTATAGATCTCTTATAATTCCATAAAATCATACCTGCTCCTTTGCTCTAGCCCCCACCTCAGGGAACTGAAATCTCTGCCTGTCAGCTTCATCTAGAAGCAAAGAAGAGGAGGTGTGTAAGGGGTGAGGATGCTGTGAGCTGCTAGATCATCCTATATTCACGCCCCCTCACATTTCTGTATGGGAAGAGGGCATGGCAGGGGGCATGACCGCCAGTCCCATGTTCACACACATACAATCCAGCCCCTGATATACCATTCTATGTGACGGGGGTCCAAGCTTCAAATAGCAATCATTTCACCAAGCAGATACAAATACATGTTGTGATCCTCTGCTGTATGATGATTCACAATGTTTACTGTTAATGTGAGGATAACAGCAGAGGCAAATAATTACATTGATCGACTCAGCTCTGCATGGTCTCCCCTCCCCCATAGGAACATGGTAGATTCCAGTCCCTGCAACTTTCAGTGGATCATCATCATCACTCTTCAGTGTCACAGCAAGGCATCCAAAGTCTGCAGCATCTGTTAGACATGGTATAAACCCCAAAGTTTCATTATTTCCTTATCTGTTCCTTATACTGTGCACCAAACATATATGGGCTTAAAATATCTTTCCACTATCTATCTCATGTCTATTTATCTATCATCTATAAATCTGTCTATGGGGGCCGTCACACGGTGAGATATCTTGCCCGATATCGTTTAAGCGATCTCCTTTTTGATCGCTTAAGCGATATCGGGCAAGATATCGTTGCATGTAATCAAGCGATTTACGATGGTAAATCGCTTGATCGTGACATCGCTGATCTGAGGTTCGGTTCTCAGATCTAGCGATGAACGATGCAACGATCTGCATCATCGTGGTGTGTGACACCACGATGATCCATCTCCCAGCGCAGAGTCTATGCTGGGAGATGGTAACTATGGTACACGTCGGGTAACTAAGCGATGCGCGGCGCCTAGTTACCCGATGTGTACCATAGTAACGAGCGAGATCGCGGCTCCGCATCGCTGGTGAGTCTGTCTGTGTGACATCTCACCAGCGATGTGAGCGATATTGTAAGCGATCGCCCGTGCACGTGATCGCTTACAATATCGCTAAAGATGTCGCAGCGTGTGACGGCCCCCTATCATATATGTTATGTATTCATCCATCCACCCATAAATCTATCTACTATATAATCGTCTAAGGTTCTCTGTCTGTCACGGAAATTGTTCGCCAACGCTCATTGGTCGCTGCCAGCCGCGGCAACCAATGAGCGCAGCGTATGCAAAACAGCCGCGCGCATTAGCGACACGGGATTGCCGTGACAGCACTACAGTCACATAGCGGGCCGGAAAGCCAACTTCACTGTCGGCTTTCCAGCCCCGTGATGTCACAGAGGGGAGGAAGAATCCTGGTTACTCCTCCCGCTGTGACATGCGTGACTGCCCCCATTTGATTTCACAGTGTATTAATATACACTGTGAAATCAGAGTTAACTAAAGGCAAATGTATTAAAAATACTAAAGAATAAATACTTACTCCGGGAGCCGAGAGCCGCAGCAGGAATTGACCTACTAGGACCTGTCGTGAAGTCAGAGTGACTCAGAGGGACGTTCCTAATGCTGATTGGCCGCTTGCGGTCATGTGATACATTTCACATGACCGCAAGCGGCCAATCAGCATTAGGAATGCCCCTCTCGAGTCACTCTCAGGGGCTGGCTGGCAAATGTTAGCCTGGGGGGCAAGCACCCAGAAGAGGCCCATGAGTAGCAACCCATCCTTAAAGGGGTTGTCCAATTTTAAGCTATACATCTACAGTCACTATATGTGACTTCAGACTTGTGAATACTCACATCGTGTGCAGTGTGCGCTGTGAAGATTCTCTGGTACCGGCCCTGGGAACAGGCAGTCTTGTGACCGCAAGCATGAGATATGTTTCTGGTCCTGCTCAATACAGTTGCATTAAGTGAGGCCAAGCAAGTCTAGTTGGCATGTGACTACATGTGTGCAAATCACATACTTGTGATCACATACTCATCACAGCACTGTGAGCAATGTGAGGATTCACAAGTCTGCAGTCACATAGAATGATACAGACTACTGCACACTTGTGGCGTAAAACTGGACAATGCCTTTAACATGTTCACCTCTGGCTGCATCATAGGTTACACACTACTGTATTGTCAACAACAGACAGCACTCAAATCAGCTCAGATGAGCATTTCTATTGTCAAACAAAGTACACCATATGTTCATGTATTACTGGATATACATTTTTAGATAGGTAGTAAAGCAAAGTAAGGCTAGGGCTACACTTACGGTTGTGGTTTCAGATCCTGATCCGGTTTTGAACATTAAAAATGCTCAAAACCGGATCTTGATCCGCACCCATAGACCACAATGCAAAAACCGGATTGCACTTTAAGCAATCCGGTTACCGCATCCGATTTTCCAGCCTGCGGTAAAAATAATGCAGGCAATGTTTATCAAACAGGTTGGAAAACCAGATCAGTTTTTTTTTTTTTAACATGGGCGCCTATGGGAACCGGATCCGGTACCGCAAGGTACATTTATGTTTTGCACTAAGCTGAAATCCACATTCCAAAATTGGATCCATTATAGTGATGGGTGAGTCCTAAATTACTCGGAATCGCTTGACTCCAGCGAGTCCGAGCACGGGACTCGCTACTCGTTGCGAGTCTAGCGAGTCCAATGTTAATGAATGGGGAAGTGAGTAATAGCGAGTAGTGTGTGATTTACAAATCGCAGATGTGTCTCGGAAGCTTCAGCCTGAAGCAATCCTAGTTTTGTCAGAGACTCTGACAAAACTAGGATTGGCATTGACTTGCATTGGACTCGTTTACTGTGCAAGTAATCGCTGGGAAACTCGCACAGTAAGGAGTCAGGCTGTCTGCTCTGTACAGGCTGCCGCAGCTCCAGGGTCCTAGAGCCCGCCTGCTCTTCCTGTGTGTAGCAGAACTGAGATTGTTCTCAGTCTGCTCATCCCTGTGCATAGACATCTATATCTATGCACAGGGATGAGCAGAGAGGACATTGTGTTTTGGACTACGTCGGACGGAAGAGGATTTTTTTCATTAAAGATGGAGTCCCTAATGGCTTTTTTTTTATTTCTAATAAAATTTTTTCTCTGTGTTGTGTTTTTTTTAAAACAATTTAATAGAAATTCATGGCGGTCATGTCTAATATTGGCGTGAGCGCCATAAATTTCGGGCTTAGGGCCAGCTGATAATACAAAGCTGGCCCTAACCTCTTTATTACCCAGCGTGCCACCGCCACCAGGGCTGCTGGAAGAGTGGGGTTCAGCGCCAGAAGAAGGCGCTTCAATGAACGTGCCATCTTCTGGGGCGGCTGCGGGCTGAAATTTGCAGCGGGGGGTGCCCAGAAAGCTTGGGCATCCCTGCGCTGCGGATTCCAGCCCCCAGCTGCTTAGCTGTACCTGGCTAGACATAGAAATTGCGCGGAGCCCCACGCATTTTTTTTTTATTATTTCATGAAATTCATGAAATAATAAAAAAAAAGGGCTCCCCTATATTCTTGTGTCTGGCCAGGTGCAAATAGGCACCTGGGGGTTGGGGCAGCCCGTCGCTGCCTGCTGGATCCGGCTGGTTCCAGAACTACGGCGAAGCCCATGTAATTTTTTTTCTGAAAAATCAATAAAACAATCCTAAAAAAGGGACTGCATCTTTATTAACCCCTCGCCCATGGTCCAGGGGTTAATAAAGATGCAGTCCCTTTTATATACATTGTTTTATGGATTTGTCAGAAAAAAAATTCACGTGGGCTTCGCCGTATTTCTGGAACCAGCCGGATCCAGCAGGCAGCGACGGGCTGCCCCCAACCCCCAGGTGCCTATTTGTACCTGGCCGGACACAAGAATATAGGGGAGCCCTTTTTTTTAATTATTTCATGAATTTCATGAAATAATAAAAAAAAAATGCGTGTGGCTCCGCGCAATTTCTATGTCTAGCCAGGTACAGCTAAGCAGCTGGGGGCTGGAATCCGCAGCGCAGGGAGGCCCAAGCTTTCTGGGCACACCCCGCTGCAAATTGCAGCCCGCAGCCGACCCAGAAGATGGCGCGTTCATTGAAGCGCCATCCTCTGGCGCTGAACCCCGCTCTTCCAGCGGCCCTGGTGGTGGTGGCACGCTGGGTAATAAAGGGGTTAACACCAGCTTTGTTATACAAGCTGGTATTAAGCCCGAGATTCTTAATGTCAGGCCACGTTTGACCCGGCCACTAAGAATCTCCAATAAAGGGTTAAAAAAACACAACATAGAGAAAATTTTTTATTAGAAATAAAAAAAAAAGCCATTAGGGACTCCATCTTTAATTTAAAAAATCCTCTTCCGTCCAACGTAGTCCAAAACGCGATGTCCTCTCTGCTCATCCCTGTGCATAGATATAGATGTCTATGCACAGGGATGAGCAGACTGAGAACAATCTCAGCTCTGCTACACACAGGAAGAGCAGGCGGGCTCTAGGACCCTGGAGCTGCGGCAGCCTGTACAGAGCAGACAGCCTGACTCCTTACTGTGCGAGTTTTCCAGCGATTACTTGCACAGAATGAGCAGACTGAGAACAATCTGAGCTCTGCTACATCATCTCTGTGAGCAGGCGGGCTCTAGGACCCTGGAGCTGCGGCAGCCTGCACAGAGCAGACAGCCGGACTCGGCTTGCAAAGTAACAGCAGTTACTTTGCGAGTTTCCCTGCGATTACTTGCACAGTAATCAGAACAATGCAAGTCAATGGCAATCCTAGTTTTGTCAGAGTCTCTGACAAAACTAGGATTGATATTGATTTGCATTGGACTCGTTGCTGTGCGAGTAATCGCTGGGAAACTCGCAGAGTACCGAGTCCTGCGAGTCCCTTATTACTCGCCGAGTAACGAGTCCTAGCAAGTAGACTCGCCCATCCCTAATCCATTACTGGATCCAGATCTGGAATGACGGGTTTCAGTGTGGCCCTAGCCTAAGCTGTGTTTTGTACACTCTTAATATACATATCCCCAGAATAAAGGTGGTCACACATATACAGGTACATATATGCTAACACAACATATATAAACACTGTGACTACAGACTCCAGATTTTATACCAGTCACATATTACCTTGTATTAGATACAGAATATATGACTGGTTTATGATTAAGGCGAGGTTCACACTAACGTTTACAGCGTGACCCAGGGGAATGCGTGATACGCTCGGGAATAGCGCGAGATCTCAAACTCCGGCACTTACATGAGTCACCATAGGTGAGTATGGGCATTGGTAACGCGGTGCTAGCATCACGTTGTTGCTGAAAAAAACCTATGTTTGCAGCGTGACCCCCTGGGACACGCTGTAAACGTTAATGTGAACCTAGCCTTACTGTGATATAGATACTGTATATAACAATAGGTATATTGTACAACATCTGATGTCTGTACACAGTATATTATACTAATCTATACACTGGACGTTATTATGTACACAGATATACAATCCTCTATACTGGTCACACTTGGGCCTGCCGACAGAACCTCAGGTATTATATATGGAGCCATATAATATAACCTGTGATGTCCTGTAGGTTCAGGGTTGACCAGCAGGGCAGGATTCTGTATAGTGATGTGTGTAAGATCTGCAGGGGTCAGTGTGATTCATTACAGGAGTCTGAAGTTTCTGCATATCGGGCTACACTGGAGCCGATATGTGGGCACTGATAGGACTCCGACAATAATTCACACACATGGTCATTGACCTGACAATACAGACTCCTGTGAGGACTTGTCAGGGGTGAGGAGTATTCTTCTACCCCGACCCTATGATGACCTCATACTTAGTACTAGAAGCAATATGTGACTTCACTTCAGCAGACACAGCCAACATTGTGCAGTGTGACCATGTCTCTATCAGCATGGTGTAGTCGGGCCAGCATCTCACTCAGGAGTGCACAATATTTCTTAAGCCAAGAAACAGATTCATGCTGAATCAATATCAAGGGCCACTTACATGAATACATCAACACAACCACCGCAATTAATACATCACCACTACCACCGCAATTAATACATCACCACAACCAAGTTTTGAGCATTTAAAGCAGGGGTGGGGAACTCCAGTCCTCGAGGGCCGCAAACAGTTCAGGTTTGCACGATTTCCTTAGTATTGCACAGGGATTGGAATCATCACCAGTGCAAGTGATTATGTTATCACCTGTGCAATACTAAGGAAATCCTGCAAACATGCACTGTTTGCGGCCCTCGAGGACTGGAGTTCCCCACCCCTGATTTAAAAGATGTGTTGGAGAGTTTCTGCTTTAAAAACAGAATGTAAACACTCTATAACTTACAGTGAGTTTTTGGAGCCAAAAAATCTATTGAAGATTTTTCCGTTTCAACATAGTACGTTATGGTTTGCTAAATGTGTACAAGATCGGAACCACAATCAGTACATGAATACAATGCCACAACTACCTCAGTAGATAACTGCAGGGCTAGAACCACCATCAGTAGATGAATGCAGAGCTAGAACCACCATCAGTAGATGAATGCAGTGACAGAACCACCATCAGTAGATGAATGCAGTGAAAGAACCACCATTAGTAGATGAATGCAGAGCCAGAACCACCGTCAGTAGATGAATGCAGTGACAGAACCACCATCAGTAGATGAATGCAGTGACAGAACCACCTTCAGTATATGCATGCAGAGCCAGAACCACCATCAGTAGAGGAATGCAGTGACAGAACCATCTCAGTAGATGAATGCATTGTCAAACTCCATCATCAGAGGAATGCAGGGCTAGAATCACCTTAGTAGATGAATACAGTGACAGAACCACCATCATTACACGAATATAGTGACAACTACCATCAGTAGAGGAATGTAGTGACAAACAACCCTCAGTAGAGGATGCAGTGACAACCACCATCAGTGGAGGAATGTAGTGACAACCACCATCAGTAGAGGATGCAGTAACAACCACCATCAGAGGAGGAATGCAGTGACAGAACCACCTAATAAATGCATACACTGACAGAACCATCATCAGCAGAGGAATCAAGGGCCAGAACCAACATCAGTAGATGAATGCAGGGCCAGAACAACTGTCTAAACATGAATGCAGCACCAGAACCACCACCAGTAGATGAATGCTGGGCCAGAACAACCATCAGTACATGAGTGAAGTGCCAAACTTACTACAGTGATCAATTTCAGTATTAGATCAACCCCATGATACACTTACATCACAGGAACCTAAATTTCCCAGCATAGCTTTAAAGATGGTAAGGAAATGCTGGGAGTTTTTACCAGCCATCATCCAACTGCGGACCATACAGGAACCACAGTACACATGAGAGGCAGGTAGGATCACAAACACATTTATATCCTGGTACTTTATACTGTAGATGACATCCTCTGATCGGAGATGTTCCCATTCCTTTTCTTTCCAAGTAGCACAGGGGTCAAGATGAGATTTCACATCCACAGCTTGTTTCTTCAGACTTCCCTCTTTTCCATCTTCAACAGCACTTTACGACACAATGCCCTTAAAAATAAAAGTATTACTATACTGCCCCAAAAATATACATATACCCCCTAACACACACACAGCCCCACTGTATAAAGCAACACACACACATATCGCCACTGTATAACAAACAGCCCCACTGTATAACACACTCCCACTTTATAACACAACACACACAGGACCACTGTATAACATACACACACAGCGCCACTGTATAACACACACACAGCACCACTGTATAACACACTCACAGCACTACTGCATAACACACACACAGCCCCATGTATAATACACACAGCTCCACTATATAACACACACACACACACAGCAGCGCTGTATAACACACATACAGCACCACTGTATAACACACACACAGCACCACTGTATAACACACACACAGCACCACTGTATGACACATACACAGCACCACTGCATAAGGCTAGGGTCACATTTGCGGTATAAAATTTAGATCCTGATCTGGTTTTGAGCTGTTAAAAAGCTCAAAACTGGATCATGAACTGCAGCCCATAGGAGCCCATTATTTAAACCGGATTGCACTAAATGCAATCCGGTTACCGCATTCGGATTTGCAGCCTGCGGTAAAAATCATGCAGGCTGCAGTTTTTGGAGCGGGGTGCAATCTGCAGCAGGATTGCTATAATGGGGGCTATGAGAGCTCATGCGGCTGCCACAAGGCACATGTGAATGCCTGCAGCAGCCATATGCTTTCTTCATACCTGCTGCCGCAGTGATGAGCAAAGGGTTAAATGTTATTAATAGATGTGGGCAACATGTCTCTAGGGAGTGCACACCCTCCCTAGAGACATGCTGTCCACACAGGTCGGCATGTGAGGGGTTAATATGTGCAATTATAGTATTGCCGGCTATTGTCGGCATTTACTGTTTTATGAATTGAAGCCGGCGGCTCCTCGCTGTGGAGGAGATACAGTACGTAATGTGCGTACTGTATCTGCCGCTATCCATGGTCCTGAAAGCTTTAACATTAGGTCTATGGGCAGCGCACCGCCACAGACCCAATGTTAAAGCTTTCAGGGCCCTGGATAGCGGCAGATACAGTATGCACATTACATACTGTATCTCCTCCACAGCGAGGAACCGCCGAGTTTTATTCAGAAAATTGTAAATGCCGACAATAGCCGCCAATACTATAATTGCACATATTAACCCCTCGCATGCCGACCTGTGTGGACAGCATGTCTCTAGGGATGGTGGGCACTCCCTGGAGACATGTTGCCCACATCTATTATCAACATTAACCTTTGTTAATCCCTGCGGCAGCAGAGATGAACAAAGCATACGGTAACCGGATTGCTCCGGATTACACTTCCTGAGCAATGCGGTTACTGCATGCAGGGTGATAAAAACACATTTTTTCACAAAAAGATCTGGATGCGGTAACCGCAATTACCCTTACAAGTGTGACCCTAGCCTAACACACACAACACCACTGCATAACACACACACAGCACCACTGCATAACACACACCACTTCTGTGTATTATACACACAGCACCACTGTATAACATACACACACACAGAGTCCCGGGTGAAAGCACCTCAGTGTGCCCCATGCCGGCTATATACATATATAATATAGAGACTGTGGAGTATGTATATGTAATAGAGGCTGCGTATATATACAGGGGGGCCTGTGATCTGTCTCCTCTCCCCCCGGGGGGGGTCT
Organism: Allobates femoralis; assembly: GCA_033576535.1. NCBI lineage: Eukaryota > Metazoa > Chordata > Amphibia > Anura > Aromobatidae > Allobates > Allobates femoralis. Next base: position 209,132,557 of record JARQOC010000002.1, on the reverse strand, counting down.
GTGACCTGCCCCTCTCCCCCTCCCCCTAGGGGGGCCTGTGACTTGTCTCCTACCACTGACAGGGTGGGCCCTCAGTGCTGGTTCTCTCACTCCAAATTACCCCCCCCTCTCCCTACCTCGCCCCCCGTTCTATATTTTACCTCCCTTCATATAGTCAGTCTTTTGTGCAGCCTTTCTCCCTTTTGTCCGACTGTTTCTAGTATTTTGCCGGCAGCATATCAGGAGAAAGTGAAAGTGAAACAGATCTGCGGCCGGCTGATACCGGTAGAAGCAATCGGATATAGGAGGGAGGAAGGCTGCATACACACTACACTGAATGCACACACTACTCTACTACCCACATACATACACACACAAACGCTCCTTCGTGAAGCGCTGCACTACTCATCATTCCCACCAGCAGCTGCGCCCTGGGCTCCTAGTCCTGTCGTCCACACAGGATGAGTCACCAGCAGCAGTGTGTGATGAAGTCGCAGAGTGATGAGCTCATCACGCACTGCTGCAGGTCGGGCCGGCTGGCGGGAAGTCACGGTTGCGTACTGCACATGCACGTTGTATAAAAATCACTGCCGTTCCTCCAGCGGCCCTGAGCAGCCGCCTGGGCACCGGCCCGGGGGGACAAATGTCCACCACCTGTCACTCTGATATCACGATAGCTCCTAGCAGGTCAATTCTTGGGCTCCTGGACACCTGAACACCCGTCAGAGGGTAAGTATTTATTCGTTATTATTTTTCCTAAATCTGCCTTTAGTTAACTCTGATTTCGCAGTATATGTTAATACACTGCAAAATCAAATGGCGCAGTCACGCATGTCACAGAGGGAGGAGGAACAAGGATTCTTCCTCCCCTCTGTGACATCAGATCCAGCAGTGCCACCCCTATGGGCGAAAACGCAGGCGCTGCTGCGTGAAGAATTAACATGTCAATTCTTTACGCAGCAGCGTTTTCTCCCATTAAAGCGCTGCGTATTTTTACGCAGTGTCTAAACGGCAAAGTGAATTTCCCATTGACTTTGCTGGCAGGTACAAGGCACATTGTGTATTTTTGAAAAGCAAAAAAGGGCACAAAAATACACAATGTGTGAACGTAGCCTAGGCTGCTTTCACATTGGGGTTTTTAGAAAAGTGCGGCAGTTGCGGTCAAAAAACCGCATCTGCCACATTTTCCGCCTAAGGCCCCTTTCACATCAGCGTTTTTTTCAAATCGCAGCAGATGCGGTGAAAAAACGCATAACCGCCACACTTGCGGCACATTTGCGGCAAGCCCCATGCAATGTCTATGGGGCTTGCGGTAAGGGTGCGGCAGGTGCGGTATTGGCACTTGCGGCAGGTGTGGCCGCAAAAAAAACGCAGTCAGCAGCGCTTTTTTTCGCGGCCGCACCTGCCGCAAGTGCCGAAACCGCACTTGACGCACCCTTACTGCAAGCCCCATAGACATTGCATGGGGCTTGCCGCAACTGTGCCGCAAGTGTCGCGGTTATGCGTTAATCGCGGCAGATGCGGTTTTTTCACCACATTTGCTGCGATTTCAAAAAAACGCTGATGTGAAAGGGGCCTAACGCCCACACTTGCGGCAAGCCCCATGCATTGTCTAAGGCGCTTGCTGTAAGTGTGCGGCAGGTGTGGCAATTGCAGTTCCGGTAGTTGCGGCTGCAAAAAAAAACGCCGCTGAACGCGTTTTTTTCACAGCTGCAAGTGCCGCAACGACCGAAACTGCAATTGCCGCACCTGCCGCACACTTACTGCAAGCCTCATAGACAATGCATGGGGCTTGCCGCAAGTGTGCTGCAAGAGCGGCCATTAGGCGGGAAATGCGGCAGATGCGTTTTTTTTACCGCAACTGCCACATTTTTCAAAAAAACCCAATATGAAAGCAGCCTATTACATACTTACAGGACCTCTGATGATGTCACAATCATGGCCGGAGCAAGGTCACATAACTGTGACATCACCAGAGGTCCTTAATCTAAACGCACACAGCACCAGGAACAGGACAGGTACTGCAAACCACTTACATTCACACACCCTACACTCACTCTGCCCTCAGGTCACACTCAGCCCTGCCCTCAGGTCACACGCTGCCCTGCCCTCAGGTCACACGCTGCCCTGCCCTCAGGTCACACGCTGCCCTGCACTCAGGTCACACGCTGCCCTGCACTCAGGTCACACGCTGCCCTGCACTCAGGTCACACTCAGCCCTGCCCTCATTTCACACTCAGCCCTGCCCTCAGATCACACTCAGCCCTGCCCTCAGGTCACACTCAGCCCTGCCCTCAGGTCACACTCAGCCCTGCCCTCAGGTCACACTCAGCCCTGCACTTAGGTCACACTCTGCCCTGCACTCAAGTCACACTCAGCCTTGCACTCAGGTCACACTCAGCCCTGCGCTCAGGTCACACTCAGCCCTGCGCTCAGGTCACACGCTGCCCTGCACTCAGGTCACACACTGCCGTGCACTCAGGTCACACGCTGCCCTGCACTCAGGTCACACTCTGCCCTGCACTTAGGTCACACTCTGCCCTGCACTCAAGTCACACACTGCCATGCACTCAGGTCACACACTGCCCTGCACTCAGGTCACACGCTGCCCTGCACTCAGGTCACACTCTGCCCTGCACTTAGGTCACACTCTGCCCTGCACTCAAGTCACACACTGCCCTGCCCTCAGGTCACACGCTGCCCTGCACTCAGGTCACACGCTGCCCTGCATTCAGGTCACACGCTGCCCTGCACTCAGGTCACACACTGCCCTGCACTCAGGTCACACGCTGCCCTGCACTCAGGTCACACGCTGCCCTGCACTCAGGTCACACGCTGCCCGGAACTCAGGTCACACTCAGCCCTGCACTACAGTCACACTCAGCCCTGCACTCAGGTCACACTCAGCCTTGCACTCAGGTCACACTCAGCCCTGCGCTCAGGTCACACTCAGCCCTGCGCTCAGGTCACACGCTGCCCTGCACTCAGGTCACACACTGCCCTGCACTCAGGTCACACGCTGCCCTGCACTCAGGTCACACTCTGCCCTGCACTTAGGTCACACTCAGCCCTGCGCTCAGGTCACACGCTGCCCTGCACTCAGGTCACACACTGCCCTGCACTCAGGTCACACGCTGCCCTGCACTCAGGTCACACTCTGCCCTGCACTTAGGTCACACTCTGCCCGGAACTCAGGTCACACTCAGCCCTGCACTACGGTCACACTCAGCCCTGCACTCAGGTCACACTCAGCCTTGCATTCAGGTCACACTCAGCCCTGCGCTCAGGTCACACTCAGCCCTGCGCTCAGGTCACACTCTGCCCTGCCCTCAGGTCACACTCTGTCCTGCACTCAGGTCACACTCTGTCCTGCACTCAGGTTACACTCTGTCCTGCACTCAGGTCACACTCTGTCCTGCACTCAGGTCACACTCTGTCCTGCACTCAGGTCACACTTAGCCCTACACTCACCTTGCACTCACGTTACACTGTCTCTCTAATGCAAAACCCACTTCGCTGATTGGTCGCGCCCAGCTAGCCTTGAACAATCAGCGATGCAGGATTTCTGTTACAGCGAAACAGGCACAGTCCGCCCAGTCTCCTGGTCCCCCTTTGCTCGGTCTCCTGCACGCTGTTCACCCGCTCCACGCTCCCTCCCGGCTGCCGTTCCATGCTCCATCTGACCGCCGCTCACTCTGCCATTCTTCTTCTTTTTGTGGCATGGACTCCAGAAATTCAAGGGCCGCGGGGGTGGGGGTGGAGCTACCAAAGGGGGCGTTGTAATGGCTGTGAACAAGGGCATGCCCACCACATCAGGGCTATGCACTTGGACATGCCTATTATGATGCCCCCTGTTAACTCCACCCCCCGAGGCCTCGGAATTGTTGATGTCTATGCTGGAGGAAGAAGAAGACATTCGAGGGGGAGAGGCAGCTGGACAGAAGCCTGGAGCGGGTGAGAACTGAGGGGGGCCACTGCTGCACACCCACACAGTCACACACCTGCACCACCGCACACCCACCTATTCTAGAATACTCAATGCGTTAGAATCAGGCCACCATCTAGTCTATCTATATCTATCTATCTATATTATGTATCTATCTATCTTTCCTCTGTATTCATTCTATGTATTTTATTTATATCTATCTATTCGAGTTATATCTATTTATCTATCCATCTATCCAACTACCTATCTATCGATCAGAGCATGTATTTCTATCTGCTTGGTGACATGATTGCTATTTGAAGCCTGGACCCCCTGTCACATAGAATGGTATATCTGGGGCTGGAGTGTATGTGTGGAGCATGGAGTTGGCTGTCATGCCCCCTGCCACGCCCCCTCCCCATACAGAAATATGAGGGGGCGTGAGCGTAGGCTGATCCTGCAGCTCCCAGCATCCACACCTCTGACACACCTCCTTCTTTGCTTCTACATGAAGCTGACAGGTTGAGATTTCAGTTCCCTGAGGTGGGGGCTAGAGCAGAGGAGCAGGTGTGGTTTTATGGAAATAGAAGAGATCTATAGATTCTAGAACTGCAGTGTACAGCTCTGCTTCATCATGTAGGGGGGCAGGAAAGGTACTAAAATGTTTTCTCTCACTTGAGTTCCCCTTTAAGGTGCAGGACTGAGAATCACATGAGAGAGGGAGCCACTTTCTCTTCCAGCCTTCTTAATACTAAAATTATGGTTGATCGCTGCTTTTGGCGGCGATCGTGTGGGCACAGCCTATGTGGCCTCATGTTCGCCATGACATACCATGTCAGAAACCCTTTCTCCACCATGGCGTTCAGTTATGTCAAATTTCATGAAGGAGTTAATAGAAACTTTCAGAAAGTAACAATAACTGTGTTACTCAAATGTTATTTTTAAAAGTGTGTCTACATAAAGATTGGCACTCAAATATTACAACACAGTTTCTTCACTTCTTGTCTATTAATATTGCTATAAAGGTAAATTATATTTGGTTTTGTTTTTACTGTTGTTGCAAAGCCTTTCTATTAAAGTGCCTATGCCTCTAACACAATTTAACACCTACTTTTAATGGGATTTATTCACAAGCAATAACTTGAAATCTCAGAGGCAATATTGTGATCATTACTACTATTCATTGGAGGTATGGTATCTTAATTAAAAAAACAAATACGTGGGAAGTAAAATGCCATATTAACATAGTTGTGTTCCCCAATTAGCATTCTTTATAAAAGTAAGCAATTAGGAATCTCAGCTTACCCAAAAGATCTATGTAGTTTTTTGAATTCACATAATATTTTTCTCTTTCCTGTATTAAAACTTTTGGTTTTATATTACTATTATATTAATCAAGAGAATCATTGTAATTATTTTTGATTGCATTACTATATCATGTTAATATTTCCTTTACCCTGTTCACTTGCTTAGGAAAGTAATAAAGGTATCATGTTTGCTTTAGTCACGTTTGCATAGGAAGAGATAAATTACATAGAAATAATAATCATGTTAGAAGCTGTGAAAATTAAGTTGGGCTTGATAAGAATTGCTGCTTTAGGCAGATCTAATATGGATGGAGATAATGTATTATTTTTACAGTTACATTTACCTATATTTATAGATGTCCAAATATCCAGCACCTGCAGCAGGGCGCTGTATTGCTGCAGCTTGTCCAAACATAAAAATTGACTAGTCAAACAGACCGCCACAGTTAACAGCTTGGATTTGCGGTAGTTTTCTTTTGTATTTTTAAATAAACATTAATTTCCTCTTTCTGAAAAAGGAAGAAAAAAAATGTAAAAGTTCAGCATCGCCCTTAGTGACAAGTTAGTATATTCTCTCTGACTAAAGGCCCAGTCTCACACTTCAATGTGTCGGCGAACCGACCAACGATCCGATTTGTCCTAAATTGCTTGAACAACGTTCAATGATCGCTAATGAAGTGCCACACGTACAGATATCTTTAACGACGCAGCCATGATTCCGCGACAAACGAACGATACTTGCGGTTATTTGATCGCCTACGTCTTCACTTCTCAATAGGCGTGGTCGTTAAGAACATCGTTATCAAGTTGTCACACACACCCATGCTGCAGGTTGAACGAACGGTCATCGTTTGGTTTAAGGTCCAGTTCACCAAGCTCCCATCAACGATCTGCCCCATTATCGTTGATCGTTTGTACATGTCATGCTGAAGACGTCGTTAAAACGACTGAAAACCTGTGACATACTAACGATATCATTAACGATATTGTAGTGTGAGACGGGGCCTTTACACTGATCACAATTTTTTATACTATTGTGCTACCTTTCTGCTGCTTTATAGTGCATTAAGAATACAGCAAATAATCTGTAATTGCAAGTCAAATATAGTGAGAAAGATGTCAGCTACGTCATATCATTTATCATTTACACTGAGCCTAGTATTACTGCAGCTAGAACCTCTCACAACTCACTCTCCTTGCATCAATTAAATCTCTGTTTTAATCACAGATTTCTATACCTAATTTCTTTACTGATGCATAAGAATAGATGCCACTATTCTCTGCTTCACGTCACCTGTCGTATTTACTGCATTATCCCAACCTCTATTTGTATATACAGGGTGGGCCATTTATATGGATTCACCTAAATGAATCTGGGTCCAAAATGACCGACTTCAAAATGGCTGCAATGGTCACCACCCATCTGGAAAAGTTTTCCCCCTCCCATATACTAATGTGCCACAAACAGGAAGTTGATATCACCTACCGTTCCCATTTTATTTAGGTGTATCCATATAAATGGCCCATCCTACATATGGTCCACCCTGTATATGTGTGTCTTCAGAATTTGTTTCATTATTAGCCTGATGAAGAGGCCATAGAGTCTCGAAAGCTTGCTATGCTATGCTTACCATCTTTTCAGTTAGCCATTAGTCTGGGATTAGCTGCCGTAGAGCCAGTCCTATGATTTGGATATGACACGATTTGCTTCATACAGGCTATACCACCCATGGAGGGGGGAGGGAGCTCACACTGCGTTAGCACGCCCATCTGGGTGTGAATAATTGATCTGCAGGCGGTGCTGAGAAGCCACAGGGAACGCCCTGTGCGACTTCTCAAGCACTGAGAAGCCGCAGAAAGCCAGGTAATAAAAGCACTTTTAGATACTTTACAAATACCCTTTTTTTATACAAAGGGATGCCTACAATGCATTACTGGAAGTGCACGGACAGGTATAAATGGTTTGGGGGTGATATTTAGGGGTCAGGATCCCTTTAAGCGCAACAGGACATGGTCTGACCAAGAAATAACTCCCACAGAAGCCTCTTTGCATACATCTAGGGATTTACTGTCTAACAGAAAATAATCAATCCTGCTATATGACCTGTGCCTAGCAGATAAAAAGGCATAATCCCGTTTGGATGCATGCAGATATCTCCAAATGTCATGGAGATGAAACTCTCCAGCAAGGCAAGATAGTTCCTTGCCAGGCCCAGTCGAGGTTGAACAGTCAAGGTTCTTATGCATGGAAAGATTAAACTCATCGCACACAATTTGATGACCTTTGGCAACATTTTTCAATTTTGTTAGGAATTTCCTGATAAAGGAGTGTTGGGCTGAGTTAAGGATATATTCTGTGGTGAAGGTTTATACTGTATCTTCCTGCAATAGAGCCTATCAAAATTATATACCTGCCTTCCACATCAATTACCGAGTCTATCCGGTTAAAGGCCACTGTGTCCCTGACACCTTTTTTTCCCTTGCGTTCCCAAAAAATGTTAAGGGAAATTTAGAGTGATGTAGGCAAGCATTATAATCTTTTAACAAATGAGATTCCTGTACAAAGATAATATCCCCTACCTATTTAAGGGCTTCTCTCAAGAACATGAACCTCTTACCTGGGAATTCAGACCATTGATATTTAGTGACATGCACTAAGATGCAGTCCCATGATGAGAGCGAAATCTTGAATATATGTGGCGCCTCTGCGGACTGGTCGCCACAGTGATGCTGCACCTACTCCATAGGTATGGTGTTACTGTTCCCAGGTGAGAGGGGTCGCATACAAAGAATTGCACACAACATCATCCCAATTCCAGGCTGGGGGATTCGGGCATACCCTATTGAGAGGGTGGGCCCCATCTTCTGGTCAGGAGGAGCGGTTAGCAGTTAGTTAGAGGGAGAAAGAGAGAACGTCGAAGGAAGGCGTCCGGTGGAGAAGCATGACAGAGAGAGTCTTAGGGAACATGGGAGTGAGGGATTCACCTGTGTGCTCTGAATCCAGCCTCACCCGAGTTGGATGGAGGGACTGTTTGCTGGAGGGGACCGGTTCTGGTTTGTGTGCTCGAGGCCCCGACAAGGAAAACTGAAAGCCACTGGCTTTACAGGAGTAGTGGTCACAAACCGTGGATAATCCGCAGGACAGTGGCTAGGACTAGGGTCAGGAGACGTGCCGCTGCAGTCGCCTAACAAGGCCCGCAGCCATCAGCCTAGGACCCTGTTCACAAAGGCGCAGGGCAGGCGAGGTGAAAATACTGTACAATAAAGGAAATCTGGCACCAGACTGGTTGCTGTTAAAAGTTTCTAGGTCTTTTATTGAAACATTCTCACCATAAGAACATCACTTAGGGTACACAGCCTCCCCCTCCACGTGTAGGCATGCCAGATTTCCTTTATTGTATAGTGAGGAGAATAGCCTCTGTTCTTGAGCCCTATCACAAATTTGGAGATCTACAATTATTTATCAGCCTTCAGCCTTGAGGAATATGTTGTCGCTATATAAAAAAAGATTATTATTATTATATTGCTTCAAGATGGGAATCAGCCATTAATTCTTGGCACCTAGAGCCTCAAGAAGTCACGGTGAGCGGTCATTTTCCTCTTCCCTATTCCTGCATTTCATTCTCCTCACTGCAGACATGAAGGGATCCTTTGTGGTAAAGAAGTTATACGATTGATAATGGGCAGGTCTCATAGTAGCCTGAATATTATCAATCTGGGCTTAATGACAGCTGTCAATACTTAGCTGTCAATAACCCCTTCTATCACCCCGATGCCACCGTACCAGGTCATCTGGAAGAGGCAGGTAAAGCGCTAGGAACTGGCAATTCTAATGAACGCAACAATTTCTGGGACAGCTGTAGGCTGCTTTTCTGTAGCCTTGGGGGAATCAATAACTATGGGTCACACTTTACTGAGAATACCAGCACCCAGGTGCCTGGTTTTTACCTTGGCTAGCAACCATAAATGGGGCAAAGCCCATGCAAGTTTTAAAATTATTTATTTAAACAATTTAAAAAAAAATGATGGCCTCCACTGTATTTTTTAATGACAGCAAAGGTAAATCTAGGCAGCTGTGGTTGTCCCTAGACATATGGGTTGACAGACGCCTGAGGGTGAAATCGAGATCTACCTTGTCTCATGTACCTATCCTTGCTGAGGAGACTATATCCTATGAACCCAGGCAGTTGGGGGCAGTAGGTTCTCGTGTTAAACAACCTGTGGCTACTGTTCAACAAGTTGGTGGAGACCGAGGTTTTTTTCGCGGCCGCAACTGCCGCAACTACCTGCATCGCACTTGCCGCACACTTACCGCAAGCCCCAAAGACAATGCATGGGGCTTGCAGCAAGTGTGCCGCAAGTGCGGCCGTTATGCGATAAATGCGGCAGATGCGTTTTTTTACTGCGACTGCCTCATTTTACGAACAAGCACCCTAAGAGGGAATTCTAACAAAAAATTTAATAAAACGGCCAGGTGTGTTCAAATGTAAATCTAAAAAATGTTGCTGCTGCTGCAACATTATAAATCATGGAGCCAACATGATCCAATCCAATACCAATACTCCTGGAGAGAATATAAGAATCAATAATCATGTAACATACAATAGTGACTATGGCTGAGGTCACATTTGCGGTACAAAATTCAGATCCTGATCCGGTTTTGACCTGTTAAAAAGCTCAAAACTGGATAAGGAAACGCAGCCCATAGGAGCCCATTATAAAAACGGAATTACAGCCTGCGGGAAAAATCCTGCAGGCTGCAGTTTTCGGGGCGGTTTGCAATCAACAGCAGGATTGCTATAATGGGTCCCTATGGGAGACCATGCGGCCAGGGGCGGACTGGCCCAGGTGACAAGGAAGCATTTGCCCCCCAGGCCGAGGGTCGAGTCCTAGTTTAAGGCCACCCCTTATAGTGATAGCCATGGCGTGGCGACACATTGTGGCCACAGCTTACACTGGGACCCGGGAAGCAGCAGGCAGCAGCGGTCGGCAGCGTTGAGGCTGGTGAGTGAAGCAGCACCAACCCCCCCCCCGTCCCTCACTTGGGCGCTGGCAAGATCTACCAGCCAGTCCCAGCAAGGCACATGTGAACAAAGGATTAAATGTTATTAATAGATGTGGGCAACATGTCTCTAGAGACATGCTGTCCACACAGGTCGGCATGTGAGGAGTTAATTCTATATTTAACTGTATCGCCGCTATTGTCGGCTTTTTCTATACTTTATAATGACAGCCACTGGCTCCTGTGTTTGCAGGAGTATACTACATAGTTTGCGTAAGCACCAGAGACAGGACAGCATTCTTTATAAGGAGCTGTCTCTGGTGCTTAAGCCATTTGCGTAGTCTACAGGCTGCTGTCCAGGGTCCTGATCGCTAATACATTAGCTCTATGGGCATCGTACAGCCATAGAACTACTGTACATGATATCAGCACCCAGGACAGCAGCCTGTAGATTACGCAAATGGCGTAAGAACCAGAGACAGCTCCTTATAATGGATGCTGTCCTGTCTCTGGTGCTTACGCAAACTACCTAGTATACTCCTGCAAACACAGGAGCCGGCAGCTGTCACTATAAAGTATAGAAAAAGCTGACAATAGTGGCGATACACTTAAATATAGAATTAACCCCTCACATGCTGACATGTGTGGACAGTATGTCTCTAGGGAGGGTGGACACCCACTAGAGACATGTTGCCCACATCTATTAATAATATTTAACTCTTTGTTCATCCCTGTTGCAGGGATGAGCAAAGCATACGGTAACCGGATTTCTCCGGATTACACATCCTGAGCAATCCGGTTACCGCATGCGGTGATAAAGACACATTTTTTCACAAAAATGTGTCTGAAGGCACTTGTGATTACCGCATCCAGATATGGCTGTGGTAACCGCAATTAGCCTTACAAGTGTGACCCTAGCCTATGTAGTATATTGCAACTGTGCTCTACAATACATGGGGCAGACTGAGCAGACATTACGCTCATGTGTGAATGAATTACCTCATGTAACTAGTGGTTAAGTTATGCAAGCGATACAACTATACAGCTGAAGAATTTAGCAGCAGAGTGATTTTTTTGTAAAAGGGGAAAATAAGAAATAAAGAAAAAAAGAGTTAGTGTATAAATTCACAATTAATTATATTGCATAAACTTTATTTTCTTTCAATATTACATGTGGTTATAAGAAAGAGAAAAAAGTTTATGTATATATATACTGGGTGGGTCATTTATATCGATGCACCCAAATAAAATGGGAATGGTTGGTGATATCAACTTCCAGTTTGTGCATATTAGTATATGGGAGGGGGAAAACTTTTCGAGATGGGTGTTGACCATGGCGGCCATTTTGAATCCAACTTTATTTTTTTCAATGGGAAGAGGGTCATTTGACACATCCAACTTATTGAGAATTTTATAAGAAAAACAATGGTGTGCTTGGTTTTAACATTAACTTTATTTTTTCATTAGTTATTTACAAGTTTATGACCACTTATAAAATTCAAATTACTGCCCATTGTGTTGGATCGTCAATGCAACCCTCTTCTCCCACTCTTGACACACTGATAGCAACACCGCAGAAGAAATGCTAGCACAGGCTTCCAGTATCCGTTGTTTCAGATGCTGCACATCTCGTATCTTCACAGCATAGACAATTGTCCTCAGATGAGTAATGAGGTAATCTTTTTTGTGAATTGTAAAGTAAACAAACAAAACCACCACTATTGGTCTGACACTAAACGTACCTTTTGCAACACACAATATCGCCTGCAATATCGCTCAAAAGTCATGTGTTATCGCCGTTGCAGTTGATATCGCAAGTGCATCATGCTGAGCAACTGGACGATTAAACTACGATAATACGCTTGGATGGAGTTGCCAGGTTTTTGAACATGTTCAAAAACCTGGCGATGTCGCTCAAGCAATCTGCTAGCATTGCTCTGTGTGACACCGCAATAACGATGTTAAGAGCAATTTCCCCTATTCACTACATTGATAAGTATTGCTCGCTGGGTTGTGCATAAACAGCGAGTGAAAGTTGCCTGCAAACTCAGAGGTGCATCACCTACGATATCTCTACGTGTGACCTTTCCAAAGCGATCTTGGCATAATGCCAAAAACATGCGCGCTCCCGTGATATCGCAGCCGACATCACTGCAACATCGTGTCGTGTAATGGTACCTTAACCCACAGTGCATAGATCCCTCCAAGACTGTTAGAACACAAAAATTGATGGAATGGTGTGGTATATGGGGTACAAAGATAGTGGGGCCATTCAACATCAATGGAAACCTCATTGGTACTGGATATCTGAATCATGTAGCAATTTCAGATATCCAATGGCATTGAGGTTTCCTTTGATGAAGAATGGCCCCACTATCTTTGTACCCCATATATCACACCATACCATCAATTTTTGTGTTCCAACAGTCTTGGAGGGATCTATCCACTGTGGGTTAGTGTCAGTACAATAGCAGTGGTTTTGTTTGTTAACCTTACCATTCACAAAAAAGGTTTGCCTCTTCACTTATCTGAAGACAATTATCTACGCTTTGAAGATGCGAGATGTGCAGCATCTGAAACAAAGGGTACTGAAAGCCTGTGCTGGCATTTCTTCTGCATTGTTGCTATCAGTGTGTCAAGAGTGGGAGAAGAGGGTGGCATTGACAATCCAACACAATGGGCAGCACTTTGAACACATTTTATAAGTGGTCATAAACTTGTAAATAACTCATGAAAGAAAAAAGCTATGTTAAAACCAAGCACACCTTTGTTTTCCTTATGCAATTCTTAATATGTTTGATGTGTCACATGACCCTCTTCCCATTGAAAAAAATAAAGTTGGATCCAAAATAGCCGACGTCAAAATGGCCGTCATGGTCACCACCCATCTGGAAATGTTTTCCCCTCTCCCATATACTAATGTGCCACAAACAGGAAGTTACCGTATATACTCGTGTATAAGCCGACCCATGTATAAGCCGACCCCCCTACTTTTGCCCCCAAAAACTGGGAAAACTTATTGACTCGCGTATAAGCCGAGGGTGGACTCCAGCACAGGTATACAACCCCCAGCAGTGAGGTATACAGCAGCCTCCCCAGTGGTAGTATACAGCAGCAGCCCCAGTGGTAGTATACAGCAGCCCCAGAGGTATATGCAGCCCCATAGGTATATGCAGCCCCAGAGGTATATGCAGCCCCATATGCAGCCCCAGAGGTATATGCAGCCCCATATGCAGCCCCAGAGGTATATGCAGGCCCAGAGGTATATACAGCCCCAGAGGTATATACAGCCCCAGAGGTATATGTAGCCCCAGAGGTATATGCAGCCCCAGAGGTATATGCAGCCCCATATGCAGCCCCATATGCAGCACCAGAGGTATATACAGCAGCCCTTAGGTAGTATACAGCAGCAGCAGCCCCAGAGCTGTATACAGCCGCAGCCCCAGGGCTGTATACAGCCGCAGCCCCGGGGCTGTATACAGCCGCACCCCCGGAGGTATACAGGCCCCCCATCAAGTTTCAGGGCCCCCCCCCCTTGCGCGCCAGCCTGTAAAGTAAAATCATACTTACCAGTGTCCTGTCGCGCCGTCCGCAGCTGCCGACACGCGATCCCGGGCTTCAATCCGCGTCTTCCGGCTTCCGACTTCCTGTGGTCGCGGGCAATGACGTCATTGCCCGCGACTACAGGAAATGCGGAAGACGCGGAATGAAGCCGGGGATCGCGTGTCGGCAGCTGCGGACGGCGCGACAGGACACTGGTAAGTATGATTTTACTTTACAGGCTGGCGCGCAAGGGGGGGGGCCCTGGAACTTGATGGGGGGCCTGTATACCTCCGGGGCTGCTGCGGTATTTTTTATATACTCGCGTATAAGCCGAGGGGGGACTTTTCAGCCCAATTTTGGGCTGAAAAACTCGGCTTATACGCGAGTATATACGGTAATATCACCAACCATTCACATTTTATTTAGGTGCATCCATATAAATAGCCCACCCTGTATAGATGTATAATGGCAAAATATAATTTTTTTTATATTTATAAAATAAAACAGAAATGTAGAAATGTTTTCAAATTTATTAAAAACATGGTCATAAGTATTATACATGTAGAAGGAAAGAGGCACAGGTGCACAATTGAGCTCTTAGTGGAGCACAGTAGTGAGTGGGCACAATAACTGGGTTGCTCAGTCCTGAGTTTGACAAGTCCATATACGTAATAAAAGATTTGGACCCGTAGAAGCGCAATCCGCGCAAAACGGTGCTGTTGTCGTCTCAGCTGACCCCTCCCTGCACCATGTAAATCCGCATGCTTGAATAAAGCAATACCCACAAAGTTCCCGGTGAGTACCGTATGGTCATAAGTATTCAGACCCTTTGCCCAGCATAGAGTAGAAGCACCCTTTTGAGCTAGTACAGCCAGCAAGTTTTTCACACCTGGATTTGGGGATCCTCTGCCATTCTTCCTTGCAAATCCTCTCTAGTTCTGTCAGGTTGGGTGGTGAACGTTGGTGGACAGCCATTTTCAGGTCTCTCTAGAGATGCTCAATTGGGTTTAGCTCAGGGCTCTAGCTGGACCAGTCAAGAATGATCACAGAGTTGCCGTTGAAGTCACTCCTTTGTTATTTTAGCACTGTGGTTAGTGTCATTGTCTTATTGGAAGGCAAAACTTCTGCCAAGTCTGAGGTCCAGATATCATCCAGGATATCTCTGTACTTGGCTACATTCATGAATCCTTCACCTGTAACCAGTTGTCCTGTCCCTGCAGCTGACGAACACCCCCATAGCATGATGCTGCCACCACCATATTTCACTGTTGGGATTGTATTGGGTAGGTGATGAGCACTGCCTGGTATTCTCCACACATACCGCTTAGAACTATCACTAAAAAGTTTTATTTTCTTCTCGTCAAACAAGATAATTTTATTTCTCATAATCTGGGAGTCCTTTATGTATTTTTTAGCAAACTCTGTGAGGGCTTTCATATGTTTTCCTATGAGGAGAGGCTTCCGTTGGGCCACTCTGCCATAAAGGCCCAACTGATGGAAGGTTGCAGTGATAGTTGACCTTGTGGAACTTTCTCCCATCTCACTACTGCATCTCTGGAGCTCAGCCACAGTTATCTTGGGGGTCTTCTTATCCTTTCTCTCCTAGGCTCTTCTCCCACGATTGTTCAGTTTGGCTGGATGGCCAGGTGTAGGAAGACTTCAGTAGTCCCAAACTTCTTCTATTTAAGGATTATGGAGGCCACTGTGCTCTTAGGAACCTTGAGTACTGCATAAATTCTTTTGTAACCTTGGACAAATCTGTGCCTTGCCACAATTCTGTCTCTTAGCTCCTTGGGCAGTTCCTTTGACCTCATGATTCTCATTTGGTCTTTCATGCACTGTGAGCTCTTATATAGACAGGTGTGTGCCTTTCCAAATCAAATCCTATCAGTTTAATTAAACGGAGCTGGACTCCAATGAAGGAATAGAGCCATCTCAAGGAGGAGCACAATGAAATGGTCTGACATGCACTGTGAGCTGCGAGGTCTTATATAGACAGGTGTGTGCCTTTCCAAATCAAATCCTATCAGTTTGCTTAAAACAGCTGGACTCCAATGAAGGAGTAGAGCCATCTTAAGGAGGATCACAAAGAAATGGACAAAATGTGACTTAAATATGAGTGTCTGAGTAAAGTGTTTAAAAACCTAGGACCATGTGCTATTTCAGTTTTTCTTTTTAAATAAATTTGCAAACCTTTCTATATTTCTAGTTTTTATTTTTCAGTCAAGATAGGGTGCAGAGTGTACATTAATGAAAAAAATGAACTTTTTTGAATTTACTGAATGGCTGCAATGTAACAAAGAGTGAAAAATTTAAAGGGGTCTGAATACTTTCTATACCCATTGTATACCAGGATGGTGATCATGTGAACCATACATAGCAGGATAGGAACCATATATACCAGGTTGGGGACATATATAACAGAATTTCGTCTTATATGACAAGATGAGGATCATATACTCTAGGATGGGGACATATATACCAAAATGAGGGTCATACATACCAGAATGGGGAACATGTATACCAGTTTGAGAACAATATATCAAGATGGGAGACCTATATTCCATAATGGGGGACCTGTATACCAGGATGTGGACCATAAATATCAGGATAGGGGACCCCTACACCATGATGGGGGACCTATATACCAGAATAGGGACCATGAATAGCATGATGGGAACATATATACCAGGTTTGGGAAAACATACATACCAAGTTGGGGGACATATATACCAGGGTGGAGACATACACAACAGGATGGACTCATATATACCAGGATGGTGGCCATATTTACCAGTATAAGGGCCATATAAACCAGAATGGAGACTACATATACCAGGATGGGGACCACATGCACAATATGTACCAGGGTAAGGAACATACATACCAGGTTGAGGTCCAATATTTATGGTGAGGATTATGGAGGCCAATGGCCTTGGACATACGCAGAATTCTTTTATAGCGGAGGACAAACTTCCTTGCAAGGTCCTTACCCTGGGCAAGGTCCATTTGACTCATGGATTGCACTTATATAAGCAATGTGACTCTTATATAGACAGGTGTGTGCTCAATCAAATCCTATGTTACGGGAGCTACTATCCATGAAGGATAGGCCATCTCAAGAACCAATGAATGGTTGACATGATAGCTGTGAGGTACCATATACATGTATACAGGATGTGGTTTTCATATACAAATGTAATTTTACAAATTGGATCCAATGTAAGAAGAGAGGACACAGGAGATATAAAGAAATGGCAAATGTGACTTAAATATAGTTCGAGTAAGGGTTTAAAATGCCGATGTGGATATTTCAGTATTCTTTAATGAAATTACACTTGCCTAATTTAGTTTTATTTTCAGTAAGATTAGGTGGTGACACTATGAAAAATTGGAATTTTGATTTACTGTAGGCTGCAACTGGAAAAGGTGAAAATCAAAGCGGTCAAAAAATTTTTTTAATACCCATTTTATTATCTAGTTGGTGTTATTGTGTACTTTTTTTTTTTTAGATGGTAAAGTTAATCAGAGTATTATTATCAATCAACACCGCACTTATGTCCTAAGTATTAGAAGTAGTTAGCACAAGACATATACATGTGTGATAATTATCTTTTCCAGCTTTCTGATATTTAGTCCAATTGTGACAGCACTATAATGTCACGGAAAGACAGGAGCATTCAAGCATCAGACAAGATGTGGGGTACAGCTAATACAAACCTTTCAAGGAGTGGCACTGTCATGTGGAGCATCATCGAAGGAGGCTAGAATATGTGCATCACTGGACGCTTAGTCTGGCGGCGTTGTCGAAGGGTAACCGATAAGGAAGAACCGGAAGATTCATGCAGTGGGACATTGTTTTAGTCATACATTTACTACGCATGTCTCCGTCGACAGCCAAGGTATTGTGATAAGGTATGTCAATAATCAATTGATACTTGGCCCTCGAACAGACTGGGGTCCTATGTCTGATAGCCCAAAGATGAGATTTGGAACAAACGTGACGTTTATATACGGATGGATGGCATAAAATCCAGGAAGATACCCCTACACCAGATGGGGGCCTAGTATCCATCATGTGGGCATGCTTAGCATATGGGAAAGTATCCAGGCATTGGTCCCACCATAAAGGATGGGGACTAACTGAGGTTGGGACAAAACGATGGCTCATCATCAAGGATTTGATATGTGCTAATTCAATGGCCCATATAACACAGAATGGCAAACAAACCAGGATGGACCAATGAAACAAAGGCCAGGTAAGGAACATAAACAAGGTGAGGAGCGTCAGATCATGTAACTCTTTTGCATGATAAGACCTAATAACCTAGGGAGTGAATTCTAAGAGAGGGCCACATGAACACCAAGGAATGAGGCAATTCAGGAGGAGACTATAGATGGGCTAGGAGTAACTCATATGAGAATCGGGACCTGTGTACTTATAAGAAAACGTTATTGGCTAATTCAAGAATGTGCTATTACTACAAGATTAAACCTAAGGGTTGCAGGATAGTAACATTGGACCCATTTATATGCAAATTTATTAATATTAACCTGAAGGTCATAACTTTACAGATTTGTAAGATTATGTTAAACAGGTGGACAAAATCTAACGTGATTGAGTTGGACCTATATTGCAAATCATGGACCTTTTATACCAGGATGTGGCCATGGTTGAATACTACTTACATGTATATAAGATGGAACCATATATAAGGATAAGACCTATATAAAGATAAAGACCTCATACCATAATGAGGGACCATATATACCAGAATAGACATTATGGGAATTTGGAAACATTTATTCACAGCAAATCAAAATTGGGGAACCCACAAATTAGAATTTCAAAAGATCATCTCTGGTAAATAGGGCACTAAAACGCAGCTTGGTATTCTTCTAAAAAACTTTAACTGTTTTATTCTGATTGTTGTAAATTTTTATAGAGATCAAGGCAATCAAGGAAAGAGACAATAGCGATCAAGGCAAGAAACAATAGAGGTCGTTGATGACGCATCTTTACAGTTTGCATGTGCACACTCATTCATGCAAGTAGTGCTTATGGTCATACAAAGTTTGTAATGCTCATATTTTACTCTGTCAAAATATGAAATCAATTTATAGTATACAGGCCTATGGCAGCTTTCGTTTTTGATCATGTTCCATTCAGTCCACTCAACATGTTGCCCTCTTGGCTACATGGTTATTTAGCACCTTTCTTGTTCTTTGTAGCATGGGCTGATTGAGCTTAAGGCTTTGCAAAGGATCCTGAGGTTCTGAAGTTAAGTTGCATTCTTCAGCATTAAATGTTATATTCTGCATTTGGACTTGAGCGAAGGCGGCATGATGATCATGAATGTGTCAAAGCAAATTAATGTGATGACCCTTTATAATACAATTTAGCTTCTCTTCAAGCAATAGTACACCAAAACGGCTTCCCCTTCTTTGCCACACTGGCGTAATAAGGCTTGACAGAATGTGTCTGAACAAAGCCACAACAGTTACATAAGGTATTTTGACATGAAAGAAAACATATAAATTCAGATGTTTGACATGTTCAGATATCTCTACTCTAAACTTTGAAAATAAAAGTTTTAGTAAATGATAATTCCCAAATTCCAGTCTAAGGCTAGTGGTACATAGTACCAATTTTTCAACATGGTCTTTTTTTGGATAATCCCTTTTTCAAAAAACGCATGTATGTAATAAGAATGATACAATAGCCCCCTTAAAAAACGCATGCGCACTAATAGCACAAAATGCAGCATGTTGTTGACTGTCCCATGCGTTTTGAGAGTTATCAAAAATTTTGGATGCTTTTTAATAATTAAGGGGCCTAATCAAAGAAAACACCCAAGCATCTAAAAGCTCATTCAATTAGTGCCATTCAAAATAAACGCACTACTTTCCATATGAAACAATGATTAAAAAAAGAATGCGTTTCCGGAAACGCATGCATTTTTTTAACATGGGCTCCTATGGGAAACGCATGCGTTTTTGAATGGCACTAAAAGGTACTAATTGTACATGCGTTTTTGCATGCGTTTCCCATAGGAACCCATGTTATAAAAACGCATGCGTTTTCTACAAAAACGCATGCGTTTTTCAAAACGCTCAAAAAAATACTACAAGCACTATTTTTATGTGCAGATTCAAAAACGCAGCCAAAAACGTAGGGAGCCATCAGAGACCTTAAAAAACTCATGCTGACATGAAAAACGCATGTAAAAAAAGCATGCGTTTTTAAAAGGCACTAAAAAAACTGTGACCACAGCCTTACACACTCTATACAGATACTTAGTAAAACCAAATGTACTCTTCTAGGTTAGATTCTATGGAATCATTGTTTGCCTATACGTTTGAATAAATCATTTATACATCACTGAAAAGAAGGATAGAGTATGGTAATCAATAATGTATTTACAAATAGTCCATTCCCTTAAAAAGGACCTGTCACCCCCAGTGCGTGGCAAACTGAGTGCAGCACTGAATGCAGCATGTCTGCTGCATTGAGGGAAGGGCTCCCCCATGTCTGTAACCCTTCTGTAAGCTTTAAAAAATCATTTTCGGGGCTACATCACATTTGAAGTAATTTTGAGGGGCCTACATCAAAGAAAACACCCCAAAATGACACCATTCTAAAATCTGCTCATCTCAATTACTCAAAACAATATCCAAGAAGATTATTAACCGGTCAGCTACTTCACACTAATGAATACAAAGTGGAATGAAAAAAAGAAATGCATTCATATTTTAGCCTCAATTTATTCACTTTTACAAGAGATAGTATGTCAAATTGTATGCCAAAATTTGTTACCCAGTTTCTCCTGAATGTGCCGATATGTGGTCAGAAACCCCTGTATGAACAAATGAGAGGGCTCGGAACGGATGGAGAAATATTTGAATTTTGGAAAGCAAATTTCGCTGAAATAGGTGACGGGTACCATATTGCATATCCCAGACCCCTAAGGTAACTAAAGAGCAGAAACCGCCTACAAGTGATCCCATTTTGTAAACTATACCCCTCAAGGATTATATCTGGGGTTTTAGTGAGCATTTTGAACCAACTGGTACTTCACAGACTTTGACAAAAGTCATCATATTGAAAAGTTTCTTTTTTTTTCACAAAAGTGTTGCTTTAGCACCAAATTTTTCACTCTACAAGTAGTAACACCAAAAAAATGGATCCCAAAGTTTTTTTTTTATCCAATTTCTTATGAGTGCAATAATACTCCACAGGGTGACAAAACGTTCTGTTTAGACAAATGGAATGCTCAGAAGGGAAGAAGCAATATTTGAATTTAGGAATAGCTGAACAAGATTATGGGCACCATGTCACATTTGCAGGGCTGCTTGGGTGTCTAAACAGCAGAAACCTCCACAAATGACCCTACAGCTACTTCACAGAATTTGACAATAAAAATTTCTTTTTTTCACACTAAATTTCTCACTTTTAGGGTGTGTGCACACAATGCGGAGGCACTGCATCTTGGACACAGTGTCTTCTTTCCTGAAAGGACACTGGGATCTCCGCAGATGAATGCAGCTGCGCATGTCCACAGTCAGCATTCAGGGCATGGTGACTTTTCCCTGCATTTACCCACCGAAATCTCCTCCTACTCTGCAGCACTAAATTGATATGCTGTGGTCAATCAGTGGCACAGATAGCTGCCCTGCGGCTCAGTTAGTGCTGTGGAGGAAACAAGCACAGTAAGCATGGGATTTCTGTAAATCCCATTCACTGTGCTTGTACTGTACAACGCAGTTTGGATGTAGTAATAACACGCTGCATCCAAACCACTACAAATACTGATTCTGTGAACATACCCTTAGGCTATGTGCTGACTAGAAAATAGTGGTGCCGATTTTGTGCTTCCAGAAATCCACACCTGCAGAAAAAACAACAACCAGAAAGCAAAAAACGTATGTGTGTATTGTCTCCAAATAACTTGCAATAAATAAATAAAAGCTAGTGTTGTAAAAACACAGGGTACTTGGTTCATACCTTTTTTGCAAATGTTTAATTTGCTTAGACGCATGCTTACTTCTTGTGTTAAGCTAGTTATATCAAGTGGCAAACTTTTATTCTTGCCTTGTTGATTGATCCTTGGAATAGTCAGTTCTTTGGAGAACACAGATGAAAAGTGTCTGTTTAATCTCTCAGCCTTTTCTTTGCCCCAATTATCCTGTTCTTACCTTTGAAGGGATGGATACCATCCTTTATTTACTTTTTGCCATTGATGCATTTATAAAACATTTTGGGATTTATTTTAATCTTATTGGCAATTTGTGTTTCAGTAGTTAATTTTACTACCTTGATTTCTTTTTTACACTTCCTATTGAGATCTACAGTTGTGCTCAAAGGTTTATAACCCTGGTAGAGGGGATAAGGCAAGTTGGTCTGTACTCTCCCTCTTCTGATAAACCCCTAGACATATGACTGGGAGAAATGCGTCAAGTGATGGAGAATATTTTAATCTTTTTTCTATGAATTGAATCTAGAACCAACCTATGATTATCCCTACTTTCCACTAATGTCCTGGACTAACCTTTGAGATAAGTCACATGGGAATCAAACATGTATACTGTATATTGATGTATTGTATGGATTTGTACCTTGTATATTTAGGGTTAGTTAAGGGAAAGCCTCCAAGAAATGGGGGCACCATGAAAGCAGTGCGAAAAAACCTCAATTGTCAGGCAGGAAATAAGTGGATCAGGGAAAAATAGGAAACATTCACTTCTTCCGGATTCCATTCAATTTTGTCCACTTACATGTCGGTCTTGTGACCATTTACATTTTGCGAAATAAAGATTATTTTTATATTTATTTAAAGTTGGTATCCTTTTGTCTAAATATAGCCCATACAAATACCTTCTACAGTTGTGGCCAAAAGTATTGACACCCCTGCAATTCTGTCAGATAATACTCACTTTCTTCCTGAAAATGATTGCAATCACAAATTCTTTGGTATTATTATCTTCATTTAATTCGTCTTCAATACAAAAACACAAAAAGAATTGTCCTAAAGCCAAATTGGATATAATTCCACACCAAACATAAAAAAGGGGGTGGACAAAAGTATTGGCACTGTTAGAAAAATCATGTGATGCTTCTCTAATTTGTGTAATTAACAGCACCTTTAACTTACCTGTGGCACCTAACAGGTGTTGACCATAACTAAATCACACTTGCAGCCAGTTGACATGGATTAAAGTTGACTCAACCTCTGTCCTTTGTCCTTGTGTGTACCACATTGAGCATGGAGAAAAGAAAGAAGACCAAAGAACTGTCTGAGGACTTGAGAAACCAAATTGTGAGGAAGCATGAGCAATCTCAAGGCTGCAAGTTTATTTCCAAAGACCTGAATGTTCGTGTGTCTACCGTGCCATCAAGAAGTTTAAAGTCCATGGCACTGTGGCTAACCTCCCTAAATGTGGACAGAAAAGAAAAATTGACGAGAGATTTCAACGCAAGATTGTGCGGATGGTGGATAAAGAACCTCGACTAACATCCAAACAAGTTCAAGCTGCCTTGCAGCCCGAGGGTACAACAGTGTCAACCCGTACTATCCGTCGGCGTCTGAATGAAAAGGAACTTTATGGTAGGATACCCAGGAAGACCTCACTTCTTACGCCGAGACATAAAAAAGCCAGGCTGGAGATTGCCAAAACTTACCTGAGAAAGCCGAAAACATTTTGGAAGAATGTTATCTGGTCAGATGAGACAAAAGTAGAGCTTTTTTTGGGCAAAGGCATCAAAATAGAGTTTACAGGAGAAAAAAAAGAGGCATTCACAGAAAAGAACACGGTCCCTACAGTCAAACATGACGGAGGTTCCCTGATGTTTTGGGCTTGCTTTGCTGCCTCTGGCACTGGACTGCTTGACTGTGTGCATGGCAATATGAAGTCTGAAGACTACCAACAAATTTTGCAGTATAATGTAGGGCCCAGTGTGAGAAAGCTGGGTCTCCCTCAGAGGTCATGGGTCTTCCAGTAGGACAATGACCCAAAACACACTTCATAAAGCACTAGAAAATGGTTTGAGAGAAAGCACTTGGAGACTTCTAAGGTGGCCAGCAATGAGTCCAGACCTGAATCCCATAGAGCACCTGTGGAGAGATCTAAAAATGGCAGTTTGGAGAAGGCACCCTTCAAATATCAGGGGCCTGGAGCAGTTTGCCAAAGAAGAATGGTCTAAAACTCATTGATGGTTACTGGAAGCAGTTGATCGCAGTTATTTTGGCTAAAGGTTGTGCACCCAAATATTAGGCTGAGGGTGCCAAAACTTTTGTCTGGGCCATTTTTGGAGTTTTGTGTGAAATGATCAATGTTTTGCTTTTTACTTCATTCTCTTTTGTGTTTGTTCATTGAAGACAAATTAAATGAAGATAATAATACCAAATAATTTGTGATTGCAATCATTTTCAGGAAGAAACAGAGTATTATCTGACAGAATTGCAGGGGTGTCAATACTTTTGGCCACAACTGTATATATCAATAATATTTCTATAGAAACCATTGGAATGGGTACCTCAGTATACCCACTGATATCACTTGGGGGCGGTGCTTATGCTCTCTGCACAGCTGGCCTGACACAATGGCATAGACTGGGAAAAAGACAGCAGTCAGACAAGTTGTCAGATCGCACTGTGTAGAGTGGGTAAGAGCGGGGTGTGTGGAAGGTGAGGTTGAGAAACCGAACTGCAGGGAGGGTAGAAGGGTTGGGGCTTAGAAGTCACTCTATATGGAGGGTAGGATGAACAGGAGAGCAGGTGCAGGCTGGAGACCTTACTAAACATTGCAACAGCCCTGCCCCTGAAACCAGCATAACAGTAATACAGGTTCAAAGGAGGGAAGTGTCTGGAGTCTTTCTGATGCTCCATGTGAGGCTCACAGCATGCACTGGGGCACTCACACGAGACAACATCCAGAAGGAAATACAAAAAAAAAAACAACAACAGCTGTTAGATAGAGGAGAGAGGGAACATTAGGGAATTAATAAAGGAATAATATTAGAAAATAGCCTAGATTAGAGGGATATATTAGATAGGAAGTTAGGAAAAAAGTTGCTGGTCTTGGACTACCCCCTTAAGCCCTTGCCTTAGTTTGTTGAAATCCACCTTCCTAAAATTCTAGCTTTTTGCATTTCCCCTTGAAATGCTCTATTCAATATTACATTGACACTTACCATATTATGGTCGCTGCTGCCCAAGTGTTTTCGGACCTGTAGATCTGAAATTGTATCTAGACTATTTGACTGGACCAGATCCAGCAAATTATCTCCCATGGTTGGTTCATCTACCAACTGAGAAAGGTATAGTTGAAACCACAGTTTACATGCACTATTTAAACTGACACATATGTATGTTTTCTCACTAACTGACATGAAATCAGAATAAACCTTTCCCATTTTAGGTCAATTGTGATTACCATAATTATTTATATTTCCCAAATGCCAGAATAAGAGAGAATGTTTTAAGGAATTTGTATTACTTTTGGCAAAGTCAAAAGTTTACATAAACTGAGAATATCATGCCTTTAAACAATTTGGGAAAGCCCATATAATGATGTCATATGTTTGAAAGCTCATGATGAGTTTATCGGCAATATCTGAGTTAAGTAGACACACGCGGATGTATTTTAAAGCACACCTGAAACAGACTGTTTCTTTGTTTAGCATCCTGGAAAAGTCTAAAGAAATTAGAAATCAGTGTCAGAAAGAGAATTGTGAACTTGCACAAGTCTGGTTCATCCTTGGGTGCAATTTCCATATACCTGGAGATGTCACGTTCATCTCTATAAACAATTGTAGGCAAATACAAACCAAATGGGAATGTCTAGCCATCATACACCTCAATAAGGAGATGTATTATGTTTCCCAGAGTTGAATGTGCTTTGGTCTGACATGTGCATATCAACCCAATAACAAAAGCAAAACACCTTGTGAAGATGATGGCAGAAGCTGGTAAGATTATGGCTAGGGTCACATTTCCGTTTTGACCCTAGCCTACAACAATCCGGTTTTAACTTAGAACTTTTTCCAGCACCGCATAGCGTTACCCCTATGCGGTGCTGGAAAACGCAGTCCCTAGTTACCCTATGTTTACCTTAACTACCTGTCACATAGGCAGCTGCTCGGAGTGTGCTTTGCAGGGCCGCACAGGAAATGCTGTCTGCGGTAACGCTATGCGGTGCTGGAAAAAGTTCTAAGTTAAAACCGGATTGTTGTAGGCTAGGGTCAAAACGGAAATGTGACCCTAGCCTATGTCATTATCCACAGTGAAATGAGTACTGTATCAACAACATGGGCTGAAAGACCATTCTGCCAGGAGAAGCAATTACTCCAAAA
This sequence comes from Allobates femoralis, assembly GCA_033576535.1. Lineage (NCBI taxonomy): Eukaryota > Metazoa > Chordata > Amphibia > Anura > Aromobatidae > Allobates > Allobates femoralis. The sequence goes on along the minus strand of JARQOC010000002.1, from coordinate 209,106,449 downwards.
GAAGCATAAAAAAATCCAGATTAATATTTGCAAATGCACACAGGAACAAAGACCTACATTTTTTGGAGATATGTTTTGTGGTCTGACAAAACTAAAATTGAATTGTTTGGCCATAATAACCATCGTTACATTTAGAATAAAAAGGGAGAAGCTTGGAATGCTAAGAACACCATCCAACTGGGAAACATGGTTTTATAAACCTAAGCAAACCAAAATCCCACCTGCCCCATAAATCAGGGGGTACATGATACCATGATAAAAGATCCAAGAGAAGAGGAATTTATGCAGTGTGCAAGATCTTTATTGTGAAAATTTATATACATTTTTTGCTGCAGGAGGGAGAAAATAGATGGCATCATGAGGATGAAATACTGTGGCAATACTGAAGCAACATCTCAAGACATCAGTCAGAATGTTAAACCTTGGGCAGAAATGGGACTTCCAAAAGGACAATGACTCTAAGCATACTGCCAAACTGTTTAAAAAATTCTGATGCAACAGAATGGTGAGTGCTGCCTACTGTTATTTCAATTGAACATTGGGACTTTGCAAACAAAGGCACAGCACCACGATTCAGTTGTGGAACTGGTCCTGTGTTACATCCATAGCCAGTTATGGCTTAACCAGAGCTCCACGGCCATATGCAGTAATGCAGGTCATTCTTAAAATCTATCTCAGACACTGAGCACACCAATTTTTGTCAACCCACCATAACAGCTCCGCCTGTACCTCGTTCACAGTGCAGCAGTTTGTAAGATACACCCTTCACCCCATTTCAGCAAACTAGCCAGCCCTCGGTCCCACAGTTGTGGTCACATAAAAGATTATTTCTTCCTACACATACCAAAGCAAAGAGCTTGAACTTCTCCATCTCCAATTTGTTGGCCACAGAAATGCTGCATTTCTGCTTGGTGGATACAGATGGTTTCTGAAAGCTGATTGGACTGCTGTGACGAAAGACCTCCAGAGGAGGAGGTGTCACGCTGGGAAGGAGTGCTGGCCCCGAATATCTTCAAAACCGTGAGTGTAGCCAGATTGTCAAAATCTCCACATTGCCTGTGCTGTTCTAGGTTTGTGGAGACTGTCAGGCTGGGCTGGCTCTGTGCCTAACTCACCTGAATTCAGCTCACTTAATTAAGAGCCTATTTAACCTAGCTTGCAACTTTGTTGGGGGCCAATTGTACATTTGCTTTTGGCTGTGTAGGACTTGGTCTCTTTGTGTTCTGAGCCAGATCCTTCCTGACTTTGTTTCCTACTTGGACTTGACCCATTGCTAGTGTTCTGACTTCTCTCTCTGTTTTGTACCTATGCACTCTGTTTCTGTCTTTCCGGTTTACTGACTTCGGTTGGAATTGGATTTTGCTTCTGTTAACCCTTTGCTGTACTTTGCCTTTTCCTGGACCTGACCTCGGATTGCTTCAACCTCTCTTTACTACCAGTAAGTAGTATAATTGTTATAATTACTTTCCATTTATTTCAATTAGTTTTCTGCTCCTCTGTCCTCTGAGACTAGTTATTACTTGTGACCAGCATCACATTACAATTGACCGTAATTTTTTTTCCCACCACCTATGGATCCGTTACGTAGTTTGTGTGATCAGGTGGCAGATCTGACTCAGTTAGTCCAAGATCTGGCCTTGGAATAACATAAATTGGCAGCCTCTCAGACTCAGTTACAGGGCTAGATGTCTGGTGCTTTTCCTGCCCCTCAGGATTTCTCTCCGTTGACCGCTGTTATGACTACTGAACCTGCTGAAGTATCTTTGAGCCTCTCTGAACCTGTTGTAGCACTCCCTGACAAGTTCCCTGGGGAAAGATACCAATTCATAGTTTTCAAGGAGAGTTGTAAATTATTTTTTAACTTGCAACCCCAGTCCTTGGGAAATGAGTCACAGCGGGTGGGAATAATCATGTAATTTCTGCAGGGAGGGGGGGGCCTCAGACTTGGGCATTTTCTCTACCCTCTCTTGCTCCTGAACGTCTTTCAGTTTATGCCACTTTTGATGCTTTAGGACATTTCTATGATGAACCTGACAAGGTCAAGGTGACAGAAACAAGTATCCTGAATCTGACACAGGGCACCGCGCAGCAGAAGACTGTTGTACTGAGTTTCAGTAGTAGTAGTCTTCTGAGGTCATGTGGAATGACACAGCTCTCAGATGCCAATTGCTCATAGGGCTCTCAGAGTCTCTAAAGGACGCTCTGGCTCTACATGCTTCACCTAGTTGTTTGGTGGAGGCCATTACATAGGCTATCTGCATGGATCAGAGGATGCGGGAGAGACGTGAGATTCAACAAGAGTCCCATTTCATCCATCTGGCCCAGCTCGTTTACCTTAGATGGAACCTATAAAGCTTGGAGCTACCAGTTCAAGATTCAATGAGAGGAGACGCTGTTGGGAACTTGAACTTTGTTTCTTTTGTGGCCAAGCTGGTCGTTTCTTAAAGGATTGCTTGACAAGACCTGCAGCGAACAAGTCATCGAGAAATGTCTAAGTCTGTGTGATGGTCGAGGAGGTCACCCAGACTTCCAGATATCCTTTTACTCCTCCGGTAAAGTATTGTTGAATGCTGATGACCCACCCCAAGGCCATGGGAAACTCAGATCCTGGGTGTTGGTTACGGAGGATTGTCATGGGCGGTCGGTACCTGGGTTTGTGCCCTGGTGGTTGCTTAAAAAAAGGGGAATTTTGAAAGATAAAGGGGCTTTGTTGAATAGTTTGTGACACCACCTACGGTGTCTGGTGATGGTACCAGCACTGCTGCAGACCTCTGGGGATGATGCATAAGCAGCCTGATGGCGATGCTCCCCTTAGGTGGAGCGGGGTCCCCAGGGCAGTGAAGCGGGAATAGGTTTTGGCACAGGGAGGTGGCTCTGTAGGTGGGATATTTCTACAATCTCTATGTTGGACAGGATTAGGGCTGTAAGAACTGACACACACACTGGGAGTAGTTTTCCATACCTTTACTGATGTTAAACCGACACTGTCCAGGGTACACTCCAGGTGGTTGAGAAGCACTTCGGATTTCCACAGTGAGAAATTTGTAAGGCCTCATTGTTCCTGTCTTATCTCTGTTAAAGCCCTGACCTGTGTAAAATATGGCCTGCCCTCCTCTGTGTCTCTCACCCGTATAGTGGTTGGTAAGAACCTTCTGTGGATTGCCGCTGGCTCTCTCTCTCCCTTGCGGTTCCAGCTGTTGGTTGCTGAGACTGGAGTCTCCTTGGTGAACAGGTGTTTTCTGCTGGGCTAAGTGCTCCTTAGCAGACTTGGACTCCCTTGTCCAGGTTGCTTCCTGGGGTGAACCGGTATGATTCCTCTGCCCCCACTCTGTCTCTCGCCTTGCCTCCGACCCTCACTCTCGGGTTCCTCACTCTGGGTAGGCTTCCTCTGGTACGCGCCTAGCACGGCTCCGCTACCAGGTTGTCTTCACAGTACTACACCGTACTGCATAGACTAACTAACTCTGCCCTCAGCACCTGTATTTATAGGGGATCTTGCCTAAGACAGCAAGTGGGGGTCCCTCTACAAGCCTGAGGTGGAAGGTGTTGTGTGTGTTTAGGCACCTGATGTGGAAATCCCTTCATGCACTAGGTATTCCTGTGGCTACCTGTACTGCAGGGTGCCACCCTGAACTTTTATCTCAAAATCGGTGTCTGTCAACATTTGCATTTATTGACTGTGGCTGTCCCGCTGGGTGTAGAGAGACACCCAGTGCTAGACAACAACAGGGGGAAGGAAAGGAGTCCCTGATGCTAAGGACAAAAGGGGAGATGGTGATCCCTACATAAACTAGCGCTGGCACCTAGCTCTTCCAACGTTTCCGCAACTGTTGTCAGCAGGATACCTATTTCCTGACTGACCCTGAAGTACTACTAAATAAGGATCAGAGCGGGTGAACACTAGTCTGCAATTAAAGATTCACACAAGGGAAACACACAAGGAGGAAAGGGAAGAAACACTTAGCTTGAGAAGATCCAAGACTGCAAGAGCTGAGAAGCTTCCTTCAAACACCTGACAAGCTATCACCAGCAGTGCATCCTAGGAGTCAAGGGGAATATATACACAGCTAAAGGTAAGGGATCAGCTAGTGACTTTCAGCTTTCACTAAAAGAGAAATGTCTCTTAAAGTGACAGAGACATTCTTTTAGGATTTTGACTGTTTGGCCAAACGCTGGGACCTTCTGCAAGTGGCCTCTACAGTTTCATCCGTGCAACACAACTTAAATTTCCCAAAACAGTTTACTTTTAAAAATGATGTGAACTACAGATGACTTGACGTTGTAAAATTTGTGTTTGGTTTGCTGAACGGGCGTATGTTTGCCCACTATATTGGCAAAAAGGACAATTAAGTACTGAACTAAACCACATTCAAATCAATGTTGTCACACAGTGGTATCGCTATAGCAGAGATCCAATGTTAACAAAGAATACGGAGATGAGTAACTGGTGTAGGCATAGTGCTCAAATTGTTGAAATCACAAAATACACACCACAAAAAATGTCTCCCCGTTGGAAAAAAATATGCCCAGATTACACAAAAGTGGCATGAATTCACCCACAATAAAAAGTGTAATTCAACAAAATACCTGTTAGCATTCTGAAAATACTGCTGACATACGCAGCACTCCACTAATTTGTTGGAATGCGCACAAACAAAAATGTGTATGACTGTGAAACCACTGGCACTTCCCCTGTATTACCTGATTCCCAATATGTTGTCCAGGAGGCGGGCCCTGATGCCACCAGCACACAACCTGCACATACACAACAAACATTTCACATTGGACAGTGGGCATATATCAAATATACTTCTGGTCTCAATCCAATTGTGTCCCCCTGAAACTGACAGGGGCAACATTGAATAGTGTATGGTTTCTGCCAAGCAGCATTACATGGTAGTAGTACTGCTTAGGATTTTACAAGCACTATAGGACGGTATTAATTTGTGAACTTTTGGTGGCACGTGGCCTGGTACGAGCTTTGTAGCAGGCAGTAGGAAATGTTTGGACTACTGATTTGTGGAGGGCAATAACTGCCTTTTGAAGTGGAGTATTGTGGACAGCATAAACCAGCCTATGGCTAGGGTCACACTGGGTTAGGGAGCCACATTTCCAGTCAGCGCTGAAACCGAACAGCGTTAACGTTAGGCACTGGCTGGAAATGTGGGTCCATAGAAACCCTGTGTTTACCTTAGTAGCAGCCACACTGGGTGGCCAATTTTCCTCCACGCACAGGAAAACTGCCTGCAGCGCTTTTCTGTGCGCTCCTGAAAAGTGGCCGTCATGCAGCTCTGTGTTTGGCTGCTACTAAGGTAAACACAGGGGTTCTATGGACCCACGTGTTCAGACAGTGCTTGCCGTTAACGCTCTCCGGTTTAAGCGCTGGCTGGAAATGTGGGTCCATATCCAAGTCTGACCCCAGCCTATTACCGCAAAAACAGCAGGTAACATGGACTGGTGTGTGCTTTGGTAGCAGACAGTAAGAAATGTTTGGACTACTTCTTTGCATTGGGCACTAAACTGCCTTTTTAAGTGGGGTTTGTGGACAGCAGAAGCTAGCCTATTACCACAGAAACAGCGAGTAACATAGCCTCATGCAAGCTTTGTATCAGGCAGCAGGAAATGTTTGGCCTACTGCTTTCCTTTGGGCACTAACCACCTTTTTGTAATGTGGACAGCAGAAGGCAGGCTGCCTGTCACCCCAAAAACAGCGGGGGGAAATGACTTTCTGTGTATTTTCAGCTCTGTAAAAAGCTATTTTTGGGGGTATTATGGAGCTACTAAGCTGCTCATATACACTGTCCCTGCTGGAGTAACTCTCCCTGCATGTAGTATGTCTCTGTTCTGTGTCTTCATCTCTCAAAAGAGCTATTGTTTTGGTGGTATTATGCAGCTACTGCAGGCTTCCTTTCAATTGTCTCCACTCCAAAATCTCTCCCTACCTACTCTAAACTGATGTAGTATACACTAGAGGTAGTCCTGAAAAGGGCTTTTGTGTTATGAAGAGGCCTAAACACTCTCCCTAGCAGTTGAGTGATCTCTCCCTATGCGCCTCCAAATGCTGGCTCCAGATGCAATGTGTGCAATATGGCGGTGACAGGGCTTAAATAGACCCTATGATGCTGGGTGGCCAGCCAATCACAGTACTGCCACAACCAAGATGTATGCGGCATTACTGTTATTGTCTAAGAAACCCAGCATGTTTAGTGGCTGCAAAGGAGGTGCTAAAACTGCAGGGCGTGACATCTGAATATAGCAAGGCAAGTACAAAAATACTTGCAGAATAACGAGCAATGTGAATACCGTACTATTCATGCGAATAGTGAATAGAGACTAATACACTCACTCATCACTACAAGGAGGTAGTGATGAGGCCATAAATAACTATAAAAAGTTAAATGCATTCTGTAAAAAGAAAATCAAGGTAGTAAAGATTGAGACAGAAAGACTGCTAGAGAAAGTAAAAATAATCCAAAAATGGTAAGAATCAAAGAAATGGAACAGTACCAGAAATTTACCTAAAAGAGTGCAGCGCTTTTTCAACACCAGTTAGAATGTACTTAGATGTCTTATCCTTTGTCAAGCAGCTATCCGAAACGTCACCACGCCATTGGCAATAAAAGTCCACATCCTATCTATTTTTGATGGTGTATTTTCTTTTTTTTTCACTACATACATAGTAAGAAATCAAAAAATGATGGTGTTGCCACCCTTAAAAATAGTCTGGGTGAAAAGGTTGAGAAAGGATGAGGGAAAAGCCAATCTGCTAAAAGCCTTTTTTTCAACAGTGTTAAAATACTTATACAAGAAAATCCCATGAAGATATGATCAGTGATATCATAAATTCTCCATTAAATGTCATCTGCTTAACCCAGCAAGAAGTATGGCGCCATCTAAAAATCACTAAAGTTAACAAATCCCTGAGTCTGGATGGCATACACTCTCAAGTATTGCAGGAACTAAGTACTGTCATAGACAGAACATTATTTTTAATCTTTAGAGGTTTAATAATAACAGGGTCTGTACACCAGTACTGGCGCATTTGCAAATGTGGTGCCAATATTAAAAAAGGGGACAAAAATTGAGCCTGGAAATTATATGCTGGTAAATTTAACCTCTTGAGGGTTTCTTAAGACATGCTATACTGGAGTATATCAAGAAGAATAGCCTCATAAATCAGTATCAATATCGGTTTATGAGGGCTCGGTCAACTCAAATTAATTTGATCATAAAGACGTAAGGTCTAGACTGGACCAAGGAAATGCAGTGGATGTTGTGTATATGGACTTTTCAGAAGCTTTTGACACAGTGACACTCAAAAGGTTGATACAAAATATTAGCTTGGTCATTAAGGTCGTAAAACGTGCGTTACACCACTGTCACTTCCTGTATTCCACACACCGGAACCAGGAAGTGACCCACACACTTCACTTACACAACGCATTTAAACTCAACTGCTGTTTTTACTCCACACATCCACCACACTACTAATCTGTGGGACCAGGTATTAGTGATATCTCTTATCCACATACACTTCTTTATCAATTGGGACACAAATGCTTTATCTCTTTTTAATCTAATTTAACCATAGGAACTGTCTATTGCGACATATGCTCCCTGAACTACCACAGTAATCCCTGCACCTGCTCCTTACTAGATCATTCAGTAAGACTAATAAGGTCTGTTACACTGCCTATCCATATTACTCTATTTTTAATAAGACTGGGTACCTACTTTCAAATAATTGTTGACACTCAGGTCTCCATCACTTCCACATAAGGGTCAACAAGTGAGGACACCTTAAGCATACTAATAAGATTAAGAAAGGTATGGGCATCTATATGATTAACCCTTATTTGTTACTGGGCATGTATTTCCTGTCTAACATATAACCACACGTTCTTGCCCATAGAAACCCCACGGATTATTCAATGGTCAGCATAGTTACATTCACATGATGTGAGACTGTACCCGAGTAGGTATCTCTGTGCTGTAAGGTCCTTTCGTGTTCTCATTTGGCCATTATCCTATGAGTGTGATGTTATCCATCATATTCACACTTTCACAGATCCATTCCTTACCTAAATAATGAAATTCTTACCTTAAGAATCCCAGCCTGATTAACAGATTAATCAATCAATCAAACCTTTATCAATAGAAGCCAGGTATTTACGGTAATTACTTTACTATGTCCGTATATACACTTTTGTCTCCACTAACACAATTGTGACTACTTTTCATCCCACTAATTACCATCCTTCCTTGTTTACACATTGCTGACACAATGATCTCTTTTCTTAGTGTAATGAAGAGGGTAGCCCTGACTGTGTTGTTATTCAAATGGACACTGCAGTGAACATTACACAGTCTGATCCCCTCCCCCAACAGCCTTGTGCTGAGGAAGAAAAAGGGCGGGAGATGATGATTAGAGATCCAGAGCTCTGTCAGGACAGACTGTGTGGTGTCTCCCGACATAGGGCTCTTTTGCAGCCGGATTCTTGGGAAGAAATACCCCGTGAGGATCGCTGTTGCAACCCCCGGTCTGCAGGACCTTGTCTTACCGAGGGTCCCACTCAAATTCAGGACATTGCCTCCGGAATTCAGGACATTGCCACTGGATTACATGTGCAGGGGCTGTGACTGACATAAGGGAGCCATCTGTGCGACTGTGATCTCCCTTCTGCTCATCGGTTTGCCCCGAGACTGAGAGAGACTTCTGTGCTGCTGTGGGCTCCCTTCTGCTCCTCTGTGTGCCCTGAGACTGGGAGAGACTAACAAAGAAAGATTCTGTTACCTGCGGAAGGAGACCACAGAAGAAGACTGAGGAGTTTCCCCTTCAGCGCTGCACCGGGACCCGTCATCGTGAGACCCCAGGCCTGCTACGTGGGAGCGACACCTTCTTCTGTGATAGACTGGTACGTGATTTTAGGGAAAGTTAGGGAAAGATATCTCCATTGTTGTGTCTTTTTTCTTTGCTTGCTGCGTACCCGGAAGAAGTGAAGATCCAGAGACTCTAATATATACATGTGTGCAGCTAGATCAGTTGACTGTGTTATAGACATGTTTTACAGTAAAGAAAAGTTACTACCGGTTAAATCTGAGTATGGGGATTCTGTTGAGAAAGATCATACACACACACCCGCGGCCTTACCACCGGTCACTACATCAGCACTATTGTTCTTGATACTCTACTTTATTCCATCCAGGCACCACTAGCTGTTATGATTCCCTCACCGAAACTGAAGTAATTATTTGATACTACAGTATAGATAGCACTGCTTTTTTCTGCTTATTTGTACCATTGAGAAACGTCTCTCACTATTAATTTGTTTTTGCATATTATAATACTGTTTACTTTGGACTGTTCTATTCTTGTAATATTCTCTACTTTTGTGTGTTATCACAATTGTAGATACATCCCCTGAGGAAAATTCTAAGGGCCACTTTACACACACCAACTTATCTGTCCAACTTCTGACCAACTTGCTGGTTGCAGTGAAATCATGGACACATTGTTCCATTCGTACACAGCCACAAAATGGAGCAATGTGTCCATGATTTCACTGCAGCCAGTAAGTTGTTCAGAGGTTGGACAGATAAGTTGGTGTGTGTAAAGTGGCCTTCATAGGAATGAAATATTGGATCTTTTTATTTAATCAAACATCGTTGTCCATGTATTGTGTACCAGGGTTTCTCTTATTGTTGATTAAGGTCAAAACAGGCTGGGTGGTGAAGGGGTTAAGACAATAAAGGCTTTGTGAGTTGCAGCAAATCAATAAGCTGCAAACTTTTGGGGAAAAAAATGATCAAAGCTGGCAAACATGAATTTTAAAAGTTCTAACATCTTCAAAGTTTTTCCTTATTTCTGTAAGCACCACAATGCTCCCTTCCTCTAATATTTTAAGTTATTCTGTTAATAGGTTTTTTTTTAAATATAAAGAGGGTGTCACTAGGGATGGGCGAGTATACTCGCTACTATTCGGCACTCGCCGAATAGTAGAGGTATTCGTGTACTCGCTACTCGCCGAGTAAATTAGGATTACTCGGGAGTAGCAAGTACCGAATACTTTTGCAGTGTATCTACTGATACACTGCAAAAGTCCTGTAAAAGAGAGAAAAAGTGGTTAAAAAATAAAATCGGATACTCACCTTAACCGACGGCTGTATCGGGACCGGCCGATGCACATCTATTCATGGAAAAGGACCTTTCACTCGCTCAGCCAATCAGATGCCGCCACGTCACAATCATGTGATCGCTAGCAGCCACCTGATTGGCCAGATGGAAAGGTCCTGTCAGGTACACTGAGGACCTTTCCATCTGGCCAATCAGGTGGCCGCTAGCAATTACGTCATTGTGGATGTGGCGGCATCTGATTCGCCAGATCTCTCCCAGCCATCTGATTGGCTCAGAGAGTGAAAGGTCCTTTTCCATGAATAGACGTGCATCGGCCGGTCCCGGTACAGCCGTCGGTTAAGGTTATAATAGAAAAGAAGAAAAGATGACATGCAAACAAAGGGGGCGATCACTCAAAAATATTAAAGAAATATATTCAATAAATTTTATTAGACACAACAGTACACACAAAGACAATAAAAAACATAAAAAGACCACTCAATGGTCCCTACAATAAAAACAACCTTCTCCACAAGGTATCACAACAAATACATCACATATACAAAGCAGTGCAGTGCTATATGCTTCTGAAAAAGTTATCCCAGTTATAATATATGCCTAGGAGTACTTTACTAAATGAGCCCCAACATAAATGCTAAATGAGTCAATAGAAAGTCAGTATCAATGCACAATCAACCTGCGGAGACACAGCAAGTGTTATTGCACCATCTGACAATTAGTAATTGTTTCCAGCACAAAGCATAATAACTCCTGCTCACCAGGCCATTCAAAGGACTAGGCAATAAATAACCAACCTGGGAATTCAGAAAACAGTCTTAGGCACCGCTAGGTGAACATTCCTTGAGGTGTATATTGGAGAAGGACTCTAACCGGGCCCCACGCGTATCGTCACCTGGGTGACTTCGTCAGGGGTGAGTCCACCTGTGGGTACTATCGTCTGTCTATTTGTACCTGATATTAGATTAGTAGATTTGTTCCATCTGTATGTGGATTGCAGGCAGCGCTGTATGCGCTCCCGCAGTTACGGGTTCGTCAGACCGGAAGCCGACGCGGTTTACGTCAGAGCCCATGATTCCATGCGTGGCCGCCATAGCGCATGCGCGGATAGTGAAGGCAAAAAGGAGGATTACCAATATGGCGGCCGCGCATGCGGGCGCATCCCGCTCAAAATCGTATTAAATGGCTATAGAACACACGAAGGGCAAAGAAGAAAAACAATGCTCAAATTATATAAGGGGGTTCTCCAAATAGAATACAGAGTACATTGTACAGTGGGTTGATAGAAACAAAAGGGTAATGGTTTTATGGAATACCTTGAACCAAAATAATAAACAGATTGTCTGACATGCAGACCTTAATAAAAGGTTAAAGCAGCGTTTCAGCAGCACCAACCACTACTTGTAAGTAGGAACTGCCCAGGTTTTGTTAGCAAGAAGAAAAAACACAAAAAACAAAAATGAACATATAAATAGAACATGTAGTGCGGCCGTCAACCAGACAGCAACACTAAACAGGATCCTGTAGTATTATGATTATAGAATAACATCTGCAAAATTAAGGAGGAGGAAAAAAAAAAAAAAAAACATTTTTATTTACTCCAGTTGCAATAATGTCAAAAACTTGTCAATCATGGCGACAAATGAATGCCACCATGTCGAATCATCTGTTGCCGACCAGACCGGCCGGCAACGTTAAAGGTTGAAACTGAAAAATCATGATGTATAACACAAAAATATTTATTTACACACAAAGTCACTTTACCTGAACTGTGCCACCCATATAAGCAATACAAGATCTAGCAACAGCCAAACCTGTACCAACAGTACCAAAACCTGGTGGGTTCACATAGGTGCTGCAAAAAAAACTTTACAATGGCTATCCCCACAAATAATCATCTAATTTAACAGCTGGTAATAAATAATAAACCCATAAGCATACTATACCCAACCCACAAACCCTTCACAGGGAGCCCCCATATTTGTTGTTATTTATTGCTCAAACCCAAACATATAACATGGTGGTACACACAAAGCACGTAATAGAGTCATTTTAAAACAGAGCAGGTGAAAGCCCACCCTTAAGACCCGTATACAAAAAGAAAGCACTCAGAGACAAAGCAGGGCAATAGCAACACACAGAATCAGTCCAAATATCTGTAGTCATCCGCTGGTAAAAGCCATCCATAAACAACTCGATGCCAACTATAACTCTAAAGGGGGAGAAGAGACGGACTTCCAGCGAATCGCAGCTGAGCAACAATATTCTTCACCCTAAAAAAGGGGCACAGCCTAGACCAGTGTTTCCTGTCCGCAGAATCCCAGACCCATTCCAAGGTTGCCTCCAATGCATATCATGGCCTGGAAAAGGCCAAACATGTCCTAATAATTCAAAGGTCGATACAGGCAGGATCCATGAGTGTACAGAACCACCAACATGAGGGCAATTTCTTTAAATTCATCGCATATCAGGATCCCAGTGTAGCCTTCCAGCATACCATCATCCTATACAAAAGGAAAAGAGTAAATGAATGACTGGAATAGAGGTAAGAGTTCAAACCAGTATAAACGGACACTAATATAGAGATCTCATGTCTGCTTGTAGAATCCAGAATATAGAAGTTCTTCATTAAGTCCATGTGGTGATAAACTCCTTGTCTCAAAAATCCACCTCGATTCTAACTTAAGCAGTTCCTGTGTTCTATTGCCCCCCTGATGTTAAAGTTCAGGCCCTGTAGAACCACAACTCTTATACTACTGGGATTGCTATTATGCGACATTAAAAAATGTTTCGCAATTGACGAAATCGCATTTCCCTTCTCAACTTCCTTTCTTGCAGTATTAATTGTGGAAATATGCTGCTGTATACGCTTACGCAACTCCTGCGTTGTTTGACCCACATACAACTTCATGCAGCCACAGACAATGCCGTAAACCAGATTCCTAGACCGACAATTAAAATAAGCTTTGGACTCTAGTTTGTAAGGAAATTGCGGTAGAGTAATACTCTCAGCCGAAATTAAAAATGGGCAAACTGTACAATTACCACGCGCAAATGTTCCTTTCAAACGAACTCCCCTGCCTGTGCGGACACTCGGCCTAGTGAAATGACTACGTGTCATCAAATCCCTCAGGTTAGCTGCTCTCGTAGCCGTAAGTCCAGGCCTCTGGGTTAAAAATGGTTTCAGTCTGTCATCTCTTGTGAGTAGATCCCAGTTGTTTGCAAGTATCCTTCTAATGTCGTTCCACTGGTTATTAAATGGGGTCACTATGTTGATGGTGTTCCTCAAAGGTCGGGGCTTAGTTCTTAAAGCATCCTCTCTGGAAATGCTTTTGGAATATTCATAGGCAGTTGAAACCACCCTGCGTGGATAGCCCCTGGCCATAAACCGGTTAGTTAGATCTTTTGCCTCCCGTTGAAAGTCAGTGTTACTACTACAATTGCCTTTGACACGCAAAAATTGACCCTTCGGGATCCCTTGTCGTAAATGCGACGGGTGAGAACTATTATAGTGCAGCATGTTGTTGGTTGCCGTAGGTTTCCTGAATAGTGTGGATGTAATCCTTTTATTCTCAATTGTCAGTTGTAAATCAAGGAAACTCACCCTTTTATCAGAGATCTCCGTTGTAAGCCTGATATTCCAATCATTTTGATTAAGCTGTTGTAGGAACTCCTGGCAATCTGCAACCGATCCTGACCAAAGAAAGACGACATCATCAATAAATCGATACCATTTTAACATATGTGTTCTGAACAAGGACAACTTGTACACATGGGTCTCCTCCCACCATCCAAGAAAGATGTTAGCATAAGACGGCGCACAGCGTGCACCCATAGCAGTCCCAGAGGCTTGGTTATAGAATACTCTGTCAAAGACAAAATAATTCTGTTCCAGCACCACCCTTAGCAGATCCAATAAAAATGAGTCATGCAGTCTATTACCAGAAGACCGTTTGTCAAGAAAATAGGCCACCGCATTTACACCAAGATCATGGGATATACAAGTATAAAGGGACTCGACATCCATAGAAATCATAAGAGTGTCATCCATTATTTCCAAGACTTCTAGTTGTTCTAATAAAAAGGTGGAGTCACGGACATAAGATGCCAGCCCTGTGGCTATAGGTTGTAAAAAATAGTCCAAATAAATACAGGGTCTTTCAAATAACCCCCCAATCCCTGAAATGATTGGCCTTCCCGGTGGGTCCTGCAGATTTTTATGCACCTTGGGTAGCATATAGAACGTGGGTACTCGCGGATATCCATTGGTGAGAAAATCTCTCTCCCGCTTTTCCAATATCCCTAGCCCAAAAGCATTTTGTATAAGCCGATCTAGCTTCTTTTTAAAAGTTACAGTAGGATCTGAGGGTAGAATACGGTAATTGTCACGGTTGTTCAGCTGCCGTCTGGCCTCAATGACATATTTGTCAGCAGGCCATAGAACAATATTGACACCCTTGTCAGCTTCCCTGATAATAGACTGCTTGTTGGCCTTCAGTCTGGCGAGGGCCTTGGACTCAGCCACAGTCAAGTTGTTACAACGGCCTGGAGTAGCACGCAAAGAACTCACCTCATCAGAAACACGATTGTAGAACAGTTGTATAGCAGGAAATGCCGTCAAGGGTGGAGTAGCTTGGGAAGGAATTCTCCGAGGAAACCTGGTCTGGCTTGTGGGATTATCGATTGCTGCTAAGGCGGTTAGATCTCCTAATGTGCGTCTCTCCTGTTCCGTCATGGAGTCAAGGATTGAGGGCTGATGGTACAAAATTTTGAACATCAGTTTTCTACAGAAAAGCTATACATCCTTAGTTACCACAAATTTGTCCAGATCCGCCGTTGGAGAAAAGGAAAGTCCCTTCTTCAATAGTGCAGTCTCTGTATCGGTCAGGGAATAAGTAGACAAGTTAATAATTTGTAACTGCCCATCTGGGCTAGAATCTTGTATTACCTTATCTACTTCTTGTTGTGTGGATTTGGCCTCTGGAAGTCCGGGTTTTTCCTCTTTCCCGTACCTCCGGCATCTTCTTCCACCTCTTCTCCCTCGTCGTGTCCGTCCTCGCTGTCTCCTGCGTCCGATGATAAAAAATCGTCGCTTGAGGGTAATTCACCGTTGTTCTTAGGTTTATTGGGTTTATGTGGTTGGGGCAGTCCACCCCCTCCACCCTTAGGCCCTCTAGGGTTGCCGTGGTGAGTCCACCTATAGGCCTTTTGTCTCTCAAAATCCACCTTATCCCTCAAATATTTCCTTCTTTTATTTGAAAGAATGACAGCTTGATATTTATCTATGATGCTCTTAAGTTTTTTCCGGAAAGGCTCAACTAACGTGGGAAAATCAAAGGTTTCAAGCTTAGCCTCCTTATCCCTGATATCCTTCTTTAAGTTTTCTAGACTCTTTTGATCGTGCTGAATCAGCATGTCCATGAGTAAGTTGGAGCACTTACCCAATCCAGTTTCCCCGTCGGTTAAGGTGAGTATCCAATTTTTTTATTTTTTAACCACTTTTTCTCTCTTTTACAGGACTTTTGCAGTGTATCTACTGATACACTGCAAAAGTATTCGGAATCGCTATACTCGCAACGAGTAGCGAGTACCGCTACCTACTCGTTGCAGGTATAGCGATTCCGAATAGTAAGGTATTCGCCCATCCCTAGGTGTCACCTTTATAAAGTGTTCAGGTGTCAACTGAACTTTAACTTGGCCGATCAGCTTGCAGAGCGGAGCAGTTCCTGTGCTGTTAATGAAATTAAAGGGAACCTGTCAGCTCCTTTAAGTCCTGCTAGATAATCCTGTCTGTACATGCAGCTTCATAGTACTATTCTAATCATCCCTGTCTGAGCTAATAGTGTAATATTAAAGAATAAAAAAAGCATTTATACACTAATATTTTCTTATGTAAATGAGGCAGTCACACTACTGATAAGAGCAATATCACAGTTTTTATGTTTTGCCGCTTATACACCATAAAAACTATTTTATGTGCAAAAAAATTTTGCATTGCTGTATTCTGAGAGCTATAGCATTTTAATTTTTTTGTTGATGGAGCTGTATCGCAGCTTGTTTTTTCTTGTGGGACAAGATGATGTTTTCAGCGGTACTATTTTAATTCACATATAACTTTTTTAACACATTTTATCCCAATTTTTTTTCATCATCTGTATGACAAAAATACATTGTTTTTGCTACATTTTTAGTTACATCAGCTGGAGACCCAGGGGCAATCTCAGCCGGCACAGCTAGGATGTACCTATACGTCTAAGGTCAGTAAGCACCAACGACTTGAGAAGTATAGATACGTCCAAGATCGTGAAGAGGTTAAATGTACATGTTAACAGTCCGACTTTTTTTATTAGAATTAAATTTGTTCTATAAAATAGCAGTATGTGTTTGATAATTAAAAAGACTCTGTGATCTTGGAAAACCCACCTAAACTACAGTAATAAATAAAGTGGACTTCTAATTGCACGCACTAAATAGAGAGGACTCCTGTGGTGTCTTAATCAGCATGTAGCCCATGGGCGGCTTACAGCAAGAGAATGTAAGTGAGTAGAAATATAAAAATGATTGATTCCAGATCAGCATCTTTTAACATATAAGATATTTACTCATTGCTGTATTTTGGAGTGGGTTTCTGAGGTGACAGAGTCCCTTTAATGATGAAGATGTTTATTCAGATATTGCAGTCATTTTTCAAACCACCAAACATTGAAAAATTATAACATGTCAAAACAGCTTTACACAATAAGGCGGATGGCACATTTAATCTCCTACTCGATGGTGACTGATGGTCTTGGGAAATAAATCAAAATTTATGGCAGATATAATAAAAAATATTCTAATAATTATTTGCATTGAGACACTAAAAGTAAAAAAAAAATATCAGGAGACATAAGAGCAGCACAATATCAATTGAATAAGATACTGAGACTAGAAAAACAATGCGGTAAAGGCGGGTAAGTTGCTATTATAAATTAGAAAGTTATGCTTCCATTTTTTTCCAACAGAGAATCTAAGTTAATTAAAAAAAAATGTATGAGGATCATTTAAGTAATAATTGCACAAACTGTAATTTGTGTGGTTGTGACTCTCAAGACCTGAGTAATATATACTTCTAAGAACCTATATGACAGATTAAAATGTTAAGGGCTACAATGGAAGGACAGAAATCATGGCATTTTCCTTTCATACACAAGAGCCCTATTTAGATCAAAATACATCAATGTCACAGCATGTTCAGACTGAATCAAGGATTGCCTTCCAGGTGCTAGTGTTTATTCATATATTTACTTTCTTGACTTTCACGAGGAAAACAACAGAAGTAGCGGTGAAAGAGTTTTCAATGAGTCTATTCTCAAAATCATTCAAAAGAAAAACAAAGTTCTCTCTGGTCTACAATATCCTATGAAGTCTTATTATTTTCCATTTCTGAATTATCAGACTGTAATGTAATGTGAAGACAGGACTATAAAGTCAAAATAATGCAGAATAAATGAATACCTTTGGTGAAAAAAATCAGCATTGTGGTTCTTTAAAGGGGAACTCCTGCCCCCTTACATGATGAAGCAGAGCTGTACCCAGCAGTTCTAGGATCTATAGATTTCTTATAATTCAATAAAATCATACCTGCTCCTCTGCTCTAGCCCCCACCTCAGGGAACCCAGAATGTTCAGCCTGGCAGCTTCTTGCAAGAGCAAAAAGCAGGAGGTGTGTCAGGGGTGTGGATGCTGGGAGCTGCAGGATCAACCTACATTCCAGTGAGGAGTGATGATTAGGGATGAGCGAGTCCTAAATTACTCGGAATCGCTAGACCCGCACGAGTCCGAGCCCAGGACTCGCTACTCGTTGCGAGTCTAGCGAGTCCAATGTTAATGAATAGGGAACCGAGTAATAGCGTATAATGCTATTTACAAATCGTTGATGTGTCTCTGAAAGTGTGCGAGTCCAAACTCGCAGGTTTTTCTCTTATTCGGAGCCGATGATGGGAGGGGGAAGCGATTCTC
Organism: Allobates femoralis; assembly: GCA_033576535.1. Classification (NCBI taxonomy): domain Eukaryota; kingdom Metazoa; phylum Chordata; class Amphibia; order Anura; family Aromobatidae; genus Allobates; species Allobates femoralis. The sequence goes on along the minus strand of JARQOC010000002.1, from coordinate 209,088,320 downwards.
GGGCACACACCATGCTGTAAAAGCAAACAGGAAACGACTCGCTCTGACAGACGCACACACAGAGCAATCCATTCCCCAGAGCAATCATGGCCGGCCCTGTCACTGTGAACACGCTGCGTTTGATTCCTCTGGTGGAGGCTCGGCCACTGCTATGGCTCCCAACAGACCCTGACTATGGGGATAACATCATGAGGACTACTGCCTGGAGAGAGATCGCCCAAGTGATGTTCCCTGCGTTCCATCTGAGTGGCCATGATGAACAGAGCAATATGAGTAAGTTAAATGAGTTCACCCGTAATATATTGGATTTACTGTATATATACTCGTGTATAAGCCGACCTGTGTATAAGCCGACCCCCCTATTTTTGCCCCCAAAAACTGTGAAAACATATTGACCGCCATCCTCGTATACAGCGGCTATCACTGGTAGACAGCCCCCCAGCAGAGTATACAGCTCCCCCTGCAGAGTATACATGCCCCCATATTATGGTATACAGGCAGGGGCACGGGTCATGCGGCTGCAGGAGCATGAAGCAGCGCATGACCCCGAAGCAGCAGCCGGAACCGCAAGCTCCTGGCCGCACGATGACGTCATCAGCGCGCGGCTGCGGCCGTGAGTGAGCGGCTGTGAGGAGCGCGAGGCTGCGGCTGGGAGCGAGCCCTAGGAGACTGCGGGAGCTGCGGTGACTGTGAGGCGGCCGCCAGTCATCACCCCCCCCCACCCCCCGTCCTCACCTGTGTCGGACCGGTGAGGGAGGGCTGGCACCCAAACTGTAGGGTGCCAGTCAGTCCCTGTATACAGGGCCCTCAGTGGGTCTACAGCCCCCCCAGCAGTGGGTATAGAGGGCCCCCAGCAGTGAGTATACAGGGCCCCCAGCAGTGGGTATACAGGGCCCTCGTGGGTATACAGGCCCCCATAGCAGGGTATACAGGACCCTCAATGTGTTATCATGCGCCGTCGCATAGTTGCCTATATTTGGATGGGGTCACAACACTACACTTAGTTTAAGGGCTGGTGCTCCTGGCTCTTACGGCCAGGGGGTTGGGTGTAAATTAATACCACTAATGAGCAGAGTCTGGTGCCCGCACTATTACCTTCTCGATGCGTCGACATGTGTCCTGCCTCATTTGTGATAGTGTCCACGTGAGCTCAATGTCCGTAATGCTGTTGATGATGTTCCACACTGTCGTGTCACTGTGACTTGTATACACATTACACACACAACATGAATAAAATGTTATTGTTGAATTGTACCCATACTTTTGGTGTTTCAAATATTACACATGTCTAAACCCGGTTTGAAATCATTTCACAGTTGACCATCTTCAAAAACGTTGGAGGAGCTGCCGCGATCAACATCGCAAACAACATCGACAGATCGCAGAGGGGGACCCGGGAGCAGCTCCAGAGCTGATCTACAAACATTACGACCGGCTGTCCTTCCTTGGACCGGTGGCCCGTATGCCAAGGTATGTGTCTGCAGCACTGTTGTCTACTATTATTATTATTTATTTATATAGCGCCATTAGGTTCCATGGCACTTTACATGAGGATAATGGTTAACTACAAAAAACAGTAAAGGAAGACAATCAGGTTGTACAGGTACAAGAGGAGAGGACCCTGTCCACGAGGGCACACAGTGTACGTATGAAGCTCTATAATGAGTGTGCTGGTTTACATACCCACACTGGGGTTTGTTTCTGCCATGGTGCAACAGATTTCTATTACCTTTGGCAATGATCCAGGACATACACATTTATAGTCACATTCTGACGTTGGGACAAATAAGCAGGGTGGGCAGACACAATGTTCCGTGACCTCACAATTAGCTATTATTGTTGGCATGTTTGTGGAACAAAGCCATGTTCTTCCCTGCAATGGCCTCTAAGGTGTGTGGCCTTGTCTGGTTTGCCTGTCGTAAGCATCATTTGTATGTGTTCCTAATGGCCTCCCTCCACTTGCATAAGGGCCACATACATCCCTACACGTTTAATTGTGGGTGTTTTTAGGGTAAATAACGTTGTAAGGATATACCCTTTTGCACTAAAATGTTTGTACACCATCACAAATTGTTGACACAGTCATACACATTAGAGGACATACTCTGTATCACTACAAATATGTGTGGTTCAGTTTTCCCATGGGTATATTTGGGCCTGCAAGGTGATGGTGTAGATATTAGGGCCCACATGTGAATTTAATTGTTTTGTTGTTAACTGATGGCCACATTAAGAATCCTCCGAAAAACATAGTGTATTAATGCTGTATAAAATCAAACTTAAAGGGGCCATATTTTCAGTGCAACAGGCTTTTATGTCCAAGGTACTTTAGGGAACAAGAAGTTTGCCCTTGCTGTTCCCGGCTTTGTGTTCGGCCCCGTTGGAATAATTGTAAAACTGTTCATCTGGGAATACCACCTTGTTTGGCACCAACGATGTGTGACCTGCTGATCAAAAACAACCCCATACTCTATGTCCATTACAGTCGTTTCAAAATCCAAGCCATATGTTTTGTGGGTTTTATTTACCGAGACATTCCTGATTAGCATACATGGCAGCAACAAGGAGTGTAGGCCACTAACGCCGAATGCTCATGTGTCACCTATGCTGCATGACTACATTTACTGTCTTGCTCACCTGCCCTATAGATGTGGGTTATGTGCTTTGAAACCAAGGCCGCCCACACTGCGTCTTTTTGTGTCCATCTGATGGCAAACAACCCTGAAGAATGTGTTTGCCTCAAAGTGTGAGGCTATAGCTTTGTCCACATAAAGTTACAACAAAAAGTAAATGCTATACTTGTGGCCACTAATGTGTCTTCAAGTGCCTAAATAGCTGTCCTGCCTAAGGCAGGGCACAGTGTAATTGGGCAGACAAATGCTTAAATTTCAAATGGAATGTCAAAAAATCGAGTACCAACACTACCCACACATAGAATATTGGTTGAGCCATGAGCCAAAATGTCCTAATTTATTGGCTGCAATTAAATCTTAAGGTCAACAATGAAAACACAGAATACACAGATATGGGAGCCATGGAGGAGGGTTGAGAAAGATGTGGATGGAGATAGTGGCTGAATAGTCATTATTATATAGATTGTATTATATTACATATTATATTATATATATATATTGTATACGTTTGAACCCCTTCCCTGGTTTACATAGATGATATAACCTAAAAGTTTGGTAAATTAAGTATGTCAAGTTAACAGTGAAGTCAGGGGGACTTTTTTTCATGTGAACCATTGGTGTTATTGATCGTCTAGATTAGATGGGATGAGGGGGTGGGGGTTAATAAGGGGGGAAAAATTATGTATTATTAGGGAATTAGCAAACAAAGTGACGTATTCATTTATGTTATGTACAGTTAGTTATTCTTTAATAATAATAAAAAATTTCTGATTCAGAATACACTGATACACAGAGTCAAAAAAGTGTGCAACTTAATGTTTGACCTATGTTTTTGTTTCCAAATGCAATGCATTCACCAAACTTTTTTGGCCTTTACCCACAGAGAGGTTCACTACCGCAGGCGACGTGGTAACCGTCCACCACCACAGCTGCCTGAACAGGCGAGGGAGGCCCCTGAAGCCCCTTTAGTGGAGGAGCAAGGCCAAGCTGGTGGAATACCACCACCACCACCGCCGCCGCCACCAGCACCAACACCACCACCACCGCGCCACCAGCACCAGCACCACCACCACCGCCGCCACCAGCACCAGCACCACCACCACCGCCGCCACCAGCACCAACACCACCACCACCGCCGCCACCAGCACCAACCCCAGCTTTGGGGCATGTCCGGCCGCAAGAGGAGGAACCTGGATGCCCACCTCACAGCAGCCATGGTCTGATCCCGGGGTCACCTAATCGACGGCGTGCACAAAGTAATGCTGACTTTGCCCACAGTCTGATACCATTCCTGGATGTAATTCCATTTGACAGGCTACTGCGGGCAAGGTCAGCATTACAGATTGTGCTTGACGCCAGTCGCCCACCAAACCACCCAGGTGAGGTTTTCAAGTATTTGGAGGGGTGGCAACTCAGACACTCCAACCTCCAAGACAGGCCCACACCCCGGGACAGCCATGTGCCACCCCAGAGGCCTGTACCTCCCTTTCCACACTGGCCACCTAACAGGGACCTACCATTTTTCCCCACACCTGCCCAGAGGATCCACCCTCAAGGGTTGCCGGAGGCCATTCATGGGGCCCTTGACCTCTTGCAGGACCAGGGTGATGATGTCACTTTACTGGCAAGGCCGGAGGATGCGGCAACCTACCACCAGCTGTAGACCCCTTATTTTTTTGTTTTTTATTTTTTGTTCATGTGCATTGCACAATTTCTTTATGTTATTATTTCTTATATTTTCCTACTGTTTACAAAGTTGTAACAAAAAAAAAAAAAAAAATTCTGACATCTTTACCATTATGGCGGAATAATACCCAGTTTACAAAAACTGCTTTGTGTCTGTCTTTTTTCAGGGAATGGATGTGTAGGTTGTTTTGTGGGTGGGCTTAAAGTCATCATCATTATAATTATTATTTATTTATATAGCACCGATAGGTTCCATGGCGCTTTACATGAGGATAAGGTACACAAGGAGAAGTACAATAAACATAGACAATAAGGTCTAAGGTACAACAGGAGAGGTGTAGCGTGCCATTCACGGGTGGGGGACTGTGGAGGTGCGCTGGGCGGACTCTGCAGTGACCTTAAAGTAGTCTAGGGTTCTTGAATTCCCAGGGTAGGCTATGAGGAGAGGGGGGCAGGGTAAACATGGACCCGGAAAACCGAGCGTGTGAGAAAAACGAGAGTGGAGAAGTTCTGAAACAGTAGCAGTTAGGGCAGTCAATAAATTTAGGCAATGTCAGGGTTAAAACCTTGGGGCACCTGAGGTTAAAACATATAGCTGAGGAAGATGAATCGGCAGCAGAGAAAATTAAGTGCAAAAGTTGGCAGGAGCCTCAAGGGGCCATGCAAGCAGGTCAAATGTTTACTTGAGGGGAACGGCAAACTGAAATAGAGTGGAGACAGACTTGGGGAACTAGGGGCCTTGAAGGAGAGGAGAGTCAAGGTCCCCGCATTCTGAGGAAGGAAAGAGCACATGCGCTACGGACCGCATGAGCATGAGCCCTTTCTTTATCGACCCACAAAAGTGGAAAATAACAGCGTGGTACTAAGCGCATGGCAACGACTAGGAACACAATGGAGAGCTGGACCTCCTTCACACGCGCCCCACGAGGTAATCGGCTTCTCCAGGCCCAGCAGGAGATCAGCAATGCCACGATGCAAATAGGCGTGTTGCTAACAAATGAGCTCGTACGGGGGCTCAACATTCTTACAGAAAGGGGGGTTGGATACAATAGGGTGGAATTTTCGTTGTGGGAGCGTGTAGCGGGTGTCATGGAGCAGGTTGGTAGCCTGGGAAAAGGTGAGTCTTAGGGTGTTTCTTGGGTTCAGGTAGGGCATGTAGTGTTATGATGGTGGGCAGTCGAGTTACAAGAGCATGTTGAATGCTGGGGTAAATCCTAGGGTTTGAAGAGATGGGGGGTTCGGAGAATTCTGATGCCAGGTAGCGTGGATGGTATCGGGGATCTATGTGGCATATGTGGGATAGTTGTGTAGGCTTGGATGTCAGATCATGAAAGTTAGCCCGACCAGTGAGGGCTTAGGTTTGACATTTTGGGTACTGATGCAGTATGGATTAGTTGGGCAGCAGAGTTTAAAGATTGAAGGTGCAAGGTGTTTGGCAGGGAGGCCTGTAGCGAAGGAGGGTCCAGTAGTCAAGGCGGATGATGAGGTGCATTAATGAGGTGTTTTAGCTGTTTGGGTTGAGTAACGGCAAATCTGAAATATTTTTGGTGGATTGCAAGGGGCTTGGTTTGGAACTAGAGTGGGGCTTGAAGAAGGGGAGTCAAGGATTACCCGAGACATTAGCGTTGAGGACTGGGTGAAAGAGCTCAAGCAAGTACTTTACGGACAGCTAATGGGCATGAAGTCACCTTGGTTACTAAGTGTAAAATCATGACTCCACATACAAATGTTGCTGACAAATAAACAGTGCCTGTGTTTGGGGGGTTACTTAATGCCTCGCTATGGCAACAAGACTGGGAACACACATGTGAGAGGCTGGGACATCTACCTGCTACACATCGCGTCTACGCGTTTTTACAGAGCGTACAGTGGGACCTTTCTCAGGCTCAGCAGGATGATAGTCCAAGCAATGCCCACGATGCAGCATAGGCTTGTTGCCTAAAAAAATTAGCTCAAGGGGCTTCATATACATTTTTTTCAGAAAGCAGGGTGCTTGGCCCATAAATATATTGCTTGTACTAGGAGCATAGTACATGCATGCCCACGATGGAGGCATAGGCTTGGTGCCTGGAAAAATTAGCCCAAGGGGCTGTTTGCATTTTGGGTATAAATGCAGGCCTAAGGGCCATGATAGCTTGTTAGCCATGGTGGCTCAAAAATTGCCCAAGGGGCTGTTTTGCATTTTGGGTATAAATGCAGGCCTAAGGGCCATGATAAGCCTCTTAGGCTGGGTGTTCCAAAAATTAGCCCAAGGGGCTGTTTTGCATTTTGGGTATAAATGCAGGCCTAAGGGCCATGAATAGCTTGTTAGCCTGGGTGGCTCCAAAAATTAGCCCAAGGGGCTGTTTGCATTTTGAGTGTATAATGCAGGCCTAAGGGCCATGATAAGCCTTTAGGCTGGGTGGTCTCCAAAAATTAGCCCAAGGGGCTGTTTGGCATTTTGGGTATAAATGCAGGCCTAAGGGCCATGATCAGTTGTTAGCCGTGGCTAAAAAATTGCCCAAGGGGCTGTTTGGCATTTTGGGTATAAATGCAGGCCTAAGGGCCATAATAAGCTTGTTAGCCTGGGTGGCTCCAAAAATTAGCCCAAGGGGCTGTTTGGCATTTTGAGTGTAAATGCAGGCCTAAGGGCCATGATAAGCTCTTAGGCTGGGTGTCTCCAAAAATTAGCCCAAGGGGCTGTTTTGAATTTTGGGTATAAATGCAGGCCTAAGGGCCATGATCAGCTTGTTAGCCAGGGTGGCTAAAAAAATTTGCCCAAGGGGCTGTTTGGCATTTTTGGGTATAAATGCAGGCCTAAGGGCCATGATCAGCTTGTTAGCCATGGTGGCTCCAAAAATTTGCCCAAGGGGCTGTTTGGAAATTTGGGTATAAGTGCAGGCCTAAGGGCCATGATAAGCCTCTTAGGCTGGGTGTTTCCAAAAATTAGCCCAAGGGGCTGTTTTGCATTTTGGGTATAAATGCAGGCCTAAGGGCCATGATAAGCTTGTTAGCCTGGGTGGCTCCAAAAATTAGCCCAAGGGCTGTTTGGTATTTTGAGTGTAAATGCAGGCCTAAGGGCCATGATAAGCCTCTTAGGCTGGGTGTCTCCAAAAATTAGCCCAAGGGGCTGTTTTGCATATTGGGTATAAATGCAGGCCTAAGGGCCATGATAAGCTTGTTAGCCAGGGTGGCTCCAAAAATTAGCCCAAGGGGCTTTTAAATGTTTGCTAACAGAAAATAAAGGTTGTTTCCTTGTCAAAAGGTGTTGTGATGGTTAATGAAACCGAAGTTAAGGTATAGTGTTGGTTTAAGATGAAGCAGCCTCATTACCAGGTTGCAGGAACATGGTTACGCAAATCGTTACTGGTCTTGTACATACTGCTTGTACCAAAAAGACACAATATAATACAATGATTAATTATTTCATATTGATGTTGAACGTGGCACTTCAGCTCTGAGTACTGTCGTCTTCAGGGCTCAAGAAGTCTTGTGAAATCCAGTTCCTATTAAACTTAATTAGAGTAAGCCTGTCTGCATTCTCTGGAGTAAGACGTGTCCTGGTATCAGTTATGATACCCCCAGCGGCACTGAAAACCCGCTCTGATGTCACACTAGCTGCAGGGCATGCCAGCACCTCCAAGGCATACAACGAGAGCTCTGTCCAAGTGTGGAGCTTGGAGACCCAGTAATTAAACGGGACTGCGGCATCAGTCAGGAAGCAGGTACTGTCACTTAAGTATTCTTGTACCATGTTGGTAAGTTTCTGTCTCCGAGAGATGGTTACTGGAGCAACATGGCGCTGCAGGTTCGATGGCTTATTGAACATAGCCCACTTTGCGGACATCTTTCCAGCATCTCTTCTGGACAGCGTGGATAATTGTGCCCCGACCAAAGGCTGCTGTTGCACAGAGTTGCTAACTATGGGCAGAGTGTTGTCTGACGGTGATATTAGAAGCATATTATCCACAAGAACCCTCTTGAAATAGTCAATTGTCAAGCCACGTGGTGACTGAAACAGCAGCGAGGTGAATTTATCTTTATAACGTGGGTCCAGAAAGGTGGCCAACCAGTAGAGGTCGTTGTGCAATATGTTAATCACTCGTGGGTCTTCTAGCAGACAAGTCAACATGAAGTCAGCCATGTGTCCTAAGCTGCATAGAGTCATGTCTTCAGTGTCCTCAGAACGATGTTCAATACCCATTGTATCCGCAAAGTCTGTCTCCGCCTCCTCCTCTCCAGGCCACCCATGGTGGACAGACACAAAGCTGGGGTTGTGAGTACCATCTGGGTTGACATCGGCACCAACAAAAAATAAATCCTCTTCATCGTCTTGCTCCTGTTCCTCTTCAGGAGACAATGTTGCCTGGTCATACTGGCTTTGCTGGCTAGGTACTGCGCTGTTTAAATCTGGCTCCATAGCCATCTGCTGGGCTCTCAATGCTTCATTTTTCTGATTAATGAGGGATTCTTTCAGCAGACACAGCATGGGTATAGTGACACTGATGATGGACTGATCACCGCTCACCAGTTTTGTGCAGTAGTCAAAATTATCAAGAACCTCAGATGTGTCAGCGATCCACACCCACTCCATTGTACTAATATGTCGTGGCTGACTGCCGGTCTGACGGGCATGTTGCAACTGATACTCGGATATTGCCCTCTGCTGCTCATTGATCCTCGATAACATATGGAATGTAGAGTTCCATCGTGTCGGCATGTCACAAATGAGTCTGTGGTTGGGCAAATTCAATTGCTTTTGAAGCAATGAAAGTTTTCCAACCGCTGTTGACGAATGACGAAAATGTGCACAAACTCGACGCACCTTCTCCAGTAGGTCAGATAGCTCTGGTTATGTACGCAGGAATTTCTGCACTACTAGATTCAGCACGTGAGCCATGCAAGGCACGTGCACAAGGTTTCCGAGCTTTAGTGCAGCCACTAGGTTACGACCATTGTCGCTCACCACGAGACCGGTCTGGAGTTGGAGTGGGGATAGCCACTCATCTGTCTGTTGCTTCAGACCTTTCAACAGCTCTACTGCAGTGTGCGGTGTGTGACCTAAACAGATCAGCTTCAGCAGAGCCTGTTGGCGTCTTGCTGAAGCACTGCAGCAAACCTCCCAACTTGGCCGTGATGTTGAGGGCAATTGAGGATTGGTCGAGGAAGCGGAAGATGGTGTAGTGGACATATAGGATGATGCAGAGACCCTGAATGAGGTTGTGCCAGCTATCCGTGGCGTGGGTAGGATGTTTGATGTAACACTAACATCGTTTGGCACACTCTCCACAACGTTGATCCAATGCGCGGTGAGCGAGATGTACCGGCCCTGTCCTGAACTGCTTGTCCACGTGTCCGTAGTAAGGTGTACTTTCCCGGTTACAGCGTTGGTGAGGGCACGCTTGAGGTTGTTAATGACATGCTCATGTAACGCGGGGACGGCACAACGTGAAAAGTAGTGGCGGCTTGGAACCGAGTAGCGTGGTACTGCCACAGCCAAAAGCTCACGGAAAGAGTCTGTACCCAGAAGCCTAAACGGCAACATCTCGACTGCTAACAACTTAGCTATCTGGGCATTTATTTTTTTGGCTAATGGGTGGGAAGAGTGGTATTTCTGCTTCCTTTCGTACAGCTGTGTCACTGATAACTGTAAGGATGTTGCTGACCGAGAACTGTCTGCACTCATGTTCAGTCTCTCTGCAACCGCTGCTTGTGATGAGTACATATGAGCTGGACCAGCTTCAGCAACACTTGATTGTGACGGACGGATCTGAGTTACCGTGGCAGTCTTTGGGTCAGATGACACTGTTGTGGAAGGCTGCACTTTTGACCACTGAATAGGGTGCTGACCAGCCATGTGCTTCCGCATACTGCTGGTGCTCTGGTTTCCTTTCCCGTGGCCTCTGCTTAGCCTTGCATGGTACAGATGACCACATTTTCTTGAGAAGGCCCATCTTTAAAAAATTTCCACACAGTGGCTGACCGACCTCTAGGCTTGACTGTACTCCCTGAGGGATTACTCAGGCCCACATTTGAGACATTTTGTCCAACAGTTGACAAATTTTGAGCCACAGTGGACACATTTTGGGCAACAGTGGTGACTCTTTCAGTTCTGGTGGGAGGAGTAGGCCTTGGTGCCTTTGTTGGTGGGACATACACACTTTCTTTCTCCGTGCTGCTCTGCTGGCTCTGCATCGCAACATTCCACGTGGGATCAGTTGTCTCATCATCAACCCCTTCCTCTTCTAAATCTTCCCGATAACAAGATTGATTTTGCTCCCCAGATGACAAGTGTGTCACTGTCTCATCATCATCATCCTCCAACTCCTGAGACGGTCTAAGACTTTGCTGAAAGACACGTTCATGTGGCCGGGGTGTCTCTAAAACTTGTCCATGATTGGACAATTCTTCATCAAGTATCTCATCTACTACGGAGTCTGGCAAACCAGATTCATGTAAAGGATTATATGTACCAAATAAGTCATCTGAGTGACCCATGTCTGTGTCAACATTTTCATGGGGCTGCTGTTGGTCTGAGGAACTGTGAAGAGGTTGTGGATTAGATGACCCAGCATGGTATGTACCAACAGTAGACACAGTGCTCAAGGAACCTTGAGTGCTGCAAGAACCTGTTGTTGAGGTCTTGTCTGCCAGCCAAGACGTTAGATGGTGTTCGTCTTCCGGCCTCAATACTCGTTTACTTTCCTGACGGGGAAAGTTAGACAGGAGGAACGATCGATCAATCCTCGTCTGTCTGCCCGAACTGGTGGATAGTTGGCCACGACTACCAATGCCTGTACCTCGTCCCTGTCCCTTAGCAACACTTTTTTTGGGATTTGTTTTTTTGGGTGACATTTTATAATTTCTGGTGGCTTTCTGGGGGCTTGTAAAACAAGTAGCAGGTACTATTTCGTGAAAGGTACACACTAGAGGCTAAGATATTTTAAGACAGATGGAAGGTACCGTGCGAGCTGCAGGCAGGACACCGTACAGCAACGCACTGGCACAGGAAAAAATTGTTTAGTACGCAGAACCAGGCACTGTTAGGCTGCGGTGCTGGCTGCGTGCAAGTTTACAAGTACCGTGCGAGCTGCAGGCAGGACACCGTACAGCAACGCACTGGCACAGGAAAAAATTGTTTAGTACGCAGAACCAGGCACTGTTAGGCTGCGGTGCTGGCTGCGTAAAATGTTACAAGTACCGTGCGAGCTGCAGGCAGGACACCGTACAGCAACGCACTGGCACAGGAAAAAATTGTTTAGTACGCAGAACCAGGCACTGTTAGGCTGCGGTGCTGGCTGCGTAAAATGTTACAAGTACCGTGCGAGCTGCAGGCAGGACACCGTACAGCAACGCACTGGCACAGGAAAAAATTGTTTACTACGCAGAACCAGGCACTGTTAGGCTGCGGTGCTGGCTGCGTGCAAGTTTACAAGTACCGTGCGAGCTGCAGGCAGGACACCGTACAGCAACGCACTGGCACAGGAAAAAATTGTTTAGTACGCAGAACCAGGCACTGTTAGGCTGCGGTGCTGGCTGCGTGCAAGTTTACAAGTACCGTGCGAGCTGCAGGCAGGACACCGTACAGCAACGCACTGGCACAGGAAAAAATTGTTTAGTACGCAGAACCAGGCACTATTAGGCTGCGGTGCTGGCTGCGTAAAATGTTACAAGTACCGTGCGAGCTGCAGGCAGGACACCGTACAGCAACGCACTGGCACAGGAAAAAATTGTTTAGTACGCAGAACCAGGCACTATTAGGCTGCGGTGCTGGCTGCGTGCAAGTTTACAAGTACCGTGCGAGCTGCAGGCAGGACACCGTACAGCAACGCACTGGCACAGGAAATTTTTTGTGGAAAAATGGCACCAAAATTATTTGGTAGACTAGTGCCAAAAATAAGAAAAAGCTTAGGATTACAGCTCTGCGGAAAGCTGGGTGAACTAAGCTCTGAGGATGGTGCTGGATTCACTGTAAGGCTGCTCCTATCTCCCTTCCTTACAGTCCTGTACAGCAATCCTCCGTCCTGGTAGTTCTGAAAAGAACTTTTGGGTTATGTGTGAGGAATCTTGACTCCTACACTGCGTCCTGTTAGTTCTGAAAAGAACTTTTGGGTTATATGTGACTCCTACACTGCCTAACTGTCCCTAGATCTGCTCCAAGTCTCCCTGCACTAGGTCAGCTCTTCTCAGGAATGTGCCCAAAATGGCGGGGGCAAGCCTTATATACTGCCTTGCCTGTCATAGATGACATAGGCATCACGATGGACAGCAGCCAATCATAGTCCTGACACAACCAAAGCTGCTATGGCATTACTGACTATGATTGGCTAAGATGCTTGTCCTTCTTCACAAGTTTTCTGACCTAACACGCAATGCTGACTAGTAACATAAAAGATTCTGGATTCGCGAGTCCCGAATAGAGAATACAGGACTCGGAATCGCAGACTCGCTAGGATTCGGACTCGTAGACTCGCTCAGACTCGCTGCTGTTTGGGGAGATTCAAGCTATATAGCGATGTGATAGAGCGAGTCTAGCGAGTCTAGCGAGTGAGAGAAAGTAAACTCTGACAAAACTAAGATTGCCATTTACTTGTATTGGACTCGTTACTGAGCGAGTATTCGCTAAAAGACTCGCCGATTACTGAGTCCAGCGAGTCCCTTAAGAATCGCCGAGTAACGAGTCCTAGCGAGTAGACTTGCTCATCCCTATTGATGATGATGATCCATTGAAAGATGGAGAGATAAGAAGATACCATGTTCCTATGGGAAATAGGAGACCATGCAGAGCTGAATCGATCAATGTAATGATTTGCCTCTGCTACCTATCCTCACAATAACAGTACACATTATGCACCATCATACAGCAGAGGATCACAGTGTGTATTTGTATCTGCTTGGTGACATGATTGCTATTTGAAGCCTGGACCCCCTGTCACATAGAATGGTATATCAGGGCTGAATTGTATGTGTGAGCATGGGGCCGCAGGGCATGCCCCCTCCCTATTCAGACATGTGAGGGGGCGTAAATGTAGGCTGCAGCTCCCAGAATCCACACCCCTGACACGCCTCCTCTTCTCTGCTCCTAGATGAAGCTGACATACAGATATCTAGGGTTCAATGAGGGAGGGGAGATCAAAGGAGCAGGTATGATTTTTTTGAATTATAAGAGATCTATAAATCATAGAACTGCAGTGTGCAGCTCTGCTTCATCATGTAGCAGGGCAGGAACTGTACTAAAAAGTTTTCTCTCACTGGAGATCCCCTTTAATTACCATTTGAAGTGAATGCTTATAAGAGTTTGGAGCACATGGACCCAACACTTCACTGGATGTTGTCCTCCCTGTCTGTGATTCCTTAACCTGCCTTTTCTGTTTGAAATCTCAGCAGTGACCTTACATTCACAGGCCAGAGGCAAGTGGAAAGGTAGGGAATCATAGACAGGGAGGAGAAGAACTTATTAACATGAAACTTCAAATGATAATTAACCTCTTAAGGATTTGGCACTTTTTTTGCAGGACGAGTTGTACTTTTGAATGACACCATTCATTTTATCATATGATTTAATGGTAAGCTGTAAAAAAAATCCAAGTGTGGCAAAATAGAAAAAAAAGTTAATTCTGCAATGATTTTTTCGTTTTTTTCTACTTGGTGTTCATTCTACCATAAAACTGACCTGATAGTATGGTTGTCTAGGTCAATATGATTACAGTATGTAGGTACTAAACATGCATAGTTTTTGTTTTATTTAAGTGGTGAAAAAAAATCTTGATTATATCATGACTTTCTGAGAGCCATAACATTTCAAAATTTTGGGCACTGTGTGAGGGGTTGTTTTATACACCATGAGCTAATGTTTTTATTATTATTTAGGGGTATATACAGTAGGCACGGAAAGTATTCAGACCCATTTAAATTTTTCACTCTTTGTTTCATTTCAGCCTTTTGGTAAATTCCAAAAAGTTCATTTTTTTTCTCATTAACCCCTTCCCGTTGTACAACGTCATGGGCCAGTAAGGGGTGTTTGATGTGAGCTCCGGCGCAGAGCTCACATCAAAGCCCTGACATCTCAGCTGATCCTATCAGCTGAGATGTCAGGGTAACAGCACCGATCAGATCCGGGATCCGATTGGTGCTGTTAACACCTTGGATCCCGCTGTCAATGATTGACAGCGGGATTCAAGGTGACCGCAGCGGGGAACGTGCTATTCCCCGCCTGGACCGGAGGTCCCACGATAGTATTGTGACAGGTGCATCCACCCAAAAATGGTATCATTAGAAAGGTCAGCTCAAGACGCAAAAAATAAGCCATCACCCATCCCCAGATCCCAAAAAATGAGGACACTACAGATCACAAAATATGGCGCAAAAAGTGTGTTTTTTTTCCCCAAAAATTCTGAATTTTTTTTTCACCCCTTAGATACCAGTAAAGGTATATATGTTTGGTATCTACGAACTCGTACCGACCCGAGGCATCACCCCGTCAAGTCAGTTTTACCATATAGTCAACATAGCGGCTAGAAAATGCAAAAAACAGACATGTGATTGCACTTTTTTTGCAATTTCACTGAACTTGGAATTTGTTTGCAATTTCCTTGTACACTATATGGTAAAATAAATGATTGCATCTGAAAGTACAACTCATCCCGCAAAAAACAAGCCATCATATGTCTATATTGACAGAAAAATAAAAAAGTTATGGCTCTTGAAAGCAGGGCAGCACAAAAGGAAAATGAAAAACGAAAAATTCCAGTGTCATGAAGGGGTTAATGTGCCCCTCTACCAGAGCATGTTAAATCCCGCTGTCAGAGATTGACAGTGAAGTTTGACTGATTAGCAGCCTGGCACATGTCAGCTAATCAGATCAGCCTAGGAAAGATGAATACCGTATATACTCGTGTATAAGCCGAGTTTTTCAGCACAAAAAATGTGCTGAAAAGTCCCCCCTCGGCTTATACATGAGTATATATGGTAGCCCCAGCTGTATACAGACCCCCCCCCCCCCCATGGTAACCAGGGCCCCCCTTGCTGCACAACTGTAAAGTAAGATGTCAGTATTCTTATCGCTGCCGCCGCCGCCGCTCCGCTGCTCGGTCACCGTGCTGCTCCGGGTCTTCATGCTTCCTTCTCCGGCGCACAGGAAATTACATCATTGTTCGAGCGCCGGAGAAGGAAGCATGAAGACCCGGAGCAGCGCGGTGACCGAGCAGCGGAGTGGCGGCGGCGGCAGCGATAAGTATACTGACATCTTACTTTACAGGTGTGCAGCAAGGGGGGCCCTGGATACCACGGGGGGGCTGTATACAGCTGGGGCTGCTGTATACAGCTGGGGCCCCTGTATACTACTGATGGGGGGGGAGGTCTGTATACCTCTGGGGCTGCTGCTGTATATACCCCTGGGGCTGCTGCTGTATATACCCCCTGGGGCTGCTGCTGTATATACCCCTGGGGCTGCTGCTGTTTACACCCCTGGGGCTGCTGCTGTATATACCCCTGGGGCTGCTGTATACTACTACTGGGGCTGCTGTATACTACCTCTGGGGCTTCTGTATACTACCACTGGGGCTGCTGTATATACCTCTGGGGCTGCTGTATATACCTCTGGGGCTACTGTATACTACCACTGGGGCTGCTGCTGTATATACCACTGGGGAGGCAGCTGTAACACTGCTGGGGCCTGTATGTACCACTGGGGAGGCTGCTGTATACCACACTGCTGGGGGCTGTATACTACCACTGTGGAGGCCTGTATACCACTGCGGGGGCCTGTATACCACAATGCTGGGGGCTGTATACCTGTGCTGGGGTCCACCCTCGGCTTATACACGAGTCAATAGGTTTTCCCAGATTTTGGGGGCAAAAGTAGGGGGTCGGCTTATACACGGGTCGGCTTATACACGAGTATATACGGTACTCGGCATGCATATGAGCTTGCAACAAAACAAGTGAGATGACCCATGATTGATACAGTACATTATGGGGCATTAAGGGTGTAAAGAAGAACCACAAAGCAACTTTCTTCAATGTGTCTGCAAAGGGGAATAAAATATTTTGTTTTCATGTTTTTTTTTTTTTTTTGCTTCTCCATTGCAGGAATATTAGCAAAGTATGAGTAAACTTTTTTTTTAGTCCAAGCGGGCATTTCGACATATGATGCTTGCCAATCATAAGCACGTTGCAACACTCAAAAGAAAGTACACTTTCCCATTATACCATATAGCAGGTTTCTCATTGTGTGATGAGCTGTGAGCTTTGCTGCCACTAAACATGCTGGGCTTCTTAACCAATCACAGTAATGCCACAGACATCTTGGTTGTGTAATTACTGTGATTGGCTGGCCGCCCAGCATCATAGGGTCTATTTAAGCCCTGCTGCCACCAACTTATGCACATTGCATTTGGAGCCAGCATTGTAGAAGTGTGGCGCCCCTGCGAACCGGTCGCCACTAGATGGCACAGTAGCCAGGATTGGTAAGTCGGTCTCCCCCACACATACACCCAACACACTCCCGATCCTAAGCCCAGCAACGGGATAGCGAGAGGAGCCAAGTTGTGGGTGGAAAGTTAGAGAAGGACCTAGTTAAGGGAGGTGACAACACAAAACAACACCAAGTTGAGTAAGCGAGTTAGCCAAGGGAAGTCGAAGAGTGAAGTCCAATCAGTAGAAGGAGAGGCGAGAACACTAGCAGACAGGACTGCGAGGACACGGACCCGGCAACCTGTGCCACTATGAGGCTAGCTTGGGTCTAAAGGTACCGTCACACGCGGCAATATTGCTAGCAATTTCACTGGCAAGTTGCTTTGAAATCATGGGCACATTGTTATAATTGTACACGGCAACAAAATAGAACAATGTGTCCATGATTTCACTGCAACCAGCAAATTGCAAGTGAAATTGCATGCAATGTTGCCTCGTGTGAAGGTACCTTAAGGCTGTAGACCATGGAGAGAAAAAGAAGGCGTCCAGGTGTGCTTGAATTAGCGAGGACACTGTGAGACTGGGCCGGAACCAGAGTGCCGGCTCTGCTGAAGTGGCCAGGACCCTGTATGCTCCAACCACAAAACTCAGTGGGGTGCGTGGTCTTTATGTCCCGTGACTCAACTTATATAAAATAAAGCCCTATGACGCCTACGATTAAGCAGGAACCTCGGCGGTAATAGCCAGGGTTACGACATCAACACAATTCCTGAACCTATCCCCGGAAGACATCCAGAATCGGGACTATGAAAAAGAGTACAGGCGATACACTGCCATAGATCTTCACTTAGCCTCTCTGGTAGAATATTTAAAGCAAAAGAAGATACCAAGAGGACTACGTGTTAATTTACAGCCCACTCTCTTCGCGGAGAATAAAGAATATTGTGATCGCTTCGAAGGAATTTTAAACAAATGCTCCTTGGATTTAATAACCCTTACAGTGGACTATCTACATGATGAGGTCACTCATCTGAAGGAGAACGTGAAGACAACTGAAGACCAAGAGTTCCTTATCCACAACTGAATACAGCAGTCTACGTTCAAAAACCAACAAAACCATCGCAGAATTTCGTAAAAATCTACAAGAGCGGAAGTGGAAGAAATTTAATAGAGACTTAGAGGACTACAATAACAATACTGTTTATAGATGGCGCCAACAAGAGCAACAACTTGGTATCCTCCAAGATATGACCCCATTGGCTCTAGCAGCAGTCTAGAAAGCTTAGAATACACTTATACCTATCCAAACCATTTTTTAGGTTGACCAAGAAGGTTTTACAGAGGAAGTCAAGGAAGAGGGAAGAGGGGGAGGTCAACACCCAATGCTGTTACGCTCCCAGGTATGGAACCAATAGTGTACAATATTTCATCATGCATTTTATCTCCTAGTGACACACAGGTACTCCAGAAAGGTCTATCCTTCTGCCCGTCACCATCTTTTAATTCCTTTACCTTAGATCAGGAATTAAGGAGATTTTTTTTGTTCATTAAGACTTAAGGTACACTTTGATAAACATACAGACATCATTGAAACTACAAACCCACCATCTTCCTCTAACCAGACTATCACTTTGCAGGGATTAAATCTCCGCTTAACCAGCTCTTTTTCTCCACCGAGATATTACCATCCTGTGAAAATTTTTGTCTACTTGGTGTCCATGGACATAGATAAATTAACTAAGAAAATTGATAAGGTGCATTATAAGATGAAACACAACCTTACAAAAAATGAGACAATAGCCCTCAGACAGTTACAGGATAGAAAACAAATTGTAATAAAAGCTGCAGATAAGGGAGGACAATCGTGGTGATGGACAAGTCTAAATATGTAGGGGAAGTTTTAAGACAGTTACAGGATCACACAACATATAGACCCTTACAAAGAGATCCCATAAATGAGATCCGGACAATCATTAAAACTAAGGTCGATCATTATCTTGAGATAGGAACAATTGACACGAAATTAGCAACCTTTTTACAGGCCCTTCACCCAGTAACACCAGTCTTTTATATCTTGCCTAAGATACATAAAGACCCTTACAACCCACCCGGACGCCCAATTGTAGCCTCCACTGACTCTATCCTATCTCCAATTGCAATCGTCCTGGATCGTATGATAGCACCATTGATTCATACCATCCCCTCTTACATAAAAGATACCACTGATTTTTTTATCCAGACTACACAGTTTAGGCTACTTTCACATAACGATTTTCGGTCATCCGATTGTATCCGTTTCAAAACGGATACAATCGGATCCGAAATCGGACCCATGTTCCCCTATGGGAATCAGATGGGAACGGATGTGCCACTATTGGCATCCGATTTTGGCACCATCCGATCCCATCCGATGTAATCACGGGCACAAAATCGTAGCCTGCTACGATTTTGTGTCCGTGACTCACATCGGACAGCCTCGGATCACTGCTGATCCGAGGCTGTCCGATGTGCCCACAGCATAGGAGCCTATGGACATCGGATCTGAGTTCACCTCAGATCCGATGTCGGCTCCGTATTTCCCTGTCTTTCCCTACTCCTGCCTCCTCCATCTTCTTCCCTCTCCTACTCTATATGATGTGCCCCCGCTATTCTATCTGTGTCCCCCGCTCTTCTATCCTCATCTATCCCTATCCTGTCCTCTCCCTGGGTGTAAAAAAATAAAAAAAACTCCTCCGGGAGTATACATTACCTGTCACCGCTCTCACGCTGCCGCACGATCAGGGCTAAAGGACCTGTGATGATGTAAGAGCCCGGTCACATGACCCGGTCAGCTGACCGGGTCATATGACTCTTACATCATCACTGGTCCTTTAGCCCTGATCGTGCGGCAGCGTGGGAGCGGTGACAGGTAATGTATACTCCCGGAGGAGTTTTTTTTATTTTTTTACACCCAGGGAGGGGACAGGGGACAGGATAGGGATAGATGAAGATAGAAGAGCGGGGGACACAGATAGAATAGCGGGGGCACATCATATAGATTATAAGAGGGAAGAAGATGGAGGAGGCAGGAGTAGGGAGAGACAGGGGACCGCAGGATCCACACGGATCCTGCAGATCGGATGGCTATTTGCCATCCGATTGCAGGGATCCGTATGGATCCGTGCCTGTCCGTGGGATCCCCCTTCAAAGTCGGATCCCACGGACAGGCACAAAAACGTTATGTGAAACCAGCCTTAGGAGACATGCCACCCGGTTCTACACTGGTCACACTAGATGTGAACAATCTTTACACTAGCATTGACCATAGTCACGGGTTGGAAGCCATGCAATGGTTCCTAGGACTACATCCACAGTTCTCAGACGAGATGAGAACCTTTGTCCATGATTTTTTGGACATTGTATTGACAAAAAAATATTTTTTATTCCAGGATGACTTTTTTGCACAGGTAAAAGGAACCGCAATGGGGAGCAACGTAGCGCCTTCGTACGCAAACGTATACATGGCACAGTTCGAGGACCGCTACATTTACAATAATCCCCTATTTATATCTTACTCAAAACTTTAGCTACGATTCATAGATGACATATTCATAGTATGGACAGGCAGTATTTGTGATTTACTTTTACTATTTGACTACATGAACACCACGACAACAGGCCTCACATTTACCATCCATCATGACACAAACAAAATTAATTTTCTTGATACCCTAGTGATCATAGACACTGCAGAAAAATTGAAGTGGATCTATATAGAAAGCCCACTGACAAAAATAGCCTCCTCCATTTTGAAAGCAGTCACCCTAAACACGTCAAAAAGGCTCTACCAAATTCACAACATATTAGAGTCCACCGCATCGTCTCCGATCCGGCAATCAGAGAGTTAAGACACGAGGAGATGACTCAGAAATTTATCAACAGGGGTTACCCCCCACAGTTAGCATCTCCCAGGACACAATCATCACAACAGAGGATAAATACCACAAAACGAGTGTCATTCGTACGGACATACCATCCATATAACACCGTAATACAAGGTATAATCCACAAACACTGGCAGATTTTGGGCAATGCCTATCCCAATATAGACGAATTCCAAAACCCTCCACTGTATTGCAATAAAAGGGCTTAAACCTTAAAGATAAATTAATACGAACCGACATAGGCTCTAACACCAAAAAATCCAGACAGACTTTCCTTGCTACCCCTCGTCAAGGCAACTTTCCATGTAGGAATTGCCTACAATGCTCAAACCTTGTAAAAGGGAATACCTTTATTCACCTTAGGTCGGGTAAAACCTTTTTCATCAATGACTACCTGTGATTCTTCATATGTGATATATTTGATCAAGTGTCCGTGCGGTCTCGGATATGTTGGGGAGACTACCCAGCATGTCCGAGACCGCATATGCAAACACCAGTCGACTATTCGTTGCAAGAACACCCTTTTGCCAATACAGAAAAAAGAAAAGCGGCACTCACCGAGGATGCAGAAAGCGGTGTCCTTTATTGGGGTTGCAGATACATAGTGCAGGGAGGAGGGACCGGAGTGACGACGGCACCGTTTCGGGCTCTCGCCTTTCTACGGGTACCTGTGACCCGTAGAAGGGCGAGTGCCTGAAACGGTGCCGTCGTCACTCCGGTACCCCCTCCCTTCACTATGTATCTGCAACCCCAATAAAGGACACCGCTTTCTGCATCCTCGGTGAGTGCCACTTTTCTTTTTTCTGATTTGGACTATGTTTTTTGCTTGGCACCTTGAGTGATTTCTGTGGCTCCTGTCCATGTTCGCCTCCTAAAGTAGGAGTTCCCCTGAAGGTGGTGCCATCATTTCCCTCTTCTGTTTCACCTTTTGCCAATCATTTCTTGTCTATGGGTCATTCTATTTCTCAGTTGAAATTCCACATTTTGGAACACATACCACCATTACGGAGAGGGGCGACAGATTACGTTATCTCAAACAACGAGAATCCTTTTGGATTCACAAGCTACAGACTTTGGAACCTAATGGGTTAAATCGGGAATATGAGGCCACATACTGATACACATTCTACTAATCTTTATGGATGTCCATGAAGTACATTAGGTTTTTCTCCCATTATGACTGGTCAAATGTTCCCACAGATATACCTTGTGCCACTGAGATAGGAATTATTGAAACATTTTTTATTTATGAAATAAGACATTCTATGATTAACCTATTAATTGTTGTTATGGGTCCAATTGAATGCCTGGATTCACATATGTTAAAAGTACTGTATATAGAATTATGGATGGCAAATGTTATCAAAAAGCATTATTTTCAATGAAATATGTTACTCATTAACACTATTCTTTCCTACTCTAGATTCCCTAAAAATGGAAAACACCACAGTTTTTGTATCCAGTACATTTTGGCTATCTATACCATGCTATTTTCTAGTGTATATACACACACAAAAAATAGGACTGGAATAAATATAGACATATGATAAAGCATGAACGATCGCTAAATAAATAGTTTAAACAATTTCCCAAAGAGGAAAGAAACGATCATACGGTCAGATATATGAAAGTGTAAATTTTATTAAATAGACAATGTGCGGTACAAGGGTGGGGGTAAGGTAGAAAAACCAGCATTTATACAAAATTATTTCTTGAATTGATCATACATGTATACTCTTACACAATTAGAATATAACTATATATAATTTTTATCTGTAAACATCAGTACACATGTACTAAGTATTGGGTAAAGAATAAATATAGTATAATTTAGTTACTCCAATTTATATATACTGTCATGTATTATATATTGCACAGGCCCGATACAAAATTATTAGGGATATACTTAAAACTATATTTTTTATTTATAAATCAAATCAATTAGGTGGGAGGATCCTAGAAGTTTATCATTATGTACAGTCAGGGCCGGCTCCAGGTTTTTGTGGGCCCCAGGCGAAAGAGTCTCAGTGGGCCCCCTTTAACACATACTGGCTATATAATATAATATAAAGGGTGCAGACTGTATTATATATCTATATGTATAACCCCCATAAATATATTCCCTCTTGTGCTGTCTCTACCATCTCTGTGCCTGTCACCTCCTTGTGCGCTGTCTCCCCCCCTGTGTGCTATCTCTCCTCTGTATGCTATCTTCCCCCTTTGTGCGGTCTCTCCTTTGTACGCTGTCTCCCCCCTGTGTGCGGTCTGTCTTCTGTACGCTGTCTCTCCTCTACTGAACTGCACCACCAATAGGGTTATCCCTAGGACCGTAACTTGAAGCTCATAGGCCCCGATACAAAAGCTCCAACTAGTCTCCCAATTATTGCAAATTTTTAATAGCACAAGGCTACATTCACACTGTGCGTTTTTGCAACTGGTTATTGCATCCATTTTGTGCAGTGCATTGCACAAAACGGATCACGCAAATGAATTCTCAGCCAAGTCAATGGGTTTTCATTTTTGCGTCAAGCATCGTAAGCACCCTGTGTGACTGAGATAATCGGCTATGGAGTTTTGGCCATCAGAAGACCACTGTGTGATTGAGACCAGTGGCTATGGCGTTATGGGCATCGGAAGCCCACTGTGTGACTGAGACCTGCGGCTTTGGCGTTATGTGCATCAAAAGCCCCCGGTGTGACTGAGCTGCTCATAGTACTGTGCCACTTCAGCTCTGCACCGCTGTTGGGTGATGTTATCACCAGGACTCTTCTTATAGACTAAAAGGCTCCACAGACTTATTTGCATATAGACTAAAAGGGGCGCACAGCTGTGAGCACACCACTGCGCCCTTGTGGCCATGATGTCAGGAGAGAGGGGAACTTTGGGGGGAGAGGGCTGAGACCTGTAGCTAGTACAGGGTGCCCTGTTTCAGGTGCCAACACAGCCTTACCCTGCAGCCCTTCTGCCTCTCACAGCCACATTACACAGCAGGAGCCTCCTCCTGGTACAGCGGTGCTCTCCTACCTTCACCTGCATGTGTCGCGCTGTCACCGCTGTGGAACGGCCAAGTGTTGACAACCAGTGGCGGCTCTGAGTACACGGCGCAGAGCTCGTACAGCGCCGGGGAGCCGCCCGCCATCACTGCCGGAAATAGAGCAAGTACCCCTCCATGGCGTCCCGACCAGTGGGGCACCACAATAACAGACCTGGCCCAGTGTGTGAGGGGGCTGGTGCCCTATATACATGTATGTCCCAGGCAGGTTGTGTGCTAACAGACCTGATCCATTGTGTGAGGGGGCTGGTGCCCTATATACATGTATGTCCCAGGCAGGCTGTGTGCTAACAGACCTGACCCATTGTGTGAGGGGGCTGGTGCCCTATATACATGTATGTCCCAGGCAGGCTGTGTGCTAACAGACCTGACCCATTGTCTGAGGGGCTGGTGCCCTATATACATGTATGTCCCAGGCAGGCTGTGTGCTAACAGACCTGGCCCAGTGTGTGAGGGGGCTGGTGCCCTATATACATGTATGTCCCAGGCAGGCTGTGTGCCAACAGACCTGACCCATTGTGTGAGGGGGCTGGTGCCCTATATACATGTATGTCCCAGGCAGGCTGTGTGCTAACAGACCTGGCCCAGTGTGTGAGGGGGCTGGTGGCCTATATACATGTATGTCCCAGGCAGGCTGTGTGCTAACAGACCTGGCCCAGTGTGTGAGGGGGCTGGTGCCCTATATACATGTATGTCCCAGGCAGGCTGTGTGCTAACAGACCTGACCCATTGTGTGAGGGGGCTGGTGCCCTATATACATGTATGTCCCAGCCAGGCTGTGTGCTAACAGACCTGGCCCAGTGTGTGAGGAGGCTGGTGCCCTATATACATGTATGTCCCAGGCAGGCTGTGTGCTAACAGACCTGACCCATTGTGTGAGGGGGCTGGTGCCCTATATACAAGTATGTCCCAGGCAGGCTGTGTGCTAACAGACCTGGCCCAGTGTGTGAGGGGGCTGGTGCCCTATATACATGTATGTCCCAGGCAGGCTGTGTGCTAACAGACCTGACCCATTGTGTGAGGGGGCTGGTGCCCTATATACATGTATGTCCCAGGCAGGCTGTGTGCTAACAGACCTGGCCCAGTGTGTGAGGGGGCTGGTGCCCTATATACATGTATGTCCCAGGCAGGCTGTGTGCTAACAGACCTGACCCATTGTGTGAGGGGGCTGGTGCCCTATATACATGTATGTCCCAGGCAGGCTGTGTGCTAACAGACCTGACCCATTGTCTGAGGGGGCTGGTGCCCTATATACATGTATGTCCCAGGCAGGCTGTGTGCTAACAGACCTGACCCATTGTGTGAGGGGAATGGTGCCTTATATACATGTATGTCCCAGGCAGGCTGTGTGCTAACAGACCTGACCCATTGTGTGAGGGGAATGGTGCCCTGCTGTATGTTCCGGCGCCTGATGTGTGATGGGCATCATTGTGGGCACATTACACATGCGGCTGAGATAAAATAACGGCAGGACTGCTCCCAATGGCAGCTGGAGAAGTTTCCCTTCCTTCCTCCCAGCCTCCCAGGTATCCAGCTGACCTGTGACTTCACTTTCTGTTACTGAGGAGCGGCGGTATGGCACGCGTGGTGTGCGGCGGGCCGGCCCTCAGTGCATCTGCTGACACGGAGCGCTCATGCTCCGGCTCCATACACAGGGCTGAGGAGGAGGACGGGGCAGACACCCACATAGCTGTGAGCAATGGTAGGAGTGGGGCGGTCTCCTCCAGCGTGTCCCGCCCACTCTGCTCAGCTGCCTCCAGATTGGATTGTGGATGCTGCTGGGGGAGTCTTGCAGACACGCCCCTGGATACCCGACCGCGGCCTTAGTGATAGGGACAGGGGCTGCCGGCCTGCCTCAGAATAGAGAGAAAAATGCAGAGACTGCAGGGGACAGTAATCATTGCAGTGCGATGGCACAATGACAATGTGTGTCGGCAGTGGTGGGCCCCTGTATCAGGTCAGGGCCCCGGCACTTGCCCAGGTATGCCGAGTGCTGACGCCGGCCCTGTGTACAGTAGGTATATACCCTGCACAAATTACAATATACTACCAATATCATGTTTTTTAGCTCATCCTATATGTACAGAATCAATCAGGTAATCACTATGCTATTGCATGTTATTCTAGCAGCGTCCGATATAACATGTCCCTCCAGGACTTAGAATCACCTGTGTATGCAGGCTTCAATTACCTATAGCCTCTCAGTACTGCACTAGAGATTTCTAGAGATGGTTTATTTCACTACTGGTGTTCCAGCCTCTGATACGGCTGATGGTTCTCCCACCCCACGCGCGCAAGCTAAGGACGGAGTGTAGTCCTTGCTGCGGTGGTGGACAGGTACGTAATTTACGTAAATGATGGTAGTGATAAGATTGTTCCATCTCTCCAGATGATGTGCCACTTTTGTAGACAAGGTATAGAGGTAGCAATTATGCCCACTGGCTGGATAATAAATCATGTTACTGACGTGCCATATGCACATGAAGAAACTGGTTATATAGCAATCCCTGGCACTGCTCCAGAACTCAAGTTGTTCAGACAAAATATACATGCCCAGCTAACGACAGTCAATCCGCAAGGGGTCTTGTTGCAAGAAGTATATGCAAGAAAGCTATATGACCCAGTTGTTGCCCCACTGAGGGGTAGATGGGGCCGACACAGTTGGATGTTTTATCTGTTTTATCTGGTGACAACCATTCCAGTTCCAGTCCTCAGACTGATTCTGACTGACTGACTGACTCCAGTGACGCAACCAGTTCCAGTCCTCTGACTAACTGCCTTCCTAACACCACTGACTAGTTTCCATAACGTGCACACAGTATAAGCAAGGTGTGAAGCTTGCTATTTCTGCTGACTTGGTTACGGACCAATTTCACTTCTCTCTTCCCCCCCCCCAAGGTTTAGAGTGTTCAGAATAAACATAAAAGCCCGGCTCACTGAAGGTATCCCAGTTGACTCCCCTTTATACAACCCAGCTGACAGTGGTGACCTTGAGGTGTGGGCAGCCATAGCCAAGATAGAAGTATAGAGACTTGTGTTTAAGCTATAACATGGGTGTTAGTCAGTCAAAGCCTCAGCAAGTTACCCCCAAGAGACCTTGTGGCAGAGAGGAAAGAGAGGAAGTATGTAAACAAAGGGAAGAAGTATGTAAAAAGAAAGGGAAGAAGTATGTGAAAAATGGAAGAAGTATAGTATGTCAAGAATATGAAGGTCCTCTTAAAACTGATGGGATCCACAACCCATGGAGGACGCTTAGATGAGAAGGAGTGGAAGGAAGTGATAACAAGTCAAAGAGCTTTTGAAGGACGCCAAGGGTTTGGAAAATGCAGAAGCATGGTATAAGGATACGAGGAAGTTATGGAAGTTATTGTGGATTGAACATCGTGACGTGTATGCGTGTACACTGACAAGATGACACTGGCAGAAGCTGCTGCACCCGTGCCTATGCTGACACATTCCAGATACCCACACTGACCCACCACCCTGTGTCCAGTTCTCAATATGGATGTCACACATTACACTCCAGTGAACCAGGGTGCACCCACTTCGTCTCAAGCTGCCGTCTTAGCACAGACCAGACCCTGCTCTGCAGCAGTATCCGGACTATACATCAACAGGGACGGGGATGAAACAGGAGATGGAGAGGAGGAGGCTGCCGAAAAAGAATATCAGATGGCATGGGGACAGGAGAATTTCCCAGTTGGGCCTGTAGCTAGGCCAAAAATTCTACAGTATCTCTCCCCAGCGTCAGTGGATCCCCTCTCATCACTAGAAAATCATGGAGGCATGCCTTTAATGAAGACAGAACTGTCACAATTGGGAGCAGAAGGTGGAGACGAGCAGACACATCATCAGCTACAGTCTACTTCCCCGGCACAGCACACTCCCCAGGATAGGGGAGGTGGGAGACAGACCTTATCAATGTACGAGGGTACACAGGCCACAACAGGCAGCTCTACGCATGGCTCAGATCAATCACACCGACTGGCACAGTATGAAGACCCTCCACAGCATGTTTCCCATCCTAGGCGAGGCAGATATATCTCCTGGAAGCCTCAGGAAGCTGCCTGATTGGTGAACACCTTACCAGACACTGACAAGCAACCTATGCCCTTTCATCGGAAGATGAGCCAGATTCAGAAGACTCACGCTGCCTTATGGGAAGATCTTATGGGATTGGCTTCTACCCGCGCCACGAGCACCCGTCCTCCAGAGAGTCCGGAAATCTACAAAGAGCCCATGATCCCAATGTGAAACGAAATGGGGTGAACGGCCACAGAATGGACATGACTCTGGCTGAACTGCAGGAGATGGCGGCGAGACAACAGCAGCAGATCGAGGCCCAGCAGCTAATGCTGGCTACAAAGGAGCAGCGCTTGAAGTACCTGAAGCAGCAGTACCAGCATCAGCAGCAGCAGGCCAGTAAGCAGGAAAAGCTGAAACGTCTGCGGGAGATTGCAGAAAATCAGGAGGCAAAGCTGAAGAAAGCGCGGGCCCTAAAAGGCCACGTGGAGCAGAAGAGGCTCAGCAATGGCAGGCTAGTTAAGGAAATCGAACAGATGAATAACATGTTCCAACAGAAGCAGAAAAAACTGATGGTGGCCGTGACCAAAGTGGAAGAAATGAGCCACCAGCTGAAAATGCTGAAGAACGGTCGTATCGAGGGCTATCACGACAACCAGTCTGCTGTCGTTGAACTCGACCATTTCTACAAAGAGCTTCAGTTGAGGAACAAGCTGATTCAGGAGCAGAATGCCAAACTGCAGCAGCAGCGGGAGAGCCTGAACAAGCGCAACTCCGAGGTGGCCGCCATGGAAAAGCATGTCAACGAGCTGCGGGACCGACTCTGGAGGAAGAAGGTGGCTCTGCAGAAAAAGGAGAAAGTGTAGAGAAGTTTTACTACCGGCTGAGTCAAATGTTCACAGATCTGGGATTTGATCACCATGAGAAGTCCTATAGCCAGATATGGATACAAGCCTTTGTCCAAGCCTTTGTCTTGAACCTGTACAGAAGCAGGTCCAGACGACGAGACCTGAATACAGACGATTGGACCCAGATATTATATTTCAGGTGGCAAGGGGCATAGAAAGGAACAGGCCATCAAAACCTCGCCGGAACCGTAATGTTATTGTGTCGCAGAACCCAGGAAACAGGGGTGGACCAAGAAGTGGAGTCACCTGTTGCAATTGTGGGAAGATAGGTCACATAAGGAGGCACTGCAGATCTTTTCAACATCGCAGTCAGACAGCTGAGCCCAGAGCACCATTGCAAGAAAAGCTGCTGCAGGATTTCCCTCCACCG
Organism: Allobates femoralis; assembly: GCA_033576535.1. Taxonomy (NCBI): domain Eukaryota; kingdom Metazoa; phylum Chordata; class Amphibia; order Anura; family Aromobatidae; genus Allobates; species Allobates femoralis. The sequence goes on along the minus strand of JARQOC010000002.1, from coordinate 209,059,332 downwards.
CCACCCGCCCCCTCCACCTAGCTAAAGGACATAGGCAAGCCAGATCCACCAACTTACAATATGCTCTGCAAAGCCAACAGACAAGCTTGCGGCCCGACTCCTACTGTATGTATGGAGGTATAAGGAAGATCCATGCCCTTCTTGGTGGATACCAGTGCAGCCAGAAGCGTGGTAAGATTTGCTGACTTACCTGACTCAGACTGCCTCACAGAAAAAACCATCCCATGTGTGGGTGTTGATGGAGTCATCAAGTATACTCCTATGACCCGCCCATTGCGTGTCAGCCTGCAACCCAAACAGAGCATGTTATCTCGATTGGTGGGGTCCAACACCTGTCCAGTGAACCTACTGGGAACTGACTTACTGACGAAGTTACATGCCAACATTTCCTTCCAGGAAAATTGTACTGTCACACTTACTACGGCTCTGGACCAGGAAGAAGTTTCACGGGTTTTCGTCCTCTTTCACTTTGCTGAGACAATGCAACCTATGGAAGCAACCTGGCTTTCACAGATACCAGACATCCTGTGGGCCCAAGGCCATGAAGACATTGGAAAACTCCCAGTCCAGCCATTAAATACAAAAGGGGTTTGGGGAACAAGAGGCGCAATAGTGCCCTTATCACTAGACACTAATTCAGCACCCTGGTGAGCAGAAAGGGGTCCACTCACCTGATCCAGTTGTGTCACCCACAACTGGTTTGAAGACGTGTTAGGAATAATATCCTGATGGCTGCTGCTGGACCTTCACCGAACCACTCAGACGTGGAGGAACATCATGTTACTTGGGAAAAGGTGTATGGCGATCCGCGCTGCCAGACTGACTCGCATCAAAGAAGACACTTGGAGATGAAGTGTTGATCAGATCCTTCTTTTATTCACCGAAACGCGTCGGTGAATAAAAGAAGGATCTGATCAACACTTCATCTTTAAGTGTCTTCCTTGATGCGAGTCAGTCTGGCAGCGCGGATCGCCATACACCTTTTCCCAAGTAACATGGAGTCCAGCCATTGGAAGTCAAGCTTAAACCAGGAGCCTGCTTACCCCGTAAGCACCAGTACCCTCTCTCCATTGCCCAATCGGATGCTATCACACAACAACTGATGCCTTACGTCAAGAATGGAGCAGTCATCCCGACAAAGTCACCATTCAACACCCCACTGGTTCCAGTCAAGAAGAAAACGCCAAAGGGACAACCTCCCAAGTTTCACATGGTGCAAGATCTACAGGCAGTGAATGAAGCCACAGTCTTGGATACTCCGATTGTGCCGTCCTTGGATTGTGGATGCATCAGTCCACATGCAGCCTCTCAATGACTGCCTCAAAGACATTCCTTTCTGTCTGACAACTGAAGCCATTGATGGATTCTACACACTGAAGGAAGCCATCATATGCTCTCCTGCCCTTGGACTCCCTGACTACAAGAAACCATTTTGCCTGTTTGTAATGGAGAAGAAAGGACATGCCACTGGAGTCCTAACACAGGTCCATGGGGAAAGACAGCACGCACTGGGATACTACTCTGTCAGACTGGACCCAGTTGCCCGTGGAGCACCTTCATGCCTGAGAGCTGTCTTTGCTACACACCTACTGCTGGACAAGACTGCTGATACATCTCTCTGCTGCACGGCACCTACGGCTACAATGTTCCCTTCTACTCCCAGACAACGTGACAATCTCCAGGTGTGATGTCTTGAACCCTGCAACTCTCCACCCTCTTCCAAGGGGGGAATGTGACGTCTCTGACACTTCGGTGGAAGAGGAAGCCGACTTTGAAATGGGTTAGCACGACTGTCTGGCGCTTATGAGACAAGAAACCTCCGGATTTGACCCAGTCACAGATACGCTGCTGGAAGACCCAGATTTGACTCTCTTCGTGGATGGATCAAGATATGCGGACCAAGAAGGACGGTTTCACATGGGTATGGCGGTGGTCACAGAAGATACTGTGTTGATGGCCAAACCACTACCCGCATCCATGTCTGCACAGGAAGCAGAATTAGTTGCATTGACCGAAGGTTGCAAGATGGCAGCCCAGAAGAAAGCGAACATTTATACCGATTCTTGACATCTGTCATGACTACGGGCCTATCTGGAGAGCAAGAGACTTCATTACAGCCAATGGAACTTCAATACGCCACCATAGAGCGGTGAAGGAATTGCTAGAGTTCTTGCTGATGCTAGAAAGAGTCACGGTACTTAAGGTAAAGGCACACACTGGAGGGACCTCAAGAGAAGCTGTGGGGAATGACTTGACTGAAAGGGAAGCTAAGGAAGCAGCAGTGAAGCCACTCATCACAGAACTCTCCAACTTGTATCTCTTGACAGACTCAGGACAAGAAGAAGACTCCGGACAAGAAGAAGATTAGGACAAGAAGAAGACTCAGGACAAGAATAAGATCCGGACAAGAAGAAGACCCGAACAAGAAGAAGACGGATGAACAATCCTGGGAGAACATGTTCCTGACCCTGCAGAAGCAAGCATCCAATGAAGAGAAGGAAAAATGGATCCAAGATGGAGCTGTGCAGGTTGAGAAGCATCTGATACTACTGAAAGGAAAACCATGCCTCCCACAGCCCTCTGCCCAATGATTACCAGATGGGCCCATGGCCCCACCCATGAATCAAAATGAAGATGCACAATCTTGTGAGACAGTACTACCATGCACCTGGCTTTTCAACAATGAGCAAATTACACCAGAGGATGCCTAGTCTGTGCCCGGTGTAACCCAGGGAAAACAGAGAAAACTCCACAGAATGTACACCTAGACCCTTGCTTCCAACGCATACAGATTAATCACATTCAGATGGCATCCTCAGGAGGATTTGAATATACACTGGTAGTCGGGACATATTCTCTGGATGGCCAGAAGCTTTCCCTGTGAAGAACCAATCTGCTAAAACCACTGCAAAGAAACTCCTCTCGAGATAGTGTGCAGATATGGGGTCCCAGAAACCATAGAGAGTGACCAAGGGCCAGCATTCGCAGCCAATCTGACCAAAGAGATATGGCAGGCCCTGGGGATAGAGTCAGCTCTTCATACTCCGTATCATCCCAAAAATTCAGGAAGGGTCGAGAGAGGAAAATGGGTATTAAAGGAAAAAAATGCTGAAAGCAGCGCAGGAAACGGGAAGCCGTGGCATGAAAGTCTTCCCCTCGCATTGTTTAGTGTCAGACCACACCCAGCTAGTGCAACTAAGCTAAGTCCCTATGAAATTCTGTTTGGAAGTGCCCCTGAGTAGGGTTGTTTGACCTAGAGTTTTTTTACCGAATTAACAAAGCATTTGACTAAAATACATTCTTGAGTTCTTTCCTCTCTCCCAGATCCTCAAAGCTTGGAAGGAACCCATAAGATCCAGCCAGGAGATTTGGTTTTCATCAAAAGGTTCAGCAGACGTGCCCTCGAGCCCAGATACGACGGCCCCTTCCAAGTCCTGCTGGTCACCTCCACGGCTGTGAAGGTTGAAGGAAGGCCTACATGGATCCACGCATCCCACTGCAAGAAGCACCAGATCCAGAAGCCAAAAATGGTTGTTTTGCTCCTTAATCCTGATATACATACTCAGTATAAAGCAGAGGAGAGCAGGTCACAAGAGGGTGGAAGGTCATGTAGGAGAGAATATGGGAGATCATACTGGGACGTCATGTTAGCACCACAGCTACAAGGGTCACATATCAGTTTGACTTCTACACCATAGTAAACAGATGCACACAACACGAGATCTACAACAGCTATGGGTAATATGGGGGATATAGACCAGTCCAGGCAAAAGAACGCAAAGATAAATGGGTAGAAGCCTGCCAGACCACATGATCCTGACCAAGGGTAGCTGGGAGCATAGCCAAAGCCCTAAAAGGACTCACAGACCTGTCAGAAATATTAGCTCATAATTCTGGTGTTAAGGATTCATGGGACACTTGGTTTGGTGGTGGGATGGATGGCAGAGAGCACTTATCAAACTAGGTATAATAATCCTTTGTGTTCTATTCGTAGTGGCTCTAATTTCAGCTGTGTAATACCTTGCATCAAGAAGATAATGTCTCACGCCATGAAGGAGACAGTGACAACAACGTATGCAGATCTCAGAGGCCCTGATGATGAAGGAGGAAATATACCCTGAGAGTGATGCCATTGCCATTACTGCAAGACCCCTTGGAGAATTACGAGAACTTGAGACCCATCTTGGATAGTAGAATTGGGACAGTTTAGGGTGCGGCAAGACCAACTACAAAGGCATCTCGACGATACGGTTTGTCTCAATGTTGGTGAAGACTCCTTTCCCCTCCTCTACCTTTTCCCCTCTCTGCCGCCTAGGGCAAAGATTTAGGTAATATTTTGAATGATTTCAAAGGGGGGAATGTTATGGCAATAAATAGTTAATGACTTATATAAGTCTTATGGAAGTCATTCAGAAATCTTCCAGTGTGCAGACTGCAGCATCCCCCATCCTTTCCCCTCCCTTCGAATCCTGTCTTGGAATTAGCTGCATAGAAGTTCCTTATCAGCATGGACTGAATGTACTTTAATGTACAATTCAAGGCTAAATCGAAATGCTAACTAACACACAGAATGAATTGAATGTTTTTCAGAATAAAATGTAGACTCAGCATAATATGATGCAATCACCTAGAAACACCCCTAAGGAATGCCCCTTTAATGATACCTAATAAAACTGTTAACCCCTCCTAAAATAAAGGTCTTTGACATGGGTGTCAGCATGGTTCTTTTGGTGGCTTGCACACACTCAGACAAAGCACCCAATTTGGTGGCAGACAATTAAAATGACAGCCCACCCAAAAGGTGTGGAGTGCATCCATTACAGTACCCTCTGATGGAAGATCAGTGAGTTAGTATGATAATAGGGCAATTAACTGGTGCGCACAGCAGGAGATAAAGTCCTGGCTGGACACTGATAAAAACACTGTTGAACATCTAATGGCCAGACTGAAAGTCACCTTAGATACCTGTACTGCTTCAAAGTTGAAAATAAGATTCTTCGGGTATAAACAGAGAGTGCAGGATAGCATAAGAGACTTTGCTTTAAACCTCTAAGAAGAGGGCAATGAAACAGACAGACTCTTATGGTACCTTTACACGCCGCTACCGAAAGGTAGAAACCGGCAGGTATCGGAGACAATTGTACCTTTTACCTTCAAAACACAGTGAAGTGGAGGCGTGTAATTCATGTTGTACCTTCCTGTCTCTTTGGATACCTGTCTTTCAGCCATGCAGAAAAACAAGCAGGTATAACCCCTATGGTGGCGGCGTGTAATCGGGGCACAGGCACGGTATTTGAGTTACCTGGACGTGCTACAGCGTCATGTATACCACGCCCCATCAGCTATCATTGGTGGGGACTACTGTGTACCCATTGGCTGTCCCTGCACAGGGCGGCATATTTAACGAAGCTGACCAGTCACAATACACTATTTGCTATAGCGTCATATATTAGGCAGCCTCCCTGCGCTGGCTGGCCAATCATGATGTTATTGCATTGTCCAATCACCGTACGAGCGTCGCTAATACACTACTCTGTCACACCTATGTAGTTATGGCGCACAATATGTACCCCATATTCCCTGTTGTAGCTGGCGTGTAAATCAGGGAAGGTGCTCCACAGAAGGTAACCTGCGGCACCCGTCGGCACTTCCGGGGAATGAAAATACCTTCTGTGGAGCACCTTGTGGCAGTGTGTATTTGCAGCATCAGGTACCGTTAGCAACCATTGAAAACGCGCTCGTGCACGATGCGGTGCCTACCTGTTGCTACCCTCGGTAGCGGCGTGTAAAGGTACCATAATGGTGTGCCAGAAGAGAACAAGTTGATTGTCAAATAGTTTATTGAGGGGCTCCTATCCCTTGTCCACAGAATCCAACTGCATATGAAGGCCAACAGAACCCAGATCTAGACTTTGCACAATTTAAAGACAGGGCCATCAAGATACTGCAAGAAGAAACAGCCAGTGGCCCAGAATCTGCATAACACCTGGCCATAACATATCATCAAGAAGGGGCGCAAACCCCACAGGTTACAGCAGAGGCCAGTGCACAGACTCTTGAGCCTATCACCACTGAGGCTCTGCATTTAAAGGTTGAGGCCGCTGCAACAAACCTGGCCATATTGCAAGACTCGTGGAGTACCGGGGCGCCAACCTTCAGGAATAAGACCATCAGGCTCACCAAACTGGCATGACAGGTACTGGGAGGATGCCCAGTCCTGCCTGTCATGCTGGATGACATCCCCATGTACGCTTTGCTGGACACCTGCTCGCAGGTGACATCAATACCGTATATCCTTTATAAGAGATACTGGGCAGACTGTGACATTTTACACCACCCAGATGACGATTTTACTATTTATGTCAGTAATGCAAGCCTGTGCCACATGGTTGGTTTTATAGAAGTGACCATAAAGGTGGAATTGAAAGCCCAGGGATTGATAATTGTTGATGTTGACTGACGAGAAAGTAACCCAATGATAATCTTAGGCACTAATGTCATTGAGAATTGTCATGGGGAGATTATTGTCTTGTTACAACAGGTTGCCGAAACTGCCAAACACAGGCAGCATCGAGTCCTGCAGAAGGAAATAAGAGCCCTGATGATGAAGCAGTAAGTGGAGCTGTCTGGAGGAGAAGTCGGCAGTGTAAAAGTAAGTGATCCGGTACCCATCGTAATACCCCCAAGAAGTGAAATGTTAATCTGGTATAGGGCAGCAATAGGACTTAGAGGGCAAGATTACTAAACCCTGGTAGAGGCTGTGTACTCAGACAGTAGGCCCACTGTCCTGACAGCCAGGAGGGTAGTTGGTGTCCGCAAGGGGAGGGTACCTGTACATGTTTTGAATTGGGGTGAAGAAGTCAAACTACCTAGGTATGCTACCATTGCTAAATTGTACACTGTCAACAATAACTCCATCAAGGCAGTAGAGCCCTTGAATCCGTAAGACAAAGGTGGACAATGGCTCTGAGGGCAAGCTGGAGAATTGGTGCCAGAAGTTACATATAGGTACTGACTCAACTCCTTTACACCAAAAGCATGGAGCTTACCAGGTATGCGGGAATATGAGCAAGTCTTTAGTAAACATCTTTTAGACTCTGGGCAGGTAAAAGGGGTTCAACATCAAATCCTCCACAGGTGACCATCTGCCCATTAAAGAGAGATACAGGCCTGTACTGCTAGTTCACTATCAATGTGCCAAAGAGAAGTTACGAGAGATGAAGGAGGCTGGGGTGATCAGAGATAGTTGTAGCCCCTGTGAAGCTCCTCTAGTCCTAGTTAAAAAGAAGGATGGTACAATGAGAATGTGTGTAGATTCCAGGCAGATAAACCGCATAACACATAAGATGCTTACCCATTGCCCAGAATTTGGCTACATTAAAACTGCTAAATACTTTTCCACCTTAGATCTTGCCAGTGGGTATTGGCTGGTTCCTGTAGCAGAGGCGGACAAAGAAAAGACAGCATCTGCCACGCTGATGAGTCTCTGAGTTCAACTGCATGCCATTCGGACTCTGTAACGCACCGGGAACATTCCTGATATTGATAGAGTGCTGCCTGTGGCACAAAAACTTTACTGTATCTGGATGATGTCATAGTCTACTCCAAGACTTATGAAGACTAACTGCAGCACTTGACTGAAGTGTTTGAAGTGTTGTCCAGCTATGGCATGAAAGTGAAGCCATCAAGTGTCACCTGTTGAAGCCAAAGGTACAGTACCTCAGTCATGTTGTCAGTGCTGAAGGTGTAGCGCCAGACCCTTAGAAAGTCACCATCATCAGGGACTGGCCAAGACCCACCATGGTGAAAGAGGTGAGGCAATTCCTGGAGCTGGTGGGATACTACAGGAGAGTCATTAAGGGGTTTATGAAGATGGCAGCTTCCCTGCAGTACCTCCTGGTAGGTCAGTCCAAGAAGGCTAATAACCTGAGTCCTCCATTCCAGTGGAGCAGTAAAGAAGAAGACTGCTTCAATCAGTTGAAGTGGGCCCTGACGGGGGATGAGATCCTAGCCTATTCTGATTACAGTCAGCCATTTGTGTTGTATACTGATGTCAGCAATGTGGGATTAGAAGCCATGTTATCCCAGGTGCAAAAAGGCAAAGAAAGAGTGATAGCCTATGCCAGCAGGAAGCTCCGTCCTACAGAAAGGAACCAAGAGAACTACAGCTCGTTCAAGTTAGAGCTCCTAGCCGTAGTCTGGGCGGTCACAGAACATGACATGGCATTACCTGGCTGCGGCAAAAGTCAACATCTTCATGGACTCACTTGCAGACAGCGAAGTTAGGTGCGCTAGAGCAGTGGTGGATGGCCCGGCTGTCCAATTACTACTTTACCATCAAGTACCGGGCAGACCACAAGAACGACAACACTGATGCACTTTCTAGGATGCCCCATTTGCAGGATGCGGGAGAAAACCTGGAGGAGCTGGAAAAGATAGAGCTACTGGCTTTTCACCGCCCTCATGTGACGCAATGTAAAAACTATGTAAAAGACCAACGTCAAGAAGCCACGCTGAATACATTACCTCACCATGTATGGGCAGAAACGCAAGACAGTGACCCATCTGTTCGTTTGGTAAACGAACTGTTGATGCAGGAAGGCTCATATTCTAGTTCAGATGATCCACCAGAGGCACAACAGCTGTGTATGGAGGTAAGCTGTGCACACATTACATGAATCCCAGAATCCATGAGCTTGTCTGACAGATAGTAGTGCCAAGAAGGGATATCCAGATGGTACTGGAGGCATATCATGATGGTGCAGGGTATTTCGGGTGGAAGATGTTGGTTGATTCTGCTGAGAGAAACATTCTACTGGGTTGGCATGAAAAAAGCCATTGAAAACTGGTGCAGAAACTGTGGACCATGCAACCAAAGAAGGAAAGATCGAGATAGTCAGAGAGCCTCACTACAGCCAACTGTCACCAGGCAACCACTTGAATTTGTTGCCTTGGATCACGTGAAATTGAGTCCAAGTAGATCAGGCCACATTTACGCCACCACAATAGTAGACCATTACTCTCGTTTCTTGGTGGTAGTACCTATGAAGGACCTCACAGCCAAAACAGCGGCTTACGCATTCCAGGCTCATTTCTGCAGACCCCATGGGTATCCTGAACAGGTATTAACAGATCAAGGACCAGCTTTTGAAGCTGAGATACTCCAAGAGTTCTGTAACATGCATGGGTGTAAGAAGATAAGAACGACTCCGTACCACCCACAAACAAATGGAATGTGTAAAAAGGTGAACCAGGTAGTCATTGACCTGCTGAAGACATTGCCATTGGAAGAAAGAAGCTTGTGGCCAGAAAAGTTGCCAGATCTAGTGGACTTATACAATCACGTCCCTGTGAGTTCCACCAATTGCACTCCAACATACCTTATGAGAGCCAGACCTGGTATGTTACCCATTGAAATGGATATGGGCATTGTGAAGCCAGATGTAGACTCACCAAATACAGATTGGGATACAGAACACCAGCAACAATATTGCAAAGTACAAGACTGCATAGAGAGAAGTTTGTCCCAAGCAAGAGAAATCCTACAACAAGCATGCTCCTGCCATTCCTTTAAAACCAGGTGAGCAAGTCGGAAGCAGTACCATACACCTTGTTGCCATAGAACTTTGATAATACTAAAGTGTGTCTTGTTAGTAAAGATGATGGAAGGACGTCAGCAGCAGTTTCCAGAGACCATCTCAAACAATGTCCTGATACACTGAAGTACCAAGAGAGAGTCCCTAAAGTACCCTTAACTATGAAACCAAAAGAGGAAGAAGAAGTAACCCTACAGTTCTAGGAGACTTTTCTAAGACGTGGACACAGTACAATGGATCAATTGTTGTTCCTATGTTAGCTTTTCGCCAAACTGTAGTACCTGAACCAGCAAGACAAGAAGAACCGCAAGCTGAGGAATCAGAAGCCGCACCTATTGAAGAACAGGCAGTAGCGTAGCTGGCGGGGGGCAGGGGGGGCGAGCGCCCCGGGCCCCCCGGCTTGAAGGGCCCATTGGGGCTGAGAGGTCACCTGGGCCGCTGAGCGGTCCGCGACGCCGTGGACAGGGCAGTATTTGCCCTTAGGCACTCGTAGGCGCCGGGATGCGGGGAGGGCGGCAGCTGAACAAGTTTTTTTTTTTTTTTAATTAACCTCCGGGTCTGGTTGGACCACCCCGCCCCCTAAGCCCCGCCCACTCATCAGCCCACGCCCGCCCCCCACCTCAAGTATTGCTGCAGGGGCCTCCCACGTCATGGAGTAAGGACTGGAGGAGGACTTGAAAGTTCCCGCGCAGCCACATTGCCGGAGGCTCAGCGACAGCGGTATGTGAAATGAGCTGAGCGAGCTGCCTGATGGCGGGCGGCGGGATACATAGCTCTGTGTGCGCACTGACCACGATGTCCTGGCACGGAAACTGCCTGTCTGTGCACACTACAGTCAGTGCCAGCCAGGACATGGTTGGTAGACAGTGCGGGGATGTGATCCCCTGCAGTCACACAGTCATAGATGCACTGTGTGCTGGATGTCTGGTGCTACCTGGTGCCACCATACTCAGGAATATGAAGCTCGGGTCTCCCTGTGCTGCAGCACATTCACTGCTGCTTAGTCAGAAGAAGGGAAAGTGAAAGTCCTAAGTGCGCTCCCGACCTGTGCCTGCAATGGAGATACAGATAGCACTGAGCACTGCAGCACCAGCTGGGAAGTGCTGATCTCTGGACAGGCTGTGCGGCCTGTGCCAATAACTCTGCCTCATATCCTGGTGATTGCTGCACTGTCCACTGTTATATCTATAACTCCATCACAGGCAGAGGTCAGAGCGCACTGTTCACCTCCTCAGCAGATCCTGACATTGAGATGAGGTGAGCTGCTCTCCTGACATGATGGAGCTACAGATAACACTGGACAGCAGCACTGGCAGGACAGGGGACAGAGAGATCCCCACATCCAGTGATTTGTGGCTCAGGTGTAGTGTCAGAGAGGTCATAGTCCTGCTCACCTCTGCTCTTCTTCTGTTAAAGGGAACCTGACCCCCCATGGGCTGACTGGCAGATCTTGCCCTGGGGGGCAGCCAAGTGAGAAGCAGGGGGGTGGATCGCTAGCAGTCCGGAGGCCATGTGAGGGGACCGAGGAGAAGAGGACAGAGGCGCAGGGGGACCAAGGAGAAGAGGATAGAGGTGCAGGGGGACCAAGGAGAAGAGCATAGAGGTGCAGGGGGACCGAGGAGAAGAGGATAGAGGCGCAGGGGGACCAAGGAGAAGAGGATAGAGGTGCAGGGGGACCAAGGAGAAGAGCATAGAGGTGCAGGGGGACCGAGGAGAAGAGGATAGAGGCGCAGGGGGACCGAGGAGAAGAGGACAGAGGCGCAGGGGGACGGAGGAGAAGAGGACAGAGGCGCAGGGGGACGGAGGAGAAGAGGATAGAGGTGCAGGGGGACCAAGGAGAAGAGCATAGAGGTGCAGGGGGACCGAGGAGAAGAGGATAGAGGCGCAGGGGGACCAAGGAGAAGAGGATAGAGGTGCAGGGGACCAAGGAGAAGAGCATAGAGGTGCAGGGGACCGAGGAGAAGAGGATAGAGGCGCAGGGGGACCGAGGAGAAGAGGACAGAGGCGCAGGGGGACGGAGGAGAAGAGGACAGAGGCGCAGGGGGACGGAGGAGAAGAGGACAGAGGCGCAGGGGGACGGAGGAGAAGAGGACAGAGGCGCAGGGGGACGGAGGAGAAGAGGACAGAGGCGCAGGGGGACGGAGGAGAAGAGGACAGAGGCGCAGGGGGACGGAGGAGAAGAGGACAGAGGCGCAGGGGGACGGAGGAGAAGAGGACAGAGGCGCAGGGGGACGGAGGAGAAGAGGACAGAGGCGCAGGGGGACGGAGGAGAAGAGGACAGAGGCGCAGGGGGACGGAGGAGAAGATGACAGAGGCGAAGGGGGACGGAGGAGAAGATGACAGAGGCACAGGGGGACGGAGGAGAAGATGACAGAGGCGCAGGGGACCGAGGAGAAGAGGACAGAGGTGCATTGGGACCGAAGAGAAGAGGACAGAGAGGCAGAAGGACAGAAACAGAGGGGCAGAAGGACAGAAACAGGGGGACCGAGGAAAAGAGAACAGAGGTGCAGGGGGACAGAAACAAGGGGACAGGAGAAGAGGAAAGAGGGGCAGAACGAGGGGGACAGAGGAGCAGCAGGAGGGACAGAGGAGAGGAGGACTGGGGTGCAGGAGGACAGAGGAGCAGCAGGAGGGACAAAGGAGAGGAAAACGGGGGTGCAAGAGGACAGAGGAGCAGCAGGAGGGACAGAGGAGCAGCAGGAGGGACAGAGGAGAGGAGGACGGGGTGCAGGAGGACAGAGAAGAGGAGCATGGGGGTCCAGGAGGACAGCCGAGCAGCAGGAGGGACAGAGGAGAGGAGGACGGGGGTGCAGGAGGACAGAGGAGAGGAGGACGGGGGTCCAGGAGGACAGCCGAGCAGCAGGAGGGACAGAGGAGAGGAGGACGGAAATGCAGGAGGACAGAGGAGAGGAGGACGGGGGTGCAGGAGGACAGAGGAGAGGAGGACAGGGGTGCAGGAGGACAGAGGAGAGGAGGACGGGGGTGCAGGAGGACAGAGGAGAGCAGGACGGGGGTGCGGGAGGACAGTGTAGAGGAGGATGGGGGTGATGGAGGATAGAGGAGCAGCATGAGGGACAGAGGAGAGGAGGATGGGGGTGCAGGAGGATAGAGGAGCAGCAGGAGGGGCAGAGGAGAGGAGGGCAGAGGAGAGGAGGACAGAGGTGCAGGAGGACAGAGGAGAGGAGGACGGGGGTGCAGGAGGACTGGGGCTGTGGCTGGCGCTGTGTGTGGTGATATTGGCAGCTGTACCGTGTGTCTGCCTCCATGCAGCTGCTGCCACCTTTCTGTGTTGTCAGGGTGTGGCATGCTGGGAGTTGTAGTTCTTCTGCCTGTCCTATATGATTTCTGGGCAGTGTACGTGTGATTATTGCTGGTCACCTGGGCTGGGGGCCCACTCATGATGTTTCGCCCCCCTTGTGTTGAACCCCTAGCTACGCCTCTGAGAACAGGAAATCCAACCCCCAGGTAACAGAGAACTTGTCAGTCCCATGATAAGACTAAGGAAGCATTCCAGTATACCAGTGTTACTTAGGCATACACCAAGAACAGTGGATAGTGCATTTACAACACCAGAAAAAGACACTAGAAATCAGAACAGACCATCAGAAATACCTGTACTGCATATATCAACCCGTAGTAGCAGAGGTCATATCCCAGCACGCTATAGGGATTAACAGCGCAGTTCAGGTGGTTAAATGTAAATATGCTTTTTCTTTATTTTCAATGTAAGAATGTAAATATGTAACTAAGAAACCACCAAGCGTATGTGCCTACATGACTTTACTGTATGAACTTTTTAGCAGTCATGAACATTTCTTTATTAAATATGGACCATTAAGCCATAGGACTGGTTGTGGCAAAGACTTTGTGTAAATATTAATTATCAGCCAACGGTGGAAGGACTAATCACCCAAGTGACTGCTTTTTCAAATTTTATTGATTTTTGTAATTTTTTAACTTTTGAGACTCTGTACATTTTATATTGTTATTGATTATTCTTTATTACTGCTATTCTTTTGCAAAAACGTTCCCTCAGTCCAGGAGTACTGAATTTCAATAGGGGGGAATGTGGCAATAGGGGGATGCCATAATGTCATTATTGCCCCCAGGGGACAGTATCATACCTAAGAGCAATAGAGGGTATCCACACCAGGCAAAACCAAAGCACACAACACCTTTCTGCCTACAGGGTTGAAGGGAGAGCTCAAAGCCCGGGTTTAGGGTAGCTTCCCTATAAATTCTGGTTTGGGGCAGAGTTAGTGAGTTAAGTTCCTAGGAGGACTGAGGAAGACATCCTGTGGACTGGAGCAGTTCTAAGCTTGACTCAGGACACTAGACTTAAGCTAGACTTAATTTGAGTGACCTGTAGGCAAAGTTCTGAGGGGTAGAGGACAGCCTAGGGAATAGAGCAGTGTTGAGCTCACCCCAGAGGAGTAAGCGCCAAGAAATGGACACCGGAGTCCGAGGCTGTGCAGGGCCTAACATCCTGGCAGCCAATACCAGAGGGTGGGGAATTCCAAATCCCCCATCCACACTAAAGTGCCCGGAGGCACAGCAGCATGAAGAGCCCAGGAGCAGCTGCCATAGAAGTGGGGCTGGAGAAGGACTAGAGCTGCCTGTCATACGGGACATTGCAAGAGAAAGAGGGAGAGAGGGGTGCATCTTAGCATCAGCAGCCGCAGGAACTCGCCAAGAAAGCGCAGCAAGGAAGCCTCAGAACTTGCCAGGTGAATAGAACCCCGAGTTGCTCCCAGGTTACCGGACTCCAGCAATATCCTCTGTCTTTGAGTCTGTCAGTTAAATTGCACTCTCCATCCTGCACCCTACACCCTTTCAACGTCCACTGCCCTGGGGATCTGCTCCACTTGTGGAGAGCCACTACATCCTAGCTGCCCATCCACCATCCTCAGAGGTTCTGCAGCAGCAGTGGCCACCCATAGCCACAAACCACAGGTGGCGTCATGAATAATTCTTTTTATAATTCCCCTAAGAACTCTTTAATACTGAACCCAGGGTCAGGGAGTCAGGTCTTGTCCCCTGTGACTCCCCAGAAGCACCGCTGCCCAATTCCAAGTACGCCACGGCCCTGGGGCACATCAAGTCCACTTAAAAAGGCATTTAGTGCCCTACTGCCTGCTACAAAGCTCGCACTTGACTATTTTCCCCGTTTTTTCTGCTGTCCACATTAGTTTACTTAAATTTGTAGTCCACTTAACTGTTTAGTGCACTACGCAAAGCAGTAGTCAAAACATTTTCAACTGCATGCTACAAAGCACGCACCAGGCTATTTTTAGTGTTGTTTTTGGGGTCAGAACCTGGCTTCTGCTGTACAGTTTAGTTTACTTAAATCTGCTTTTAGTAACGTTGGCAATGTAGTAGTGCAAAGATTTCCTATTGCCTGATACAAAGCACACACAAGGCTATTTTAGGCTAGGGTCACACATAAGCCCTGGATCCATTATTGGCATCAGTTTTTCAACTTAGAATTTGTTGAAAAACGGATCCGATAAGGGATCCATAGACCCCAATGCAAAAAAAGCAATTTCAAAAGTGCACTAAAAAACGCCATGCATTTTTGAAACTGCTTAAAAAAAATGCTGCAAGCAGCGTTTTTGGGTGCAGTAAAAAAACGCATAGCGTTTTTTTAACATGGTGCCCTATGGGAAACGCATCATTAACGCATTGCGTTTTTTAGAAGCAAACATGGCGATTTCCAAAAAAAGGAATCAGGTTTGCAAAACCCAGAAAAACGGTCTGCCATGGGTGACCCTAGCCTTACCTGTTGATTCAGGGTTAAGAGCCTGGCTTCTGCTGTCCACATTAGTCCACTTAAATATGTGTTTATTGCACTGCGCAAAGGTGTTTATTACCCTAGGCAAAGGGCCACACTTGCGTCTGCAATCCTGCTACTGCATCCAGTTTACCCGTTTTGAGATGTTGAAAAACGCATGCGTTAACGCACCCATAGACTCCAATGCAAAAAACGCATTGCAAATGTGTGCAAAAGTGCAATGCGTTTACTGCATTGAATTTTTGAGAAATCATTTTAATAGGGTCTGCAAAGTTTTTTGGTGTTTCTTCAAAAACGCATGCTTTTTTTTTAACATGGGGGTCTATGGGAAATGCATGCGTTAATACATGGTACATATAGGTACCATGCATTAACGCATGCGGTAAAAATGGCTAAAAAATGACAACTTAAAAAACTGGATGCAGTAGACGGATGCAGGCACCCAAGTCGCCCTAGCCGTAGTCCAAACATTTCCTACTGCTTGCTACAAAGCACACACAAGGCTATTTTCCCAGTTTTTTGGGGGTCAGAGCCTGGCTTCTGCTGTCCATATAAGGGTAGGGTCACACTTGTAGATTTTCCATGCATTTTTCACACGTCTTTTGTGAAAAACGCATGGAAAAACGCATCCATAGGCCCCCATGTTAAAAACACATGCCCAAATAGCAAAAACGCATCTCTGAATATACCATGCGTTTTTGGGTGCGTTTTTGGCTCAGTACCAAAAAATACTGCAGGACGCATGATTTTTTGGAAAAAGCACCCAAAAGCACAGCATGCAGTATTTTTTGGTGCTTTTTCAAAAACGCATGCGTTTTTTTAACATGGGGCCCTATGGGAAACGCATGAGTTTTTATATGGCACTAAATGGTACATGCGTTTTTCCATGCTTTTTTTCATGAGTTTTCAAAGGTCCCCCACACCTATCACCAAAAACGCATGCAAAAACACAGGCTGCCAAAAAACACCTTAAAAAACGCATGCCAAGTGTGACCCTAGCCTTAGTCCACTTAAAAAGGCGTTTAGTGCCCTACTACCTGCTACAAAGCACGCACCAGGCTATTTTCCCTTTTGTTTTTGGTGTCAGAACCTGGCTTCTGCTGTTCTTATTAGTTCACTACATACAGTTAGGGCCAGAAATATTTGGACAGTGACACAATTTTCGCGAGTTGGGCTCTGCATGCCACCACATTGGATTTGAAATGAAATCTCTACAACAGAATTCAAGTGCATATTGTAACGTTTAATTTGAAGGGTTGAACAAAAATATCTGATAGAAAATGTAGGAATTGTACACATTTCTTTACAAACACTCCACATTTTAGGAGGTCAAAAGTAATTGGACAAATAAACATAACCCAAACAAAATATTTTTATTTTCAATATTTTGTTGCGAATCCTTTGGAGGCAATCACTGCCTTAAGTCTGGAACCCATGGACATCACCAAACGCTGGGTTTTCTCCTTCTTAATGCTTTGCCAGGCCTTTACAGCCGCAGCCTTCAGGTCTTGCTTGTTTGTGGGTCTTTCCGTCTTAAATCTGGATTTCAGCAAGTGAAATGCATGCTCAATTGGGTTAAGATCTGGTGATTGACTTGGCCATTGCAGAATGTTCCACTTTTTTGCACTCATGAACTCCTGGGTAGCTTTGGCTGTATGCTTGGGGTCATTGTCCATCTGTACTTTGAAGCGCCGTCCAATCAACTTTGCAGCATTTGGCTGAATCTGGGCTGAAAGTATATCCCGGTACACTTCAGAATTCATCCGGCTACTCTTGTCTGCTGTTATGTCATCAATAAACACAAGTGACCCAGTGCCATTGAAAGCCATGCATGCCCATGCCATCACGTTGCCTCCACCATGTTTTACAGAGGATGTGGTGTGCCTTGGATCATGTGCCGTTCCCTTTCTTCTCCAAACTTTTTTCTTCCCATCATTCTGGTACAGGTTGATCTTTGTCTCATCTGTCCATAGAATACTTTCCAGAACTGAGCTGGCTTCTTGAGGTGTTTTTCAGCAAATTTAACTCTGGCCTGTCTATTTTTGGAATTGATGAATGGTTTGCATCTAGATGTGAACCCTTTGTATTTACTATCATGGAGTCTTCTCTTTACTGTTGACTTAGAGACAGATACACCTACTTCACTGAGAGTGTTCTGGACTTCAGTTGATGTTGTGAACGGGTTCTTCTTCACCAAATAAAGTATGCGGCGATCATCCACCACTGTTGTCATCCGTGGACGCCCATGCCTTTTAGAGTTCCCAAGCTCACCAGTCAATTCCTTTTTTCTCAGAATGTACCCAACTGTTGATTTTGCTACTCCAAGCATGTCTGCTATCTCTCTGATGGATTTTTTCTTTTTTTTCAGCCTCAGGATGTTCTGCTTCACCTCAATTGAGAGTTCCTTTGACCGCATGTTGTCTGGTCACAGCAACAGCTTCCAAATGCAAAACCACACACCTGGAATCCACCCCTGACCTTTTAACTACTTCATTGATTACAGGTTAACGAGGGAGACGCCTTCAGAGTTAATTGCAGCCCTTAGAGTCCATTGTCCAATTACTTTTGGTCCCTTGAAAAAGAGGAGGCTATGCATTACAGAGCTATGATTCCTAAACCCTTTCTCCGATTTGGATGTGGAAACTCTCATATTGCAGCTGGGAGTGTGCACTTTCAGCCCATATTATATATATAATTGTATTTCTGAACATGTTTTTGTAAACAGCTAAAATAACAAAACTTGTGTCACTGTCCAAATATTTCTGGCCCTAACTGTAGGTGTTTAGTGCACTTCCCAAAGTAGTAGTCCATATATTACCAACTGCCTGAATCAAAGCATGCACAAAGCTATTTCCCCTGTTGTTTTTGTGGTCAGAGCCTGGCTTCTGCTGTCCGCATGAGTCCACTTAAATAGGTGTTTATTGCAATGCACAAACGTGTATATTACCCTAGGCAAAGCAGTAGTCCAAACATTTCCTATTGCCTGCTAAAAAGCATGCACAAGGCTATTTTCCCAGTTTTCTTGGGGTCAGAGCCTGGCTTCGGCCTTGTTCACACATACCATCGTTTTTGGCATTCTCTGCATTTTTTAGCTGTTAATAAAAAACTCACATGCGTTAACGCATGGTGCACTTAAGTGTAGCTGTGTTTTTTAACAAGACATGCGTTTTTTTTCACCATTCCAAAAAACACTGCATGCAGCGTTTTTTGGGTGCTGTAAAAAAAACTCATGGGTTTTGTAAAAAACGCATGCATTTATTTTAACATGGGGCCCTATGGGAAACGCATGCGTTAACACATGGCACATATAGGCACCTGCGTTAACACATGCGTTAATGCATATGCGTTTTAAATGAAAAAATGACTATGGCTAGGGTCACACTTTAAACCTGAATTGCGTTCACCGCATCCAGATTCCTGTGAACGCAATTGTCTTCATACATTCAGCAATCCGGGAACCGGATGTGTAATCCTAAGCAATCCGGTTACCGGATAGTTTGCTAATCCCTGCTGCCGCATTGCAGATACCAGAACCGCTCCGAAAACTGCAGGCTGCAGAGCCGGAGACGGATTGCTTGTGAAGCAATCCAGTTTTTATCATAGGCTCCTATGAGGAGCGTTTTTTATTCGGTTTTGAGCTTTTTGAAAGCTCAAAACCGGATCAGGTTTTAAAAAAAAAAAAACGCAGATGTGACCTAGCCTAAGTCCAAAAAATTGCCAAGAACGTTGAGAACCTCAGGGGACACTATTTCTAAGGGCTAAAAAACGGATTGGTATGTGTGAACAAGGCCTTCTGCTGTCCACATTAATTAGCCCACTTAAAAAGGTGTTTAGCGCTCTACTGCCTGCTACAAAGCATGCACCAGGCTATTTTCCCTTTTGTATTTGGAGTCAGAGCCTGGCTTCTGCTGTCCACATTAGTCCACTTATGCTAGGGTTACACTTGCAGATTTTACATGCTTTTTTGGAGACCTGCGTTTTGTGAAAATGCATGCAAAAACGCATCCATAGGCCCCCATGCAAAAAATGCATGCTCCAATAGTAAAAACGCATGTCTGACTGTACCATGCGTTTTTGGGATGCGCTTTTGGCTCAGCATCAATCAACATTTTTTGAGGCTTTTTCAAAAACGCATGCGTTTTTTTTAACATGGGGCCCTATGGGAAACACATGCATTTTTATATGGCACTAAATGGTACATGCGTTTTTACATGCGTTTTTACATGAGTTTTTTAAGGGTCCCCCACACCTATCAGCAAAAATGCATGCAAAAACGCAGGCTGCCAAAAAGCACCTTATAAAACGCATGCCAAGTGTGACCCAAGTCTAAGGCTGGTCTGCGTTTTGCTTCAAAAAGTTGAGCAATGCATCTAGGGCTGCGCTGGCAAAAATGCATGCGTTTTTTGCATTTTGAAAACGCATATGCATTTTGCATGCGATTTTGCATGCGTTTTTGCCTACACCTGTCACTTATCTCCCTATTCATCATCAACATTGAAGCTCCGCTTTGGCTATTTCAGTAACCTGACACCTTTGATTTGAATGGGGTTCTGTATTTCAGGGACTCTTTTGCTGATATAATGGGCAAACATATGTCCACTCAGCAAACCAAACACACATTTTACAAAGCTTAGGCCCCTTTCACATCTATGCGTTTGCTGCGTTTTGCTTCATTTGCGTTTTTTATGCGTTTTTACCACAAAAACGCATCAAAACGCTTGCGTTTTTGTCCCCATTGATTTTAATAGGAACGCATGAAAAACGCATGCAAAAACGCATGTCAAAATGCATGTGCGTTTGCAAAAACGCAAAACGCATGCGTTGTTGCAAACGCAGCCCAAAACGTTGCTTGCCACGTTTTGAGCTGCGTTTGCAAAAACGCATGCGTTTTGCGTTTTTGCAAACGCACATGCATTTTGACATGCGTTTTTGCATGCGTTTTTCATGAGTTCCCATTAAAATCAATGGGGACAAAAACGCAAGCGTTTTGATGCGTTTTTGCGGTAAAAACGCATAAAAAACGCAAATGAAGCAAAAACGCAGCAAACGCATAGATGTGAAAGGGGCCTTAGTCGTCTGTAGTTAACATCATTTTGAAAAATGAACAATTTTGTTGAATTTAAAGGGACCCTTTCAGGTCGTATTAGTCCCCAAACCTAACACTACCTGTCCCTGCACCTTGCTAGCACATCCCCAACCATCCCTTTGTCACCTTAAACTGCAATATAATGTGTGTAAAAAAAGAAATAGTGACTAAGGGCCACTTCACAGTGTGGCGTGATCAGGTTCAGGGCTGTCTGGGATGACCCTGACAGCCACGGACAGGATCAACACACAGGACTGGGGGGCTAATATGCGGTGTGCAGCGCACGCAGTTCCCGCTGCTGATAAGTCAGGATCGCGGGCGCCGCGGTCCTGACCTGTCAGCGGATGCAGCTGCGTGCGCTGCACACAGGACCGGAGGGCATATCAGCCCCCCAGTCCTGTGTGTTGATCCTGTCCGCGGCTGTCAGGGTCATCCCGGACAGCCCCGGACCGGATCATGCCGCAGTGTGAAGCCGGCCTTACATATTTTCATGCAAATTAACCATCTGGTCCATGTCGGTAGACTGACATGGGCTGGCTCCAGCACTCTGTAACTGCCCCATAAGACAGGGGGCGGGGGGATTTGAATCACAGAGATGAGAACACGATGGAAATCTATAATCATAGATAGCAGGGAGGAGTGGAAACAAAGCACCGGAGCCAGTCTATGGACATGGACGGGAGGGCTCATTTGCATGTGTAAAATGTGTAAGTGGCTATGTTCACACACAATTTGCGTTTTTTTTAGCACTCTTAAAAGCACTTGCGTTTTTTTAAGAGTGCTAAAAAATGTCCCTTGTGTGTCTGAAAGGATTTGCCACGTTTTTGGACTTAGTCATTTTTTCACCAAAAACGCAGGCAAAAACGCAAGCGTTAACGCAGGGTGCATAAATGTGCCTTTTAAAAACGCATGTGTTTCCCATAGGGCCCCCATGTTAAAAAAACGCATGTGCGTTTTTTCAACATGGGCCCCTATGGGAAACGCATGCGTTTTTGAATGGCACTAAAAGGTACTAATGTACCATGCGTTTTTGCATGCGTTTCCCATAGGGCCCCATGTTAAAAAAAAACGCATGCGTTTTTGGAAAAACGCACATGCGTTTTTTTACAGCACCCAAAAACGCTGCATGCAGTGTTTTTTGGACTAGGGGTAAAAAACGCAAATGGAGCTGAAAAACGCAGCTACACTCAAATGTACCCTGCGTTAACGCACCTGCGTTTTTTTTAACAGCCCAAAAACGCAGAGATGGTCAAAAAAACGCATGTGTGTGAACATGGCCAGTTACTATTTTGTTTTTTACAAACATTATATTGCAGTTTTAGGTCACACAGGGATGGTTAGGGATGTGGTATCAAGGTTCAGGGACAAGTAGTGATAGATTAGGGGAATAAATAGAGCTGACAGGTTCCCTTTTAGGCTAGGGTCACACTTGGCATGAGTTTTTTAAGTGCCTTAAAAATAAGCATGCATTTCTGCATGCTTATTTCATTTCTGCATGCGTTTAGGCACCCATGCATTTTTCCATGCGTTTTTGAATCAGCACCCAAAAAAAGTTCATGAACTAATTTTTGGTGCTGATTTAAAAACGCATGGTTTTTTAACATGGGCCCCTATGGGAAACGCAAGCGTTTTTGCATTGTACTAAATGGTACTAATGTACCATGCCTTTTTGCATGCGTTTTTGAAGACAGCTACTCACATAAGTGCAAAAACGCATGCCAAAAACGCATGGCACTTTAGGCATCCGTTTTTGCTATTGGGGCATGCGTTTTTTTGCATGGGGGCCTATGGGTGCGTTTTTACATGCATTTTTAAAAACGCAGGTCTCCAAAAAAGCGTGAAAAATCTGCAAGTGTGACCCTAGCCTTAGGCCTTGTTCACACATACCAGTCTGTTTTTTTAGCCCTTAGAAAAACATCTGTTTTTCTAAGGGTGCCAAATAGTGTCCCCTGAGGTTGTCAACGTTTTTTGGCAAGTTTTTGGACTTAGGCTGTGGTCACAGTACCATTTTTCACATGCGTTTTTGGAGACCTGCGTTTTCAAAAACGCATGTAAAAAACGCACCCATAGGCCCCCATGATAAAAAATGCATGCCCTAATAGCCAAAAAGCATGTGTGACAGTCCCATGCGTTTTTGGAGCATATCCAAAAATTCATGCGTTTTTTTAATAAGGGGCCTTATGGGAAACGCATGCAAAAACGCATGTACAATTAGTGCCATTCAAAAACGCATGCGTTTCCCATAGGAGCCCATGTTAAAAAAACGCATGCGTTTCCGGAAACGCATGCGTTTTTTTAACATGGGCTCCTATGGGAAACGCATGCGTTTTTGAATGGCACTAAAAGGTACTAAGTGTACATGCGTTTTTGCATGCGTTTCCCATAGGAACCCATGTTATAAAAACGCATGCGTTTTCTACAAAAACGCATGCGTTTTTCAAAACGCTCCAAAAAATACTACAAGCACTATTTTTAGGTGCAGATTCAAAAACGCACCCAAAAACGCAGGGAGCCATCACACACCTTACAAAACTCATGCTGACATGAAAAAATGCATGAGTTTTGTAAAATCCCTAAAAAAAACGCATGGCAACTGTGACCACAGCCTTAGTCATTTTTTTGTTAAAAACGCATATGCGTTAACCATAGGGCCCCATGTTAAAAAAAATGCATGCATCTTTTACAAAACCCATGAGTTTTTTTACAGCACCCAAAAAACGCTGCATGTAGTGTTTTTTGGAATGGTGAAAAAAAACGCATGTGTTGTTAAAAAACACAGCTACACTTAAGTGCACCATGCGTTAACGCATGTGGGTTTTTTTAACAGCTAAAAAACGCAGAGAATGCCAAAAATGATGGTATGTGTGAACAAGGCCTTAGTTGGGTTGCCGTCATTTGGAGGAATTCGATTACACACTGTGTAAAAATCCAGTCTTTGAATTTACTCAGTTAGGCTAGGATCACACTTGGCATGAGTTTTATTATTGCCTTAAAAATAAGCATGCGTTTCTGCATGCTTTTTCATTTCTGCATGTGGTTTTTTTAAGTACCCATGCGTTTTTGAATCAGCAGCAAAAAAAAGTGCATGCACCATTTTTTGGTGCGGATTTAAAAACGCATGCGTTTTTTTAACATGGGCCCCTATGGAAAACGCATGCGTTTTTGGATGCCACTAAATGGTACTAAGGTACCATGCGTTTTTGGATGGCACTAAATGGTACTAAGGTACCATGCGTTTTTAGATGGCACTAAATGGTACTAAGGTACCATGCGTTTTTGCATGCATTTTTGATGGCAGCTCCTCACATAAGTGCAAAAACGCATGCCAAAAACGCATGGCACTTTAGGCATGCGTTTTTGCTATTGGGACATGCGTTTTTGCTATTAGGGCATGCGTTTTTTTGCATGGGGGCCTATGGGTGCATTTTTACATGTGTTTTTAAAAACGCAGGTCTCCAAAAAAGCATGTAAAATCTGCAAGTGTGACCCTAGCCTAAGTTTGCCTGCATTTTCCATGGAGAGTCATGTGCACCTATCAATGGTGACTGATTGCACCCGCATAACAGAAAACACAGTCTGTCATGACACTAGCAGCAGAGCTGGCCAGCATCTCTTAGGCCTTGTTCACACATACCATCATTTTTGGCATTCTCTGCGTTTTTTAGCTGTTAAAAAAAGACACATACATTAACGCATGGTGCACTTAAGTGCACCTGCGTTTTTTAACAACACATGCATTTTTTTCACCATTCCAAAAAACACTGCATGCAGCGTTTTTTGGGTGCTGTAAAAAAACGCATGGGTTTTGTAAAAAAACGCATGCATTTTTTTTTAACATGGGGCCCTATGGGAAACGCATGCGTTAACGCATAGGCACCATAATAAGGTACCTGCGTTAACACATATGCGTTTTTAATGAAAAAATGACTAAGTCCAAAAACTTGCCAAAAACGTTCACAACCTCAGGGGACACTATTTGGCACCCTTAGAAAAACTGATCAGTTTTTCTAAGGGCTAAAAAAATGGATTGGTATGTGTGAATAAGGCCTATGGCATATTAGGGTAGGTCAGGACAAGTGTTCAACTTGGACACACATAATTAAAGGGAATTGAATCACCATGAATGACGCAGGTAAGGTCTAATGAGTATCCCTTGAGCATATTGTTCAAAATCTATCTCCTTCGCATTGTTACAGGCACAGATAGCCCTTGCTGATGTGCTGGTTCATTAAAAATGGCCCAGTTTGTGCACAACATCCCTCCACCTCTTTTGTAGCAGGTGTCTCTCCCCATTAAAGGGAACCTGACCCCTCCAAATCACCCCCAACCCTATTAATACCTGTCCCTGCACCCTAACATATCAGTATTAGTGCTCCTTTTCTATAAAAAAAAGCGCTCTGTAATATTGAAAATAATCAACAATATACACTTACAAATCTGAGACTTCTTGTTCCTGAATAAGTCTC
This sequence comes from Allobates femoralis, assembly GCA_033576535.1. Lineage (NCBI taxonomy): Eukaryota > Metazoa > Chordata > Amphibia > Anura > Aromobatidae > Allobates > Allobates femoralis. Next base: position 209,034,393 of record JARQOC010000002.1, on the reverse strand, counting down.
ACAGGGCATCTCCTGTGAGACTCTAAGCCCTCCCTAGGTGCTCATTTTCACGGCCCAAGGATCCACCCTCTGTCTGTCTGTGCTGCTGTGATGTGGAGCTGAAGGCAGGACTAATGATTTGTATTCTGTGAGTGATAGAGAGGGGGAGGGTAAAGCCATCACAAGCAGAGCAAACAGACAGAGAGAGGGTGGATCATTCAGGCTGCAAAACAACACGCCCTAAGGGCTAAAGAATATAGCCCCTGCTAATTATAATCACTAATGAGTAAGTATTAAAACGTTTTTATGCACTTTCACAGGATGCTTTTAGGAGAAAAAAGGAGTGTGAGATTAGTGATAGGATGGTGCAGGAGCATGTTTTGGTAGCTTAGGAGGTGTTCTGGGGTGACAGGATCCCTTTAATCCTTGCTGTTGAAAAGAGTGGGTACCTCTGCCTTCAGCGTTGCTAGAGGGTGATGTTTTCAGCAACTAATGTAAAATGACACCTTTTAAGGGATTCCATTGTGCAACCCTTTTGTGACTCCAAAAAGAGAGACGAAATTTTCTCCTTGTAGCGTCGGTTGAGAAAGTTGGCTAACCAATATAGTGTTTGGCAAAAATGTGTATCACGCGAGGGACTTAAAACAAACACACATCAACTGTCAAAAAGCTCAAAATCGGATCAGGAAACGCTCCCCATAGGAGCTCATTATGGAACCGGATTGCTTTACATGCAATCCGGTTACTGGTCCGGATCTGCAGCCTGCGCTAAAAATCATGCAGGCTGCAGTTTTCGAGCAGGTTCTGTGACCCGCAATGTGGTAACCGGGATTGCTCAGGATGTGTAATCCTGAGCAATTTGGTTACCGTACACTTTGCTCATCCCTGCTGCCGCAGGGAAAAGCAAAGTGTTAAATGTGTATTAACACATTAAATATGATTATTAGCTGTGGGCAACATGTCTCTATGGGGTGCCCATGCTGTTCACTCCACTCAGCATGTTAGGGGTTAATAAGGCATTTACAGTAAGGCCGGCTATTGTCAGCTTTGTAGAAATGTATGAATGAAGCCGCAGCTCCCTTGACAGTAGAGCAGATACTGTACGTAATGTACATATAGTATCTGTTCTAATGTCAGGGGAGCTGCGGCTTCATTCATACATTTCTACAAAGCCTACAATAGCCGGCTTACTGTAAATGGCTTATTAATCCCTAACATGCTGAGTGGAGTGAACAGCATGTCTCTAGGGGGGTGGGCACCCCCTAGAGACATGTTGCCCACAGCTAATAATCATATATAATGTGTTAATACACATTTAACACTTTGCTTTTCCTGCGGCAGCAGGAATGAGCAAAGTATATGGTAACCGCATTGCTCCGGATTACACATCCAGAGCAATCTGGTTACCACATTGCGGTTGAAAGCACACATTTTGGGGGAAAAATGTGTGTGAAGGCAATTGCGATCAACGCTTCCGGATCTGGATGCGGTGAACGCAAATGCCTGCCCAAATGTGACCCCAGCCTTAGACAAAAAAAACTACCGTAACCCAAATTTCAAAAGGTTTGCTCATCATTACTTACCATCAATGTACAAGGCATGATAATGTATGCAATGTCATAGCAGCAGAACATTATAGGAGAACCTGCAAGGCAAGAAAAAAGAAATTCATCCTCATTCTAACACTTTAATAGTATGGGAAATGGTGCCAGGCAAGTTTGTTTGTGAACTACAAATCAAATCGCGAAGTGTTCATATTCGCATGAAATTACAATTTTCAGAAACTTTTACTCCAACTCAATCCTGTGATAGATCTGCTCATCCCTAGCATTAATCAATATTGAATGTAAATGATCCCTTGTAACTTATACCATGGGTTTCTTCACATTTTAGTTACAATGTATTTTATTTTTGCTGAAAGAAAAATTGAGTATTTTGCATTACCATAAAAGTGAATTAGATTTATGAAATCTCATGCACATGCTGTTAATTTTTTCCTTACACATTTGAACCATCAGTCTTTTTTTATTTCTGCAACATTTCATTTCTTTTATTGTTTTTGTAGCAATTTTCACTCATTCAAAAAATGGAGGAAAAATGAAAAACTTGTGAAAATGCATCAAAAATACATAAAACACTCTGCTTCCTGCTGCTGAAAATAATCTGTGAACATAGACCAAGATTTTAAACAGTAGGAAAACTACATTTGATATATTGTAAAAAGACCATTGATAGCCTGATCTTCCCCCCCTTACTCTTAAAATGTAAATGTCATTTCATTGAAAAAAAAACCCATACTGCACGCACTGGTTGTTAATGATGGGTCACAAAGCAGCTAAAATAATGTTTTTTGTGCCATATAAATTATTTTCTCACATTTTTCTGTAATCTTTTAAAAAATGCATTTTATGGCTGTGTGGGCATTGCCAGGTCTGACAGCACTGTGTGTGTATTTACACAGTTTCTGAGAGCAGCTGATAGGGAGCAATACAATGTGAAAGCAGGGAAGGGGTTAATAGAGATACTAACTGAGCTGTGTGGAGCTAGATGACAGATCAGAAGCTTGTGTCAACAAAAGTAGAATTTGCACTGATCGTAACATTGCTTAGCAACTGTGCTGTAGAATGTGGTAATCTGATACATTGTCAACTCATGAGCTTCAGTCAGGAGCTCACACACAGTGTAAGCCATGCCCCTTTTACCTTATATGGTTATGTGGCCATATTCAGTGAAGACGGATCTGAGTGAGAATGAACATATGTCTGCTTCACACACAGTCTAGTGGGGACATCTTGTGGAAGGTTTATGAATGGATTTAAACCAGATTTCATGAATAAAGTATATTTTGATGTTTATAATAATCACTTGCTCTACATTACATTGAATAAAAATTGAAACGGCGGTTACTAGTGATGGGCGAATCCTAAATTACTCAGAATCGCTTGACTCTAGCGAGTCCGAGCACAGGACTCGCTACTCGTTGCGAGTCTAGCGAGTCCAATGTTAATGAATGGGCAAGCGAGTAATAGCGAGTAGTGTGAGATTTACAAATCGCAGATGTGTCTCGGAAGCTTCAGCCTGAAGCAATCCTAGTCTTGCCATTTATTTGCATTGGACTCGTTTACTTTACAAGTAATCTCTGGGAAACTCGCACAGATAAGAGTCCTGTCTGCTCTGTGTGCTGGCTGCCGCAGCTCCAGGGTCCTAGAGCCCGCCTGCTGCCTGATGTAGCAGAGCTGAGATTGTTCTCAGTCTGCTCATTCCCTGTGCATAGACATCTATATCTATGCACAGGGATGAGCAGAGAGGACATCGCGTTTTGGACTGCGTCGGACGGAAGAGGATTTTTTTAATTAAAGATGGAGTCCCTAATGGCTTTTTTTTTTATTTCTAATAAAAAATTTTCTCTGTGTTGTGTTATTTTTAAAACAATTTAATAGAAATTCATGGCGGTCATGTCTAATATTGGCGTGACCGCCATAAATTTCGGGCTTAGAGCCAGCTGATAATACAAAGCTGGCCCTAACCTCTTTATTACCCAGCGTGCCACCACCACCAGGGCCGCTGGAAGAGCGGGGATCAGCGCCAGAGGATGGCACTTCAATGAACGCGCCATCTTCTGGGGCGGCTGCGGGCTGCAATTTGCAGCGGGGGGTGCCTAGAAAGCTTGGGCATCCCTGCGCTGCGGATTCCAGCCCCCAGCTGCTTAGCTGTACCTGGCTAGACATAGAAATTGCGCGGAGCCCCACGCATTTTTTTAAAATTATTTCATGAAATTCTGAGACTCTGACTCTGAGACTCTGACTCTAAGACTCTGACTCTGAGACTCTGACTCTGAGACTCTGAGACTCTGACTCTGAGACTCTGACCCTGAGACTCTGACTCTGAGACTCTGACTCTGAGACTCTGAGACTCTGACTCTGAGACTCTGAGACTCTGACTCTGAGACTCTGACCCTGAGACTCTGACTCTGAGACTCTGACTCTGAGACTCTGACTCTGACTCTGAGACTCTGACTCTGAGACTCTGACTCTGAGACTGACTCTGAGACTCTGACTCTGACTCTGAGACTCTGACTCTGAGACTCTGACTCTGAGACTCTGACTCTGAGACTCTGACTCTGAGACTCTGACTCTGAAACTCTGACTCTGAGACTCTGACTCTGAGACTCTGACTCTGACTCTGAGACTCTGACTCTGACTCTGAGACTCTGACTCTGACTCTGAGACTCTGACTCTGAGACTCTGACTCTGAGACTCTGACTCTGAGACTCTGAGACTCTGAGACTCTGACTCTGAGACTCTGATTCTGACTCTGAGACTCTGAATCTGAGACTCTGACTCTGAGACTCTGACTCTGAGACTCTGGCTCTGAGACTCTGACTCTGGCTCTGAGGGTGAGACTCTGAATCTGGCTCTGAGGGTGAGACTCTGAATCTGAGACTCTGAGACTCTGACTCTGAGACTTTGACTCTGACTCTGAGACTCTGACTCTGAGACTCTGACTCTGAGACTCTGACTCTGACTCTGAGACTCTGACTCTGAGACTCTGACTCTGAGACTCTGAGACTCTGAGTCTGACTCTGAGACTCTGACTCTGAGACTCTGACTCTGAGACTCTGACTCTGGCTCTGAGGGTGAGACTCTGAATCTGGCTCTGAGGGTGAGACTCTGAATCTGAGACTCTGACTCTGAGACTCTGACTCTGAGACTCTGACTCTGAGACTCTGACTCTGACTCTGAGACTCTGACTCTGAGACTCTGACTCTGAGACTCTGACTCTGAGACTCTGAGACTCTGAGTCTGACTCTGAGACTCTGACTCTGAGACTCTGACTCTGAGACTCTGACTCTGAGACTCTGACTCTGAGACTCTGACTCTGACTCTGAGACTCTGACTCTGAAACTCTGACTCTGACTCTGAGACTCTGACTCTGAGACTCTGACTCTGAAATTCATGAAATAATTAAAAAAAAATGCGTGGGGCTCTGCGCAATTTCTATGTCTAGCCAGGTACAGCCAAGCAGCTGGGGCTGGAATCCGCAGTGCAGGGATGCCCAAGCTTTCTGGGCACCCCCCGCTGCAAATTGCAGCCCGCAGCCGCCCCAGAAGATGGCGCGTTCATTGAAGCGCCATCCTCTGGCGCTGAACCCCGCTCTTCCAGCGGCCAAGGTGGCGGTGGCACGCTGGGTAATAAAGGGGTTAATACCAGCTTTGTTATACAAGATAGCAGGGAAACTCGCAGAGTAAGAGCTGTCTGCTCTGTGCAGCTCCAGGGTCCTAGAGCCCGCCTGCTGCCTGATGTAGCAGAGCTGAGATTGTTCTCAGTCTGCTCATTCCCTGTGCATAGACATCTATATCTATGCACAGGGGATGTAGTAGAGAGGACATCGCGTTTTGGACTACGTCGGACGGAAGAGTCCCTAATGGCTTTTTTTTTATTTCTAATAAAAAATTTTCTCTGTGTTGTGTTTTTTTTAAAACAATTTAATAGAAATTCATGGCGGTCATGTCTAATATTGGCGTGACCGCCATAAATTTCGGGCTTAGGGCCAGCTGATAATACAAAGCTGGCCCTAACCTCTTTATTACCCAGCGTGCCACCGCCACCAGGGCCGCTGGAAGAGCGGGGATCAGCGCCAGAGGATGGCACTTCAATGAACGCGCCATCTTCTGGGGCGGCTGCGGGCTGCAATTTGCAGCGGGGGGTGCCCAGAAAGCTTGGGCATCGCTGCGCTGCGGATTCCAGCCCCCAGCTGCTTAGCTGTACCTGGCTAGACATAGAAATTGCGCGGAGCCCCACGCATTTTTTTTAAATTATTTCATGAAATCCTGAGACTCTGACTCTGAGACTCTGACTCTGAGACTCTGACTCTGAGACTCTGACTCTGAGACTCTGAGACTCTGACTCTGACTCTGAGACTCTGACCCTGAGACTCTGACTCTGACTCTGAGACTCTGATTCTGAGACTCTGACTCTGAGACTCTGACTCTGAGACTCTGAGACTCTGACTCTGAGACTCTGACTCTGAGACTGACTCTGAGACTCTGACTCTGACTCTGAGACTCTGACTCTGAGACTCTGACTCTGAGACTCTGACTCTGAAACTCTGACTCTGAGACTCTGACTCTGAGACTCTGACTCTGAGACTCTGAATCTGAGACTCTGACTCTGAGACTCTGACTCTGAGACTCTGAGACTCTGACTCTGAGACTCTGACTCTGAGACTCTGACTCTGACTCTGAGACTCTGACTCTGAGACTCTGACTCTGAGACTCTGACTCTGACTCTGAGACTCTGACTCTGACTCTGAGACTCTGACTCTGAGACTCTGACTCTGAGACTCTGAGACTCTGAGACTCTGACTCTGAGACTCTGAGTCTGACTCTGAGACTCTGAATCTGAGACTCTGATTCTGACTCTGAGACTCTGACTCTGAGACTCTGACTCTGAGACTCTGACTCTGACTCTGAGACTCTGACTCTGAGACTCTGACTCTGGCTCTGAGGGTGAGACTCTGAATCTGGCTCTGAGGGTGAGACTCTGAATCTGAGACTCTGAGACTCTGACTCTGAGACTCTGACTCTGAGACTCTAACTCTGAGACTCTGAGACTCTGAGACTCTGACTATGAGACTCTGACTCTGACTCTGAGACTCTGACTCTGAGACTCTGACTCTGAGACTCTGAGACTCTGACTCTGAGACTCTGACTCTGAGACTCTGACTCTGACTCTGAGACTCTGACTCTGAGACTCTGACTCTGAGACTCTGACTCTGACTCTGAGACTCTGAGACTCTGACTCTGAGACTCTGAGTCTGGCTCTGAGACTCTGAGTCTGACTCTGAGACTCTGAGTCTGACTCTGACTCTGAGACTCTGAGACTCTGACTCTGAGACTCTGACTCTGAGACTCTGACTCTGAGACTCTGACTCTGACTCTGAGACTCTGACTCTGAGACTCTGACTCTGAGACTCTGAGACTCTGAGTCTGACTCTGAGACTCTGACTCTGAGACTCTGACTCTGAGACTCTGACTCTGGCTCTGAGGGTGAGACTCTGAATCTGGCTCTGAGGGTGAGACTCTGAATCTGAGACTCTGACTCTGAGACTCTGACTCTGAGACTCTGACTCTGAGACTCTGACTCTGAGACTCTGACTCTGACTCTGAGACTCTGACTCTGAGACTCTGACTCTGAGACTCTGACTCTGAGACTCTGAGACTCTGAGTCTGACTCTGAGTCTGACTCTGAGACTCTGACTCTGAGACTCTGACTCTGAGACTCTGACTCTGAGACTCTGACTCTGACTCTGAGACTCTGACTCTGAAACTCTGACTCTGACTCTGAGACTCTGACTCTGAGACTCTGACTCTGAAATTCATGAAATAATTAAAAAAAAATGCGTGGGGCTCTGCGCAATTTCTATGTCTAGCCAGGTACAGCCAAGCAGCTGGGGGCTGGAATCCGCAGTGCAGGGATGCCCAAGCTTTCTGGGCACCCCCCGCTGCAAATTGCAGCCCGCAGCCGCCCCAGAAGATGGCGCGTTCATTGAAGCGCCATCCTCTGGCGCTGAACCCCGCTCTTCCAGCGGCCAAGGTGGCGGTGGCACGCTGGGTAATAAAGGGGTTAATACCAGCTTTGTTATACAAGATAGCAGGGAAACTCGCAGAGTAAGAGCTGTCTGCTCTGTGCAGCTCCAGGGTCCTAGAGCCCGCCTGCTGCCTGATGTAGCAGAGCTGAGATTGTTCTCAGTCTGCTCATTCCCTGTGCATAGACATCTATATCTATGCACAGGGGATGTAGTAGAGAGGACATCGCGTTTTGGACTACGTCGGACGGAAGAGTCCCTAATGGCTTTTTTTTTATTTCTAATAAAAAATTTTCTCTGTGTTGTGTTTTTTTAAAACAATTTAATAGAAATTCATGGCGGTCATGTCTAATATTGGCGTGACCGCCATAAATTTCGGGCTTAGGGCCAGCTGATAATACAAAGCTGGCCCTAACCTCTTTATTACCCAGCGTGCCACCGCCACCAGGGCCGCTGGAAGAGCGGGATCAGCGCCAGAGGATGGCACTTCAATGAACGCGCCATCTTCTGGGGCGGCTGCGGGCTGCAATTTGCAGCGGGGGGTGCCCAGAAAGCTTGGGCATCGCTGCGCTGCGGATTCCAGCCCCCAGCTGCTTAGCTGTACCTGGCTAGACATAGAAATTGCGCGGAGCCCCACGCATTTTTTTTAAATTATTTCATGAAATCCTGAGACTCTGACTCTGAGACTCTGACTCTGAGACTCTGACTCTGAGACTCTGACTCTGAGACTCTGAGACTCTGACTCTGACTCTGAGACTCTGACCCTGAGACTCTGACTCTGACTCTGAGACTCTGATTCTGAGACTCTGACTCTGAGACTCTGACTCTGAGACTCTGAGACTCTGACTCTGAGACTCTGACTCTGAGACTGACTCTGAGACTCTGACTCTGACTCTGAGACTCTGACTCTGAGACTCTGACTCTGAGAACTCTGACTCTGAAACTCTGACTCTGAGACTCTGACTCTGAGACTCTGACTCTGAGACTCTGAATCTGAGACTCTGACTCTGAGACTCTGACTCTGAGACTCTGACTCTGAGACTCTGACTCTGAGACTCTGACTCTGACTCTGAGACTCTGACTCTGAGACTCTGACTCTGAGACTCTGACTCTGACTCTGAGACTCTGACTCTGACTCTGAGACTCTGACTCTGAGACTCTGACTCTGAGACTCTGAGACTCTGAGACTCTGACTCTGAGACTCTGAGTCTGACTCTGAGACTCTGAATCTGAGACTCTGATTCTGACTCTGAGACTCTGACTCTGAGACTCTGACTCTGAGACTCTGACTCTGACTCTGAGACTCTGACTCTGAGACTCTGACTCTGGCTCTGAGGGTGAGACTCTGAATCTGGCTCTGAGGGTGAGACTCTGAATCTGAGACTCTGAGACTCTGACTCTGAGACTCTGACTCTGAGACTCTAACTCTGAGACTCTGAGACTCTGAGACTCTGACTATGAGACTCTGACTCTGACTCTGAGACTCTGACTCTGAGACTCTGACTCTGAGACTCTGAGACTCTGACTCTGAGACTCTGACTCTGAGACTCTGACTCTGACTCTGAGACTCTGACTCTGAGACTCTGACTCTGAGACTCTGACTCTGACTCTGAGACTCTGAGACTCTGACTCTGAGACTCTGAGTCTGGCTCTGAGACTCTGAGTCTGACTCTGAGACTCTGAGTCTGACTCTGACTCTGAGACTCTGAGACTCTGACTCTGAGACTCTGACTCTGAGACTCTGACTCTGAAATTCATGAAATAATTTAAAAAAAATGCGTGGGGCTTCGCGCAATTTCTATGTCTAGCCAGGTACAGCCAAGCAGCTGGGGGCTGGAATCCGCAGTGCAGGGATGCCCAAGCTTTCTGGGCACCCCCCGCTGCAAATTGCAGCCCGCAGCCGCCCCAGAAGATGGCGCGTTCATTGAAGCGCCATCCTCTGGCGCTGAACCCCGCTCTTCCAGCGGCCAAGGTGGCGGTGGCACGCTGGGTAATAAAGGGGTTAATACCAGCTTTGTTATACAAGATAGCAGGGAAACTCGCTGCTCTGTGCAGCTCCAGGGTCCTAGAGCCCGCCTGCTGCCTGATGTAGCAGAGCTGAGATTGTTCTCAGTCTGCTCATTCCCTGTGCATAGACATCTATATCTATGCACAGGGGATGTAGCAGAGAGGACATCGCGTTTTGGACTACGTCGGACGGAGGAGGATTTTTTTAATTAAAGATGGAGTCCCTAATGGCTTTTTTTTTTTATTTCTAATAAAAAATTTTCTCTGTGTGGTGTTTTTTTTAACCCTTTATTGGAGATTCTTAGTGGCCGGGTCAAACCTGGCCTGACATTAAGAATCCCGGGCTTAATACCAGCTTGTATAACAAAGGTGGTATTAACCCCTTTATTACCCAGCGTGCCACCGCCACCAGGGCCGCTGGAAGAGCGGGGTTCAGTGCCAGAGGATGGCGCTTCAATGAACACGCCATCTTCTGGGGTGGCTGGGGGCTGCAATTTGCAGCAGGGTGTGCCCAGAAAGCTTGGGCCTCCCTGCGCTGCGGATTCCAGCCCCCAGCTGCTTAGCTGTATCTGGCTAGACATAGAAATTGTGCGGATCCCCACGCATTTTTTTTTATTATTTCATGAAATAATAAAAAAAAAAGGGCTCCCATATATTCTTGTGTCTGGCCAGGTACAAATAGGCACCTGGGGGTTGGGGGCAGCCCGTCGCTGCCTGCTGGATCCAGCTGGTTCCAGAAATGGGGCGAAGCCCACGTCAAATTTTTTTCTGACAAATCCATAAAACAATGTAAATAAAAGGGACTGCATCTTTATTAACCCCTGGACCATGGGCGAGGGGTTAATAAAGATGCAGTCCCTTTTTTAGGATTGTTTAATTGATTTTTCAGAAAAAAAATTACGTAGGCTTCGCCGTATTTCTGGAACCAGCCGGATCCAGCAGGCAGCGACGGGCTGCCCCCAAGCCCCAGGTGCCTATTTGTACCTGGCCGGACACAAGAATATAGGCGAGCCCTCTTTTTTTTATTATTCATGAATTTCATGAAATAATAAAAAACAAATGCTTGGGGCTTTGCGCAATTTCTATGTCTAGCCAGGTACAGCTAAGCAGCTGGGGGCTGGAATCTGCAGCGCAGGGAGGCCCAAGCTTTCTGGGCAACCCCCGCTACAAATTGCAGCCCGCAGCCGCCACAGAAGATGGCGCGTTCATTGAAGCGCAATCCTCTGGTGCTGAACCCCGCTCTTCCAGCGGCCCTGGTGGCGGTGGCACGCTGGGTAATAAAGGGTTAATACCAGCTTTGTTATACAAGCTGGTATTAATCCCGAGATTCTTAATGTCAGGCCAGGTTTGACCCGGCCACTAAGAATCTCCAATAAAGGGTTAAAAAAAACACAACACAGAGAAAATTTTTTATTAGAAATAAAAAAAAAAGCCATTAAGGACTCCATCTTTAATTAAAAAAGTCCTCTTCCGTCCGACGTAGTCCAAAACGCGATGTCCTCTCTGCTACATCCCCTGTGCATAGATATAGATGTCTATGCACAGGGAATGAGCAGACTGAGAACAATCTCAGTCTGCTACATCAGGCAGCAGGCGGGCTCTAGGACCCTGGAGCTGCACAGAGCAGACAGCTCTTACTCTGCGAGTTTCCCTGCTATCACTGGCACAGTAGCGAGTCCAATGCAAGACAATGGCAATCCTAGTTTTGTCAGAGTCTCTGACAAAACTAGGATTGCCGTTGATTTGCATTGGACTCGTTACTGTGCGAGTAAACGCTGGGAAACTCGCAGAGTAACGAGTCCTAGCAGATAGAGCCTGAAGCTTCCGAGACACATCTGCAATTTGTAAATCGCACATTATTCGCTATTACTCGCTTCCCCATCCATTAACATTGGACTCGCTAGACTCGCAACGAGTAGCGAGTCCCGGGCTCGGACTCGCTAGAGTCAAGCGATTCCGAGTAATTTAGGACTCGCCCATCACTAGTGCACATAACCTTACATATTTGTACTGTTTGTAATAATTTTCTCTTTTTATCACTATGCTAATTCTGTGTCATAGAAAACATTTTTGAGAGAGCTACAGTTGCTAACAGGGGAAATACCAAGTAAGTGATGCACAGCATGATGTTCTGATACAGTTTGATGAGTCTGTGAATTCCATTAGTAATTCTCTAGTTTCTAATAATTGTGAGGCACTAAAATATCTGAGAGAACAGAGATTTATTTTCTCTCAAATGGCATTTACTTCGGCTTGCAAAATAATTAAAAAGTTGCCTGTATCAAAGATCTGCACATGAACATAAGTTATGAAGGCAATTAGGAGATTCTGGGGCCTTTCTACTGTGTCCTTTCTTTGCTAGAATCGTAACCTCAAGGTTTAGACATTTATTCCAGTTTATTAAATCACAACTCTGAAATAAAAATGTTTCTTACTATCTCCTTCTGAACTGTACAGGAATGATTGTCTTAAGAACCCTACTACTTTCCTTTTTCTTTAGTAATAGACAGGGCTTTTTTTGTGCCGGAACGGGCCAGTACGCCGTAACGGAAAATCTGGGAAAACCTGGTGCGATCCGGTACGGCGTACCGGAATATCTGCTGCCGCCCCCCCATCTGTGCAGCCCGCTGCAGACCAGTAATCCCTCTCCTCTGTGGGAGAAATGCGCCACAGAAGTAGCATCAGCCATTCAGGACCTGGCTGCTGTCTGTGTGTCTCCACCATGGGCGTGGCCGCGCACTTCCGGCCCGGTGAACACCGCTGATGGCAGCGGTGCGGTTTCTGCTGGCCAGGGCCAGGATCTCCTTGGGAGTTATAGGAGCAGCACTGTCTGCCGGCCGAGTGCTGAGTGAGGAGTCAGACTCAGTGCTGAGAGCGGACTCCAGAGGAGTGGGCGGGAGCCGGCGGCACAGCACTGTCAGGTGAACGGACGGCAGAGGAGAGGAAGAGAGGACAGCAGAAGAGAGCAGGTGGTGAGTGGCCCGGAGCAAAGAAGGTGCAGTGTGCTGTGCAGCCAGGTTTTGTGTGCAGAGTGACTGTGTGTGCAATGTGTGTATGTAATGTGTGTGTGTGTAATGTGTGTGTGCAATGTGTGTGTGTGCAATGTGTGTGTGCGCAATGTGTGTGTGCGCAATGTGTGTGGCTTTGTGCGTAACTGTGTGCAGTGTGTGTGCAGTGTGTGTGCAATGTGTGTGTGCAATGTGTGTGCAATGTGTGTGGCTGTGTGTGCAATGTGTGTGTGCAATGTGTGTGGCTGTGTGCAATGTGTGTTGCTGTGTGTAAATGTATGTGGCTGTTTGTGCAATGAGCTGCTGTGTGCAGAATTATTATATGGAGCGGCTGTGAGGCGGCATTATATTATCTAGAGCCGCTATGGGGGGCATTATATTGTCTGGAGCGGCTGTGAGGCGGCATTATATTATCTGAAGTGGCTGTGAGGCGGCATTATAATATATGAAGCTGATCTCTACCCACCTGGTGTCACTGTAGATGTATATGCGCCCAGAGATCTCTGCCCACCTGGCATCACTGTAGATGTGTATATGCGCCTAGAGATCTCTGCCCACCTGGTGTCATTGTAGATGTGTATGTGCCCAGAGATCTCTGCCCACCTGGCGTCACTGTAGATGTGTATATGTGCCCAGAGATCTCTGCCCACCTAGCGTCACTGTAGATGTGTATGCACCCAGAGATCTCTGCCCACCTGGTGTCACTGTAGATGTGCATGCACCCAGAGATCTCTGCCCACCTGGTGTCACTGTAGATGTGTATGCACCCAGAGATCTCTGCCCACCTGGTGTCACTGTAGATGTGTATGCACCCAGAGATCTCTGCCCACCTGGCATCACTGTAGATGTGTATATGTGCCCAGAGATATATGCTCACCTGGCGTCACTGTAGATGTGTATATGCGCCTAGAGATCTCTGCCCACCTGGTGTCACTGTAGATGTGTATGCACCCAGAAATCTCTGCCCACCTGGTGTCACTGTAGATGTGTATGTGCCCAGAGATCTCTGCCCACCTGGTGTCACTGTAGATGTATGTGTGCCCAGAGATATGTGCCCACCTGGCATCACTGTAGATGTGCATGTGCTCAGAGGTTTCTGCCCACCTGACGTCACTGTAGATGTATACGTGCCCAGATATATATAGTAAATGTGCTTTGTTTTTGACATGGTGAGCACCCACCCTTGATTATGATTCACTAGTAGTGCTCCTCTTTCATCAGAATTAAGGACCTGTGGTGACGTCGAGACTCGGAGATCCCGAGTCATGTGACCGCTACCTGGCCGTAAGACAGAAGTGAAGACACCTCCGGCGGCGAAAATTGCTCCGGCCCTGGGCCGTCCTTGAGTCCTGCTTGTTGCCATACACTGGGGTTGTGCAGAGGTGCACAGTGACAACCCCAATAGGTGAGTGGCCATTTGGCCCAATATTTACCCCCCAATTGCGCCCCTTCTCTTTGTGTTTTAGTATAGTATAGTAGTTATATTCTTGTTTATAGTACTCCTATATACAAGAATATAACTTCTATACTGGACTGCCCCCTATGTACAAGAATATAACTACTATAATACTGCTCTGCTCCTATGTACAAGAATATAACTACTTTAATACTGCTCCTATATACAAGAATATAACTACTATAATACTGCTCCTATGTACAAGAATATAACTAGATTAGAACTAGAAATTATGGTAGATCTTTGAGTGCAGTGTGGGCTCTTCAGATGCTTCCGGATTATCAACGACCAAAGGGGCGACAAATTTTTCGAACGCCCCGGGCGCCACAAGCAGTTGCTACGTCACTGCCGCTGCCGCCCGCTGCCACCCGGCTGTGCAGCGTACACTGCTGCTATGCAGGACGGGAGAGATAACGACGTCAACATCCAGCGTCCCGTCCTGCTACATACACAGTGCATGCTGCAGTGCCGGCCCGGGGAGCAGAAGAGCCTGTGGAGCTGCCCTGTGGACTGTGGAGGGCTGGAGGCAGAGACAGAGCAGCTGGGAGGATCACAGTGAGTGTAAAATAAATGTAATGTAAATAAAGATAAAGTTGGCTGCACTGTGCTTGTGATGGAGGCCTCCAGCCTCTGTCCTCCTGCACTCACCCCTCCAGCCTCCGTCCTCCTGTGCTCACCCCTCCAGCCTCTGTCCTCCTGAGTTCACCCCTCCAGCCTCTGTCCTCCTGCTCTCACCCCACCAGCCTCCGTCATCCTGCGCTCACCCCTCCAGCCTCCGTCCTCCTGCGCTCACTCCCCCAGCCTTCATCCTGGTCTAACCGCCTGCCCACCATATTCTGTGCTGCTAACCACTGAGCCATCATACTTTGCTAACCACAAAGACATCACGCAGTGCTAACCACTGAGCCACCGTACAATGCTAACCACTGAGCCACCGTACAATGCTAACCACTGAGCCACCGTACAATGCTAACCACTGAGCCACCGTACAGTGCTAACCACTGAGCCACCGTACAGTGCTAACCCCTGAGCCACCATACAGTGCTAACCCCTGAGCCACCATACAGTGCTAACCACTGAGCCACCATACAGTGCTAACCACTGAGCCACCATACAGTGCTAACCACTGAGCCACCATACAGTGTTAACCACTGAGCCACCGTACAATGCTAACCATTGAGCCACCATACAGTGCTAACCACTGAGCCACCATATACAGTGCTAACCACTGAGCCACCATATACAGTGCTAACCACTGAGCCACCATATACTGTGCTAACCACTGAGCCACCGTACAATGCTAACCACTGAGCCACCATACAGTGCTAACCACTGAGCCACCATATACAGTGCTAACCACTGAGCCACCATATACAGTGCTAACCACTGAGCCACCATACAGTGCTAACCACTGAGCCACCATACAGTGCTAACCCCTGAGCCACCATACAGTGCTAACCACTGAGCCACCATACAGTGCTAACCACTGAGCCACCATACAGTGCTAACCACTGAGCCACCATACAGTGTTAACCACTGAGCCACCGTACAATGCTAACCATTGAGCCACCATACAGTGCTAACCACTGAGCCACCATATACAGTGCTAACCACTGAGCCACCATATACAGTGCTAACCACTGAGCCACCATATACTGTGCTAACCACTGAGCCACCGTACAATGCTGACCACTGAGCCACCATACAGTGCTAACCACTGAGCCACCATATACAGTGCTAACCACTGAGCCACCATATACAGTGCTAACCACTGAGCCACCATACAGTGCTAACCACTGAGCCACCATACAGTGCTAACCACTGAGCCACCGTACAATGCTAACCACTGAGCCACCGTACAATGCTAACCACTGAGCCACCGTACAATGCTAACCACTGAGCCACCGTACAGTGCTAACCACTGAGCCACCATAGAGTGCTAACCACTGAGCCACCGTACAGTGCTAACCCCTGAGCCACCATACAGTGCTAACCACTGAGCCACCATACAGTGTTAACCACTGAGCCACCGTACAATGCTAACCATTGAGCCACCGTATACAGTGCTAACCACTGAGCCACCATACAGTGCTAACCACTGAGCCACCATACAGTGCTAACCACTGAGCCACCGTACAATGCTAACCACTGAGCCACCATATACTGTGCTAACCACTGAGCCACCGTACAATGCTAACCACTGAGCCACCATATACTGTGCTAACCACTGAGCCACCGTACTGTGAGTGTATGCCCCTGTGGATGTATGCCCCTGTGACTGTATGCCCCTGTGTGTGTATGCCCCTGTGAGTGTATGCCCCTGTGAGTGTATGCCCTTGTGAGTGTATGCCCCTGTGTGTGTATGCCCCTGTGTGTGTATGCCTCCCCCCTGAAAATAAGACCGGGTGCAACGTTCGGAGCAAATATAAAATATATTAATCTCACCCGGCCCCTGACGGCAGTCCGCCTCCAACACCGCTTCCCCCCCCCCCTCGGCTCCAAGAGGCGTTCCAGGAAATATTGTGTTTATTCCCAAATCTATACTAAACTATGAAATAAGAGACAGTTTTCTTATTATGAAGGGAATCAAGATGTCATTAGTGAGATATCTAGGTTAGATCAGGATATCTCAAGTAAGGCTATGTTCACATGTCTAGTAATCATCCATTACAATGGATCCAGTTGCAAACTGTTGGCAAAACAGTTGTGGAATCACAACTTTTTTCTCTGTTGAAAAATTGATTTTTGCAGGATACGTCTTTGGATCTGTTAAATGATTGCTGTTTATCTTCCATTTGAAATTGTTTAAGTAAAACAAAAAACTAATTCTTTACATATGCTAGAAAAATGAAGGGCTAAATAGCAATCGGTTAACGGATCCGTTTTCCATAGACCATGTTAAAAAAAATTAATCCTGCACAATTTTTTTTGCAAACGGATTGCTGCTGGATCTAATGGATGATTACTGGACATGTGACCTGCCTAAGAGGTTAAATATTCATTTAAAATGGTAATATTTTGGTGCCATCAAATAATAATAGTTTTTAGTTTATTACTCTTTTTAATTTTTTTTGCAGTAACTTCAATTTTAATCAATGGTCATCAACATTTATAGTGACAAGCAAAAGGGTAAAAACGTTTTGAACTTTTGACGTCCGGGCTCCATATCTCACATCCACTACAGTTTTGAGCATGAAACTACCTTCATTTTATAGACAATCATGTTTGCTATCTCATGCAAAAATTTGACTTGCAACTATTTATCATATAGTTTTATAGTTATACAGTAGTTTCATAGTTTTTAAAGTTGAAGATATACTTTAAGTCCAGTAATAATTAAATATACACATCTACAATACCTTTTTATTAAAACAATATCTTTGTTAGTAAATCTACACATAAAATTAATAACAAATACAAGATTAACAGAATAAATCTCACTGTCATACATTGGCCCTCAGTGCTGCCCTTGTCTAACAATGGAGGTTCCACCCTACTGTGTCCTGATGTCCCCGTTCCTTGGTAGCTATCCCTAAAGAATCCCTGATACCCTAATTCTATTTCTACATTCTATACAGAGATATCCAAGGTATACCCAATACCTGACAAGTAAATCCAAAGGAGTATATCGGTATTAAAGATGTAACCAGAAGGTAATATTTCCAGGTCCAGGTGATTCAATGGTTTTCCATTAAAACACAAACCCACGTTTCTGAACAGTCGTCTAGGAATAATCTGCTGTAATTAAAGTTTTAAAAACAGATAACAAGTATATCGTTTACTGATCAAAAAGGATGATGTTGTTTGTCAAAACCATCTCGCCACTATAAAAGAGTATCCTTAGGGCACACAGAAATAGAAGTCCCCTATATTACCAGTTTTCATACAATATGTGCATAATGTTAGATTCAACTTAACTGGCGGGGTCTTTTTTCTTTTGCACATGTTATTTCAACCCTCTGTGAGCCTTGTCTTGACGTTCTATTCCACCTCCACATGTTTCACCCAAAGCGGCTCCTCAGGAGTCTTCAGATAATATAAGGTGACTTCCAGTGAACCCTATAGTTGACCACGGGAAATGATATGCGGCCAATTACAAAATGAGATGCTCCAGTCCCACAAAGGGAGATACTCCTGGAGCCCTCCTTCACACACGTCCTGTGTCCTGATCATTAGATGGTTGAAATAACCTGTACAAACGAAAAAAGACCCCACCAGTTAAGCTAAATAACATTTGTGAAAACTGGTAACATAGAGGACTTTCTATTTCTGTGTGACCTAACGATACTTTTTCATAGTGGCGAGATGGTTTTGACAAGAATTGTAAATTTGAGATTTTTTGGGTTAATCTTGTATTAGTTTAAGGGTTTTATGTGTACATTTACTAAGGCTGCTTTCACACTGGGGTTTTTCCAAAAATGCGGCAGTTACGGTAAAAAAAACACATCTGCCGCATTTGCCGCATAACCGCCGCACTTGCGGCACACTTGCGGCAAGCCCCATGCATTGTCTATGGGGCTTGCGGTAAGCGTGCAGCAGCCACGGCAAGTGCGCTTTCGGCAGATGCGAACGTGAAAAAACCCGCGGTCAGCGGCGGTTTTTTTTTTTTGTGGCCGCATCCGCACTTGCTGCAGCTGCCACACACTTACCGCAAGCCCCGTAGATAATGCATGGGGCTTGCCACAAGTGTGGCAGAAATGCGACAGATGTGTTTTTTTTACCGTAACTGCCGCATTTTTGGAAAAACCCCAGTGTGAAAGCAGCCTAAGATTTTTTTTTAATAAAAAGGCATTGTGGGTGTTTAAATTTAAGTACATGATTAATGAACCCCCCCAAAATATATTTGGTTTGTTATACTGTTTAGACTTTAAGTCCATCTAGTTCCACCCACAGACTAAAATGTTGATCTGGAGGAAAGCAAACACTAAGCTCCGCATTGTGGAAAAAAAATCCTTTAATGGGGCCGTCACACGCGTCAATGTCGTCAGTGATCTTATCGCTGACGACATTGACGGATGATCGCTGGTGAGCTGTCACACAGGCAGACTCACCAGCGATCATTTTACCAGCGACATCGTGGAAATGATTTCTATATCATTTCAACGATGTCTGCAGGCTGATATCCAGGGTAAACTGTGGGTAACTAGGCTATGCGCGCTGCCTAGATACCCGATATATACCTTAGTTACCAGCCTTCTCCGCTCACCGGCTGGTATCTAAGGTACACAGCAGATAACTAGGGTCCCTAGTTACCCGCTTTGTACCTTATAGGTATCTAAGGTACACAGCAGGTAACTAGGGTTCCTAGTTACCCGTTGTGTACCTTAGATACCAGCCTGTGAGTGGAGAAGGCTGGTAACTAAGGTATACATCGGGTATCTAGGCAGCGCGCGCTGCCTAGTTACCCGCAGTTTACCCTGGATACCAGCTCCCAGCGCATCCTGAGAGGCGCTGGGAGTTGGCTGATCGCATCTCCCGGTGTCACACGCAGCGATGCTGCGAGTTCACCGGGCGACTGTCGGCAGGTTTTAGAACAGTTTCTAAAACCTGGCGACCATCAACCAGCGATTTATCGCTGGTTGATGCGCCCTGTCACACGCGTCAATATCGCTGCAACGTCACGTGCAGCAGTGATCGTGCATGCGATATTATGGTGTGTGACGGCCCCATAAGACTTCACATCCAGCAATCAGACTAGTTCCCTGGATCAATGCCCTATCAAAGAATCTTGTATACAGTGTTGGCCAAAAGTATTGACACCCCTGCAATTCTGTCAGATAATACTCAGTTTCTTCCTGAAAATGATTGCAATCACAAATTCTTTGGTATTTTTATCTTCATTTAATTTGTCATCAATGAAAAAAACACAAAAAAAATTGTCCTAAAGCCAAATTGGATATAATTCCACACCAAACATAAAAAAGGGGGTGGACAAAAGTATTGGCACTGTTAGAAAAATCATGTGATGCTTCTCTAATTTGAGTAATTAACAGCATCTGTAACTTACCTGTGGCACCTAACAGGTGTTGGCAATAACTAAATCACACTTGCAGCCAGTTGACATGGATTAAAGTTGACTCATCCCTGTCCTGTGTCCTTGTGTGTACCACATTGAGCAAGGAGAAAAGAAAGAAGACCAAATACTGTCTGAGGACTTGAGAAACCAAATTGTGAGGAAGCATGAGCAATCTCAAGGCTACAAGTCCATCTCAAAGACCTGAATGTTCCTGTGTCTACCGTGCGCAGTGTCATCAAGACGTTTAAAGCCCATGGCACTGTGGCTTACTTCCCTAGATGTGGACGGAAAAGAAAAATTGATGAGAGATTTCAACGCAAGATTGTGCGGATGGTGGATAAAGAACCTCGACTAACATCCAAACAAGTTGAAGCTGCCCTGCAGTCCGATGGTACAACAGTGTCAACCCGTACTATCTGTCGGCGTCTGAATGAAAAGGGACTGTATGGTAGGATACCCAGGAAGACCCCACTTCTTACCCCAAGCCATAAAAAAGCCAGGCTGGAGTTTGCCAAAACTTACCTGAGAAAGCCTAAAACGTTTTGGAAGAATATGCTCTCTTTTTGGGCAAAGGCATCAACATAGAGTTTACAGGAGAAAAAAAGAGGCATTCAAAGAAAAGAACACGGTCCCTACAGTCAAACATGGCGGAGGTCCCCTGATGTTTTGGGGTTGCTTTGCTGCCTCTGGCACTGGACTGCTTGACCGTGTGCATGGCATTATGAAGTCTGAAGACTACCAACAAATTTTGCAGCATAATGTAGGGCCCAGTGTGAGAATGCTGGGTCTCCCTCAGAGGTCATGGGTCTTCCAGAAGGAAAATGAGCCAAAACACACTTCAAAAAGCACTAGAAAATGGTTTGAGAGAAAGCACTGGAGACATCTGGACCTGAATCCCATAGAACACCTGTGGAGAGATCTAAAAATGGCAGTTTGGAGAAGGCACCCTTCAAATATCAGGGACCTGGAGCAGTTTGCCAAAGAAGAATGGTCTAAAATTCCAGCAGAGCATTGTAAGAAACTCATTGATGGTTACCGGAAGCGGTTGATTGCAGTTATTTTGGCTAAAGGTTGTGCAACCAAGTATTAGGCTGAGGGTGCCAATACTTTTGTCCGGCCCATTTTTGGAGCTTTCTGTGAAATGATCAATGTTTTGCTTTTTGCTTCATTCTCTTTTGTGTTTTTTTCATTGAAGACAAATTAAATGAAGATAATAATACCAAAGAATTTGTGATTGCAATCATTTTCAGGAAGAAACTGAGTATTATCTGACAGAATAGCAGGGGTGTCAATACTTTTGACCAACACTGTATGTACCCAGTAATATATTTTTCAAGAAAGGCATCTGGGCCCTTCATGAATCTTAGTAGTGAATCACTCATTATAACCTCATATGACAAAGAGTTCCATAGTCTTACTGCTCTTACAGTAAATAATCTGCATCTGTGATTATGATTAAACCATCTTTCCTCAAGACATAGGCTAGGGTCACACTTGGAAGTGCATTTGCGATTACCGCATCCAGATCCGGATACGGTAATCGCAACTGCCTTCAGACACATTTTGCCTTCAAAATGTGTTCCTAAATCCGCATGCGGTATCCGGATTGCACCTTAATGTTGCATCTGGTGGCCGCATGCGGATCTTCCCAGGCCTTCCTGCATAGGTTTTGAGGCGGGAATGAATTCGGCTAACATCAGATTGTCCCGGATTGTCCTGGATTCACCCGGGTCCAGCTCAATCCGGCGCTCATTGACTCCTATGTTATTGTTTGCCGGATTGCGCCGGATCCGGGTGAATCCGGGACAATCCGATTTTGTCCATGTTTTGTGCTGTGGTTTACGATCCGGGTGCCGCAACCTAGTTCCACTGACATTTGCGGTTGACATTTCAAAATCGGAATACGGCTGAGAAAACTGAGCGAAAACCGTTGCCTGCATGATTTTTACCGCAGGCAACGAAACCTGAGCCGGTTACTGGATTGCATTTAATGCAATCCGGTTACTATAATGGGCACCCATGGACTGCGGTTCCTGATCCGGTTTTGAGCTTTTTTACAGCTCAAAACTGGATCAGGTTTTAAAAATTCTGCCGCAAGTGTGACCCTAGCCATAGAGGATTGCTGCACACCTGAAACACGGTACACATCACCGTACTCAGGACAAATTGTCCAACAAATTTTGGGATACATTTTAGCCAATAACTCCTGTGAAAATTTAAAAAATTAGGTTAAAGAACATTATTTTGAAAAAAAAACTATTTTTTCATTTTCACAGTTCAATGTTATAAAATTCTGTAAAGCACCTGGATCACCCTCTCACTCTTAAACACACAGGGTGGAGCATGTTGAAATGTAGTACTCTTCCCGGTGCCCCTTTTTCTCCATTATTGGACTTCATACACCAGATTGGCAAGGGTCACAAATAAAATCTGATTTGTGTTCACCGCATCCAGATCTGGATGCGGTGAACGCAATTGTCTTCAGACATTCAGCAATCCGGGAACCGGATTGCTGAAGCCGCAATCCGGTAACCAGATTGCTCAGGATGTGTAATCCTGAGCAATCCGGTTACCGGATAGTTTGCTCATCCCTGCTGCTGCAGGGATGAGCAAACTGTTCTGTTGTTAGTAAAAGTATTTATTTGATTAATAAATGCTTGTACAATGTCCCCCTAGAGATCTTACACCTACTCAGGTGGGCTTATACTGCTATAATGTGTTATGTACAACAGCTGACTCATATCAGCTGTTGTACAGTTTTATGAAAGAAAGCTCCTCAGAGCGGCGTGCATACTATGCTAATGGTACAGTATGTGCGCCGCTGTCTGAGGTCCTGAAGCCACTTACAGTAAGATCTATGGGCACTTCTTGATATATCTGGGGTAGAATCTGGCAGTATCTTTCCAACTACAAGAGTCAATTTCATGAAATCCGGTCTTGCAAGATTCTCTGCACGTAGACTCATTTTGTAATAGGGAACCAGCCATAGACCTGTCCTGCTGAAATGAACATCTCATGAACAGTCGTCCTTGACGCACGGTTGCCTGATAAGAGTGATCAGCAGTCCTGGCATCACTGCTCTCAGCTTCTGGGGTCTGAGCTGCATCTACACTCTTTCTAGGTATATAAGGGTCCAGATCTGCATAGTGAGCACTGTCTGGCCATGTGGCAATGTCAGGGTGGCAGCACTACTTTTCCTAGAGGTTTAGAGGTGACTGGCGATCTCTGTACAGTGTTGGCTAGGGATGGGCAAATTACTTGCTACTATTCGGGACTCACCCGAATAGTAGCGGACTCGGGGGACTCCCTACTCGCCGAGTTTCCTTAGGAATTACTCGGGGGTAGCGAGTCCCTGTACTTTTGCAGTGTATCTATACAGATACACTACAAAAGTACCCTAAAAGTTAATCTAAGGGGTTAAAAACAATAAACATTAATACTCACCTCCTGTACTCCTGTACCGGACCGGTACCGAAGACCTCCGGCTGTTACAGGACCTCCGAGATCACCGGGAGAAGATGTGGAAAAGGACCTTGCAGTTCAGCCAATCAGATTCGGCTAGCGGTCACATGGGTTTGTCATGTGACCGCAGTGCAGCCGCGTCACAACCCATGTGACCGCTAGCTGAATGCTGATGGGAAAAGGACCTTGCAGTTCAGCCAATCAGCATTCAGCTAGCGTCACATGGGTTTGTCATGTGACCGCAGTGCAGCCGCGTCACAACCCATGTGACCGCTAGCTGAATGCTGATTGGCTGAACTGCAAGGTCCTTTTCCCATCTTCTCCCGGGTCTCGAGTCTTGTAACAGCCAGAGGTCTTCGTACCGGTCCGGTACAGGAGTACAGGAGGTGAGTATTAATGTTTATTGTTTTTAACCCCTTAGATTAACTTTTAGGGTACTTTTGTAGTGTATCTGTATAGATACACTGCAAAAGTACAGGTTAGTACTCGGACTCGCTGGACTCGCAACAAATACCGAGTCTCAGACCCGGACTCGTTAGAGTCCAGCGATTCCGAGTATTTCTGGCTTCGCCCATCCCTAGTGTTGGCCAAAAGTATTTACACCTCTGCAATTCTGTCAGATAATACTCAGTTTCTTCCTGAAAATAATTGCAATCACAAATCCTTTGGTATTATTATCTTCATTTAAATTGTCTTCAATGAAAAAACACAAAAGAGAATGAAGCAAAAAGCAAAACATTGATCATTTCATACAAAACTCCAAAAATGGGCGGACAAAAGTATTGGCACTCTCAGCCTAATACTTGGTTGCACAATCTTTAGCCAAAAAAACTGTGATCAACCGCTTCCGGTAACCATCAGTGAGTTTCTTACAATGGTCTGCTGGAATGTTAGATCATTCCTCTTTGGAAACTGCTCCAGGTCCCTGATATTTGAAGGGTGCCTTCTCCAAACTGCCATTTTTAGATCTCTCCACAGGTGTTCTATGGGATTCAGGTCTGGACTCATTGCTGGCCACCTTAGAAGTCTCCAGTGCTTTCTCTCAAACCATTTTCTAGTGCTTTTTGAAGTGTGTTTTGGCTCATTGTCCTTCTGGAAGACCCATGACCTCTGAGGGAGACCCAGCTTTCTCACACTGGGCCCTACATTATGCTGCAAAATTTGTTGGTAGTCTTCAGACTTCATAAAGCCATGCACACGGTCAAGCAGTCCAGTGCCAGAGGCAGCAAAGCAACCCCAAAACATCAGGGAACCTCAGCCATGTTTGACTGTAGGGACCGTGTTCTTTTCTTTGAATGCCTCTTTTTTCTCCTGTAAGCTCTAAGTTGATGCCTTTGCCCAAAAAGAGAGCATATTCTTCCAAAACGTTTTAGGCTTTCTCGGGTAAGTTTTGGCAAACTCCAGCCTGGCTTTTTTATGGCTTGGGGTAAGAAGTGGGGTCTTCCTGGGTCTTCTACCATACAGTCCCTTTTCATTTAGACGCCGACGGATAGTACGGGTTGACACTGTTGTACCCTCGGACTGCAGGGCAGCTTCAACTTGTTTGGATGTTACTCAAGGTTCTTTATCCACCATCCGCACAATCTTGCATTGAAATCTCTTGTCAATTTTTCTTTTCCGTCCACATCTAGGGAGATTAGCCACAGTGCCATGGGCTTTAAACTTCTTGATGACACTGTGCACGGTAGACACAGGAACATTCGGGTCTTTGGAGATGAACTTGTAGCCTTGAGATTGCTCATGCTTCCTCACAATTTGGTTTCTCAAGTCCTCAGACAGTTCTTTGGTCTTCTTTCTTTTCTCCATGCTCAATGTGGTACACACAAGGACACAGGACAAAGTTTAAGTCAACTTTAATCCATGTCAACTGGCTGCAAGTGTGATTTAGTTATTGCCAACACCTGTTAGGTGCCACAAGTAAGTTAAAGATGCTGTTAATTACACAAATTAGAGAAGCATCACATGATTTTTCTAACAGTGCCAATACTTTTGTCCACCCCTTTTTTATGTTTGGTGTGGAATTTTATCTAGTTTCGCTTTAGGACAATTTTTTTTCATTGAAGACAAATTAAATGAAGATAATAATACCAAAGAATTTGTGATTGCAATCATTTTGAGGAAGAAACTGAGTATTATCTCACAGAATTGCAGGTGAGTCAATACTTTTGGCCAACACTGTATTTAACTAGCCCAATCAGCTGTTGAAACACTTTTTTACTGGGGCAGTAGTGAGTTGCACACTTTCAGTCACTTCCCCATCATCTGGCTACACGAAACTGCCCTACTTCCTTCAGGGCATTAATTCCCAAAGCCACACTAGTTCCACTCCAAATGTGAATTTTCACTAGCATGATTCGCCTCTTTCTCAGAGTATTTACACAGACATCTGTCTTCATTCATACTACCCCGCTACTAGGATGGCAAATTTGTTAGCAGCCATCAACCACATGGTTGGGCCCCCTTTTTATCAAGTTATGTTGGGGAAATGTTGACAGAAATATATTTCTGGCATTGTGGTGACCTGGAAACGTTTGCCACGAGGCAATGAATGCTTTGTCAGGTCAACTCATCCCACTTAGTGGGACTCTCAGAAATAAAGTCTTCGGAGCCTTCAATCCTCCTTACAGAGGAACCTAACCTTGCCGGTGCTTTAGTTTAATGGCCATTCTTGCTGTTGACTGCCTCTTGTGGGTTGGCATATGTTCCACTCCTCCGTAAGCCAGTACTTAATTCTACACTTGTCTGTTTGGCACCTGGATTTGTAGCATTATCTCCCAGGAGGGGGATACCCCCACTCTAGTCATTCTTTACATCAGGATCCAGTATTTGGTCCCTGGGTAGCTGTGAGGATATTTTCTGCACTACAGGTCCCCCATGATCTCCCACATCTTTTGCTGTAATTTATTTGCCCCAGTCTAGTTTAAGGTTGGCTGGAACCAGAGCAGTTACTTCATGGTTCTGAAATATTCCTGTGGAAAACAAAGATTTTTGTCCTTGAATTCTAGCTTTGGTTCCAACATCAAGGAAGGTCATGCTGGGATTGTCTAAAAAATGTGAGACAAAAATGCGCATAGGGTCTTATTGTGGCACCCCAGGGGTTAATGTGCCACAGTAACATCACAAGAGTTAACTCCCCACACAACACTGGACACTGCACTAGCACCTCTAGGCCAGAAGGGGGAGCTAAAGCAGCTCCCCTATATATTCTGGTGTCAAGAGTAAGTAGTTAGTTCAGTTCCTGGGAGAACTGAGGAAGAAAGACTGGTGGTGTAAAGGGGCTGCCTTAGGCTCCTCCACAGTCTGCTACTCGATTCCAGGCCTAGCCAAGGTCTGAGAAGAGGAGTCACAAGGAGCAGAGGAACATATCTGGAAGACTGAGTTACCTCATAACTCGCCCCAGAGGAGCGCAGACACCGGATACTGGATCTGAATCTGTGACTGAAACATGCAGGACAGTCAATACCGGAATAGTGCAAAATATAAAAGGGGGGACAAGAGGCGCAATAGTGCCTATCACTAGTGACACTGGTGTCAAACGGTGGTGCTGTGTGGCCGCTCACCTGGTCCAGTTGTGGTCCCCACAACTGGTTTGAAGGCGTTTAGAATCAATGTTCCAAGCTGCTGCAGGACCTCCACCTACCACTGGATAGTGGTATGTTCCAAGAGAAAATGATGGGAGTGATGGTGTGTCACGGTCCCGCGCTGGTTCTGGGTTCAAATAACTCACCAAAGAGTCCAACAACTTTTCATCCTCTTTATTCCTCCTTCTCCAACGCGTTTCAACGCCACACCCGGCGCCTTCCTCAGGGATATCACCCCCCTGGACATCAAAAGCTAAAATAGCCACCTTCTGCAGCACTAAGGCTGCATTCAGAGAAGGTGTCTATAGCCTTTTGATGCCCTATATACAATGAAATATTCACTTAAATAAATGCTTACACTTAAGAAGACCTGTGACCGGGAGGCGGGGTTTCTCGCTCCTCTGACCCGCCCCCTCTTGTCAATCATTGTGCTCACCTGCTGCTGCCTCCCCTCACTGTGTAAAATGAACGCATGCGCGGCGCCATACAGGAGAACGGAGGCGCGCGTTCATTTTACACAGTGCGGGGAGGCAGCAGCAGGCGAGCATGATGATTGACAACAGGGGGCGGGTCAGAGGAGCACGAAACCCCGCCTCCCGGTCACCGGTCTTCTTAAGTGTAAGCATTTATCTAAGTGCATATTTTATTGTATATAGGGCATCAAAAGGCTATAGACACCTTCTCTGAATGCAGCCTTAGTGCTGCAGAAGGTGGCTATTTTAGCTTTTGATGTCCAGGGGAGGTGACAGGTTCGCTTTAAGCCCTGTGCTCCCTCACAAACTGCCAATACCTCTACTACCCCTACTATGCTGCAACATCCATAGCATCAATCATAGACTTTAACTACCCTTGCCTGGGGTACCAGGCTCTACCTGCGGAGAGCCGTTACATCACCGGCTGCCAAACATCATCCTCGGAGGTTCTGCAGCAGCTGTGGTCATCCTGACCACAACCTGTAGGTGATGTCACTACAAACTCCCCTATAAATACTATCCCTTTTACTAGCGGAATCGGGGACACGGTCCGGACCAAGACCGCTGTAATATCCCAGTAGTACTCTGGTCCGGTACCGAGTACCCCATCCCAGTGGGCTCCTCATTATCTCTACATGCAAATAGAGTCTGTGGAGCCTCTGTTAGGAGTCTCAAACACAGAACTGGTCTCCCTGAGATCAGTGAATACTTTGCAATCCTCATTATCTCTAGGCAGAGTGGGACTATCGCCCAATGAAATTTCTCACCTGGTCCAGTTGTGTAAACCCACAACTAGTACTAGCGCTCTTACAGCTGCCGCTGGATCCACACCTCCACGTGAAATGTGGCAAACAACTAGAAACAGGATGAAGTGTCGGTGATCCGCGCTGCTGGAAGGAACAATCAGGACCCAAGAAGTCTGGTGTAATGATGAAGATTTAAAAAATCTTCACATACATTCTTTGACAATAAAAGCTTGGGCAGCATATAATTCATTATCATAATTAATACATTGTGGTTTACCCTGCCCACTACATACAGTATCTAGGCATCTAAGGACCACAGATATGCACATAAAATAAGCCAGTACTCATTTTACTATTCTCAATGATGATCTGTGCCATGCCCCTTATAAAGCGGCCGTCACACGCACAGATATCGCGCAAGATATCGCTTGAACGCGGCAGATTAAACATCGCGTAAGCGATGTCTGTGCGTGTGACGGCAAGATACGACGAGCGAGATCTGATCAAATCGCAAAATCGAGATCTGAGGTCCGGACCTCAGATCTAGCGATTTACGATTTAGCGATCTGCTTCATCGTGGTGTATGACACCACGATGAACAATCTCCCAGCGGCAGAGCCTATGCTGGGAGATGGTAACTATGGTACACGTCGGGTAACTAAGCGACGCGCGGCGCCTAGTAACCCGATGTGTACCATAGTTACCAGTGATCTCACTGGTCCACATCGCTGGTGAGTCTGTCTGTGTGACATCTCACCAGCGATGTGAGCGATATTGTAAGTGATCGCGCGTGCACGTGATCGCTTACAATATCGTTCTAGATATCTTAGCGTGTGACGGCCGCCTTAGGTCTAAAAGCATCTGAGACATATTGGTTATTCTGGTCTATTGCATGTCAAGTATAGATTCCCAACCTATAGATGCAAGAAATGAAGATTTATAATCAAAGATCTTGAAAATCAATATTCTAAAGTATTTATAAGAACTGCATAACTTTTTATCATTCAATAAACATTTCTGATAATTTTACAATAGTTCTGTTTTTTTTTGTGCCTATAATGTTAATAATGAGAATCAATATGGTAATTTTAAAACAGACAATTTACCTGACACTGAATTATAGTTAACCAGCTGAAACTTATTTTGGAGGAAGAAACACTGAAGAACAATGGAAAAGGAAAAGAAAAGGCAGATGGTACAATAAGAGTCTAATTTCTTATGGTTTATGTAAAGATGCACTTTACTGGTTTAACTGGTGTACATTCAACACTCTCTCTATTACTTGCATGAATATTTTGCAATACAGAGACGGTATCTTTAGACCTGTTGGTAATTGTGTTTGTCGGTCACCTCCTGTCGTGTAATTTGTCCCCATATTGCAGGTTTAATGTGTTGTAATTGAAGGATCAGCAAGAATGATATTATTCTCAGTAGATGCAGTCTGCACACAAAGAATTTACAAATCACGGTGATAGATAACTTCTTGACTTTGACCTCCATCTGTAAGGTGGAAATTCTATTCTGCTTTCCTTCATTAAAGACTGACATGTTCTGTACTCTTAACAATTTATATCTTTTAGTAGCAGGCTATACATATTCAATGAATCATAAAGTATAATCTTTTTTTAGATGCGACAAAGAGAACCTATCATGTCCTTTTTTGTTTTTAAACACCCCAATCTTATTTAAATCATGCACTGTGCATCACTAACCTGGTTTAAAATAAAATCCATATATTTACCATAAAAAAGAACTTTAGATACTTATATGTCCCATCACAAAACAACCATCGTTGTGGTTTTTCAGCTGGTAACAGTCACATTAATCCACTTCTATTATGTAGCCATTGAAATGTAGTCACAATCCAATGTTAAGGTCAGTGCTTTTTTTGTGGGGGTATGTGGTGGTACGGCGTACCGGAAAATACATAGTGAAGGTACGTACCGGAAAATATCCTGTGGGGGGCGGAGCCTTCTCAAGTTGACGGAGCCTGACAGCACACCCCCCCCATTGTCTGGTCCTATGTTAAAATATCATGAGTAACATGAGTAAAATAGCAGTATTTTAAGTTTATTTAATAGAGTGAATATATTCTAAAGCACAGAATAAAAATGTAAAAGATAAATGAAAAAGAAAACTGATCAAAATTAGAGAACACTTTCAGATACCTGCAAGTTATAGGTGTTAATCTGGCACCTGGTGATAATTTCCTTAATTATCTGACAAATCAGAAATGGGTACCCCACGGCCCTGGGGCGGGTCCATTTCTGGCGTCACAAACAGGACCCCATGCCCGGCAAAACTGGGTACTGTGTGCCGTGTATTGACTGTGTTAAACTGTTAAATTGGGCCGCCATTACTGCGCCACACAGAGAGCGGGAAGAAGAGGGGTGTAACTGCTGAAAGGGTGCGAACCTCCTGCGCTCTCCCGCAAGCTGACGAATCGCAGCGGCCCGATCCGGAAATACCCGAAGCGCTCAACTCCCCGCCAGAGGAGCCACCGACTGCTTTTTCTTTTTGAAATGACTGGCAAAAGTTAAGTAGGGGAGAGCGAGGTGAGTAACACAAGAGAACGCTAATGTCAGAGCAGCCGCAGCACCTGGAGCTGTGGCACAGATCGTGCCGCTCGCCCTGCCATATGTCCCGGAGCGGCGTGGTTACCGCAATACGATGGCAAACCAGATACCCTGTTTGGGTTTAGGAAAAGATATGCAGTGTGCTGGATATATATGCAATGACTGGCAAGCAAAGAGCGTCTGTTGTGCTAGGACAGTTAACAAGTGCAGCAGAGCATGAAGCCAAGTCTTGGTCAGATGCAGATAAAGATTCAGAAATCAAAATATTTAATAACTTAAGACTTGCTTTGAAACCTACACTGAGGCTGAGTTGAGAATGAGGTTTTACCACTGCAGAGCAGAGGCTGCAGAATAGCATATGGGACTATGCCATGAACCTCTAGGAGGTGCTGCAGGCTTTAAAACAGGTAGACCCCATCAGTGTGCGGGAGGAGGATAAAATGCTGACTGAACAGTCTATTCAGGGCTTGCATTCACCCACCGATCGTACTCATCTGTGCCTATGGGCCCTAGAACACCCAGATTCAGACTTTGTAGTCCTGAAAGACCGACCCATTTGAGCACTGCAAATCCCTGTGACTCCACATGTCAGCCGCAGCCAGCTAGCACCTCTTACTTGGAGGTAGCGCTCCCTTCCTTAACCGCAGTGGGGACTAATGGACAGACTGTAACACGTGGTGCTCCTGATAGCTTGCAATCCCAGGTGCAGAAGCTAAGCAAAGATGTGGCCATGATCTTAAGGCCATGTAGCTCAGACCAGAGCCCAAGTTGTCGGGAGAGATCCAGCTTGCCGACAGCCCCGAGGATGTCCCGTGGATGCGAAGAAGGAGGATCCCACCATCCAGAGGAAGGACCAATGATCACTACAATTCATCAGGACAACCCATCTGCCGCCGTTGCACCGAAGCGGGCCATTTTGTCAGGTCATGTACTTTAAACCAGCAACCCCTGGGGCCGAGGGCCAACCCCCAGGAATAAGATGACCAGGCCCGTCTGACTGGCGTGATAGGATTTGCGTCCTCTCAAATGCCTATCTATCATGCTGGACGGCATTCCCACATCTGCACTACTGGACACCGGCTAACAGGTGACCACGATACCACATATCCTTTACAAAAGATTTTGGGCTGATTCTGAGCTTGCCCACCCAGACCCGGACGTTACTATTTATGCTGTTAATGGACTACCAGTAAAACAAGTAGGGTTCAGGGAAGTAGAAATAAAAGTGGAGAGGGTGGAGTTAAAGGGCCAAGGACTTATTGTGGTTGAAACTGATCGCGGGGAGAAAAATACAAGTGATACTATGCACTAATGTGATTGAAAATTGTCTAGGATTATTGCTGTTTTTTATCCAACAGATTTCCAAAACTCCCAGCACCAGACATCAGAGGGTCCTACAGAAGGAGTCAGAGCCCTCCTGCAGAGACAACAGGTAAAATTGTCCAGTGGGGAAATTGGTAGTGTATGGGTGACAGACCCGTTCCCCATTGTGTTACTCCCAAGAAGTTAAATGATAATATGGTGTCGGGCAGCGATAGGCCTCAGAGGGCAGGATTACCAGGCGATGGTTGAGCCCATGTACTCAGAGAGTAGACCTACAATCCTGACAGCCAGGGGGATAGTTGATGTACGCAAGGGGAGGGTAACTGTACGAGTATTAAACTGTGTAGGTGAGGAAATCAAACTGCCCAGATATGCTACTGTTGCCAAGCTGTTCACTGTCTGCAACAACTCAATCCAGGCAGTGGAACCCTTGACCCCGTCCAACCAGACGGAGGACAACAGTTCCAAGGGACAGCTGGAGGACTGGTATCAGAAGTTGCATGTAGGCACTGACTCCACCCCTTCTCACCAAAAGCACAGAGTTTATCGGGTAGTACAGGAATATGAACGGGTCTTTAGTAAGCATTCATTAGATTTTGGGTGGATAAAAGGCGTACACCATCACATACCCACAGGAAACCATTCACTAATAAAAGAAAGATACAGGTCTGTATCACCAGTTCACTATTAGTGTGCCAAAAAATGTTACAGGAAATGAAGGAGGCTGGGGTTATTAGAGATAGTTGTGCCTCTGGGCAGCTCCACTTGTCCTAGTCAGAAAGAAAGATGGTACAATGAGGATGTGTGTTGATTACAGGCAAATAAACTGCATAACACATAAAGATGCTTACCAGTTACCCCGCATTGAGGAATCACTTGCTGCACTGAAAGCTGCTAATTACTTTTCTACCTTACATCTTACTAGTGGGTATTGGCAGGTCTCCGGCAGAAGAAGATCGGGAGAAGACCGTGTTCATGACACGATGGGCCTGTGTGAGTTCAACAGCATGCCATTTGGACTCTGCAACGCACCAGGAACGTTCCAAAGAATGATGGAGTGTTGCCTAGGGCACCAAAACTTCGAGACCGTGCTACTATACCTGGATGACATCATTGTGTACTCCAAAACATATGAAGAACATCTGAAGCACCAAGCGGAGGTATTTGAAGCATTGTCAAAGTACATTATGAAGTTGAAGCCATCAAAGTGCCATTTGCTGAATCTGAAGGTTCAGTATCTTGGGCATGTGGTCAGCGCAGAGGGGGCGGCACCAGACTCAGAAAAGATCACCATCATTAAGGACTGGCCAAGACCAACAACCATCAGAGAAGTATGTCAGTTCTTGGGGCTGGTAGTATACTACAGGAGGTTCATAAAGGGCTATATGAAGATTGCAGCACCTTTGCAAACTCTCCTGGTAGCCAGACCAAGAAGGGCAAGACTTCTGGCCCTCCGTTTGAGTGGGGTGAGAAAGAAGAAGATTCCTTCAAGCAGATAAAGTGGGCTCTGACTGGTGAAGAAATCCTGGTCTATCCTGACTACAATCTACCGATCGTGCTGTACACAGATGCCAGCAACATGGGATTGGGAGCTGTAATGACTCAGGTGCAGTAGGGCAAAGAACGTGTGTTTTCCTATACAAGCGGGAAGCTTCATCCTACCGAGAGGAACCAAGAGAACTACAGCTCGTTCAAACTGGAATTCCTTGCCTTAGTCTGGGCTATCACCGAATGGTTCAAGCACTACCTGGTGCCGCAAAGTTGACAGTCTTCACGGATAACAATCCTCTAACTCACTTGAACTCCGAGAAGCTGGGTGTACTAGAACAGCGCTGGATGGCACGGTTGTCAAACTATGACTTCACTATCATATACCGGGCAGGCTGCAAGAACGCAAAGGCAGATGCACTGTCAAGGATGCCTCACCTACCAGATGCGGGAGAAGACATAGATGAGCTAGAAGAGGTAGAGTTGTCAGCCTTTCACCACCAAAGTGCATTCTAGTATCAACAGAATTGTAAAGACAAACGTCAAGAAGCCACAGTGCACCTATTACCTCACCATGGGTGGAAGGAGATGCAAGACAGTGATCCGGCAGTCAGCCTAGTCAAAGAGTTGAAAACCCCACCGGGTTCTCGTCTTAGCCCAGATGCTCAACCAGAGGCACAACACTTGTTTAATGAAAGAAGCAGGTTGTTCATCTATCAGGGTAAGCTGTGTAGACGATTCATCAATCCCAGAACCCACGAAATGTTGTGTCAGATAGTGGTACGGAAGAAAGATGTCCAGATGGTGCTAGAAGCGTGCCACAAAAGAACAGGACAGTTCGGGTGGAAGAAGCTTGAGGTACTGTTACGCAAGAGATTCTATTGGGTTGGCATGAGAACCGCCATTGAGAAGTGGTGCAGAAACTGTGGCCCATGTAAATTAAGAAGAAAGGATCATGACAGTCAAAGAGCTCCACTACAGCCAATTGTCATCAAACAGCCAATGGAGCTGGTAGCCTTGGATCATGTGTAGCTGACACCCAGCAGATCGGATTATATGTATGCCCTCACAATGGTGGACCACTATTCCAGATTCGTAGTGGTAGTACCTGTCAAAGACTTAACAGCAAGAAATTCAGCAAGAACCTTTTAAGCCTACTTCTGTAGACCACACAGGTATCAAAAACAGGTGTTGAAAGACCAAGGTCTTGTGTTTGAAGCTGAAGTGTGTCAGGAGTTCTGCAATTTGTATGGGTGCAAGAAAATCCGTTCCTCACAGTATCATTCACAAACCAATGGCATGTGTGAGAAAATGAACCAGGTGGTCATAGACCTTTTTAAAACCTTGCCCTTGGAAGAGAGAAACATGTGGCCGGAGAAATTACTTGACTTAGTGGACATGTACAATAACATCACTGTAAGTTCCACCAATTGCACACCAGCATACTTGATGAGAGCAAGACCTGGGAAGCTACCAATTGATCTCGAAATGGGAATTGTCATTCCTGAAACTAGCTCACCTAATGCTTATTGTAATACTCAATGCCAAGAACAGTACAAGAAAGTACAAGAGTGCGTAGGGAAAAGTCTAAATCAAATTAGAGAGAATTAAGAGAAAAACTACAACAAGAATGCACCAGCTGTTCTCTTATTACCTGGAGATATGGTTTTAAAGAGAAAAAGAAGAAAAGATAAACCTTATAACATATTGCCCTCTAACTTTAATAACAAGAAAGTGTGTTTGATCAGCAAAGACAGAGGAGAAACATCAACAGCAGTTTCTAGAGACCATCTTAAGAAATGCCCAGAACAGTTGATGCCGAAAGACGTTGTCCCATGTACACCTCAACCAACAGAAGAAAAGAAAGAGAAGGTGTTACATACTGTACTTGGAGATCCTCCTGAAAGTTTGCCTCAGTACAATGGAGCCATAATAGTACCATTGATCACTTTCCCGCAACCAGTAGAAGTCCCAAGAAGACCAGAAGAACCTGTTCAAGTCCCAGAAGGACCACCTGTTGTAGCAGAACCAGAGGATCCTGCAATCAGTGAATGTGCCAGTCCTATAGTAAGACTAAGGAATTGCAGACAACTGCCAAACCTACCAGTACGACATAGGCCTACTCATGGTACAGACACTAATGAGACACCAGCAGTAGATACTAGTACACAACCAGTTGAGACACCAGTGCTACGCAGATCAACTCTTGGTAACTTTGGTCAGTCACCACTTAGATACAGACAATAGAGTGTACTAAGGAAAATGTGTAAATATGTGCTCTTGTGTAAACAGACAGTAAATACTAGTGTGCAGAAGGGTGAAGGAACTGGACTCATCCCCAGGAACATTAAGTTAGGAAGGCA
Organism: Allobates femoralis; assembly: GCA_033576535.1. Taxonomy (NCBI): domain Eukaryota; kingdom Metazoa; phylum Chordata; class Amphibia; order Anura; family Aromobatidae; genus Allobates; species Allobates femoralis. The sequence goes on along the minus strand of JARQOC010000002.1, from coordinate 208,998,328 downwards.
AGTTCCTGGAGGTGGGAGGTTGAACCTAGGACTCCTAAGCTGAGACGCCCATAGGTAAAATGTATATGTATATCTATATGTATATTACTTGCAACCAAGGAACCCGTAACCATTAAGCGTATTGTGCCTGCAGGACTTATTGCATGAACGTTTGGAACTTTTGAACTTTTGCTTTAAACATGGACCATTAGCCACAGGACTGGTTGTGGCAAAACAGCCTGCAGCAGATGGACTAGCGCCGTATGAACGGCATTTTCCTGTTTTCCCATTTTATAGTTTTTTGTAATTTTTGTTTTTTTAGACTGTACAATTTTAATGTTATTAGTGTTTGAAAATTGTGCTTTTCAGTCCAGGAGTACTGAATTTAACTAGGGGAAATGTGGCACCCCACAGTTCAGTTGCCACAGGAAGGATTTCCACATGAGGTAATCCCGCACACAACACCTTCCACCCCAGACCTGAAGGGGGAGCTCTACTTGCCGACATCAGGCAAGGTCCCCTATAAATTCAGGCCAGGGGCAGAGTTAGTCAGTTCAGTACAGAGTAGTACTGAGGAAGACATCCTGGCTAACAGTGCTGCTCTAGGCCTGTGCCAGTGAGTGAGCCTAGCCAGCATGAGGGGCCCAAGAGTGAGGGTTGGAGGTGAGGCGAGTTAGCCAGGTGGCGGAGCCATACCAGTTCGCCCCAGAAGAGCTACATCGACAGCCCAGACACCAGAGTCCGAGATTGCATGGGTCCAGTCAGCCCAGCAGTAAAGACTGGAGACCAGAGAGACTTTAAGTCTCCTGGCGCAGCAGCACTTGAGGCACAGCCACCCAGCAGAGCCAGGGACAGCAGCGGAGATAGCGGTGCCCAGTAGCAGGGCTCTCACAGCCTGCGATATAAGTGAGGACACAGGAGAGGGTCAGGGCCTAGCTTCAGACAGCCCTGGACTAAAGCACACACAGCGCAAAGGGAAGGCCTCATAACTCATCAGATGTGGAGATGCCGAACTGCTCCCAGACCACCCAGACTGTACCCTGGACTTCACCTTGCTCATCACATCAGTAAAGGTACGACAGCAACAACCCTGTGTGTGTGACTGTTATTGAGGCCCCTGATCCTGCTCCCTACATAGCCTGTCCGCAACCATTATTGCTCCTGGGATCACGCTCCACCTACTGGGAACGTAACCATCTTGTTGCTCCATCATCACCTCGGAAGTCTGTCCTGTAGTGCCGATAATATTACTGGAACCGTAGGTGGCATCACGGATTATTTCCCTCAACTTTATTATATTCATTGACTCTTTTCAGCGGCCTGTAAATCAATGCATGGAACAGGTTACCCCATGGCCCTGGGGGTGGTCACTTACACAAAAACCTTTAAATGTTGATCAATGTAGATTACATTTTGTCTGAAAAAATCAAGTGATCATACATTGTTCTCTAATTTTGATCATCATTGTATGTAGTGATATATTTTGACTCATAATTGGACATTCAGTGTAACATCTGGCCTTATTTATGATGTTAATATCTCAATGAAAGGATCAACTTGAATGTGAAAAACACAGATGTAGATCATTGTAAATAAATGATAACAAACTATATGCAAATTGACCCAAGCTAATGATAAAAATGTACTTACCTTTGGACTTAAGTGTTTTAGCAGACATACTCTTCATAAAGTAAATATAATATATGGTTACTTAAGTCACTATTAACATTCAAACTTTAATGTAGTATATACAAATTTACACAAAAGAATAAAAAAGAACTTTAGATAGAAAAAGGACAAACTGCAGATCCTAGTCAGTATTAATTAGATTTTGAAGTTGTTGTTGATACTACAACATATACTGGCTTCATAAAATTCCATCCCATGACAATACCTGTTCAAAATAGGAGCTATTTGTTCTCAAAGCCTGAAGATTTATTTTATAATAGAACGTCTAAAGCAGCCCAGGATACATTGATAAAGCTCTCAATGTATTCACAGCCGTGGGTGCACTTTGGAGCACTTCATATGGTCATCAAAAGTCTATAGTTCAGTGATTTGTTCCAATACACCAAACAGCACAACTTGATTTTAACACCACAGTATTTTTTTCCAGGAATATGAATAATAGATACATATAAAAATATTGCATGTGTACAAAAAGAAAGAGTAAAATTTCTTGAATTTTCAAATCACACATTTGTCCAAGGAGACATAATAGAAAAATCTTACCTCAGTGGCCTAAATATCTCAGTATTATATCAGAAATACAGGGTGGACTTCAGTGTGAGCAGCCTCTTCTTATCCCAGTGGGCCTGATATTGCCATTATTTTTTTTTTTTAACAATTTTTATTGAAAATAAAATGTTCTGTACATTGGTCTAGATATGGCTTGAAGTATACATTTTAAGCTTGTTATAAGATAGTAAATGGCAGAGTGCATATTTCGAGCGTGGCTGCATCATGTCAGAGTACAAACAATAAAAACACAAGGTGAAGAAGAAAAAAAAAAAAAAACAAAGTAACGCGAACAAACAGAAGGAAACAAAGCAAAGGCAAAACATTTACAAGGAAAAAGAAAAAAAAAATGTAAAAAAAAAAAAAGTAAAGCAAACTAAAAGAAAGAAAAAAAAAAAGGCAAATAGGTCAAAACTGGGAGGGGGGTGGGGGAAAGGGACTATCTGGAACAGGTACTTTTTTCTTGTGTATCACCCATCGAGGGTGCGTGAACTTGGTCTCTCTTTGAGAGTTATGCAGGACTCACCAACACCGGGATTGACCTCTGACACCAGGATGGACCTCTGACCCTTAGATGTGTCTCTATTTGGCAGCTCTATCGAACATGTATCTATGTAGGCTCTTCCCTAGTAGTACCTGCTCTTGATACCACACTGTAGGTTGGAAACAAGTTCTGATGTCATCTCTGATTCGTTGTGGAAACAGAGAGATGAAACTTTCCCAGGTTTCAAAGAAGGACTGCACCTTTTCCTCCTTGTGCAAGGAGGCCTCAGCCCAATCCATCTGAAGCAAGATTGATAGTTTGTCTAAAAATATCCTAAATGCAGGAGCTTGGTCGTGGATCCACACCTGCAGGATGGCCTTAACTCCGGCTGCCGCTACCATGTGCAGCAGTTTACGGGCCCCCGGAGAGCATGTGTATTTATCTGGCTCTAGATATCCAAAGATGGCCCATAGCGTCTCATCAGGGGCAAAGTTTGTCAGGTGTGCAGTGGTAAATTGTCGTATTTTGGTCCAGAAGGGCTGGATGGCCAGGCATGTCCATAGGCAGTGGAATATATTGACTTCAGGGGAGCGGCACTTAAAGCACTCGGAGGTGGTGTATAGCCCCATTCTATGGCCCTTCTGGGGAGTTAAATAGGATCTGTGGCAGATTTTCAGTCTCATTTCAATGAAACGGGCTGAGGGGAGGAGTTTCTGGGCTTGGTCTAGAGCTTTTAGGATTGTGCTGTGGGATAGGGTGGGATCATCAATCTGCCATTTTGTTAATGGGAATTGAGATTGCTCATAGTCCAGCGTGCCATGGATGAATTTGTAGTTGGAGGCTATTTGGCCCGTTGAGGTGTTAGATCTAGTGAACCATGTAAGCAGGTGTGGACTCCACTCTCGCTCAGGCAGTCGGGTTAATATCTTTGTCACATAACTCTTAGCCTGTAGGTATTGGAATGGGGGGAATATAGCAATCGGGTATTTAGATTGCATTTCCTCTCTTGAATACATGCGGCGTTCCCTTGGGTGGGTCAGATGTTTAATGGATGTTATGCCCTGAGAGTGCCACCGGTGGAAGACAGGGTGGGTGTGTCTGTTTTGGAAATGGGGATTACCAATAAGTGGGAGGAGGAGGGATGTCTGTGGAGAGAGATGGAACTGTTGGCGTATTTTCTGCCATGCTTTCCATGTAGACAAAAGGAGGGGGTTTGCCTCAGTTGGCAGTTCGTTATAAGGGAGGTGTAGGAGAGCAGGTAGAGCCAGTCCTGGTGTGAGACGGCACTCTAAATCATATTGGGCATAGCAGGAGGTCCCTCCTAGCCAGTCCACCACCACTCGGAATAGGGACGCTAAGTTATAGTGTCTGATATCGGGGAAGTTTATCCCACCATTTCTCTTCAGCTGTTGAAGTAGTTTGTAGGCAATGCGGGGCTTCTTTCCCTCCCAGATGAATGAGCGGTATAGACAGTTGATCCGTTTCTCCTCTTTGCGTGTTAAGTAGATTGGGAGAGTGTGAAAAAGATAGAGGAGGCGTGGGAATTCTGTCATTTTAATTAAGTTGGCTCTGCCCAGGTATGATAGGTTAAAATCTTTCCATTTGGCTAAAGTGGAGTTTAGGTTGTTGAGGTATAAGTTGATGTTGGTTTTGTGTAGATTAGCCGGGTATCTCGTCACTCGCACTCCTAGGTATTTTAGTGAGCTAGTGGTCCACTGACAGGGGAACCCTGATGTCCATGACGGTATGGAGGGGCCACTTAACGTCATCATTTCTGTTTTGTCCCAGTTAATGTTATAGCCCAATAGGCCTCCCATATCTTCTAGTTCGTGTGTAAGAGAGTGCAGAACCTGTTTGGGGTTAGTTACTACCAGCAGGACATCATCTGCGAATGCGGCGACCTTGAGCTCCCTAGAGCCCACTGTCAGTCCCCTAAAAGTAGGGGTCTGCAACAGATGGCGTAGTAGGGGTCAATAGAGAGGTTAAATAGGATGGGTGACAGAGAGCATCCCTGTTTGACTCCTCGGAAGAGGTCTATAGTTGGTGCACTGCATCCGTTGATAGAGACCTGGGTATTTGTGTTCGTGTGGAGGTATTGGATATATTCCAGGAACCTTGGGCCAAAATTCCCCCTGCCCAGTGCTTCATACAAAAAAGGCCATGCCACTTTGTCAAAGGCCTTTTTGGCATCTAGACTCATCAGCATTGCGGGCGGGCTCAGTGAGTGTTGGGCCAAGACCATAGCAGCGACCGCCAGGCGTATGTTTGCCACACTGCTCCGCCCCTGAGTAAAGCCCATTTGCGCCTCACATAGGAGGACGGGTAATATCAGTTGTAAGCGTCTTGCTAAGATTTTTGCCAGGAGTTTGTAGTCATGTTGAGGAGTGAAATTGGGCAGTATGATTGTGGTACAGTGGGTTTCTATTGGGTTTAGGGATAACTATGGTGGTGATTCAGTAAATCTATCGATGGGGACCCTCTGGAGGAAAGTTGTGTTGAAGAGGTTAGTCAGGGTGGGCACTAAGTCAGGGGATAGTATCTTGTAGTATTCGGCAGAGAAACCGCCAGGGCCCGGGGTCTTACCGCTGGATGCGTCTGCTATAGCTCGTCTCACTTCGTCTTCTGTTATCTCCGAGTCCAGCGTCACTTGCTGTTCGGTGGTCAGGGATGGGAGATTGATTGAGTTCAGGAAGGAATGAATCGATGGGAGGTTAGCAGGGGTGGCTCTGTAGAGGTCTTCGTAGTAATCGCTAAAAATTTGCGTTATCTCTTCCTGGTCGGTCGTCTGTAAACCTGTTGTGGGGTTCCGTAGTTTAAGAATTGGTTTGTAGGGTCGTTTGCCTTTTGTTAGGGTCGCTAATAATTTACCCGTCTTGTTTCCCCAGCGGTAAAACTTGTTTCGAGTCAGTTGAACTTGCCAGTGTGATTGGGAATGTATGAGGGAGTCGAGTAGGTGTTTGGCCATGGCATAGGCTTGTTGTGTGTCAGGGGATGGGGTTATGGCAAGCGCCGACTGAGCCTGGAGTAGGGAAGTGTGTAAGGCGTCAAATTTCTTTCTGTGTGTTTTTCTCCTGCTTGACGGATAACTGATGATATGGCCTCTCATAACGACCTTAGAAGTGGCCCAGAGCAGAGGGGTGCTGTCAGTGTGAATGATGTTGTCGTCTAAGAAATCATTCCAGTGTGATTTAAGGAAGATTTTGAAGTCATCCGACTCTGCTAGGTAGGAGGGAAACCTCCAATGTCTTGTCTGAGGGCTCGGCTCCACTAGAGTTAGAAATAGTGAGATGGGAGCGTGGTCTGAGATCAGTATTGGGTGAATACGAGAGTCGTGGTGTTGAGGGAATAGTTGTGAGGAGATGAGGAAGAAATCGATCCGGGAGAAGGATTGATGTGTGAGGGAGTGGCATGTGTAATCTCTGGCTGTGGAGTCTGTCACTCTCCATGGGTCACAGAGTGAAAGCTGTTCCATGAAGTGAAAAAGGGATGTGGTGGCTGCTGAGGTCTGTGGAGAGGGTGAGGAGCGGTCTAGGGTGGGACATTGTACTAGGTTGAAGTCTCCTCCTACTATCAGGCGGCCAGGCTCAAGTCCCAGGAGAACCTGGAGAATCGATGTGTAGAAGACGTGTTGGTCGTGGTTAGGAGCGTAGAGGTTGACCAAGAAGTATATTCTCCCCACTATTTCCACCCTCAAGATTAGGTATCTGCTGTGGCTATCACTAATGGAGTCCTGAATGGTGCATGGCAGGCCCTTTTTGATGAGAATGGCTACTCCGTGTGATGATGAGGTATGCGAGGCAGTGTAGCAATCTCCTATTCAGGGAGCTAGCAATTTACCAGGTTTGTCAGCCCTCCAGTGTGTCTCCTGAAGGAAGACCACATCTGGTGAGAATCGTTTTAGATGGTTCAAGACCTTTTTGCATTTGAGGGGGGTGTTAAGGCCTGCCACGTTCCATGACAGGAACCGCAAGTGTGGTGAGGTGTAGGTGGTGCCAGGGTCTGGTGTTTTAAGAGTACTCATCCTGGGTCCCAAGGCAGGGTCTGTGCAGCATATGGCTGTTGGGTGTGTTCATTCCTTTCGGTCCCAGCGAGCGGCAGGAGTGAACAGGTGGTAACGGTGTTGTCAGTGGTGAGTCCCACATGGATTGGTACCTGGGTTAAAAAGGGGGAGAGCATAGCAGGGTAAAAGCAGGGAGAGAATACAAAAACAACAATAAAGTCAACATTGCAAATCAGTGGTAGCAGCTTGCCAAGAACTCGCCGCGCTGTCACTGGAAGAAACATTGTATTTTGGAGATGACAGTCTTCCTGTAGTAGGGGATGGTGTGGGTGGCAAGTCTTTAGGTCGTTCGACTGTGACGTTCGTGGCATTTCGAAATCTTCTCTCCGCCACCTCAGGGTCTTCATAAATAATTGCACGGTCGCCCTCTTGGACTTTGAGCTTGGCTGGGTAGAGTAGTTGAAATCTGATGTTTTTTTCAATGAATAGGCGACAGGTGGGCCCAAATGCCTTACGTTTTTGAGCTACAGCTGGGGAGAAGTCTTGGAAGAGGAGAACCTTGGAGTCATGGACATTCAGTTCTTGTTGCCGTCGGTATGCTTTCAAGACCTTTTCTTTCACCGCCCAGTTGAGGTACTTTGCTACTACTGGGCGAGGTCTACCTTTTCCGCTGCCTTGGTTGGGCCCTGGGGGGCCTAGTCTGTGTGCTCGCTCTATAATCATTGGGTCTTTGCGGAGGTCCATCCGGAGGGCAGATGGGAGGTCTCTAGTAAGATATTCCATGAGGTGTTCACCTCCCACTGACTCCGGGATGCCCACAAAACGCAGGTTGTTGCGGCGGTCTCTGTTCTCAATGTCCTCCAACTTGTCGCCCATTTTTCGCTCTGCGGTCTGGCTCTGTTGGAGGGAGGCCCTCAATTCTGTGATCTCCTTTTCATTGGACTGGATTCTGCTTTCCAGTTCTGTGATCTTTTGAGAGTTGGCCGTAATTAGGGTCACGGCTGCGGCGAGCGCGGCATGGAGGGCATCAAACCGCTGGTCGAGTTGTGGCTTCAAGAGCTTGGAGACCTCTTGGGCTAACAAAGATATTTGTGAAGGCTCTTGCTCGAAGGGTTCCAAGTAGCGTGGTAGTGGGGGAAGCTGCGGTGCCGTCAGACCGACCTCCATCTGTGCTTCATGCGAGGGCCCGGCTGGTGGAGAGGTGGGTTGGCGATGTGGGCTCTTAGCAGTTTGTTTACGTGGTTTCGGGGCGGACTTGCCTTTGCGCATTGTGGGTGGTGATTGTTTACTGCGCTGTGGGGGCTCTTGTAGGGCAGTGGGTTTCCTTGTTCGGGTAGTTATTACAAATTTGTCCATTGCTGCTCCACAGTTGTGGAGAGAAATAGCAGATCAGCGGCAGCAGCAGAGGGTGGATTGCCAGGTTACTTCTCACAGTGGGAGAGAGAATAGGAAGACTGTCATAGTCTGATTATTGTATCATAGCCTCGGTTGGTGGGGGCAAGGTGGGTGAAAGCTTCGCGTCAGTAACAGTCTGTGTATTGGGGAATGGGATTCAACCCTTGATGACCAATGACGGTTATACCCGTCACAGCTTTGAACTGTCACTACATGTAAACGCTCCCTTTGGTGATGGAAATGCAGAGAATATCATTCTAATTTCACCACCAATATGAAGTCCGATGTGTCATGGAAGAAAGAGAGAGGCAATCTTGGAATCACTGGGGTATGTTGTAGCGTTCCGGGGTTATTATCTCAAAGTGACACTGCTCAGATTTGCAGAATGGTGTTTGGTCCTTAAGGGGTTAAGGTATCCTTGCTGTTGGTCAGGTCCAGCAGTAGCCAGCACGTGTCACTCTGCTCTCTATGGGGGGGTTATGCACTTGGACACTGGGCTGTTGCCCCACAGGAGGTGGAGGATGGGATTTGTAAAGGACCCCTGATGTCTTGCCTTACTCAGGGGGTGTCGAGGTGGGTGTTAGCTGTGGTGTTTTTTTCCTGCAGCTTTTATTACTGGGTTGCAAGGGTTAACTTTAACAGAGACTTCCTGTTTTATACTTGCACAATAAGAATGTAGGATCAGGTGTTGGTGTTAACTAGCACAGTTTCACAGAACCTGCCCACCTCCCCCTTCTATAGTCTGTTGTATATAAGCCAAGAGTGAGAGGGTTAATAAGCTTCTTGTAGGAGACCATGTGCTGGCTGCAGTGCTTGTAGAGTTAAATTCCAGGGTAGTGCAGCCAGCAGCTTATAGGTGTCAATGAACCCCAGTGTGTGTTATGGACAGAAGCAGGGCTTAATACAGAGACAATGAGCTATTATAGTCTGATTCATTAAAGGAGGAAATCGGGAGATAGGAGCTTGGGGGGAGCACACTGCTGTGTGTAAACTTGCTTTGGCTCCTATCTCACTGTAGAGTGTGTGATTTATGTGTTTGTCAGCAGGAGACCGGAGAACGTGCAGCTGCCGGTGTCACAACAGGATCAGCTGCTGGGCTGAGCAGGGCAGTGGCTTGCAGCACACAGAGCACAAAGTCCAAGTGATTTCTCTCCTGGATGAATAACGGATGAATAACTGATGAGCAGGAGCAGAGAATTACCGGCAGTTTAGGCATACAGCTAACAATGGAGATTTAAACTTCCTGCTCCTTCTCCTGCTCATATGAATAATGCATGAGCGGGAGCAGGGAGAGGTGATTGATTCAAGGCGGCTTGTCAGCAGCCTGTACTGGGAGGTTGAGAGAGGCCAGGGAGGCAGTCCAGTGTGCCTAGTGTTGTGCAGGCACCAAGAGGCAGCTGAGCGTCCACAGGGTGGGTCGGGGATTAGGAGGGGCCTCCCGAATGTGCTGCGGATCCCCGGTCTCCTTCTCGGGGTCACGTCAGGTAGTGGCAGTTACGGCCCACATGTGCCCGGGTCCGAAGGTGTGGGAGTGGGGTCCGGCAGGGGCCTGGGGATGCCTGATGGGCTCAGGGGTTTAGGTGGAGGTGGCTTGCTAGTGGGTACCTCTTGTCCTGGCTGGATGGCGGCCCTCATGTGTCAGGCTTCTCTCCTCCGTCGGCTCTTCGGGGCTCTGGTGTGTAGTGGTGGGTTCTGGCTGGGGCGGGTGGATGTCCAGTGGGTTCCTGGATCCAGCCTGTGGCTGTGGGGTGGTGGCTGCCTCCAGATCAGATGGGATGGTGGTGGATGAGCTCGACCATGGTGGGAGCTCAGTCACTGGTGTCCTCCTTGTGCAGCGGCCATTTTGGATCTCCGATATTGCCATTATTATACCAGAAAGGCAGTGTGAGCTTTCTATTCTTACTTCAGCAGCAATATATATCTCCAGTATTATAGTAAACCTACAGCAGTGTGAGCAGCATCTTCTTCCCTCAGATGATATCTATGTTATTAAATAAAAAAGAGAGCATTGATTTCAGTGTGATCAGCATTTTCTTACCAAAGTACCCCTTTTATTTCCATTATTAACTCATATAGACAGGGCAGATGGCTGTGTAAGAAGCTTCTTCAAAGTCTCAGAAACCAAGGTATTTCCAGTGTTAGAACAAATTATCTACTGTGACCACAGTCCTACACATAAAGGAAGAAAGCAGTTTGCAGACACATCCATCTTTCCTCCGCAGCCACTGGCTCTCTCTGCTTACCAGGTTACCATGGCAACCTGACCCACTATTGTGACATCTCTCACTGAGTCGGTTAGGAGTGTTCCCAGTCATTGGCTTTACCAGCTTGTGTCAAGCTGAAGGATTTTTTTGAGCTTTAAAATAATTTTTTTAAGCTTCCTGGAGTTTGCAGGTGTTTTGACACCTGCAAGGTGTAATTTCTTGAAACAGTGCCAGATGTGGCAGCAGCTGTGAAGTCCAGGAACCTTAAAATGTCCTTTAAACATCCATTTAAGAAAGCTTTATATATTTTTTATTTATTTTTATTTCATTATTTTTTTTAGAGCAAACCTTTATTATTGCAGGGGGTCACCAGCATGCGAGGTCTGTTTACAATGATGAGATGCCATAGTCTTGCTATTGTTTCTTAAAAATGTGCAATCACTATTTAATGTCATAATAATAATAATAATATGTATTCATTTATATAGTGCTATTAATTCCATAGCGCTTTAACTACATTAGCAACACTTTCCCCATTGGGGCTCACATTTCCGGAATAATTCATATTACAGTTGTCCTGGCCATTCTTGCAGTGCCCACTAGTCAGCATTCCAGATGAATTGGTAGTGAATGGTGACCTGAATAATCTTATTTATTTTAATCAATATGTTTCCTAAAAAGATGTCACACTTCAATAATGACGGCACCTAACTGCAACCCAGCAGCTAGGCATTAGGCAACAATAGTGTGCAAACATTCAACTCGGGTACTGATTGCTTGGGTCTGAATTATGTCACTCAATGCAAGAAATGGGCCCCTTAGGGAAATAAAACACACCCAAACCCGTGGAACTTTGTTAGTGTCTACCACCAACTTACCTGCACATTTCCAGTGGCACTCAGGTACACTGTCTGCATTCCGCAGTACTTTGTTGATGGATCCTCTGCAAGGCATGGCTGTCCTGGACTTGGAAGATGTCATCTTCCTAACCACCCCAATGGCAGACGTTAGGTCAGCAGAACCAGACCCAGAGTGACATCATGCAGATGAGATGGATACATATGTGAGCTGGAGATGCAACGCACTTCTCATTTTAGGCCTCATCTGCAATGAGGTGCGAATCCAGTCAGGTGACAGTTACCCTATGCCATCTGGGACTGGGAGCACCACATGTCAGATTTCAGATAATCTTGCAGCATGTCTGGCTAGATTCCAGCTGCAGCCAATGTCACATGCATTACTGGATCCCATTCCCCAATACCACCAGGACCAGGACATTTATGGGGAGCCGAGGAAGAGAAGCACCTAGAAGGCACTGTTTTCAAACTGTTTGAATAACCCTCACCACCTCCAGAGCCATACAACTGAGACAATGTCGTGTTGAGACCTCTACCCCATTCAAGCAACTGTTGAAGAACACATCAACCTGTTTCCTTTGTTCAGGAGATTCGACATGCATGGGCCTAAGGCTAATGACTTCCTTGACCAATGCAGCCGAGACAAGGTGGAGGAATTCTGGCAAGATAAAGGGTATGGGTTCCTAGTGGAACATGGCACTAAACATTGGCACTACGTCAACCACTCCGCCATCCAGCATGACAATCTTTCCCACAGACTACGTACCATCTTTGAAAGGGATGAGGTCACTTTCATGAAGTTATGGGGTGTGAAGGGGTGGTTAGCAATTGGTGTATGTTGGGTTGGCACTGCCAACCAATTTCACAAGTGGCAGGGGGATGCCAACCTGTAGAGAAATTGGCATTGGGTGCGGCCAAAATGTCTGTTGGTTGGCCAGCTAGATGCACCCAAACCCACAAGGCATGTCGGTATTTCCCAAATTGGTCCCGTCCTAGAAGGGGTGGTTGTCCCCCAGTTCCTCCATCATCCTCTCCAGCGGGGACCATGATGGAGTGTTCTGGGAGCAGGTGGTGGTGTAGAATGCACCTCAAGGAGTAGCTTCTGCCACCCCCCAAGACCATCTGGAAGCAGAATACCATGAGAAAGTACGACAACCATCCAGCGCATTACTGACAATAGCCGGAGACAATGTCACAGGACCTTCCTAAAGGCATGTTGGTAGATTGATGAGACAGTGACCCATCCCTTGGTTGGAATTTTTGCCAGAGAATGACTTTTGGGACTTGTTTTTTTTTCCAGTTTTTTGTTATCCTCAACCAGGGACTGTGTTTTTGTTAACGTTTTAGTTAAACATTCAAACAATTTGTGCCCTTTGCACTTCCCCCTACTAACCATGCATGTAGCTTTTGGTGTCCAACTGAAATACCTTAATGGACTCTGCCCTTCACTGCCTTTCCACCGCTTTAACTGGCTGTGTGCTGCTGATCCCTGTGGGACTTTCGTTTTATTTATATACAGTATATATTGTTATTTTTTTTGTTTGAGAATCATAGTCTGTGTATGTTATAGTAAAGTTTTTTGAGTTCACTCATTGTGTGCAGGACTGTTTCTGCAAATAGGTGCTTTCATAGTGCCCTACAGAGACTGGTAAATAAGCCGCAGACCTCTGGCCTGAAGGTGTGAGGTATGAAACTGCAAAACACTACACCCACTTCAGTAGAACAGGATGCATGTTTTCAGGACTTTCCTTGCATTGCACAAGGTGCTGGAATCATCCATCACCTCTGCAGGTGATTAAATTAGAACCTGTTCAATGCTAAGGAAACTCTGAAAACTTGCACTGTTTTCAGACCTTGAGAACTGTAGTTGGTCACCCCTGCCTAGAAATCTCTGTAGACGTAGCCAGGGGCAAGTGGAATTCTTAACCCCTTTCACAAAAACTGCAGCTCTCTATTGTTTAATGTTTTCTTTACGCAGATTGAGAATCTGCATCAAATTCTGCATGTCTATCCTGAGGCCAGCAAAGTGTAGGACAGGTCAGAAGTGCTGTGCCCATATTGCTTTTTTGTTTCCTTGCACATGTGTATGAGATTTCTTTTATCTGCCATAATATCAGCACTAATTCTGCAATAAAAAAATATGTTGACACAGCACTTTCGAACTCTCATAGACTTTGCTGGTTTCAGGATAGACATGTAGATTCTCAAAATCTGCTTTTAAAAAGCATCAAACAACGTGGCAGGGCCACAGTGGGATTCCCTGCTGCATGATGCTGGCTGTGTGACTTGACAACATAAATGATGGAAAACAAATGTGTAGAGCTTTGATTTATTTTTCATTCTCAGCACAGATAAAGTGGACAGCTGCAGGCTGCCACCCTCAGCTGCCTATTCTTACCTTTGCTGGCAAAAAAGTATAGGGCTCCACCCTATTTTTAATTGCCAGCCAAGGTAAAACTAGGCATCTGAGCACTGTTATTCTCTTATTTGTAACTAGTATCTAGCTTTGCAGCTGTGTATGAGTCAGGGAGCGGATATTTATACCACACCCATGACTTCCTTTAAGTAGCCATGACTAAGACCTCAGCGTCGAAACGCGTTGGCCTCAGTACATAGCACATTGCCTTTTATGTGCAATAAAAGTAACTGCTTTCTTCAAATGGAATTTGTCTCGCTGGATTCTCTCTTCTAATTCTCCTGCCAGTCTGGTACCAGTACTGTACCATGCGGGACTACTCCTAGGAGCCAGGACCTTTATTATCGGTGAGCTGTTTCCTCTTCCCTGTCCCCCTCTATTATCATTTTTACCACATGGGTTTCAAACCAGTAGAGACTCTTGCTTCCTATTAATTATTCTTACTTGGGAACAAAATGTAATACAAGTGTAATACAGCAATCTTGCTAAGATCTTTACTATCAGCTCTCTCCTCACTTGGCTTGTACAACACTTCATTTTCTTTCCTGCAAAGTTAGTGCTTAGGTTTTATTAAATTGAGTTAAAATTTATTCAAAGGAGGTTGAACTTGTTGGAGATGGCGGAAACCCTTAAGGAACTAAAGGGATGCTGTGGTGCCCTGCCAAGCAGGCGTCACAGAGGGGTTCTGCACCCGTAAAAGAGGTGCAGATGCTCCAGCTGCAGGTGGACCCTAGGATGGTGGGTGGGACCCATTCCAAGCACTCCCACATTAGTACAGCGGTGGGAGGTTACCCTGGAGGGAATAAATTCACCTCTAGGGGGAACAAGGAGGTCTTTGCTCCTAAGGCGTTTGCTCCTAAGTCTTTGTCTCTAAGGCTAGGAGCTTAAGGTCTCTCGGCTGAGGACCCAGGAGGAGAGATGGAGGAAGAGGAGAGGGTTTAAGGAGCTTTTCAGGAGAGCAGCTGGTCTGGGAAAGAGGAGCCACCCAGATAGGTTCTCCCAGACAGCTTACCGGGTACCGGAACCCGCAGACTGCTGGAGCTACATGCACGGCAGAGAATCCGGATTCCCGTGGAGTCTTAAAGTCTCCCAGGCACCAGAGCAGTCCACAAGAAGGGTACCAGGCACCGCCCAAGGAACAAGCGGCCAGCCAGTAGAGGGTTATTCGACGGCAGAGAGGACAGGAGGCCAGGCTGGATTCTACATCACCAGGCTTCACACCAAACTGTAAAGCAGGGAAGAACAGACGCAGGTTAGTTAAAGAAGGCACACCAAGGGTTCCACCTGGGATCCACTTGGAGCCACCCATTAGCTACCTGTTCTTGTAACATCTAAGTGCTGAGCTGTGAACTTTCTATGATGCTGATGCAAGTTAACTGTAAAGTACCCAGAGGAAAAGTGACTTTCCCTTTGCTTGTATTTCCTTTCATGAACTTGTTCCCCATACAGGAACACTGCCCCGGAGGTCCAGCACTACCTGTAGAGGTCTTTGCCAAACTAGCCGCAATACCATCTACCTCCGGCGGACTGTGGCGGCGCTGGTGACACATCACCAGAAACTACAGGTGGCATCACGACAACTTGTAAATAACATCGCCTGTAATTATACCCCTTTTCAAAGAAGTCCCCCAGGATCAGGCGCGGTCACCACTCCCCGTGACACAGGAGCGTTAACCCCTTGGAGCCTAATACCTGATTCCCCAAAGCCTGGGGCTCGACAATGCCCATCTTAAATTTCTGGTAGAGGACTGCCACAGGGCCCTCCCAAATCTATGGTAGAGAGTCAACTGTGGACCCTTCGAAATGTATAAGTGAGGGCTATTTTAAAGCCCTCCCAAAACTCAGGTTTTATGGCACCTGCTGGTCCTCTCAAAATTTGGAATGAGGGCGGCATGATAATTTCATGGAAATTATGAAGGTGAAGGAGGAGGGCTAAGCCTGGAATTGTAATGGACATGTTGTAGCTGGTATTGTAAAGTGCTGAGTAATATGTTTTGCCCTATCTAAATTAAACTTATGTATGAGGAAGGGTCCTCCAAAATGTATAAGTGAAGGCTCTCCCAATTGTAAAAGGAAAAACTAAAGCAAAATTGCAACATGTGAACATACGCTGAAGAGGAAGTGATTTTTTGCACTGTTTTTTTTAGTTTTCTTTATAAACAAGAGATTATGCAGGAAAAAAATGTTTCCTAACATTTTTCCCAATAAAACCCAATTTAGGTTTGTTTTGGTAGGCCTTCTTGTGAATTCTTAAAAGTGGTGTAATACTCTGACAACAATATTTCCAGAAACAGTTCTGAGTCAGAAATGCATGCAGTGATCTTCTCCAGGCTCCTCCCATTCAGTTTCAGCACTTTCCCATCCATTTCAGCTTTTTTCTCAGATTCCTCAGACCTCTTCGCTAGATCCAGCTGAAGAATATTCAGGTTTCCTATTGACTTGCATTGCGTTTGTTATTTAGTACGAACACAGGAATATTAAAAAGTATATAGAACAGATAATCTAAGCTAAAATATCTTGCTATTTGGCAATCCCTAGTTTTCTGCTCTTGTCCTATCCCTTCACTCTCTCTGGGTGGGTTTTCCTATTTAAGTTTTGAGCTGGTGCACTCCTTGCCACGAGTGGTACTTGCACAGAATGATCTCTTGGTGAGTTTCAGTAAAATAACACCGTACGCACTGAGCAATCTGCGCAAGCACCGTCGGCATTTTGCTGAAGTCCAGCGGGAGAACGATCTGCGCAATCACTGCCTGTGGCTAGAAAGAAGAAAAAAATTAAATAAGGAAGAAGAAAACACCAAGAGGGACCAGAGAGACAGGATAGTGAGATGAAGAACCTACTCACAATCCCTATTCACAGAATCGTCCCAATGCACAAAGATATCAAATGAAGAAAACTTCAAATGCAGAATAAAGAAAATTTACAAAATGGATTTCATCATTAAGCAATCATTTTAATCAGTTAGACATTGCCAATATGGCCCTGTCTGTACTTTACGTAGTAAAGACAGGTTCTCTTTAAAGGCTCCAATTCATCAATCAACAGTTTTCTGGTGAAATTTGCTATATTTTAGTGTCCAACTCAACCTGGACCCGTAGAAGCGCCAAAGGGAGTGAGATGGTGACCGTCGTCCTGCACACCCTCCCCTCCCTGTTTGTAGATCCCATGGATCTATAAATAAAGCCGCATCTGCACTTTATCTGGATGAGTGTCGCTTCTTCTTAACTAACGGTGGATCTTGCCGCTCAGCCGTACAACACCCGAATCTGGACGCCACTCTCCGAAGTTGTGCTGCATTCCGTATAAGGTCAGTACCCGGATTCCTTTCCCTATATGTCTATATATTAGTGTCTCTACTATATGACCCATATTTTCTAGAAAATGTGCACAATTATTTAAATTGTCTTTTAAAGAACAAAAAAAACATATTAAAGGCAAACTGATATGAAAGTTAGATGGTGAACTCCAATGGGAACAGTGAAGATGATGTTTGTCAAGCGCTGTTGAAATTAGTGGCGCTGTATAAGATTAAAAATTATTAAAAAAATTGCTTTTTTTGACAAAACAACAGGTGACTTATATAAATCGCACAAGTTAAATCGTGGCCAAAATTGGTATGGTATGGTTCTTTGAAGAACGAGAAAAAGGAGGAAAAAAAATTGACACAGAGGCAAAGGGTTAATACTTTTGACAATACATTTAACTAGCAAAATTTTCATGTAACATTTGATCAGATGTACTTATACAGGTACCGTATATACTCGTGTATAAGCCGAGTTTTTCAGCCCAAAATTTGGGCTGAAAAGTCTCCCCCTCGGCTTATACACGAGTCAATACGGTAGTCGGGGCTGGGGAGGCTGGAGGAGGCGAGGGGAGGCTGCTGTATGAGCGGCCCCGTCACGTGGGGCCGCTCATTATATATGCACTGCTTCCCCCTGTCAATCAGCGGCAGGGGGAAGCAGTGCATATGCCCCCAAATGCTGGCACTCACCCCCCCTTGCAAGGGCCCCCCCCCCCCTGGGCGCTTCTCTTACCATCCCGGTCTTCTGATCCGCGCCGCTCCTCGGTGCTGCGTCCTCGGTGCTCCTTCCTGCTACATCCGGGATCTCCGGCCGTCGCGCGATGACGTCATCGTGCGACGGCCGGGGATCCCGGATGTAGCAGGACGGGAGCTGCGAGGACGCAGCACCGAGGAGCGGCGCGGATCAGAAGACCGGGATGGTAAGAGAAGCGCCCGGGGGGGGGTTCCTTGCAAGGGGGGGTGAGTGCCAGCATTTGGGGCTGCTGGTTACCCCCAGGGGGCTGCTGGGTACCCCCTGGGGGCTGCTGGGTACCCCAAGGGGGCTGCTGGATACCCCCTGGGGGCTGCTGGGTACCCCCTGGGGGCTGCTGGGTACCCCCAGGGGGCTGCTGGATACCCCCAGGGGGCTGCTGGGTACCCCCTGGGGGCTGCTGGGTACCCCCAGGGGGCTGCTGGATACCCCCTGGGGGCTGCTGGGTAACCCCTGGGGGCTGCTGGGTACCCCCAGGGGGCTGCTGGGTACCCCCTGGGGGCTGCTGGGTACCCCCAGGGGGCTGCTGTATAGCCCCTGGGGCTGCTGTATACTCCCTGGGGCTGCTGTATTACCGCTGGGGCTGCTGTATAGCCCCTGGGGCTGCTGTATACCCCCTGGGGCTGCTGTATACCCCCTGGGGCTGCTGTATACCCCCTGGGGCTGCTGTATAGCACCTGGGGCTGCTGTATACCCCCTGGGGCTGCTGTATTACCCCTGGGGCTGCTGTATTACCCCTTGGGCTGCTGTATTACCCCTTGGGCTGCTGTATTACCACTGGGGCTGCTGTATTACTACTGTGGCTGCTGTATTACCACTGGGGCTGCTGTATTACCCCTGGGGCTGCTGTATAGCCCTTGGGGCTGCTGTATACCCCCTGGGGCTGCTGTATTACCCCTGGGGCTGCTGTATAGCCCCTGGGGCTGCTGTATAGCCCCTGGGGCTGCTGTATAGCCCTTGGGGCTGCTGTATACCCCCTGGGGCTGCTGTATTACCCCTGGGGCTGCTGTATAGCCCCTGGGGCTGCTGTATAGCCCCTGGGGCTGCTGTATTACCACTGGGGCTGCTGTATTACCACTGGGGTCTGTATATACCACTGGGGAGGCTGCTGTATACCACACTGCTGGGGGCTGTATACCTGTGCTGGGGTCCACCCTCGGCTTATACACGAGTCAATAGGTTTTCCCAGGTTTTGGGGGCAAAAGTAGGGGGGTCGGCTTATACACGGGTCGGCTTATACACGAGTATATACGGTAAGTTAAATTGCTATTTTATATGCTGCAGAAATTACGTTTCATTGCATAATGTGGTTATAGAAACAATATACCGCACACATCTTTTTATGCACAAATATGAATGTACAGTATATTATGAAAGCAGGAATGATGAACAGTTAAGCCTGCTGCCTACACTCTATTGGTTTTCAAGTTACATGATATGCATGGCCTGATTAAGCCTTCCTCCGTCTTGTTGCTCTTCCAGATCATTGGCCCCAGGTGGAATATGTCAGGCTTTAATATATCTGAATATCTTCCGCTTCTTAGCTCTTGTTTTCATTCTTCATATTTTCTTGATGAATTGAGACAGGCCAGGTTTAGAGGGCATGAAAATAGATCAGGCTGGCCCTGGACACACAGATCCCATAGAACGTCATTCTCATTATTTTGATTCCAACAATGACTCATATAATTAAGCAGCACAATTCACTCTTGTCATTCAAACTATCTTATACAGATGTGAATTTGTAGGCTATATTCTTAATATAAAACCTTTCATATGTCGATATCATGCAATTATTCTGCCTTTCTTGATTCATGGTTATAAATTATCTGGTTCTCAAAGTTAAAAGTTGATTCTTACAAATAGACTTAAGGCCACGTCACACACACAGATATCTGTGCAGATATTGTTCACAGATCTTTGGTTGCAGTGAAATCATGGACACATGGTTCCATTTTGTAGCCATATACAAATGAACAATGTGTCCATGATTTCACTGCAACCAAAGATCTGTGAACAATATCTGCACAGATATCTGTGTGTGTGACGTGGCCCATACAGAGATAAGGGAAATCATTGGGTCCCCAAGCTTGAGGGACAGATGAGGTTCTCTGGTTCCCCTCGATCAAATATCATCATGACAAAAGCTGGATCAATATAAGACAGCAACAAAGCATTACTTGCAAACTACAAAGTAGCAGTGGGCAGATTCCTGGTTGGCTGCAGTTCTAAAGGCCGCTTTACACGTCACAATATGGCAATGCAACTACGATAAAAAGTCACACGGTAGGGGCATTGCAGTTGATATCGTTCGTGCGTTGTGTCGTGTAAAAGTGCAACGCAACTCAAAAATGATGCAATTACGATATCGTTTATGAATTGTGCATGCTCTTCAACGTGCAATATTGGCTTGACGATTTGGCAGGATTGTGCTGAGTGACAGCGCAACTACGATTTGGACTGCAACTTCCCCTATTCACTCCAATGTTAATTGGTCATTCCCTGAGTTGCTCAGACGCAGTGTGCAAGAGGGGCGTACGACATTGTAGTTGCATTGCCTGCCGATATCTCCCTGTGTAACATCTCCTATGCGATTTTGGACAAGTGCCAAAAACGTGCGCGCTCCCGTGAAGTTGTATGCAATATCGGAACGATATTGCGACATGTAAAGCGGCCTTTAGACCTCCAGCCTATGATATATAAACAGCAGTCTTACTATATCCTATGTAATATATACCACAGTTTCATTGTATCCTGTGTGATGTATATACACCAGTTACAATGTACCTTATGTGATTTATATACAGCAGTTGCATTGTATCCTATGTGAGGAATACTGCAGTCTTTAATGTATCCTATGTGATGAATACAACAGTCTTGGTGAATCTTATTTGAGGTGTATACTAGAGATGAGAGATGTTCGATTCGAAATGTTCGCCAATCTCAGATTCGACCTGTTTTGGGCGGTGTTCGAGTGATTCGTCGAACTCGAACAATTTGCATCAAATTCGGAAGTTCTAGGTTATGTTCGAAAATGATTCGACTCCCCCAGCATATAGACAGGCTTCCCCCGTAGGTATACAGGCAGAGCGGGAGGTCACGTGGTGCTGCTCATTTGCTATTCATGATATGCACTGCATCCTCCCGTCCATCAGCGGAGGGGATGCAGTGCATATCCCGTAATACAGGCTCCCCCCATACCGTAGTTATACAGGCTCCCCCAGCATATATACAGGCTCCATCGTAGGTATACAGGCCCCCCCTCACAGTTTTGCGGCCCCCTCCCCTCACAGTATGCCCCTCGCAGTGTTCCCCACTGCTCCCCGTCCTCCTGTGTGCTCCACTGTGTCTCTCCTCTGCTCCCCCTCTCCTCCTCCTCCATTCTTCTCACCTATCCTCGCTCCTGCACGTCCCGTACGCTCCCGGTGGGTGTCCAGTCTCTGCAGCGTCTCCTGCGATGTGCTGCCAGGACCTGGCGTGATGTCATATTCACATCACAGCCGGTTACCTAGTAACCGGCAGTAATTACGCTGCCGGTTACTGGTTAATGGCTGTCATGTGATTATGACATCACGCCAGGTCCTGTAGAACAGAGGATAGGTGAGGATGACCTGCTTTGTTATTTTTAACCCCTGCACTCCGGAGGAGTGCATGAATGGATGGGTGTGTATGCATGTATGTGTGTGTATGTATTTATGTATGTGTGTGTGTGTGTGTATGTATGTGTGTATGTATGTGTATGTATGTATGTATGTGTGTATGTATGTGTGTATGTGTATGTGTGTATGTGTGTGTGTGTGTATGTATGTGTGTATGTATGTATATATGTGTGTATATGTGTATGTATGTATGTGTGTATGTATGTGTGTATGTATGTGTATGTATGTATGTATGTGTATGTATGTACGTGTGTATGTATGTGTATGTGTGTCTGTGTATGTGTGTGCATATGTATGTATGTGTGTGTATGTATTTATGTATGTGTGTATGTATGTGTGTGTGTATGTTTGTGTATATGTGTGTATGTATGTATGTGTGTATGTATGTATGTATGTGTGTATGTATGTATGCATGTGTGTTTATGTGTGTATGTATGTATGTATGGATGGATGGATTCATGGATGGATGGGTGTGAGCGTGCATGAATGTGTGCATGCGTGGATGTGAGCATGCGTGGATGTGAGCGTGTGTGGATGTGTGCGTGCGTGGATGTGTGACACCGGGACTCCCGGTGTCGCAGCTATCTGCTGACAGGGCCTGCTGTGACGTCACAGTCACATGATCGGCGGTCATGTGACGTCCTGTCAGCAGATAGCTGCGACGCCGGGAGGACACTGGGACCCTGCGGGAACCTGAACCTCCCTGAAGATAATTTATTCACAGCTCTGCCGGCGCTCCCGCCGGCAGAGCAGTGAATGGGCTGTCACAGTAGGATTCACCTGAGGTGAACCCTGACTGTGAAAGTCATTTTGCAGTCTGCTCTCCCTCTGCATAGACGTGAGTCTATGCAGATGGATGTGGCAGTGAAGATTCCGTTTATGGACTATGTCGGAGGCGATCGTCGTGGGACCTTCATTGTGGACTACGTCGGACGGAAGAGGATTTTTTAAATAAAGTTGGAGTCCCTAATTGTGTTCTGTTTTATTTCTAATAAAAAAATTTTTTCTCTGTGTTGTGTTTTTTTCTATTAATTACTGGAAATTCATGGCGGTCATGTCTAATATTGGCGTGACCGCCATAAACTTCGGACTTAGGGCCAGCTGATAATAAAAAGCTGGCCCTAACCCCTTTATTACCCAGTGAGCCACCGCACCAGGGCCACTGGAAGAGCGGGGTTCAGCGCCAGAAGATGGCGCTTCAATGAATGCGCCATCTTCTGGGGCGGCTACGGGCTGCAATTCGCAGTGGGGGGTGCCCAGAACGCTTGGGCATCCCTGCGCTGCGGATTCCAGCCCCCAGCTGCTTAGCTGTACCTGGCTAGACATAGAAATTGCGCAGAGCCCCACGCAGTTTTTTTTTATTATTTCATGAAATTCATGAAATAATTTAAAAAAAGGGCTCCCCTATATTCTTGTGTCTGACCAGGTACAAATAGGCACCTGGGGGTTGGGGGCAGCCCGTCGCTGCCTGCTGGATCTGGCTGGTTACAAAAATATGGCGAAGCCTACGTCAAATTTTTTCTGAAAAATCCATAAAACAATATAAATAAAAGGGATTGTCTCTTTATTAACCCTTCCACCATGGCCGAGGGGTTAATAAAGATGCAGTCCCTTTTATTTATATTGTTTTATGGATTTTTCAGAAAAAAATTTGACGTGGGCTTCGCCGTATTTTGGTAACCAGCCGGATCCAGCAGGCAGCGACGGACTGCCCCCAACCCCCAGGTGCCCATCTGTACCTGGCCGGACAAAAGAAAATAGGGGAGCCCTTTTTTTTTTTAATTATTTCATGAATTTCATGAAATAATAAAAAAAAAACTGCGTGGGGCTCCGCGCAATTTCTATGTCTAGCCAGGTACAGCTAAGCAACTGGGGGCTGTAATCCGCAGCGCAGGGATGCCCAAGCGTTCTGGGCACCCCCCGCTGTGAATTGCAGCTCGCAGCTGCCCCAGAAGATGGCGCATTCATTGAAGCGCCATCTTCTGGCGCTGAACCCCGCTCTTCCAGTGGCCCTGGTGCGGTGGGTCACTGGGTAATAAAGGGGTTAGGGCCAGCTTTTTATTATCAGCTGGCCCTAAGCCAGAAATTTATGGCGGTCACGCCAATATTAGACATGACCGCCATGAATTTCCAGTAATTAATAGAAAAAAAACACAACACAGAGAAAAAATAATTTTATTAGAAATAAAACAGAATAAATTAGGGACTCCAACTTTATTTAAAAAATCCTCTTCCGTCCGACGTAGTCCACAACGAAGGTCCCACGATGATTGCCTCCGACGTAGTCCATAAACGGAATCTTCACTGCCACGTCCCTCTGCATAGACTCACGTCTATGCAGAGGGTGAGCAGACTGCAAAATGACTTTCACAGTCAGGGTTCACCTCAGGTGAACCCTACTGTGACAGCCCATTCACTGCTCTGCCGGTGGGAGCGCCGGCAGAGCAGTGAATAAATTATCTTCAGGGAGGTCGGCAGGTTCCCGCAGGGTCCCAGAGTCCTCCCGGCGTCGCAGCTATCTGCTGACAGGATGTCACATGACCGCCGATCATGTGACTGTGACGTCACAGCAGTCCCTGTCAGCAGATAGCTGCGACACCAGGAGTCCCGGTGGCACACATCCACGCACGCACACATCCACACACGCTCACATCCACGCATGCTCACATCCACGCACGCACACATTCACGCACGCTCATATCCACGCACGCTCACATCCACGCAAGCACACATCCACGCACACTCACACCCATCCATCCATGAATCCATCCATCCATCCATACATACATACACACATACACACACATACATACATACATACATACACACACACATACATTCACACACACATACATTCACACACACATACATACACACATACATACATACATACACACATACATAAATACATACACACACATACATACATATGCACACACATACACACATATACACACACATACACATACATACATACACATACATACACACATACACATACACACATACATACACACACATATACACACATACATACATACATACATACACACACACGTACATAAATACATACACACACATACATGCATACACACCCATCCATTCATGCACTCCTCCGGAGTGCAGGGGTTAAAAATATCAAAGCAGGTCATCCTCACCTATCCTCTGTTCTACAGGACCTGGCATGATGTCATAATCACATGACAGCCATTAACCAGTGACCGGCAGTGTAATTACTGCCGGTTACTAGGTAACCGGCTGTGATGTGAATATGACATCACGCCAGGTCCTGGCAGCACATCACAGGAGACGCTGCAGAGACCGGACACCCACCGGGAGCGTACGGGATGTGCAGGAGCGAGGACAGGTGAGAAGAATGGAGGAGGAGGAGAGGGGGGGCAGAGGAGAGACAAAGGGGAGCACATAGGAGGACGGGGGAGCAGAGGGGAACTCTGCGAGGGGCATACTGTGAGGGGGGGGCGCAAAACTGTGAGGGGGGCCTGTATACCTACGATGGAGCCTGTATATATGCTGGGGGAGCCTGTATTACGGGATATGCACTGCACCCCCCCCGCTGATGGACGGGAGGATGCAGTGCATATCATGAATAGCAAATGAGCTGCACCACGTGACCGGCCACTCTGATTTCAGCCTTCCCAGCCACCTCCAGCCCTCGATATCGGCCCCCACCTGCCAGCTGCCAGTAGTTTGGCAGCTTTTGGAGCCCTTTGAGGGTGTTTTCTATGTGTTTTTTTGTAGCCTGCTATTGATTTCAATGGGGTTCCAGTTGTTCGTCGAACATTCGACGAACATTCGACGAACAAATTACTAATTCGACGAATCGAATCGAATTAGAACACTAGGGGGTTGGCTCATCTCTAGTGTATACAACAGTGTCAGTGAGTCCTCTTTGATGTATACAGTAGTCTATGTGAATTATACAATAGTCTCAGTGTATGTTGTGATGTACAGTATAAACATCAATATAATTATATTCTATGTGATGCATATGAAGTGTATAAATCAGTGACACTGTGAATTGTTTGATATATATAGCAGAATCTCTGTATTAAATGTGATTATAGACAATAGTTGCAGAGTCTCTTATGTGATGTATAAGACAGCAGTTGCAAAGTATCCTATGTGATATATAGTCTGCTGACTTTGCTTGATTATTGCAATAGTGTGCAGGTGTCAGAGCTGCACTATCACAATTTCCAGAGACCATGCTGCAGATATTATCTTTGTGGCTTGCCATTGTCTGTTGACACGGAAGTCGTCATTACAATCTCAGGTCCCCATGGGGATAATCAGGCCCTCGTGATTACATTGCGGCGTCACCGATCGGAGGGGAGAGGGAGCGCGATCCCTCTCGCAATCCCCTAAGTGATACAATCAATATTGATTGCAGCATTTAGAGGGTTAACCAGTCAGGGACGGTGCGGTGACCATCCCTGGCTGTGAGAGCCAGGGCTCAGATGTCTGGAATGCCAAGTCCTTGGTGGTGATTGTGCAGTCAAAGCTCTTGTGCCCCCACGATCGCCATGATGTACCTATTCCTCCAAGGTCGGTAACTACCTCAGATTAAAATGTATAGGAACAGTGGCGTAACTTCAGGCCCAGGGGCCCGGATGCGAAAGCTCCAACGGGGCCCCCAATTATTGCAAATATTTAATAGTTTTAGTCTTTTTCTATAGGCAACAGGGACTTTTGGGGCCCCCCTAGGCTGCAGGGCCCGGGTGCGATCGCAACCCCTGCACCTGTTGTAGTTACGCCCCTGTATAGGAACATCTAAAGTCATAAAGAAGTTAAAGTTTGGTTTGCTCATCCTAAATCATAATCCACAGCTTAGCCATATAAAAGTATAGGGCGAGAAAGCTGTAAAACTCAAAAGAAACTGTACAAGTTTGTAACAGTGTTACAGCAGTGAAAGAGATCTGTGTGTTATAAAAAGGTGATATAAAAAAATGTAAAATCTAAAGGCCCCGTTACACGGGGAAACATCTCCGGCAACATCGCCGGCAACTCCCGAGTGCGCGCACGTTTTTGGCCGCTCTCCAACATCGCTGATGAACTGTCAGACAAGGAGACATCACTGGCAACTCATCAATGATGTTGCTAGCAACTATTGCTGCCAGGGTTAAACTCAACCCTGGCAGCGATCCTTAACATGGGAGTCTATGGGGGAAATTGCCGGCAGCATCGCTGTTGCAGCATCAGACCAGGCGATGCAGGCAGATCGCATGAGGCTGAGCAACATCGCCTGATTTCACAACATTTTTGGGAAACCAGGCGATGTTGCTGAAGCAACTAACGCCGTTGAAATCACCCTGTTATACAGGGCAACTCTCCGGCGATGTCGCCGCAACTTGGCCACACCCCTCAGTTGCCGGAGATGTTGCACCATGTAATGGGGCCTTTAGAGAGAAGGCTAGTCACTGAGATATACATTGCTCAAACAAATAAAGGGAACACTTAAACAATACGATGTAACTCCAAGTCAATCACACTTACGTGAAATGAAGCTATTCAGTTATGCTGTATAAGTGTTACCTTTATTTTTTTAAACAGTGTATTTCCTATGCTTCCTGCTGCCTCACCTGTGAACTGAGCATGCTCCCTTGGCTGTTGAAGGAGCCAGGCATCATTTTATAATAACTCTGCACCAGGGGTGTAACTACAACAGGTGCAGGGGTTACAATCGAACCTGAGTCCTGTAGCATGGAGATCCCAAAAGTACTTGTGACCTATATAAAGGACTAATGCTATTAAAGATTTGCAATAATTGGGGCCCCATTGGAGCTTTTGCATCAGGGCCCATGAGAGTCAAGTTACGCCACTGTTCAGCACTATGAGCTGAACTAAAATTCTCCATGATACCATTATCAGTACTTGCAGTTTCAGTAGTAGGCAGTAATAGGATGTCTGGGCAGCAGCAGTAATGACAGGAAGTCTGGGCAGTGTTTGTGAAAACAAGTCAGGCAGCCTGGATCTGCTAAAGATAACCTACGAAGCTGCTCTGACTACTTGAAGAAGTCATTGCTGAAGCCCTGCTCTGAGTGGTGACACCAGAACTACATAGGTAATTTCTTCCAGCAGAGAGAAAAGATTGGTAGCCTGACATTAGTAATACAATATGAAGCTGCCAACCTGTGGTCATTTCTGGTGACTAACAAGACCCACCATCTATTCCGTCCCACACAATGCAGATCCACACACTTAATTATTAACCAAGAACCTTTATTGGAGAGGTAAATCCAAATAGTACCATCTCATCTTTTGTGGAATATTTAATCCTAGGCACAAATCCGCCTGATAACCTGTGTGTATTAAAACGTTATGCTCCAACTGGACTCCCAGCGCATGTTAGCCTTCAAACATAACCACACACCATCTGCCGCTGTGAATTTTAAAACCATATCACCAAAACAACAAACAAGTGAGGGAGGGTGGGTGATCGTGCCCTGGATCACCATGGGGGAGAGGCCAAGCAGTCAGAGACATAAACCCTAAGCGTGGAAGTAGGAACAAGAAGGGGAGGATGCCTGATGAGTAGTGATGAGAGAGCAGTAAAAAGCTCGGGTGATCGATGCTGGGGTTAAGCATATCGAGATGCTTGGGTGCTCGAACCAAGCACCGAGCCCAATGTTAACCTAAGGGAAACCCGAGCATTTTTCCGGCGGCACCCCCAGCAGCCTGGATAAACCCTAAAAAAGTCACATGTATAAGAACAGTGCTCAAATTACATGTGAACTGAATGGAGAAGACCCCTTTAAGCATTTCTGACTCCCAAGACACTGCTGTGAACAATGTTGTCTAAGTATTACCCCACGGACTCGCAATAAAACATCCAAAAACTAAACCAAAATGGATTTTCCTGGGGAAAATGTTAAGAGCTCATACTCACTTGTGAGACAGTGTTGGTGTATTATATTTTTTTTATTACATAAAAGATTAAAAAAAAAATTGGGATGGCACTCCGATGCCCCTTTTAAGAGATGTGAAGGAGGGCCTCATTAAATATTGTATGTTCCCATTATTATGAAGTGGGTCTTCCATAGTGTTGCCCTATGCATGCTGCCAAAAATTGGGAGGCACTCCGATGGCCTTTTGAAGACACGTGGAGGAGGGCCTCATAAAAAATGTTCCCATTATTAGGAAGTGGGTCTCCCATAGTGTTTGATCCTCCTTCCTCCCCCCATGCCGAGTGCCCGGACAAAACTGATCCTTCACTTGGACACTCTGAAGAGCTGTTCACTTTTCCATTTGTAGATTCGGGCCCCTCACCCAATCTACTTGAAGTAGGGCAAGAGGAGATCATATGTAGCGATGTGTCAATATTTGAGCAGTCGTTGTCGCATGAAGGCAATGGTGGGAAAGTGTCACAAGAGGTGGCAAGTGATGACACACAATTGCCAGAATGTCAAGAGGAGGACTAGGGTGCAGAAGAGGAAGATGACGTAGTGGATGATATACAGTGCCTTGTAAAAGTATTTGGCTCCCTTGAACTTTTCAACTTTTTGCCACATTTTAGGCTTCAAACATAAAATATAACTTCTATTTTTTTTGTGAACAATCAACAACAAGTGGGAAACAATTGTGAGGTGGAAAGAAATTTTTTGGATAATTTAAACTTTTTTATCAAATGAAAAACTGAAAAGTGGGCTTTCAATATTATTTGGCCCCTTTACTTTCAGTGCAGCAAACTCACTCCAGACGTTCAGTGAGGATCTCTGAATGATTCAATGTTGTCCTAAATGACTGGTAATGATAAATAGAATCCACCTGTGTGTAATCAAGTCTCCGTATAAATGCACCTGCTCTGTGATAGTCTCAGGGTTCTGTTTCAAGTGCAGAGAGCATCATGAAGACCGAGGAACACACCAGGCAGGTCCAAGATACTGTTGTGGTGAGGTTTAAAGCCGGATTTGGATATAAAAAGATTTCCCAAGTTTTAAACATCTCAACAAACACTGTGCAAGCGATCATATTGAAATGAAAGGAGTATCAGATCACTGCAAATCTACCAAGACCCAGCCGTCCCTCTAAACTTTCATCTCGAACAAGGAGAAGACTGATCAGAGATGCTGCCAAAAGGCCCATGATCACTCTGAATGAACTGCAGAGATCTACAGCTGAGGTGGGAGAGCCTGTCCATAGGACAACAATCAGTCGTACACTGCTCGAATCAGGCCTTTATGGAAAAGTGGCAAGAAGAAAACCATTTCTCAAAGATATCCATAAAAAGTCTCGTTTGAAGTATGCCACAAGCCACCTGGAAGACACACCAAACATGTGGAATAAGGTGCTCTGGTCAGATGAAACCAAAATCGAACTTTTTGGCCACTATGCAAAACGATATGTTTGGCGTAAAGGCAGCACAGCTCATCACCCTCAAAACACCATCCCCACTGTCAAACATGGTGGTGGCAGCATCATGGTTTTGGCCTGCTTTTCTTCAGCAGTGACAGGGAAGATGGTTAAAATTGATGGGAAGATGGACGGAGCCAAATACAGAACCATTTTGGAAGAAAACCTGTTGGAGTCTTCAAAAGACCTGAGACTGGGACGGAGATTTATCTTCCAAATGACAATGATCCCAAACATCAACCAAAATCTACAATGGAATGGTTCAAAAATAAACATTTCCAGGTGTTTGAATGGCCAAGTCAAAGTCCAGACCTGAATCCAATCAAGAATCTGTGGAAAGAGCTGAAAACTACTGTTCACAAACGCTCTCCATCCAACCTCACTGAGCTCCAGCTGTTTTGCAAGGAGGAATGGGCAAGAATTTCAGTCTCTCGATGTGCAAAACTGATAGAGACATACCCCAAGTGACTTGCAGCAATTACAGCAAAAGGTGGCGCTACAAAGAATTAACTCAAGGGGGCCGAATAATATTGCATGCCCCACTTTTCAGCTTTTCATTTGTTAAAAAAGTTTAAAATATCCAATAAATTTTGTTCCACTTTTTGATTTTTCACAAAAAAATTAGAATTTATAGCTTTATGTTTTAAGCCTGAAATGTGGCAAAAGGTTGAAAAGTTCAAGGGGGCCAAATACTTTTGCAAGGCACGGTAGTAACTGACCCAACTTGGCAGGGGGACATGAAAAGCGAGAAAGATGCGCACAGGGGGAGGCATAGCACCACAACAGGCAGGAAGAAGCAGTGTGGTGGCTGCAGACAGAAGGCGGACAATCGTTCCCCGTAACACCAACACGACGGAAGTTGCCAGTACAACTGTTAGGTCTTCCCGAGTCTGGCTGTTTTTTAAAGACTAAACAACTAGAGACCTAGTGTTGTTATAGTACATAAATAATAGAATGAAGCCCATGTAATGCAAAGCAGTTTTTGCTGTTTTTAATACTGCAAGGTGAAACATAAAAAGCATACACAGATGACATCCAATGAATGCAGGTACAAGGATAAGGTGCAAGGTGCAAAGGGAGCACAAACACAGGCCACAGTAAATTACATACAGAACCTTAACTGAGCAATACATCTTACTCCCAACACTCCATGTAATTAATATCCCCTCTTACAGTGCTTCTCATAAGAGGGAGTCAAATTTAAGCAGCAATGCAGTAAAGTGCAAGTGCAGATAAGTAATAGCAGCAGCCATAATTACTATTTCCATACCTGGCCAGTGTGCTCAATCTTGTGGTTCAGATGTTTCTTAAATCCTACCCGTAGCAGTTGGGTCTGCTTGTCAAAGTGCACCGCCTGTGTGCCCATTTTAGAAAGTCAGCTACTGCTTCGGCCGCCCTTCCAGCAACATTTGCAGCTTCCAGCTCACTGACTGGTGTGTGATGTCCCCATGCATTGGAATTCGACACTGCAGATGTTGGTCAAGATTTGTGAGAAGAGGGCAGTTGTTGACTACCAGCATCAACAAGGCCGTCAGTATTCGCTTCAGACTCCACACATAAGACATCAGGAGTGGATGTGGATGTCTGACACATGTACCGTCCTCCAAAACTTTGAGGACTCCACCAAGATGGTGAGCGGCGATGACGCCATCATTAGTGTCACCATCCCACTTCTCAGTCTTATGAAACGCTCTCTGCTCAAAATCAAAGAGGATGCATTGCAGTCGGAGCACAATGAGATGGAGCATGGAACCATACAGGGTGATTACACGCAGCCCAGCCTCATCTCATCCCAACGTGGATTGGGGTTAATGAGGAGGAGGAGGAAGAAGAACAGGAACTAGTTTCATGTGCTACAGATGGTACTACCTGCACAGCAGTCATACCGTCTGTTCAGTGTGCATGGCCAGAGGACAGGGAGGAGGAGGAGAAGGAGGAGGAGGAAGAGTCAGTCGTCTTCTTGGTGAAGACATGGAAGTCTTGCCTGTTACCAGTCTGGCACACAAGGCTGACTTTATGTTACGCTGCCTGTCCCATGACCCTCGCGTTATCAAAATTTTGGGTGACACTCATTACTGGTTGGTGACACTTTTAGATCCATTCTACAAGGAGAACTTTACATCTCTTATTCTCGAGGCGGAGAGGTCTAGAAAAATGGGGCAGTACCAGAAGGCCCTTGTTGCGGAATTATTAAAAAAATTCCCTTCTGAAAATGCTGGCCGCAGAGGTCACAGTTCGGTTAAAAACCAAAGAGTACATAATATTAACAAAAATCGACTGGAACACCTGTAAGTGAAGGTGCTAGCAAGAAAAAAAAACATTACTATATACAAATTATCCGCTGCACACTACACATTGTAAAGTATAAGTATACAAGGTATAGTATAATGGCTAAAAGTGAATAAAGCTAATGCAAATTTGGATGAGGAAAATGCAGGAACTGCTATGGATATACATTGGAAAATGAGAATTTTAGCTAATGTAATGCATTACACGTGAGCCCCGATAACCACGTCAAGGTATTCTCATGTCCATTGGGTCCTGGCTAGACCCCTCATGCTGTTACGGAGCACTTCCGGGTTGTGGTTGGCAGGCGCTGCCAACCACAACAGGTCCGCGATTCTGAGAGATACAGATGAGCTGCAGCTCATCTGTATTTCCCAGAAGCGATCGGACTATGCAGCAGGGTGCCTCTCTATGGGGCAGTGTAAAAATAAGAATTAATAAAAAAATAAAGTTTTTAAAAACCTGTAAATAAAAAAAACATAAAAGTTCAAATCACCCCTCTTTTCCCCTAATCATAATAAAAGTACCGTATATACTCGCGTATAAGCCGAATTTTTCAGCCCAAAAATTGGGCTGAAAAGTCCCCCCCTCGGCTTATACGCGAGTCACTGTATACTGTATACACTGTATACAATATACAGGCCCGCCACCATCAGTATACAGGCCCCCCTGCCTTGTGCACAATCCTATAAAGGAAGAGATTAGTATACTTATCACTGTCCCGCTGCCGCTGTCCCGCCGCCGTCATCGCGCTCCTCCGTCTTCTTCCGGCTTCCTCCGGTCGGCGCAGGCAATGTGGAAAAATGTGGCACCCCAAGGGTTAATGTGCCACAGAAACATCAACACAACACTAGAAAGTGGGAGGAGTTTAGGTGGCACCTGCACTAGTGGGAGGAGCTAAGTTGTTTACCACAGAGCAAGAGTGACAGTTCAGTTCAAAGGAGAGTTGAGTTTGAGTCTGGAGCAGGAGCAGAGTCAAGTAGAAGTGGAGGTCCTGAGAGGTCTGAGGAGAGGAGACAGAGGGACAGAGGAACATACCCGGGATAAAGAGTTACCCCAAACTTAACCCCGGAGAGGCGCTTAAGACGGATACCGGATCCGAGGCTGTGCCTGAGACAGACAGGACAGTAAACACCGGCATAGTGAAGGTCCACCATCTTCACTGTACCATAGCAAAGCAACACGGAGGGGTCAGTGACACAGAGGACTCAAGTTGCCCAGCATATTGGTACCCGTGAGCAGAGACAGGGCCAGCAGTACAGCTACAAGCAGCAGCAGGGCCACACACAGCGCTTAAGTAGGAAGCCAAGGACCCGGTCAGGGTGGGAGCAACCTGGTACAGACTCCGTGGACACTATTGTGATATACCATCTGCAAGTAAAGACTTGGAAAACAACAGAAACCGTGAGTGTGTGTGATCCTTATACTGAAGCCCCACTTGCCCTCATATACTGCGATTACCTCTACTCTCATCATATCTACTGCTACCCCTACTCTCCTGCAGCATCAATAACTATCCTCACATACTTTAACTACTACTCCCAGTTCTGCCCACAGGAACTATTCTATCCAAGCTGCTATCCCATCATCCCCGGAGGTTCTGCAGCAGCGGCGGCCCCATTACTGGCCGCATATAGTGGGTGGCATCACGAGTGACAAATCCCCTGTAAATAACCCCCATTTTATTGTGCGGGCCCGGGACACGGACCGCCGTGACATCCCCCAGCAATACCCCGGTCTGGCACCGAGTACCCCGTCCCAGTGGGCTCCACATATATACCACTGGGGCAGCTGCTGTATACTACCACTGGGGCTGTATATACCACTGGGGCTGCTGTATACTACCACTGGGGCTGTATATACCACTGGGGCTGCTGTATACTACCACTGGGGCTGTATATACCACTGGGGCTGCTGTATACTACCACTGGGGCTGTATGTACCTCTGGGGCTGCTGTATACTACCACTGGGGCTGCTGTATACACCTCTGGGGCTGCTGTATACTACCACTGGGTCTGCTGTATATACCTCTGGGGCTGCTGTATACTAATTACTGGGGCTGCTGCTGTATATACCACTGGGGCTGCTGCTGTATATACCACTGGGGCTGCTGCTGTATACTACCACTGGGGCTGTATATACCACTGGGGCTGCTGTATACTACCACTGGGGCTGTATATACCACTGGGGCTGCTGTATACTACCACTGGGGCTGTATATATCACTGGGGCTGCTGTATACTACCACTGGGGCTGTATACACCTCTGGGGCTGCTGTATACTACCACTGGGGCTGCTGTATACACCTCTGGGGCTGCTGTATACTACCACTGGGTCTGCTGTATATACCACTGGGGCTGCTGCTGTATACTACCACTGGGGCTGCTGTATATACCTCTAAGGCTGCTGTATACCACACTGCTGGGGGCTGTATACCTGTGCTGGGGTCAGCCCTCGGCTTATACACGAGTCAATAGGTTTTCCCAAGTTTTGGGGGCAAAAGTAGGGGGGTCGGCTTATACATGGGTTGGCTTATACACGAGTATATACGGTATTTAAAAAAATGTAAAAAAATACACATGTTTGGTATCGCCGCGTTCAGAATCGCTCGATCTATGAACATATTAAATCTGTTAATGAGAGCTGTAAACGAAAAAAAAATCCAAACACCAAAATTACATTTTTTTGGTCGCCGCAACATTGCTATAAAATACAATAACGGGTGATCAAAATAGCGCATCCACCTAAAAATGGTATCATTAGAAATGTCAGCTCAAGTTGCAAAAAATAAGCCGTCATGCAGGCCCAGATCCCGAAAAATGAGGACGCCACGTGTCGCATCACATGGCACAAAAAGTCTGTTTTTTTTTTTTTTCAAACTTGTGAATTTTTTTTACCTCCTAGATGCCAGTTAAATTATACATGTTGGGTGTCTACGAACTCGTACCGACCTGAGGCATCACCCCGTCATGTCGGTTTTACCATATAGTGAACATGGCAACTAAAATACCCAAATAACAAATGTGTAATTGCACTTATTTTGCAATTTTCCAGTTCACTATATGATAAAAACAATGATTGCATATGAAAGTACATCTCATCCCGCAAAAAACAAGCTGTCATATGTCTATATTGATGGAAAAATAAAAAAGTTATGGCTCTTGGGAGCAGGGGATTAAAAAACGAAAATGAAAAATGAAAAATTCCAAGGTCATGAGGGGTTAATGACCCACAACATTTTTGAAAATGGCGTCTGTTAAGAGTACTTATTCTTTACTGCCATTTTTAAATAGTGGTAAGGAATTAGCGTGACCCGTGAAACTGATTGGGGTCAATTAACCATTCAAATACCGCTTTCAATTGTGACAGTAGTATCTAAAAGGTAAAAGGGGTGAAAAGACCCAAATTGGCAGGATCAAGTTTGTGTGCCTATCATTGCAATGGTACCCTAGGACATCTGATGATCTCAGGGTGCGGTGGCCTGTAAGATCCTGAAGATTCTGCTTTAAGATGGTCTTACAGACGCAGTTAGTGACTATCTAAGGCCCCTTTCACATCAGCGGTTTTGCGCTGATCGCGGCAGTTGCGGTGAAAAAAACGCAACTGCCGCGATTACCGCATGACGGCTGCACTTGTGGTGTACTTGCGGCAAGCCCCATACAATGTATATGCGGGCTTGCGGCAGGTGCGGCAAGTGCGGTATCGGCAGGTGCGGCCGCGAATAAACTGCGGTCAGCTGCGTTTTTTTTCGCTGCCGCACCTGCCGCTAGTGCCGATACCGCACTTGCCGCACCTCCCGCAAGCCCGCATATACATTGTATGGGGCTTTCCGCAAGTACACCGCAAGTGCAGCCGTTATGCGGTAATCGTGGCAGTTGAGGTTTTTTTCACCGCAACTGCCGCGATCAGCGCAAAACCGCTGATGTGAAAGGACCCTAACTGGTCTTTTGCATTATTGTACACGAGTGTAGCAGTGAATGAGACCGGTGATCAAGCTAAAAAAATATTCAAAATCTCCCATTGGAACTAAGTGAAAATTTAAAAGAAGTTAAATAAAATGTGTAAAAAAAAAATGTAAAAATTCAAAAAATGCACAGAAATCACAAATACGGTACCTATTTTGCCATTAAAAATGCAGAATTTACATTAAAACAAAAATGAAAAAGTAGAAATAGTTGGTGGCACTGCGTCCAGAAAGACCCCAAACTATAAAACTGACACATTATTTATTCTGTGTAGCAAATCACGCAAAAAAAAAGAAAACAACATGCCAAAAATGTTGATTTATCGCCATACTGACATGCAAAAACATTTAATAGAAAGTAATCAAAAAGTCATACGTAAAAAGATATGACATGAATGAAAACACCAAACTGTTCTGCAAAACACAGCTCTTACTATATTGCAATGACAAAGCAAATGAATCTTGAAACATAGTTTTCAGTGTGTAAAAATAGCAAAGCATAAAAACCTGGTATCGCTATAATCATACTGACCCGAACAATAAATCAGTCTAATCCATATTACTATGTGGTGAACTGGCAAATAATAAAACAGTAAAAACAATAAGCGAATTGCTGTTTTTTGTTTTTGATGTATCTGAAAAATCTGAATACAAAGCGCAAAATGGTACCCAAAAAAATCAAGTCGTCAAGCAAAAAAATAAGCCCCCATACATCCCTGTTTGCCGAAAAATAAGAATTACAGTTCTCAGAACATAGCAACGAAAAAACATTGTTATAGAAAAGCATTTTTTGTGTGTAACAACAGCAAAACATAAACAAAGATATAACTCTGGTATTGCTGTAATTGCACCAACCTGAACAATAACTAAATGACCGTATTTTTCAATTTATAAGATGCACCGGATTATAAAACGCACCCCAAATGTGGTGAAGGAAAAGAGAAAAAATAATAATTTCAATGTTAAATGGGGGCCGTCTTCTAAAGCCAGTGTCCATCTTACATTCAGTGTATATATCTCTCATCCTTGTACATGACCCTCCCCACTATCCTGGTATATATGTCCTCCATCCTGGGATATAGCCCCACCATTCTGGATATGGCCCCCCTGTGATGGCACACATCCCCCTGTGATGGCACATGTCCCCCTGTAATGGCACACAGCCCCCTGTGATGGTACATGTCCCCCTGTGCTGGCACACAGTCCCCATGTGATGGCTCATGTCCCCCTGGGCTGGCACATGTCCCCCTGTAATGGCTCATGTCCCCCTATGATAGCTCATGTCTTCCTTTGCTGGCACACAGTTTCCCTTTGCTGGATATGGCCCCCATGCTGCCGCCCACACTAAAATAACAAACTTTGAACTTACCTCTTTGGTGCTTGCCTCCGTCTCTCCCTGCTAACTGCAGCACTTCCTGGTTTCTGGGAAGCCGGTCATTTGATCAGGGTACACACTGATGACATCACTCTGCTGTACTGATCCCATGACCGACTTTCCCGGGAAGCAGGAAATGCTGCAGCAAGCAGGGAGAGGTAAGTTCAAAGTTTACTATTTTAGTGTGGGCGGCAGCATGGGGGGCCATATCCGGGTTGGGGGTGGCATATCCAGCACAGGGGGACTGCATGAAAATGTAATATGCCCGTTCACCTGGACAAACCTCAGTGCGGTTTCAGTACCGAGGTGATGGACAGTGGGTCCAGTGGGACCAGGAGGCCACATAGGGAACTTCAGCCAGGTAAGATAGGGAAGACAGTTGCACCACAACACCCTCGCAGACATCCCACACACAACTAGAGGGTAGCACCCAACCCGGAGCCCGGGAACTCTAGGCGGGCAAGGGATGGTGGGTTTAGAGAACAGTGGGTGGGACAGCAAGCAGGTCAGGTGATAGATGGTAGAAATAGACAAGGGGAGGAGGAAGGAGTCAGTATGCTGAGGTAGGCTGAGCAGAACAGACAAGAAACACACGTCCTGCAGGAGTGGGGTGTAAGGATCGCAGAATCTGAAGAGCTAGTGTGAGCCACAGA
This sequence comes from Allobates femoralis, assembly GCA_033576535.1. Classification (NCBI taxonomy): domain Eukaryota; kingdom Metazoa; phylum Chordata; class Amphibia; order Anura; family Aromobatidae; genus Allobates; species Allobates femoralis. The sequence goes on along the minus strand of JARQOC010000002.1, from coordinate 208,960,396 downwards.
GAGAAAGCCCATCTGGAGCCAGCACCCCAGGAGTGTGAGGGACGAAAGGACCAGTGATACTGGGTCCTAGAAATACAGCCGAGACGACCGATTGCAGGCGGAGTAGCCCTCCTATTGAACCTGAATCACATGGTAGAAGGGAGCCTGATTGAGCCTCACACAGCAGGACTATTGGAGGCTAGGCTAACAGCAGAGTGGCAGCTCTGAAGGGGACCGATGATCTACCCGTTTTCCCCAAATTAACTGACTGGGAACTCCAGCTTCACGTTAAGGTTCCTACCCCAAAGGACAGGCAGCTCAGTGGCAACCACGAGGGCCCACAGGGGTCCGAGCCTCCGCCATGCTGTCCGGAGACACACACACCAAGTGAGAGAAAGAGAGTAAAATCCTGGAAAGGACAGAGAAAGAGTGAGGGGTCACAGAGAGGAGCAACCTGGCTGCAGGGAGTAAAAGGAACCCGGAGAAGAGAGTTGAAACCCGTGTAAAGACTTGTACCTTGAACTGTAACTGAGCTGTTATGCTGAACAAACTGCGAAGTAAACATGGTGAACCCTGCCTCTGACTCCCTTGCATGATTCTCTGTTGCCAGTGCATGATTCCCTCCAACAAGACTACAGAGAGATCCAGCCTGGAGAGCCACAGCCTGTCAGCTCTGGACGCTGGAGAAAGGAAAGCTGCAGCAGCAGGACAGTAAGTGTATTGCAGCCACTACAAGCTTACACTACACCATAGACTTTATCATCACTGCCCTGGGGAACCAAGTTCTACCCGTGGAGAACTATTCCATCTATAGCTGCTATAACATCATCCCCGGAGGTTCTGCAGCAGCAGTGGTCCCACTATTCACCACAAGCCGTAGGTGGCGTCACGACAAACATTAAATCCCCTGTAAATATTCCCCTTTTACTTGCCAGGGCCCGGGACACAGTCTGGACCAGGACCTCCGTGACATCCCCCAGCAGTAAACCCGGTCCGGTACCGAGTACCTCGTCCTAGTGGGCTCGACAACCCCGTGTGGCTAAATAACGTGTTCTGGTCTTTTCCCGACAAATCTGGGCTTAATGGCGGCCATGGAAGCCTGAGAACATGTGCAGAGGAAGCGTGCCCAGACCCCCCCATCGTGGGCTGGCCCGGTCCAAGGCGCGAAAAGAAGGACCCGCCCTGGCTCCCATTAACTCCAGGGGAGCCAGCCATCAATCCCAAAGAGGACCCTCCGCCCCTAAGTCCACCCACCAATGAGAAGCTGGCGGGAGCCGAACAGGAAATCGTCATCAGGAAGAGGCTGGACAGACGACCGGAAGAGAAGCAGTCGCCATCGGAGGACACAAGGACGGAAGCAGAGGACGCCCAGGAGAGCGCTGTAGCCGAGAGACCCGAAGTGATCCCGGAGGGACCACAGAACGTATTAGTGGAGGAACCCGGCCAGGGAGAGAGCAACGGTGATCGTGACAGCATGGCAGAAGGCGGAGAATGACGTCCTGACATCTGAGACACCTGGCGAGGTGTGCTGAGACTGCTGCCACTACAGACCACCCAGGCCCAAGCGGAGCAAAGAACCTGGATTCAAATAGATATACAACAAGACTGGCAGTCATGGTCTGTGCAAACCGGACGGGTTTGTGCCGCTATCAGTTGTCCCCGGAGCGAGGAAGAATACCGCACCTCAACCCTAGTTGATATCTCAGTGCACTGCGCCTTGCCATAAAAGAGACTGACACACTCGGAGCCTTGTAGGAGGGATGCTTGCCACTACCGGAACCCCTGATACCAGCACCTGTGACAACTGAGGTGAGAGGAGAGCAGCTCCAATGTTGGTGGGAGAGGGATGAGGCCAGCGACGACCTGATAGGCTTCTTAGGAGACCCCGGTGGCCCAGTAGGCCCTGCAGAGATTATCACCCGGGAGGAATACTTAAAGAGCTGCGTACATAAATGGGAAAAGGAAGAAGTAGAGAGGCAGGTCCAAAAGCAAATGGTTATCGCCCGCACTAAAGAAGCTAAGAATGCAGCTAGACGAGATAAAGAGGTGCAGAAATCCCCAAGACACCAGGGACAAATTGTGAAGATTATCGAAGTGAGAGGTTTTGCCTTTGCTAGAGAACCAGATGAACAAAGAGATGTCTTCATTAACAGACGGGAGGTAGAAGAACAATTACCCTCAGAGCACCCGGATAGGAGGGTAACAATCGGTGAATGGGTGTCGTACCATGTAGTACAAGGAGAATGTGGCCCATACGGAGTGAAAGTAAAGAGACTCTGTTTAAATGCATCGGAAGAAGATGAAATCCCTGCCTTAGAGAATCCAGAGACAGTTGCTTGTCTAGCTTCACCAGTATACACTGTAATATGATTACTGGTACCGTAAGGGATGGGAGATATGTTTCAGCCAGGTTGATGAACTCTGTTATGTGAGCTGGGGCTGATTCAGCATGTTCCTCCCTCCCTGAGGTGTGGTCAGAAAAGTTAAATGATCACCTCTATTTTTTTTTTCTTTGGTGTGAGTTTAGAGTGGAGGAGAGCAGTGTGCAGCTCTGAGCCTAAGAAGCTGATCCCCTGTTTTGTTGTGTTCATGTGGTTTATGCCAGAAATAAACCAGACGTTTACCCGGCAAGGCTTCCTGTGTCTACCTGGAATTGGCAGCTGTGAGTGGCTCTATCACACTTGGTGGAGAATGCGGGCATAGACCCCCAGGAAGCGCCTGGATTGACTACAAACGACCTGCATGTCCTGGGTGAAGGCAGCCACAAGCCTGCAAACACAGTCAGACGGCATGGAGGACCTGATTAAGCACTTGGTGCAGATCCAACAGCAACAGCAGCAGCAGCAACACCAACAACAGCTTGCGCAACAGGAAACCAATCAACTCTTGATTCAGCAGTTGCAGCAGCAGCGGGAGCAGCAACAGGAACTCCTGACTGAGCTCGTCCGGGCAAGGGCAGCTGGCCCGTCCCCAGGTCCAGATGAGGATTCCAGCGTCAGGAAGGCGGTAAGACGGGCGCTCCAAAAGATGACCCCGGGGGATGATGTTGAAGCCTTTTTGGCGATTTTTGAAAGGGTTGCAGAGCGAGAAAAACTGCCACCGGCACAGTGGGCGGAGGTGTTGGCACCATTTTTAACGGGAGAGCCCCAAAAAGCTTACTATGACCTGGCTTTACAGGACGCTCAGGAGTATGGGAAGCTAAAAACGGAGATTTTAGCACGCCTGGGTGTGACTATGACTGTTAGAGCTCAGCGGGTCCATCAATGGGCCTATCATGGCAACAAACCGCCCCGCTCCCAGATGTTTGACTTGCTACATCTTGTGCAAAAATGGCTGCAGCCGGAAACCTCCACACCAGCGCAAATGGTGGAGCGAGTGGTAATGGACAGATTCGTGCATTCCTTCCCAAAGCCAGTGCAAACCTGGGTTGCTCAGGGTGACCCCCAAAATGCCGATGACCTGGTGGGACTGGTGGAGAAGTACCAGGTGGTGGAGAGTAACCTAGGGAAGCCACGGGACTTGCCAGCTACACATTGGGGGGTACACACCGCGTCCGACACCCAAAGGAAGGGTAATAGAGCCACGGGTGGAGGGAGCCCGAGGTCACAAGGGGCAAGTGGAGGCGGAACAAAACGTTCAGCTGGTCCGTTAATCTGTTGGAGGTGTCAAGGCCCTGGTCATGTAGCCGCCCGTTGTCCCCTGACTACTGAGCAAATGGACTGTAGCCTGGGTCGGCGCTCCTCATATTATGCTTTCCCGGTCTGCAGCATTGACAGGGAACCCAGAGAGGGCCCGCAGGCATGTCTTGTGGAAGTGAATGGGGCTCGAGTAACGGGACTCTTGGACTCCGGGAGTTTGGTGACCCTGGTGAGGGCCACACTTCCCCATTGACTGATACCGGGTAAAAAGGTGGGTGTCCGCTGTATCCATGGAGATGCCAAGAACTACCCCGTTGCTATTGTGACCATAAAAACAAACTGTGGGACTAAGTCACATGAAGTTGGGGTGGTGGAAAACGTATTGCACCCGGTGATAATCGGGCGGGACTTTATTTTGTTTTGCGACTTGTGGGAAAAGGGGGTGGTATCGAAGGGTCCTGGTGAAGGACAGTCAGCCCCGTCAGAGACAGTGCCGCTGCAGGAGGCAGATGAGTTTCCCCTGGGAGTATTGCTCGGTGACGAGGATGAGCTGGAGTCCCATGAAGCCGACTTCCCTGAGTTGATGACATCCAGCGGGAATTTTGGGACTGCTCAAATGAGGGATTTGACCCTGAAAGGGGCCTTTGAAAACGTGACTGTTATAAACGGGGTTGCCCAGGAGCCGGGGGCTGACACCAGGTTCCCTCACTTTGCAGTAAATAGAGAGTTGCTATATCGGGTTACCCAGGTGAAAGGTGAGGTAATAGAACAGCTGTTGGTTCCAGGGCCCTATAAACGCAAGGTATTAGACATGGCCCATTCTCATGTCCTGGGTGGTCACCTAGGGGTAGATAAGACCCAGGAGTGGATCCTTCGGAGGTTCTATTGGCCTGGGTGTCATCGGGAGATTGTAGACTATTGTAGGTCGTGTCCCACCTGCCAGTTGACCGCCCCCGTTGCTCACTTCCGAAGTCCGCTAGTGCCATTACCAATTATAGAAATGCCCTTTAATCGAATTGCCATGGATGTGGTGGGCCCCCTGGTCAAGTCTGCAAGAGGCCACCAGTACATCTTAGTAGTCCTGGACTATGCTACTCGGTACCCGGAGGCGATACCTTTGAGAAATTCCTCTGCTAAAACTATAGCCCGAGAATTGGTGCACGTCTTCTCAAGAACGGGACTTCCAAAAGAGATCCTGACAGATCAAGGAACCCCTTTATGTCCAAGATTATGAGGGAACTGTGTAAAGCACTACAGATAACCCAATTGAAAACCTCAGTGTACCATCCGCAGACAGACGGCCTCGTGGAGAGATTCAACAAAACGTTGAAGTCCATGCTGAAGAAGGTGGTCGAGAAAGACGGTCGAGACTGGGACAGTCTCCTCCCATATCTGATGTTCTCTATCAGGGAGGTACCCCAGGCCTCAACGGGATTTTCTCCATTTGAACTCTTGTATGGTCATCATCCTCGAGGTCTCTTGGACATAGCAAAAGAGACATGGGAACCGGAGGTGACCCCCCCACCGTAGTGTCGTGGAGCATGTCGCTCAGATGCAGGCGAGAATCGCCGAGGTGATGCCCATCATAAGAGACAATTTGCTCCGAGCGCAAGAGGCGCAAGCAAGGGTGTATAACCGCTCTGCAAGGGTGAGACAGTTCAGTCCTGGTGATCGTGTACTTGTATTGATCCCTACAGTTGAAAGTAAATTCCTCGCCAAGTGGCAAGGGCATTATGAAGTGGTCGACAAAGTGGGCGAGGTGAACTATAAAATTCACCAACCTGGAAGAAGGAAGCCTTATCAGGTATACCACGTCAACCTGCTGAAGCCATGGCGGGATAGAGACCCTATGGAAACCCCCTGTCTGGCAGGGAAGATGGAGGCCGACATCAAGGAGGTCACAGTGGCGGACACACTGTATAGGGCTCAAAAGCAACAGTGTCAAGAGGTGCTTCATCGGAACAGGGATCTCTTCACAGACCTGCCGGGTTGTACCCAGGTTGTGGAACACGACATCCTGACTGAACCACACGTGAGGGTTAACCTGAAGCCGTACCAGATCCCTGAAGCTCGTCGAGAAGTGATCTCGAAGGAGGTGACAAGAATGTTGAATCTCGGTGTTATCGAAGAATCAAAGAGTGGCTGGTCCAGTCCCATCATACTGGTGCCGAAACCGGACGGATCATGGCGGTTTTGTAATGACTATCGCAAGTTGAACGAAGTCTCCAAGTTTGACGCCTATCCGATGCCTCGAGTCGATGAGCTCATCGAGAGGTTAGGACCAGCAAGGTACATCACCACCCTTGACCTAACAAAAGGATACTGGCAGATACCTATGTCACAGAGTGCCAAGGAGAAGACGGCCTTTTCTACACCTGATGGTTGTTTCCAGTATACACGGATGCCATTCGGGCTTCAGGGAGCCCCGGCCACCTTCCAGAGGGCCATGGACCGAATCCTAGCCCCCCATAAGAGGTACGCTGCAGCTTATTTGGACGACATAGTGATCTATACCTCGGACTGGGAAAGTCACCTGCAGAAGGTACAGAGGGTGTTGGAGGCACTGAGAACTGCGGGGTTCACAATTAACCTGAATAAGTGCGCCATCGGGAAGGAGGAGGCCAGGTATTTGGGTTATGTTGTCGGGAGAGGCCAGATCAAGCCACAACTAAATAAAGTGGAGGCAATCCAGAGTTGGCCACAACCCCTCTCTAAAAAGCAAGTCAGAGCCTTCCTGGGACTTGTCGGATATTACCGGCGATTCATCCCAAACTTTGCTGTGAAAGCCGCTCCCTTGACTGACCTCCTTAAGGGCACGAAGTCCTCCATGGCCAAGTGGACTTCGGAAGCTGAGACTGCTTTCCAGGACCTAAAGTCAGCTCTGTGTAACCGACCGGTCCTAATGGCACCAGATTTCAGCAGGGAGTTTGTACTCCAGACCGACGCGTCAGAGGTCGGGCTAGGAGCTGTCCTGTCCCAGGTAGTACATGGAGAAGAACATCCCATCCTGTACCTTAGTAGAAAGTTGTCGTCCTGCGAGAAAAACTATTCCATTGTAGAAAAGGAGTGTTTGGCCATCAAATGGGCGGTGGACACTTTACGTTATTACCTCCTAGGGCGACAGTTTAGGCTGGTATCCGATCATGCGCCCCTGACGTGGCTGAGGGACAGACGGGGAAAGAATGCCAGAGTGACCCGGTGGTTTTTGGCTCTTCAAGATTTCACTTTCCATGTTGAGCACAGGCCCGGGAAATTCCATGGGAATGCAGATGCCCTGTCTAGGTTCCCCTGTTTGGTGTCCGATGGTGCCCAAACCTCCGGCTTTGGGCAGAGGGGGGGAATGTGTAATATGATTACTGGTACCGTAAGGGATGGGAGATATGTTTCAGCCAGGTTGATGAACTCTGTTATGTGAGCTGGGGCTGATTCAGCATGTTCCTCCCTCCCTGAGGTGTAGTCAGAAAAGTTAAATGATTACCTTTGTTTTTTTTTCTTTGGTGTGAGTTTAGAGTGGAGGAGAGCAGTGTGCAGCTCTGAGCCTAAGAAGCTGATCCCCTGTTTTGTTGTGTTCATATGGTTTATGCCAGAAATAAACCAGACGTTTACCCGGCAAGGCTTCCTGTGTCTACCTGGAATTGGCAGCTGTGAGTGGCTCTATCACAACACGGATTCTGCAACCAACATGGATCCTGTAATTATCATTGAGACTGCTGCAACAAAATCCACGGTAGACGCCGTTACCCAGACTCCGGAAAGCTATCTGCTCGTTCATGTGTTACAAGACTTATGGTGGGTTTACACGCCGCGATATCGGCGTCCAACTCCGACCCAACTCTGACTAAAAGTCACGTGGGTCGCGAGTTGGAGCAGATATCGTTTGCGCGTTGTACGGTTTGAGCGTACAACGCGATGCTGGAACGATGCCAAAACGATATCGGAGTTGAATAGCAGAGCTATTCAACTCCCCGATATTGCCTGGCCGTTGTAGCAGCATCGCAGCGTGTGACAGCCCAACTCCGATCTGTACGCCGACGCTACCCATTAACTCCCATGTTAAATGGTTGTTACTGGGTTGGTGGGCGTAGACATCGGAGGGACGTTGTTTCCCAATATCGCAGCGTGTAAACCGCCGATGCGATATCGGGAAAAGGGCTGAAAAAATGCGCGCTCCCGCGCCGTTGCCTCCGATATCTCCGCGATATCGGGACGTGTAACCCCACCATTAGAGATGTACCCCAGAAGGCGAGTACTGCAGATATTGCCCTGGAAGAAGGAGTGAAGACCCGGATCCTGAAAGAAGACTTGTAAGTGTGAATGCGATGTAACCCTTAATGCTCCCATCCCAATCCTGAATGAATGTTAGCCTTTTCCCCTGTCTGTCTTATATGTTTGATTGATATTGCTATCATAGACGATGATATGATAAAAACTCTCATGTAAATAGTTGAGCACCTTGTGTGCTCCCCTTGGTTTTAAGACCATTGTTGCACTTGAAAGACTGTGCATGGAACTTTGACTTGAACTGCAGAGTGCAATGTGAGGTATTTGAAGCACTTGTGCCTTTTGAACTGTTTGAACTCTTTTTGAAGTTTTTGAATTTTTGAGAAGAAAAGAACTTTTATACTTTTGCTACAAAGTAATGTTATTTATGTGTGCTTTACCAGAGTAAAATAGAATGTGTTATAGCATTAGACCTGGCAAAGGTCTAGGAAGGTGATGAAGTTAATGCACCCGTGCACTTGTGTAGATAGTTAAAGTATGCAACGTTTAATGACTTGTACCTCCTTAACTGGAAGAAACCAAGAATACATGAGTATAATGAGCGGGAGCACATGACCTCCTGCTCTTTCTGCAGCCTGCTCCTGCCTCCTCCAGCCCTTGGACACTGCTCCAGAGCTGCCCCTACAGTACAGATACCTGTAGATTTGGATTATAAAACGCACCCCTCACTTTTCCCCAAAATTTGAGGGGAACAGAAGTGCGTCTTATAATCCGAAGCATGGAAAAATAAAAATAAGAAATCTTCTTGTACTGCTGTCTTCTTGCTCCCTATCTTCTGAAAATTGGAATAAGGCCTGGGTCACATCTATCCTTCTCTGTCCGCTGAGCCTTTACATCATTATTTCCGTATAAATTCCAGAAACCGCAATACAAATAAATCCACAACAGAACCTCTCAAGGTATCTTTACACGCGGCAACTTTTCTAGGAATTTCACTGGCAACAAAAGGCCACGTTACACACACAGATATCTGTTCAGATATTGGTCACAGATCTCTGGTTGCAGTGCAATCATGGACACATTGTTCCATTGTACACAGCCACAAAATGGAGTAATGTGTCCATGATTTCACTGCAACCGGAGATCTGTGACCAATATCTGAACAGATATCTGTGTGTGTAACGTGGCCTTTACTGGTTGCAGTTAAATCATGGAGACATTGTTCCATTTGTACACAGCAACAAAATAGAACAATGTCTCCATGATTTCACTGCAACCAGTAAGTTGCCAGTGAAATTCCCAGAAAAGTCGCCGTGTGTAAAGGTACCCTCACTATAATGAGGCATATGAAGCCACTTTGGTCTCCATTTGGTTTCAGTTTTTTTTTTTTTTTCTGTTTCTGTCATTTTAGGTGTCTTTTTAGGGTACAAGTGTGGACGACCAAAGTTATTTGCAGGCCTAATGGGGCCATCACTCGCGTCAATGTCGTCAGCGATCTGAACGCTGACAACATTGACAGATGATTGCTGGTGAGCTGTCACACAGACAGACTCACCAGCGATCAATGGACCAGAGACATTATGGAAACAATTTAAATATCGTTTCCACGATGTCTTGCTCCCGCTGCCAGCCTGCGGTAAGCGGGAGCAGGCTGGTCTCCAAGGTAAACTGCGGGTATCTAGGCAGCGCGCGCTGCCTAGATACCCGATGTATACCTTAGTTACCAGCCTCCTCCGCTCACCGGCTGGTATCTAAGGTACTCAGCAGGTAACTAGGGACCCTAGTTACCCGCTGTGTACCTTAGATACCAGCCAGTGAGCGGAGGAGGCTGGTAACTAAGGTATACATCGGGTATCTAGGCAGCACGCGCTGCCTAGATACCCGCAGTTTACCCTGGATACCAGCTCCCAGCCCTTCCTGTGAGATGCTGGGAGCTGGAATATTGCGTCTCCCGGTGTCACACGCAGCGATGCTGCATGTACACCGGGCGACCGTCGCCAGGTTTTAGAACAGGTTCTGATACCTGGCGACGATCAACCAGCGATTTATCGCTGGTTGATTCAGCATGTCACACGCGTCAATATCGCTGCAACGTCACGTGCAGCAGTGACCGTGCACGCGATATTGACGTGTGTGACGGCCCCATAAGGTGATGGATACCACCAGAACAGACGCTAAACGGGATCTGAAGTGTCTCCATCTGACTAAAGGTACCTTCACACACAGCAATATTGCTAGGCAATTTCACTGGCAATTTGCTGGTTGCAGTGAAATCATGGACACGTTGTTCTATTTTGTCGCCGTGTACAAATAGAACAATGTGTCCATGATTTCACTGCAACAAAGCAAATTGCCAGTGAAATTGCCTAGCAATATTGCTGTGTGTGAAGGTACCTTTAGGGAGTAAAAATGCATGCATCTTTACCGCATTTTATGCAAAAACGCAGTGAAAAACGCAATGCGTTAAAAACGCAGCAAAAACCTGATGTGAAAAGGCCCTAAGATTAGTAACTCAGGCATTTATTTTGTACACAGCTCATTTAAGACTATGCTTTATGAACTTTACTTTAATACTAATATCTACATTTGACTACATACTTTACAGCCCCTATAATTAGCTTCCTAGTCCTTCCATTAAGACCCTGTTTTTAATTACCGTATATACTCGTGTATAAGCCGACCCGTATATAAGCCGACCCCCCTACTTTTGCCCCCAAAACCTGGGAAAATCGATTGACTCGTGTATAAGCCGAGGGTGGACCCTAGCACAAGTATACAGCCCCCAGCAGTGTGGTATACAGCAGTCCCAGAGGTATATACAGCAGCCCCAGTGGTAGTATACACGCAGCCCCAGTGGTATATACAGCCCCAGTGGTAGTATACACACAGCCCCAGTAGTATATACAGCCCCAGTGGTAGTATAGACGCAGCCCTAGTAGTAGATACAGCCCCAGTGGTATATACAGCCCCAGTGGTAGTATACAGGGCCCCAGCAGTATATACAGCCCCAGTGGTAGTATACAGGCAGCCCCAGTAGTATATACAGCCCCAGTGGTATATACAGCCCCAGTGGTAGTATACAGGGCCCCAGCAGTATATACAGCCCCAGTGGTAGTATACAGGCAGCCCTAGTAGTATATACAGCCCCAGTGGTATATACAGCCCCAGTGGTAGTATAGACGCAGCCCTAGTAGTATATACAGCCCCAGTGGTATATACAGCCCCAGTGGTAGTATACAGGGCCCCAGCAGTATATACAGCCCCAGTGGTAGTATACAGGCAGCCCCAGTAGTATATACATCCCCAGTGGTATATACAGCCCCAGTGGTAGTATACTGGGCCCCAGCAGTATATACAGCCCCAGTGGTAGTATACAGGCAGCCCCAGTAGTATATACAGCCCCAGTGGTATATACAGCCCCAGTGGTAGTATAGACGCAGCCCTAGTAGTATATACAGCCCCAGTGGTATATACAGCCCCAGTGGTAGTATACAGGGCCCCAGCAGTATATACAGCCCCAGTGGTAGTATACAGGCAGCCCCAGTAGTATATACAGCCCCAGTGGTATATACAGCCCCAGTGGTAGTATAGACGCAGCCCTAGTAGTATATACAGCCCCAGTGGTATATACAGCCCCAGTGGTAGTATACAGGGCCCCAGCAGTATATACAGCCCCAGTGGTATATACAGCCCCAGTGGTAGTATATACAGCCCCAGTGGTATATACAGCCCCAGTGGTAGTATACAGGGCCCCAGAGGTATATACAGCCCCAGTGGTAGTGTATAGCAGCCCCAGCGGTAGTATACAGGCAGCCCCAGTAATGCAGCCCCCCCAGCCTTGCTCCGGTCACCTGTAAAGCAAAATATACTTATCACTGTTCCGCTGTCCGCGCCCGCTCGCCGCTGCCGTCCGCGATCCTCCATCGTCATGCGTCTTCTTCCTGTTTCCTGTGTTCGGCGCCGGTAATGACGTCATTGCCAGCGACGAACACAGGAAACAGGAAGAAGACGCATGAAGATGGAGGATCGCGGACGGCAGCGGCGAGCGGGCGCGGACAGCGGGACAGCGATAAGTATAATTTGCTTTACAGGTGACCGGAGCAAGGCTGGGGGGGCCCTGCATTACTGGGGATGCGGGGGCTGCTGTATACCGCTGTATACAGCAGCCCCCGCACTGATGCGCGTATAAGCCGAGGGGGGTACTTTTCAGCCCAATTTTTGGGCTGAAAAACTCGGCTTATACACGAGTATATATGGTACTTCTTTTTAGTATATTCTTTTTTTTTTTTTATCAATTAATTAAGTTAATGATTTTTGAAACATTTTTGTAACACATTTTTTTGGAGTATTCACACAGAGAAGGAAGAAATAATTTATTGCATTTTGCATTTAGCATGGGAATTAGAAAACTAGCTTACTATGCCAAAATGAGGAGTAAGCGAAAGATTCAGCAATGTTGCACATTTTTCTATTAGGCTGATTGCACACTGTCCGTGTGCCTCGCACGAATGTAATGCGAGGGAGGCTCACATTGCACTCGTATAGGAGTAGCCCCGGCACACTAATATCATGAAAATAGAGTCTTTGCAACGACAGTCTTTTTTGTTGTGATTTTATTTTCGTGAAAAAGGTGGTGTTACAATCCAACGTTTCAGCTCTACATCTCGAGCTTGCATCAGGGATAGGACTACAGAATATACAATAAAGAACAAAATATCAGTGTATAAACTTTACTGAACAAAAACCTCGTGATGAGTGATTTATTATGTGAAAAAAGTGTCATACATCCTTTGTGAAGTTATATATGGACCTATAGTGATGTGGGGCCAGTGAATGTGTATTGTGGTGTGATATGATGTATATGTGAGGGAAGTGGAGTTGAGGGATTGGGTGAAGGTGTGCGTGACTGTGTGGGAGATGAATGGCATGGGTGTGTGGATTGTATTGGGAAGGGGCACTAGGGGACAGTGAAGTGGAGTGGGAGTGAGGGTAGGGTCATCTAAAAAGGCTGTGTGCAAGGGGGGGGAAGGCTCTTGGAGGTGTTGAGGCATAAGGTGTGATTACCTTGGTCCCTGGTTTCGGGGTGTATGTATAGGTGGTATAGGTTTACTTTAGTGGTCCAGCTAAGGTGAGGTCATCCCTGTCAAGTGTAGTCCTGCAGGTCCGGACTTATTTGAAGTCACAGACGTCATAGGAGAGAACGAGGGGTTATTGTATTAGCACAGGTGGAGTACCTGTAGGTGAAAAGAAAAGGTAGACTTAGCACTTAGAGACCTGGAAGGACGGTGTGCTTAGGTGGGGTACTGTATAGTGGTACCGCACCTATGTCAGAGTACTAATAAAAAGTGCTTAGTCACTTAGTCACTGGCATGAGCGTGATGCATTTTACCTTAGGCTAGAAGGATAAATGAGAAGGAGACCTCAGGTGTGTATCACTGGAGCGGTACCTATAGTGACCACTGAGAAAATGTATAGGTAAAGGAATAGCAAGGTGTGTTAAAGGAAAGAAAAAAGGAAGAGTTTTAGGGGTCACATACCGAAATGTAGGGTCAGCACATGACTCCCGTCCTGAGGACAAAATAAGCAGGTCAATTAGCTGTAAAGGAGAGAGGAAACCCAGTCTGTAGAGACCGAGGGGCACCATTACCTTGTGTCCTAAGTCTGGTCAGGTGTAGAGGAGGCAGGGAGTGCATGTGGCCCAGTGGAGAAGTGTTATAAACTGTCCTGTACTTCCTGGATGGGTGGGGATGGGCGGGAATCGAGAATGTCTACTACACATGTGTGAAGGCCGTCGCCATCTTGGTGAGGTCGAAAGATGTCAGATTGAGTGTATTGCACATGTGCGGGACGAGAATAAGAAAAGAGCATGTTTTGACCTTCCAGGAAGTGATGTTAGCTAAGGAGGAGTGTAATGAAGTGTCACATGCATACAGACGGCCATTTTAATGGTGAAACTGTGCAGTATTCATGCACAGTGGTGATTTCAGTGCTGGTTGTGCCCATCAGGTTTCAAAGAGAATTCCTTTGCCTGCCTAAAAACAAAGATTAGAGCAGGGTTTACACACATAGAGTAAAATGGCATTTACTATAACACACTTATGTCAGAAATATCTCCTTGTAACCAAAATACATTATATGGGAAAAGAACATTTGGTAATGATTTTTAACTCCTGATGAAAGCAATACCAATTCACTATTCAGTAAAATTGAGAAAAGATTAACAATACATTTCAGATTCTCTATTGAGACCGTATGGGTGGATAGTATTTAGGTGATATATCCAATATGCTTCGCGCTCTTTGAGTGTTTGGATTCTATTACATCCTCGTCTGGGTACAGGGATTTGTTCAATGACCTGAAACTTCAGTTGACTAACAGAATGTCTATTTTCCACAAAATGGGCAGGAATTGGTAACAGTGTGTTTTTGCACTGGATGGTTCATTTATGTTTGGAGATGCGGTCTTTGACATGTTGGGTAGTTTCCCTAACGTATCCTAGGCCGCATGGACATTTGATTAGGTAAACGACAAAATTTGAGTCACAGGTGAAATAGCCATTGATCTTGTACCGTTTACCGGACCTCGGATGGGTGAATAAGTCACCTTTACTGACGTTAGTGCATTGTGCACAACCCAAACAAGGGAAGGTTCCGTTGCGTACCGTGCTAAATGTCTTCTGCCTAGGTGTCTTGAGGTTGGAGCCCACGTCAGCTCTAACTAAAGTGTTTTTTAGGTTCTGAGCCTGCTTGTGGAAGATGAGAGGAGTATTTCTGAAGTTTTCAACCCCTGGGTAGGCTTTTTCTAGTAAGGGCCAGACTGTTGCGGTCTGTAGGTTTGACGTAAAGGTCACTTGTAAGGGTGCTTGAGTCAGTTTTAGAGATCATAGTGTCAAGGAAGCTAACAGACTGTGTGTTGGCATGTAAGGTAAATGATAGGTTTGGTATACTCTGGTTGAGGTCATGTACAAAGTCTGTGAGGCTATTGGTGTCGCCTGTCCATACACAAAAAATGTCGTCTATATATCTGAGCCAGGTAAGAGCATGCTTTCTGTATAGATGATGTACGTAGACAAAGTCAGCCTCAAATTTACTCATAAAGATATTAGCGTACGGGGGGCTATATTCGCCCCCATTGCGGTGCCCCGTTCCTGTAGATAGAATTGGTCCTCAAAAAGGAAGTAGTTGGTCTAGGAACCAGTTAGAGAGGATTGTTGGTCTAGGAACCAGTTGAGGATTGTTGGTCTAGGAACCAGTTACAGTTAACAGTCTATATACCGGTATAGATCACAATCTTGGTATCGAAGCTGTTAACTGTTTCCTAGACCAACAATCCTCTCTGAGCGAACCCCAGAAATTGTTTTGCACTGATACACTTAAATTGGTCCTCACCAACAACTACTTCCTTTTTGAGGACCAATTCTATCTACAGGAACGGGGCACCGCAATTGGGGCGAATGTAGCCCCCCCGTACGCTAATATCTTTATGAGTAAAGCTAAGTGTACCTTTTCTTTACACCTACAGGTACTCCACCTGTGCTAATACAATAACCCCTCGTTCTCTCCTATGACGTCTGTGACTTCAAATAAGTCCAGACCTGCAGGACTACCCTTGACAGGGATGACCTCACCCTAGCTGGACCACTAAAGTAAACCTATACCACCTATACATACACCCCGAAACCAAGGATCAAGGTAATCACACCTTACACCTCAACACCTCCAAGAGCCTTCCCCCTTGCACACAGCCTTTTTAGATGACCCTACCCTCACTCCTACTCCACTTCACTGTCCCGTAGTGCCCCTTCCCAATACAATCCACACACCCATGCCATTCATCTCCCACACAGTTACACACACCTTCACCCAATCCCTTAACTCCACTTTCCTCACATATACATCATATCACACCACAATACACATTCACTGGCCCCACATCACTATAGGTCCATATATAGCTTCACAAAGGATGTATGACACTTTTTTCACATAATAAATCACTCATCACCAGGTTTTTGTTTAGTAAAGTTTATACACTGATATTTTGTTCTTTATTGTATATTCTGTAGTCATATCCCTGATGAAAGCTCGAGATGTAGAGCTGAAACGTTGGATTGTAACACCACCTTTTTCACGAAAATAAAATCACAATAAAAAAGACTGTCGTTGCAAAGACTTTATTTTTATGATATTAGTGTGCCGGGGCTACTCCTAAACTTTAGCTTTGTTTTCCCCAGAGCACCTAAATTGGGGTTTGAGCCTGTCATTTCTACTCTATATCACATTGCACTTGGACTTGTATCATTAAATGATACTGGTCCCATTAGTGCGAGTTCCTCACATTAAACTCGCATTGCAAGGGAAATTCGTGTTCAATCGCAGCATGCTGCGATGGAATGCGATTTCCCCGTGCGAGGGGACAAGGAAAGTCTATGGGTGCGAGAAAATCTTGCAACCATACAGCACATGGTGCAATAGTCGCACGTGTGTGCATTAAAAATCGCTTCAAGCTCTGCGGCTGTCAAAGCCGTGGGGTTTGAATTTTAATTTCCCGGTACAGTAACCAATCATCTTGCTCCACTTTGACAGCAGCGGTGCACAATGATTAGTTAAAACTCAGCTGATGTGTAAAATTTAAAAATCCCAGGGTTTCGCTGCATATTAACCCTATCTGCAGCCTCTGTGCGGCATGTCAGCACAGAGGCTGCAGATGCGGCTATTAACCCCGTGTTTGAAGGGTTAAAACGATGTTGGTATGGTGGCAGCTTGTGTCTAGGGAGTGTCCACACTCCCTGGACACATACTGACATCACACCCTGGCTGTGCAGGGGTTAATACATTGTTTAAATCAATGCCGGCAATTGTCAGGTTTTATAAATTCACTTTAAATACCAGCGGCGGTAATGTATGCAATTTGCGTACAGTACATTGGTGCAGTCTCCTGAAATCAGGAACTGTCCGAGGTGCTGTATGCAAATTGCGTACAGCACCTCGGACAGCTCCTGTGAGGAGATGCCGGGTATATACTGTACGCAAATTGCATACAGCACCTTGGACAGCTCCTGACTTCATTAGACTTAATTAATGTACTGTACGCAAATTGCGTACAGTACCGCCACCAGCATTTAAAGGGAACCTGTCACCTCCTAAAAGCCTCCTAACCTATCAATACATGTCCCTGCACCTTCCTATTACCATTATAACTATCCCTCTCTCTGCTAAATGCTTGCTTTCAATGTTCAAAAAACGTTTTTATACTTACTCATTAGGATGATAATGAATCGGGGGCTATATGCAATAGTCCCCCTGGGCGTGTTTGTTTGCAGCCTCCATGATCCTTTATCATGCCCCGATGTGTGTCATATTGAAATCAAATTTCGCGCCCCCAGCCTGGCTCCCTCTCCTCTGCTATGCAGCCTTCCTGTGGTAATGATGCTGAACGCGTCATTTCCGGAACCACGGGTCCCATAGCAACCCCGCATAATCGTGCATAGCACTGCTGCTAAGGTAAATATCAGGTTGCTATGGGGCCTGCGGTTACTGAAATGAAGTGTTCAGCGTCATTACCAAAGGAAGGCTGCATAGCAGAGCAGTGGGAGCCAGGCTGAGGGTGTGAAATTTGTTTTCAATATCACGCCCATCAGGGCATGATAAAGAATCATGGAGGCTGCAAACCAACACGCCCAGGGGGACTATAGCATATAGCCCCCGCTTCATTATCATCGTTAAGAGTAAGTATAAAAATGCTTTTTAGAACATTGAAGGCAAAGAGAGGGATAGTTATAATTGTAATAGGAAGGTGCAGGGACATGTATTGATAGGTTAGGTGGCTTTAAGGAGGTGACAGGTTCCCTTTAAAGTTAATTTATAAAACCCAACAATTGCCGGCTTTGATTTAAACAATGTATTTACCCCTGCCCAGCCAGGGTGTGACATCAGCATGTGTCCAGGGAGTGTGGACACTCCCCGGCACACAAGCTGCCACCACAGCAACATTGTTTTAACCCTTCAAACACCCGGTTATTAGCCGCATCAGCAGCCTCCTTGCTGACATGCCGCACAGAGGCTACGGATGGGGTTAATATGCAGCGAAGCCTCGGGATTTTTAAATTTTACACATCATCTGTGTTTTCACTAATCATCTTGCACCGCTGTCAGCGGTGCAAGATGATTGGTTACTGTACCAGAAAACCGGCAAATTCAAACTCTGCGGCTTTGAATTTAAAATCACCGGCAAATGCTGTCCGCGGTCCTGAAGTTTGCTTCAGGACCGTGGACAGCATCACACTCACACGCACCACACATGCACTCACGCAGCACATCCGCAGCACATTCACATGCATACAGCCATACACACTCACCCACACGCACCACACTCACACAAATCACACATTACACTTGCATCACTGTCATGCATCAAACACGCTCTGTGTTTGATGCATGAAAGAAAAAAGAAGAAGCAATGCGCCACATGGTGAAGCCCTGTTTTGATTATGTGCCAGGGGGGAGGTGTTGTGCTCACCTGGGTTTGTTGTGCTGAGTCTCCGCACAACACGAGTATAAGCAGGAAGGGAGCGTCTGGTATAGAAGGTTACCAGATGAAGTGACGTATGAGAGCAGCTGTAATTGTTTTTTATTAAAGTACTAGTAAAAAGGCCCGATGCAATTGCATCGGGAGCGCGGTGACATGAATTGTGTGTATACAGGCGGGTCAGTGGGTAGCAGAGTATACAGGGGGTCTGTGGGTAGCAGAGTATGCAGGCGGCTCTGTGGGTAGCAGAGTATACAGGCGGGTCTGTGGGTAGCAGAGTATACAGGCGGCTCTGTGGGTAGCAGAGTATACAGGCGGCTGTGTGGGTAGTAGAGTATACAGGCGGCTGTGTGGGTAGTAGAGTATACAGGCGGCTCTGTGGGTAGCAGAGTATACAGGCGGCTCTGTGGGTAGGAGAGTATAGAGGCGGCTCTGTGGGTAGCAGAGTATAGAGGTGGCTCTGTGGGTAGCAGAGTATACAGGCGGTTCTGTGGGTAGCAGAGTATACAGGAGGCTCTGTGGGTAGCAGAGTATAGAGGCGGCTCTGTGGGTAGCAGAGTATAGAGGTGGCTCTGTGGGTAGCAAAGTATAGAGGCGGCTGTGTGGGTAGCAGAGTATACAGGCGGCTCTGTGGGTAGCAGAGTATGGAGGCGGCTCTGTGGGTAGCAGAGTATGCAGGCTGCTCTGTCGGTAGCAGAGTATGCAGGCTGCTCTGTCGGTAGCAGAGTATGCAGGTTGCTCTGTCGGTAGCAGAGTATGCAGGCTGCTCTGTCGGTAGCAGAGTATACAGGCGGCTCTGTGGGTAGCAGAGTATACAGGCGGCTCTGTGAGTAGCAGAGTATAGAGGGGGCTCTGTGGGTAGCAGAGTATAGAGGCGGCTGTGTGGGTAGGAGAGTATAGAGGCGGTTCTGTGGGTAGCAGAGTATAGAGGCGGCTGTGTGGGTAGCAGAGTATAGAGGCGGCTCTGTGGTGGAGGGTGAGGAGAGAAGTGGCTCTGTGGTGGGTTGGTGAGGAGAGAAGCGTCTCTGTGGTGGAGGGGTGAGGAGAGAAGCGGCTTTGTGGTGGAGGGGTGAGGAGAGAAGCGGCTCAGTGATGGAGGGGTGAGGAGAGAAGCGGCTCAGTGGTGGAGGGGTGAGGAGAGATGCGGCTCAGTGGTGGAGGGGTGAGGAGAGAAGCGGCTCAGTGGTGGAGGGGTGAGGAGAGAAGTGGCTCAGTGGTGGAGGGGTGAGGAGAGAAGCGGCTCAGTGGTGGAGAGGTGAGGGGAGAAACGGCTCTGTGGTGGAGGGGTGAGGAGAGAAGCGGCTCTGTGGTGGAGGGGTGAGGAGAGAAGCGGCTCTGTGGCGGAGGGGTGAGGAGAGAAGCGGCTCTGTGGCAGAGGGGTGAGGAGAGAAGCGGCTCTGGCCTAGAGGGGTGAGGAGAGAAGCGGCTCTGGCCTGGAGGGGTGAGGAGAGAAGCGGCTCTGGCCTGGAGGGGTGAGGAGAGAAGCGGCTCTGGCCTGGAGGGGTGAGGAGAGAAGCGGCTCTGGCCTGGAGGGGTGAGGAGAGAAGCGGCTCTGGCCTGAAGGGGTGAGGAGAGAAGCGGCTCTGACCTGGAGGGGTGAGGAGAGAAGCGGCTCTGTGGCGGAGGGGTGAGGAGAGAAGCAGCTCTGGCCTGGAGGGTGAGGAGAGAAGCGGCTCTGGCCTGGAGGGGTGAGGAGAGAAGCGGCTCTGGCCTGGAGGGGTGAGGAGAGAAGCGGCTCTGGCCTGAAGGGGTGAGGAGAGAAGCGGCTCTGACCTGGAGGGGTGAGGAGAGAAGCGGCTCTGTGGCGGAGGGGTGAGGAGAGAAGCAGCTCTGGCCTGGAGGGGTGAGGAGAGAAGCAGCTCTGGCCTGGAGGGGTGAGGAGAGAAGCGGCTCTGGCCTGGAGGGGTGAGGAGAGAAGCGGCTCTGGCCTGAAGGGGTGAGGAGAGAAGCGGCTCTGACCTGGAGGGGTGAGGAGAGAAGCGGCTCTGTGGCGGAGGGGTGAGGAGAGAAGCAGCTCTGGCCTGGAGGGGTGAGGAGAGAAGCAGCTCTGGCCTGGAGGGGTGAGGAGAGAAGCGGCTCTGGCCTGGAGGGGTGAGGAGAGAAGCGGCTCTGGCCTGGAGGGGTGAGGAGAGAAGCGGCTCTGGCCTGGAGGGGTGAGGAGAGTAGCGGCTCTGGGCTGGAGGGGTGAGGAGAGAAGCGGCTCTGGCCTGGAGGGGTGAGGAGAGAAGCGGCTCTGGCCTGGAGGGGTGAGGAGAGTAGCGGCTCTGGGCTGGAGGGGTGAGTAAAGAAGCGGCTCTGGGCTGGAGGGGCATCCGATTGGTCCAGGACGCCGAGTCCTGGGCAATTGGATGGGCGTGCTGTGTTTACAACACAGCGCCCAATCCTCTCGCAGGGGCGGCAGCGGCCAATGGGAGTGAGCGGGGCGTGTGAGGCTTTGGAGGCAGAGACGCCCCGCTCACTCCCATTGGCTGGCGCCGGGCACAGGACGACGTCAGTGGGTTGCGGCAGGCGGCCACAGGCCCTACACCGCAAGTCCAGCAGCAGCGAGGCCCTAGCGGTGAGCGAGGGGCGGAAGGCACCGGCGGCATATGGGCAGCGTCGACTTCGTGGCGGCGCCAAGGGTTGGCAGGATGGCGGTAGTGTGAGGTAGTGCGGCTGCGGCTCGCGATGACGCAAGCGTCATCGCTCGCAGTGCCACAAAGGATTATGGGATTCGGCTTCAACGGGCGAATCCCAAACTGGTGATTATATAAGTAGATATGTGTATAAACTGTATATGTACATTTATCTATATATGTGTATATACACTATATGTACATCTATCTATATATGTGTATATACTGTATATATATATCTGTGTGTATATATGTGTATATACTGTATATCTATGTGTATATACTGTATATATATATGTGTATATACTGTGTATCTATATATGTGTTGTGTATATAGTGTATATGTATATGTGGGTATATAGTGTATGTCTGTGTATATACTGTATATCTATATGTGAGTATACACTGTATATCTATGTATATGTGTATATACTGTATATCTATGTATGTGTATATACTGTGTATCTATCAATATGTGTGTATATAGTGTATATCTACATGTATATATGTGTATATACTGTATATGTATGTATATATGTGTATATACTGTATAGCGATATGTGTATATACAGGATATCTATATATGTACATACTATATATCTCTATATATATGTGTATATAAACTATATCTACATCTATTTATGTGAAAATACTGTATATGTATATGTATCTGTGTGTATATACTGTGTATATATATATGTGTGTATATACTGTATATGTACATCTATGTATATATGTGTATATAGTGTATATGTATCTGTGTGTATATAGTGTATATCTAAGTGTATGTGTAGATACTGTATATGTATATATATATGTATAGATGTGTATCTCTATATATATGTGTATATAAATTATATCTACATCTATATATGTGAAAATACTGTATATGTATATGTATCTGTGTGTATATACTGTATATATATATATGTGTATATAGTGTATATCTATCTGTGTAAATACTGTATATCTATATATGTGTGTATAGACTGTATATGTGCATGTATGTATATATGTGTATATACGCTATATATATATGTGTATGTGTTTATATACAGTATATCAATATATATGTGTATATAGTGTGTATCTATGTGTATATACAGTATATCAATATATTTATGTGTATATAAGGTATGTGTAGATACTCTATATCTATATGTGTGTGTTGAAATAGTGTATATGTATATAGAGTGTATGTATGTATATAGAGTGTATGTATGTATATAGTGTGTGTATGTATGTATATAGAGTGTATGTATGTATATAGAGTGTATGTATGTATATAGAGTGTATGTATGTATGTATATAGAGTGTATATGTATGTATATAGAGTGTATGTATGTATATAGTGTGTGTATGTATGTATATATAGTGTATGTATGTATATAGAGTGTATATGTATGTATATAGAGTGTATGTATGTATATAGAGTGTATGTATGTATGTATGTATAGAGTGTATGTATGATATATAGTGTATATATGTATATAGAGTGTATGTATGATAGTGTATGTATTATATAGAGTGTATGCATGTATATAGAGTGTATATGTGTATGTTGTGCTGCTGGTTAGTCGTCCTGTGTGGGGGGATTTTTGTCCCCTGTGGTGTGTCTCTCCCGGATCTCCTCTCTGTCTCTCAGCTGCTGTGTGTGGGGAAGGTGCAGGGTGTGGGGCCGAAGCAGAGCAGGGGTAGACTGTAGAGGGGCAGAATGGGCTCCCCCCCCTCTGTTTCCCCTGGGCTCTATTTGCCCCTGCAGTGTCTTAACTCGCCCTGCCCCCTGTGTGGCTTCTTACCAGCTCTGATCGATGAATACAGGACCTGCAGTGATGTCTGAGTCATGTGAATGATCACATGACTCTGACATCACCAAAGGTCCTTTGCCTTGTAGTGAAGATGATCGGAGCAGAGAGAGATGCGGGAGTGTGCCGGACCAGCAGGAGAGGTGGGGGGGATCTACGGCTGGCGGGGGTGTATGGCTGGCGGGGGTGTGCAGGCGGGGGGTAGTTCTCCGGGAGGTTCAGTGCGGCTGCGGCTGTCAGCTGCTGTGTGTGGGGGTTGCTGTCCCGGGGGATGGAGTGTGCGGGGCCGGAGCTCCTCTCCCTCTCTCTCTGGCCGGGTCTCCTGTGTCTGCGTGTGGGGGTTGTTGTCCCGGAGGTGCACTTCGGCTGCTTCTCGCGATGACGCTACGCGTCATCGCTCGCAATGGCGCAAAGCATTCTGGGATTCGGCGACAACGCCCGAATTCCAAACTGCGGATTATATAAATAGATAGGTTGGTATAACTTCTGTGTCCTGCTATTGCTTAGCGCTCCCCTTTATACCGCAATCCTCTTTTGCACATATAACTGTGTTTGATGCATGACAGTGTGCCTTCAGCCGTATACATTTGCTCTAATTCTTTCACTCCTGGTTTTTGATTAGAAATACTGAGGTAAAAACTCATCAAACGCTCAATATGTGCATGTTGCCTTATTGATAAAAATTGATCAGCAAGTGGTGACAGGAAACTGGATACCCATATCCCCTTTGCAGTAGCTGTAACTGGGGCTAATTTTCCAACTCCAGTTACATGTGAAATCAGGAATAAGAAAAAAAATATTTTTATTACCTTATGGGTCGCACAAAGTGTGCACTAAATTAAAAAAACAACCATATAACAGAACATAAATAAATAAGTAATACAAAATTGATGATGAAGGATCCCACTGCCAGTAAAAACTGCTGTATGTAGCAGTTGACAAAAAGTGGAAATTGGAACTTAATTTAAAATGTTTTTTAGTGACTTCTTAGTGTATTAATGAATGTCAGAAAAAATATACTATTTCAAACATATCATAAAAATTAGGCCTCAGGTATCACATAAAAGTACACAAGCATAACTTGAATTATTGGACAAGATAAATAAAAATGTAAAACAACATGCACCAAGGGTCTGGTCATGACTGGGGAAATATGACTTGGTCTTCAACTCTCTAGAATGTCTAAATTGCTATCACTTTTTAATATTAAAATTTGGATTGAAAGATGTCCTGATTATGTATCAAAAGGAAGATAAAAAAAACATAACACATTATTACACTTGAGGTTT
Organism: Allobates femoralis; assembly: GCA_033576535.1. NCBI lineage: Eukaryota > Metazoa > Chordata > Amphibia > Anura > Aromobatidae > Allobates > Allobates femoralis. Next base: position 208,936,322 of record JARQOC010000002.1, on the reverse strand, counting down.
TAGCACTTTAGGTCATCAGTTTATGATGTGTCTATAAAATTGTGATATAGCCCTATAATTCAGAAGCATATGCATAATACAGTGTTTTGTTTAAAGCAGGAGTATGAAGTGGTTATCAGTGTTCTACAGAAAGGGCCAGAACTACTTACACAAGTCGCCTATTGAACCAGCGGGAGGCAGAAAGTTGTATTTAATCCCTCAGCAGTAGATAAAACCCTTACCAATTATAGCTGCATAATAAGGACTGTACTAGTGTATTATTTGAATCTCTAAAGAGCTCTGTGATCCAGAGATGAGACGTGCAACGCTACTGCATGGCTATTATTTCTTCTGTTCATTGAAACTCATCTCTCCTTGCTATGTTACAGAGATAGAACTTTGTCTAGGATATATATTTACTCTCATTTTAAAAGATCGGTTGTAATAAAAGAACTATAAGTTTGCCTCAAGATTCTAAGGGAGTCTCTAATCAAAAGCTGTCTTTTTTTATCCAGCTGTAGAACCAACCCACAAGAATCTTACTCATGTATGTCAAAGGGAGAATATGCCAGAATTGCAGTACTTTTTTTTTGTCAGTTAAAGGAAAACTTTCAGACAAAAAATCCATATATAACTGCTACCATATTCTAGCTCCTTTCTCTAAGCTCACTCTATTCATGTATTTCTTTTTATTTATACTTCCCTTCGATTCTCAACTAAACTTCAAAATAAAAGATTAATTCCATCTTTCAACCATAGTGATTTCTCTGCTGCCCACACCCTATTTAATGAATATTCATGCTTCAATACACTGTCCTGTGATCTGTCTGTTGTGTGACTCATTCACTGCAGACAGAGAAGGGAGGGGGAGAAGGAGTGATCTTTGCTGCAGCTTTGAGATCTTCATGTCATTGTGTGTATCTGAGACATGTGTAGTGTAAGCAGTCTGAGATATTTCTATATGATTATAAGAACATTTGATCATTTGCTCAGTAGATACACACATAACTTGTCTGCAAGAAAACCAACCTTTATATAATAGAAATCTAATGGTACCTTTACACACCGCTACAGAAGGTTAGAAACAACCGGGTGTCTCACGTGCACGAGCACGTTTCAACGGTTGCTAACGATACCTGGTACCGCCTTTACACGCCGCTACAAGGTGCTCTACAGAAGGTTATTTCTATCCCTGGAGGCACCGACGGGTGAGGCAGGTTACCTTCTGTAGAGCACCTTCGCTCATTTACACGCCGCTACAGAAGGGAATATGGGAGGACCTGGGGCAGCAGAGACAACACATAGGCGTGCCAGAGTTGTGGATTACGAGACGCTCGTACGGTGATTGGACAAAGAAATAGCATCATGATTGGCCAGCCAGCGCAGGAAGGCTGGCTAATACATGATGCTATTGCAATTGTGTAGTGTGACTGGTCAGCTCCCTAAATATGCCGCCCTATGCAGGGACAACCAATCGTAATGCAGGAGCTTCCACCAATGATCGCTGAAGGGGGGCGGTATCCCGGAGGCTTTGTTATGCCCGAAGGAGTTCACTAGGTGTTGCAAAAACCTTCCTGTTCCTCATTTACACGCCGCTACCATTTGGTTGAAACCAACCTGTTTTTGAGCACTGTTCAAAAACAGGTGTCGACAGTGACCGGTGGCAACAACCTGATTTACACGCCGCTACCTCGCGGTGTTTTGACGGTGCAAGATACAATTGTCTCCGACACCTGTTTGTTTCTAACCTTCTGTAGCAGCGTGTAAAGGTACTATTACAGATAGCACAGTGCAGGACAAAACACATCCCCCCTCCCAGATCAGAGCAGAGAGGGGAGGGAGTGAACCCAAGCTTGGATGGGTGTGGATATTTAAATAACACTTATACAGCTGCGGGACTAATCAACTGGTGATATGTTGGAGAGGACTAATCCAGGTGCTCCCTGCAGGGTCTGACAATGCTGATAACATGGAAACTAGAAAGTGCACAATAATGATTTTACATGTTTTTAAAAGGTCTGCCCAGGCCCTATTCAAGGGTAACATTAGTATCATACTAAAAAATGACCTGACAATGTTCCTTTAAGCACTAGCGTATAGAAGGAATAATAAGTTACAAAAAATTATTGTGGCATGTGTGAGGTAGCAACCGGGAACCCGCTTGCAAAACGACAAGAACACGTGTTTTTAAGTTAACCAATGTCTACCCGTTTATTTTCACATAGTAATCACATAACCCGGGTAGCATGTTTGACACATATCACATTGATTAACAACACTTTACATAAATACACCATACATTTACATTTAACATCACATAACACTTATATTGCACATAACGTTTTATAGTAACCCGGGACCTGTAACCATCTCTGTCCCCATTGGAGCTCTACTAACAGCTCCCATGGTGGCTACGGCCTCCGGCCTACTTACACTATACATAAGTTACAGTACGATGATGACCCTTCCGGGTTCATAACAGGGATTGGCAAACCCTAGTAACCCGTGGGGCTGCGGCCTCCGGCCTAACCACGCGTTACCCAGTACGGGAGCCCTTCTAACCCCTGCTTCTGACCTTCGTTACATACGCCTCAACGGGCCCTGTGGGTCCCAATGGCGGTACCTGCCGCCTGGCTTTAGTCACCCCAGCATGATGATATACATTCACCCCTAGTCAGGAATCCTGCCTGACCGGGTCCTTACATACCGTATGTGATCCATCATTCAAACGTCCATGGATCACACACCTGCTCACAGCCCACATCCATGGACTGTGGCCCCTCCATGGCCCATTACAGGGACTGGCAAACCATAGTGCATGGGAACCTCTACATCCGTTACCTACTAGGAGCCCTATTACCCCTGCCTCTGGCACCACAGGCACACCCACACCACATTAGAGGTCGTGGTTGAGGGATCAGGTACCCTCTGCATGCAGCAGGGCAAGCCTCCCTCTCGTCCCAAGGACGGAACGCCTCCAACATCATCCATACCAGCTGGGTCACTGTCTCTCCACATGATTATACATGGGTCTTACATAGGTCATCATCTCTCATTCAGGGCCATTACTTAAGCCCTCATACACATAGTTCATCGGGTCCCTTAACTGAGTACTCTGACTCGGACCCAAAGGCGGTCTATGCCCGCCTGGCACACTACATACAATTGCCTCCAAGGGCTACATACATTCCGGTTCATCAGGACCTTTAACGGACTCCACTGAGTCAGTCCCAAGGGCGGTCTATACTCGCCTAACATGATTTACACACTAGGTGCACAGTTCACACTATCGCTCGGGAACTGCTTTCTTACCGGGCACGGATCCGGGTCTCGCTACCTGTGTCACAGGTTCCACCAGGCATCCCCACAGGCTCCTTTCCCGGGCGTGTTTCACCCCACGCCCGGACCAGTATCCACCAGGTTCAGCCACGGCTTCCCCCTCCAGGTGCGGACACGACCACGGACCTCGGCACCGGCATGGAGCTAGCATGCTCCCATCATGTACTCAGAGCCTCTAGACTGCTCTGCACTTGGCTGGTCTCAGCTTCCATCTGAATCAATCTCAGCTTCCAGGATCAATCTATGTCTCTCAATCACTCAGGTGGCCGGCTCTTATTGTGCCAGCCACTCCCACATGGACACACCCCCTCAGCTGCTGTTAATCAGCCTGTCACACAGCTCAGGTTAACTCCCTGTGTTCCGGGTTGTCAGCACTCACTCGTTACATCCTATTCCTCATGGACTCCTCGATCTCATCCCACTCTCACTGCCGCTCCTTAGGCTCATGAAACCTCATTGTGTTCAGGTTGGTTCACACAGTATTATCATCACAGGAAAACCGGCCAGTGTGCACAGGATCATCCTCTGATCCTACATGTGATGTACCCCGGCCATGAGGATCATGCCGGCGGTGCCTCACATACCCCCCTCCTTGTTTACACCCGTGGGTAGGGGTTAAACACACGGCCCTGACAAGTCGGGTGACAGCGTCGCTCCTGGCTTGTGAATAAGGGTCACACACTGCCGGCTTGTACACCTAGGACCCCGGTAAACCGTGTCCTAACCTCCCCCCTCCTTGTTCAGACCAGTGGGGGATGAACACACTGCCATAGGAGCCGGGCCACCACACAACACCTTGTGGCACCGCTCCCGGTTTGTATACCTGTGACTCCTGTCCAACCTCCCCCCTCCTTGCTTAAACCAGCAGGGGCAAACACAGTTCATAGAATCCGGATGTGGCGCTGTCTTGGCAACTTCGTGACCCCTCGGGCCACCGGAACCTTGATCACGTCGACTTTGACTTCGGGACCCCTAGGGCCGCCCGATACTTTGAGTACGATGTCTTCGTGACCTCGCCAGGTCACCGGCCAGATGCTAGGGTGCATCGTGCGGTTGCCCATAGCAACCAAGTCCATATAAAGTGCATCAACAGAATTGTCCATATAAGGTGCTCCGGCACCACAGCCCTCGGCTGTACCAACCCCCCTTTGTAACTGGGGTGCATTCCTCACCGGGCAACCTTGCCCGCATTCTCCACCGTATGTGAGGTAGCAACCGGGGAACCCGCTTGCAAAACGACAAGAACACGTGTTTATAAGGTTAACCAATGTCTACCCGTTTATTTTCACATAGTAATCACATAACCCGGGTAGCATGTTTAACACATATCACATTGATTAACAACACTTTACATAAATACACCATACATTTACATTTAACATCACATAACACTTATATTGCACATAACGTTTTATAGTAACCCGGGACCTGTAACCATCTCTGTCCCCATTGGAGCTCTACTAACAGCTCCCATGGTGGCTACGGCCTCCGGCCTACTTACACTATACATAAGTTACAGTACGATGATGACCCTTCCGGGTTCATAACAGGGATTGGCAAACCCTAGTAACCCGTGGGGCTGCGGCCTCCGGCCTAACCACGCGTTACCCAGTACGGGAGCCCTTCTAACCCCTGCTTCTGACCTTCGTTACATACGCCTCAACGGGCCCTGTGGGTCCCAATGGCGGTACCTGCCGCCTGGCTTTAGTCACCCCAGCATGATGATATACATTCACCCCTAGTCAGGAATCCTGCCTGACCGGGTCCTTACATACCGTATGTGATCCATCATTCAAACGTCCATGGATCACACACCTGCTCACAGCCCACATCCATGGACTGTGGCCCCTCCATGGCCCATTACAGGGACTGGCAAACCATAGTGCACGGGAACCTCTACATCCGTTACCTACTAGGAGCCCTATTACCCCTGCCTCTGGCACCACAGGCACACCCACACCATTAGAGGTCGTGGTTGAGGGATCAGGTACCCTCTGCATGCAGCAGGGCAAGCCTCCCTCTCGTCCCAAGGACGGAACGCCTCCAACATCATCCATACCAGCTGGGTCACTGTCTCTCCACATGATTATACATGGGTCTTACATAGGTCATCATCTCTCATTCAGGGCCATTACTTAAGCCCTCATACACATAGTTCATCGGTCCCTTAACTGAGTACTCTGACTCGGACCCAAAGGCGGTCTATGCCCGCCTGGCACACTACATACAATTGCCTCCAAGGGCTACATACATTCCGGTTCATCAGGACCTTTAACGGACTCCACTGAGTCGGTCCCAAGGGCGGTCTATACTCGCCTAACATGATTTACACACTAGGTGCACAGTTCACACTATCGCTCGGGAACTGCTTTCTTACCGGGCACGGATCCGGGTCTCGCTACCTGTGTCACAGGTTCCACCAGGCATCCCCACAGGCTCCTTTCCCGGGCGTGTTTCACCCCACGCCCGGACCAGTATCCACCAGGTTCAGCCACGGCTTCCCCCTCCAGGTGCGGACACGACCACGGACCTCGGCACCGGCATGGAGCTAGCATGCTCCCATCATGTACTCAGAGCCTCTAGACTGCTCTGCACTTGGCTGGTCTCAGCTTCCATCTGAATCAATCTCAGCTTCCAGGATCAATCTATGTCTCTCAATCACTCAGGTGGCCGGCTCTTATCGTGCCAGCCACTCCCACATGGACACACCCCCTCAGCTGCTGTTAATCAGCCTGTCACACAGCTCAGGTTAACTCCCTGTGTTCCGGGTTGTCAGCACTCACTCGTTACATCCTATTCCTCATGGACTCCTCGATCTCATCCCACTCTCACTGCCGCTCCTTAGGCTCATGAAACCTCATTGTGTTCAGGTTGGTTCACACAGTATTATCATCACAGGAAAACCGGCCAGTGTGCACAGGATCATCCTCTGATCCTACATGTGATGTACCCCGGCCATGAGGATCATGCCGGCGGTGCCTCACATACCCCCCTCCTTGTTTACACCCGTGGGTAGGGGTTAAACACACGGCCCTGACAAGTCGGGTGACAGCGTCGCTCCTGGCTTGTGAATAAGGGTCACACACTGCCGGCTTGTACACCTAGGACCCCGGTAAACCGTGTCCTAACCTCCCCCCTCCTTGTTCAGACCAGTGGGGGATGAACACACTGCCATAGGAGCCGGGCCACCACACAACACCTTGTGGCACCGCTCCCGGTTTGTATACCTGTGACTCCTGTCCAACCTCCCCCCTCCTTGCTTAAACCAGCAGGGGTAAACACAGTTCATAGAATCCGGATGTGGCGCTGTCTTGGCAACTTCGTGACCCCTCGGGCCACCGGAACCTTGATCACGTCGACTTTGACTTCGGGACCCCTAGGGCCGCCCGATACTTTGAGTACGATGTCTTCGTGACCTCGCCAGGTCACCGGCCAGATGCTAGGGTGCATCGTGCGGTTGCCCATAGCAACCAAGTCCATATAAAGGACATCACATGTCACGGGTGCTAGCCAATCACAGCGCGGCCTGCTCTGACATCACTGGCCGGGGGCGGAGAGAAGAAGCAAGATGGCAGCCCCCATGATGGAACCGAAGAAGGAGGAACCAGGAGGAACCACAAGGCCCAGCAGACCGGGAACGGAGCACGGAGGACACCGGAAGGCACTGCAGAACGGGAGGACAAGGTAGGAAGCTGTGTGTATGTGTATATATGTGTATGTGTGTGTGTGTGTGTGTGTGTGTGTGTGTGTATATATGTGTGTATGTATGTGTATGTAAGTAGGCTGGCTGTCAATATAAGCCATACAACTGGGGCTGCTGTATATACTTCTGGGGCTGCTGTATACTACCAATGGGGCTGTATATACTTCTGGGGCTGCTGGATACTACCACTGGGGCTGTATATACCTCTGGGGCTACTGTATACTACCACTGGGGCTGTATATACCTCTATGGCTACTGTATACTACCACTGGGGCTGTATATACCTCTGGGGCTACTGTATACTACCACTGGGGCTGTATATACTTCTGGGGCTGCTGGATACTGCCACTGGGGCTGTATATACCTCTGGGGCTGCTGTATACTACCACTGGGGCTGTATATACCTCTGGGGCTGCTGTATATACTTCTGGGGCTGCTGGATACTACCACTGGGGCTGTATATACCTCTGGGGCTACTGTATACTACCACTGGGGCTGTATATACTTCTGGGGCTGCTGGATACTGCCACTGGGGCTGTATATACCTCTGGGGCTGCTGGATACTACCACTGGGGCTGTATATACCACTGGGGAGGCTGCTGTATACCACACTGCTGGGGGCTGTATACCTGTGCTGGGGTCCACCCTCGGCTTATACACGAGTCAATAGGTTTTCCCAGATTTTGGGGGCAAAAGTAGGGGGGTCGGCTTATACACGGGTCGGCTTATACACGAGTATATACGGTAATTAAAATCATCAGCTAAAAATCAAACATAACGTGCCATCAAAATGCTACAGACTCCAGTTTTATTTTTATATGTACTAAAAAATCTCTCTGAACCTGGCCTTAAAAAAAGCACAAGGATGTAATTTCTTGAAGAGCTTTGAAAAGAGGATTGTTTAAGAAAACACAGAGAAAATTGCTTTGAAAAAGCTCTTGTGTTATCAGTCTGAGCATTGTGAGAAAGACAAGGGTTTATTTTGCTGTAAGGTTATTTTGTTTTGTATGCAACTATTTATATGAAAATGAACATGAGTCAGGTTAAACCTTTTGCTTTTTTGTGAATGTTGACTTTGCTGTGGTGCCCTTTGATCTTAGTAAATGTGACTCTTATATACAGTAAATATCATAGTTCACATGAATGACTTTCCACCGTAAATGTGAATTCTGTATACACAATTTGAAATAAAAACACGCATATGATTCCCTAAATAATTCAAATTAAATTTCTTTAATTGGAAACATAATTTAATTTCGCCCTGGCATCCACTCATTGTTTCTCCAAACTCCTGTGTGAGAATGGCTAAAAACCAAAATGTTGTGTACTAGCTGGTCTATACTGAGTTAATAACTTAGAAGTTAGAACATAGCAAAGATCAAAGTGGACCCCACTTTTTGTGACCAAAAAGTCAGAGTGAATATACAAAGTCTAAGTGAAACATGACAGGGGAAGTACAGAATCAAGCAGGGCTCATGTGGTAGATGAGGCTCATAACAGTGAGGTAGAGTGAGGCAGAAAATGTTATACGAGTAGCTTAGGGGTACGGTTTTCTCATCTCCAAGCTGATGGGCTATAGATTGTTTCACCTTCTGTTTGGTTTGTTCATCTGTGGAAAAGAAAAATAAATATAAAAGCTTTTCAAGATTCACACTACAGGTGCTTTCATTGGATCTGAATGGCTTCCAGCAGAGTTAGAGAGAATTTTAAGGAATAGTCAATTCCTCTGTGACCAGAAACACTAGAGGATTAAAGTATCCTGAGCACCTAATTCCTGAAGACACTCCACTAATCTGCTGCTAGTTCGTAGCTCCTCCAGGAAACATTTAAGTAGGGAGCCATGCAGCAGAAGAATCAGTCACTTGTTTCCCTCTGATGGAAAATGATATCACTAGTGGGAACCACATTGGGAGAAGGGTTCTGTTAAGATGGCCAGTGCCCCACTATCATCTTCTTGCCATGTTAATGTGTTTTTTTCATCAACTGGAAAAAAAGTGAGATGGCCAAATTAAAGTTGTAAGTATGGTGGTCTTCATGGCCAAGAACTGCTTCGTACTGCAGAGCAAGTTGGACCTATCTGCATGATTGTTGAAAAATCTAAATACCCAAGGAAGCAGGACTGACGACTGCTCCAAAGCTCTATCTGGCATAGGGCCTGCATCTGAAGTTTCTGGGACTTCAAGATCTAATCCCAGTCTGTTCTTTTGTTGAAGAGCATTTAATATCTGGGATATTATCTCCTTTCTAATTGCAAGAAGCATAGGATTCCTCATGTAGCTGTAGCAATAATTCTAAAGGTGGCAGGAGTGGTGCCTGTTGAGGCTGGGCAATTGTCTGTAGCACAGTTTCGTGAGAGCTTCTCTACATGTATCCATAATAGGTCCAGTGTGTAAAATGGTGAAGAATACACTTGCAGTGTCAGTTGCCAGCCACAGGAGGTCTTCGTTGTCTCTTGCATAAAATCAATCATAAAATCAATGGTAGTTCCGAAAGAACTCTATTGTGGACTTCATGATGAACTGCAGTGATTCTGATGAGCAGAAAGAGTGAGGAATGGATGTGTTGGAGCAAGATCCATCACCTTCCTTTAAAATTGATGTTATTAGTGGGAGCGTGCATGCATACTTTAAAGTTTGGCATCAAATGCATTCAGTCAGGCCTAAACATCATTGCTAGCAGAATTATATGAACTGAAGCCAGTTGCTTCCAGCATTGAAGACACTTATCAAAACCCTCCTTTTGGAGAACTACTTTTAGGTGTGAGTAAAAGGTGTAAGTTAAAGATAGTGTATCAAGAAGTAAAAACATATTTGCCAACATTCTGAACAACCAGATGATTTGAAAGAGGCAAAGTCCTTGGGCGGCGCCAGTGGTTTTGGTACACAAGAAGGACTGGTTCCTCTGATTCTATGTTAACTACAGAAAATTTCATGCTTACACAGTACGAAATGCCTATCTTCTCCCCCAAATTGAAGAATCACTGTTTGCTCTAGATCGTGCTAGATATTTCCTACCCTCAAGGTAGACAGCAGACAATGACTGTAGCAGAGAAAGACAAGGCATAGACAGTGTTCATCTTCCCTAAGGAACTCTACGAGTTTAACAAGATGATGTTTCAACTTTCAAACACAGTCACCAACAAGATAAAAGCCATCCAGAACTGGCCTCAGCTGGGTACGTTGCAAGAAGTTCAAGCTTTATTGGAGCTAGAGTTATTTTAATGCATTAGTGGATTATCCCAAAGTTCACCTATTTGGTCGGTCTTTTAAATGAGCTTCTGAGAGGCACAGCTCAATTATCCAAGAATCACCCCATAGAGAGCCCCAACAACAGAAGGCCTGTGAAACTGTGAAAGCTGCTCCTTCCAGTGCACCGATTCTAGCTTACGCCCAGTTTAATACACCATTCCTGCTATTCACAGACAAAAGCCTTCATGGCCTGGGAGCAGTTTTTGTGCAGATACAAGATAGTAGAGAGAAAGTGATTGCCTATGGAAGCTGCAACCTAAGAGAGATGAAGTGAAATCTTGAAAATTCCAGTTTGTTCAGGCTGGAGCTCCTGACTTTGGTTTGGGTCATGACCAAATGATTTCCCTAGTACTAAAAAGCGGCTGGAGTGGTTGTAAGAAATGACAAAAAGAGGTTGGCGTACTTGGAGAAGGCTAAACTAGGGGGGGGACTAGAACAGAGGTGGATGGCACAGTTCACCAAGTTTAACTACCAAATTAAGTTTCGATCCAAAAATCAAAATAGAAATGCTGTTGCATTATCCGATGGAGCCCCCAGCTAGCAACTTTGATGATGAACTCGAGGACACTGAGAGCCCTGATCTTGGTATGTCGACTATTAGACGCGAGTCTTAATCAAGCCGTTTTAAAGTGGAGCCTTGCTGTTTTGGCACATTATCTTTCTACAATATACACTAGCGAGCTTCAGTGCTGCTGTCACCATACTTCCGTGCCTGCTTATGAACCTCAGACATATTCACTGCTTTCTCCTCCCCTAATTGGTTAAAGACAGAATGAGTCCGGCCTACCCTCTCTGATGGAGTCTGGGGTCTGCAGGCTGCAGCTGTCTGCTGTACCCTAACTGGCTAAGGAAAATTTGGGGTACACGACTGCTTTTATTTTATTTTTTTAATGATTTTTTTTTAAAGCTAGATACATGGCTTAAACACCCTTTAGTGCAACATGAAAGGCACTAAAAGGTGCAAGTTTAGAATATATAAGTGGGGTGGGACATTACATGGCTGTTTGACATCTATCTATCGATCTCTAAGTCTATATAAAAAACAATCTTACAGCAGCACATTGTTACTGCCAAAACATATGCATGTATAGATGTTTATGAGGAATTAAAACTTTGATATTTGAGGAAAAATAAATGTGTTTTTTAAGAAAAAACTTAGATGGAAATGTTTTTTATTACTTATCTTATAAAGTAAGGTTCTTTATCTTATAAAGTGGCAAGGTGACCTTAATCTGACGGGACCCTAACCTACACTAAACCTCGCTTGGACTTCTTAAAGCCTACATTTTATATAGGAAGTAGAAGGATGTACATGCACAACAGAGGCGCCCTGGGGCTGATGGGAGGGGAGGAGTGCGGGGTCCATCAATGAAGTCAGTGACCTCCAATAAAACAAGAAAAATAAAAAAAACTATACAGCACCTCCTCATGGAAAACTATAGTTTCATAGGTGCAAAGTCGTAACACTGGATAATATATGTATACAGTGGGAAAAAAGTATTTAGTCAGCCACCAGATGTGCAAGTGCGGCGCCCCGCCAGGTAAGCCGCCACCAGAGGTACTGCATTCCCGCGGTTAGGGAGTGTAGTGCCCTGTTCTCCAGGTTCTGGGATGGTGTGGCTGAGCCCAATACACACACAAACAGCACACAAACACGTAGGCCCTGGGACAATGGGAGGACCCTGAGGGAGGTCCTAGGACACAAAAAAGGACAAGCAGGAAGTGTTAGAGGGCAGAGGAGAGTAGTAGTTGGAGCAGAGTCAGTATTGTGCTAGCTCCTGGGGCTTGGAGCATGATCATGTTCACTCCGGGATGGAGAAACCAGAAGGGTGGAAGGAGAGAAGAGCCCTAGGGGTGCGGAAAAGACATCGATTCCCCGTACGCATGAATTTGATGAGACAGAGGGATTGGTGGATGACACAGGGACCCGGCCCTGAACACGGTGTGAATACTTCACACCCGAGCCATATATCCGGAGGCCCCTGACTTCTAACGGGAGCTGTGGCCGAACACCCGACACATCTTGGGGAAGGCGACTGAACTAGAGAGCAGTGCCTGGAAGAGTGACCTAATGGCGCCCGGGACACAAATAAGCACTCGAGGCTGTCGGTACTTGAGCTCTGTGCTTCGGAGAGGGTTGAGAGCCTGAGGAGCAGAGCAACAACATGCTCGCCTCAGAAGAGATTTACCCCTTAAATCGTTGAGAGAGAGACCCGAGACCCACCAGAGGGAGAACGTAGACCTACCAGAGACAGACCAACTAGTGAGAAAGAAAGACGACACCAACTGAGGGCTCTGTAACACCAACCCGATCCAGGAAAAAACGCTGAACTGGAGCCTGGAAAGGGACGTACCCGGTGGCCATATTGACATTTTGGCCACATACCGAAGGTGTTGTCACGAATACTCCCTTATCCCCTCAGATTTTCCCTGTCATTATCCCCCATTTATTTTAAATGACACCGCCAGGGTCACGGGACCGGGTCTCGGCCCCCGTCTGTCCCCGAGAAGTGAAGAAGAGAAAACATCTAGCAACTGCCCAGGTCCCAAGTCTTCCCTGGCCCTGGACTGGGCGTGTCACAAGTACTCCCACTTAAAAAGTTGAGATAGGCCTGTAATTGACATCATAAGTAGACCTCAACCATGAGAGACAAAATGAGAAAATAAATCCTGAAAATCATATTGTCTGATTTAGTAAGAAATTTATCTTCAAATTTTTGTGAAAAAAAAGTATTTGAACAATAACAATACTTTTTAGTATATTTGTTGACAATGACAGAGATCAAACATTTTCTGTAAGTCTTTACAAGGTTGGCACACACTGTTTCTGGTAAGTTGGCCATTACTTCCATGCAGATCTCCTCTAGAGCAGTGATGTTTTGGGGCTGTCGCTGGGCAACCTGGACTTTCAACTCCCTCCAAAGGTTTTCTATAGGGTTGAGATCTGGATACTGACTAGGCCACTCCAGGACCTTGAAATGCGTCTTAAAAAGCCACTCCTTCGTTACACTGGATCATTGTCATGCTGAAAGACCCAGCCACATTTCATCTTCAATGCCTTTGCTGATGGAAGGAGGTTTGCACTCAAAAACCCACGATACATGGCCCCATTCATGCTTTCATGTACACGGATCAGTCGTCCTGGTTCCTTGGCAGAGAAACATTTCCAAAGTATGATTTTGCCACCCCCATGTTTCACAGTAGGTATGGTGTTCTTTGCATGCAACTCAGCACTCTTACTCCTTCAAACACAAGGAGTTGTGCTTCTACCAAACAGTTCTACTTTGGTTTCATCTGACATTCTCCCAATACCCTTCTGACTCATCCAAATGCTCTCTAGCAAACTTCAGACAGGCCTGGATATGTACAGGCTCAAGCAAGGGGATACGCCTGGCACTGCAGGATCCGAGTCCCTGGCAGCGTACTGTGTTACTGATGGTAGCCTGTGTTATATTGGTCCCAGCTCTCTTCAGGTCATTCACTAGGTCCCCCCATGTGGTTCTGGGATTTTTGCTCACCATTCTTGAGATCATTTTGACCCCCGAGGTGAGATCTTATGTGGAGCCCCAGATTGAGGAAGATTATCAGTGATCTTGTATGTCTTCCATTTTTCCATAATTGTTGCTCCCATAGTTGATTTCTTCACACCAAGCTTCTTGCCTTTTGCAGATTCAGTCTTCTCAGCCTGGAGCAGGGCTACAATTTTGTTTCTGGTGTCCTTCGACAGCTCTTTGGGCTTCAACAGAGTGGAGTTTGGAGTGTGACTGTTTGAGGCTGTGGACAGGTGTCTTTTAAACTGATAACAGGTTCAAACAGGTGCCAGTACTACAGGTAATGAGTGAGGGACAGAGAGGCCTCTTAAAGAAGAAGTTACAAGTCTGTGAAAGCCAGAAATCTAGCTTGTTTTTAGGTGACTAAATACTTATTTTCCACCAAAATGTAAAAAAAATATTATTTTCAAATCAGACAATGTGATTTTCAGGATTTGTTTTCTCATTTTGTCTCTCATAGTTGAGGTCTACCTAAGTTGTCAATTACAGGCTGAACTCATCTTTTGAAGTGGGAGAACTTGCACAATTGGTGGCTGGCTAAACACTTTTCTCCACTGTATATATATAAAAAAAAATTACAACAGCACACGGTTACTACTAAAACATATGCATGTCTAGATGTTTATATGGAATTAAAACCTTGATATTTGAGAAAAAATAAAAACTTTCATTTTTTTTTTAAAAGAAACTCTGATGGAATTTTTTTTGCTACTTATCTAAAGTAAGGTTCTTGGTGCATATATTGGCCAATAGATGTTTGCCCATATCTTTAAATCTATCTATTTTTTCCATCGATCTAAAAATCTAACTCTACTTTATATCCAAACAGGAAAACAGAACAGTAACAACTACAATACTTGATGAAGGCCAGTTTGGCTGAAACTTCATACCACACAGACTAAAAAAGTCCATGTTTTTCTTTTATTTGAGTGCTGCCTGATTTTCTCTTTGTCTACTTTACATCCATCTATCTATCCATCCATCCACCCACTTGAACAGCTGAAAAGGAGTAATCTTTAAAGTCTTAAAAGAATTTTAAAATCTTGAAAAAGAATAGAAGGCTGCAGAAGCCTCAGGATTGGCACCCCCACTCTGGAGCTTTGCCCCAGCTCTTTCGCTGTCCAGGTGCATTGGCAAAAAGGGGAAGAGTATTTGGAGTTGATACAAGCTCAGTAATGTCAGCTGGAAGCAAGACCAGAGGTTAGTAATGCCGAGACATGAATCTCTCCAGGTCGACCTTCTGCTGCTAGTTTTCAAAATTGTCAGCAGTGGCAACCCTACTTATGCCAACCGCGAACCACCTCTTGCTGCTCCTCACCTTCATCAACGTGACCTCCTCTCCTACATAGAGTCTGTGGAGTCTTATGGGAAGAGGGTAAACTAGTTGACATTGCACCAATGCCCAGTAATTTATTTGGCTATGAAACCAAACACCCTCTCTTGGATGAATGCCATCTCCATGCCTCGGATACTTTGGTCATCAAAGTCATTGGCCTTAAGCCCATGCAGCCACTCTCAGGTGATGTTATCCGTGAGCCTAGTTTTCACAAGACAGGAGACAGACCTTGGTGGTTCATCCCTAATAGGATAGTTGCTTGGAGGGGGTAGGGTTCCCCATATGGCATTCTCTCATTCAAAGGCCTCAGCTGTAGGTTTTACACAAGGCTGGTAAAAAGGGCCTTCTGTCTCTACTACCTCCACCTCTTACTCCTCATCTTCCCACCGGCTGCGGCACCTGCTTCAGGTATAATAATGCCAGGCATGCTGCAAGATCCACCTGATTGTGACAACTGCTGCTCCTGGTTGGCATAGGGAATGGCTCACCTCCTGACTGTGAGGTCCTCAGGACCTCATCAGGCATGCAAGACCAGCACTTGATCCTGACCTTAGTGCATATCAGGTCTAACACAGGTAGCGAGGTGGAGCTCCAGGTCACATATCTGTCCACATCCTGGGCGTGCTGCTTTGGTTCTAGTGCTGTAAAACCCTCTGCCTCTGGGGAGGTGAGGAAGATCACATCCTCCAGAGCTGTCATGTTTTGTGGTGGATCTGTGGCGCCCCACCATGTAGGTGCCACAAAAGGGGTACTACACCCAGAAGAGTGGTGTAGTCACCCCACTGCAATTGGAACTATGGTCAGTAGGTGGAACCCTAGAGCTGACAGCCACACACTAGAATAACAGGTGGGAGGGACCCCTGGAAGGTATATAGTGGCCTCTAGGGGGAACTAGTGAGTCAGAAGCAGTCAGAGAGTGAGAAACAGTCAGAGAGTGAGTTGGTTGGAGGAGTTGGAGTGAAAAGGAACCAGGAAGGTGATAACGCACACTGGACTGTGTAGGACTAGAGATTACCGCTGGGCCCACATAGCTAGAGACGGTCCCGTTGGGCCAGAGTGAATAATGTGTTTTATTTATGTGCAGAGTTAGAGAGAGCCGGAGAGCAACAACTTTGCCAATAGGTGGCCCGAGAACTGTGGTGTCTAAGAACTACTAGCTGCTGCAATGTGTTTAAATGTGTAACGTTATAAAATATGCGCCTCCCGGAAACGGGAAAAAAATTCAAATATTCATGATTTGTATATAGTTACCCGTTGGTGTTTTGTAACATAAAAATAATTTTTTTGACTTCCCGATGGGCAAATGTGATGCTCGCGGACGAGCATGTTTAATTCAGAGGGTGTGTGGCGCCCCACTATGTAGGTGCCATAAAAGGGGTACTACACCCCACTGCAATTGGAACTATGGTCAGTAGGTGGAATCCTAGAGCTGACACCCACACACTAGAATAGTAGGTGGAAGGGACCCCCGGAGGGTATATAGTGGCCTCTAGGGGGAACTAGTGAGTCAGAAGCAGTCAGAGAGTGAGAAGCAGTCAGAGAGTGAGTTGGTTGGAGGAGTTGGAGTGAGAAGGAACCAGACAGCCTAGTTTGAGGGAACAGGAGGGTCTCCTCGGCTGAGGGGCCAAGAGAACTAAAGGACAGATCCCAGAGAGAAAGAAAGGGAGAGAAGATAACTCAGTCGTGAGCTCACTCTAAGAAGGGGATTGGGTAACAGAAGAGTTTGCCCCTAAAGGAAGCAATCGGGTACCGGAGCCCGCAACTGTGAGTTCCTATACGGCTCATAGAGAATCCGATGAACAGGGATATTACAGATACGGCCCCGACTCCCAAACAGCCCAAAAGAGGGGAATCAGTCCTGCAGTCGGATCCTGCGAAGGACAAGTAAAAGGTTCACCCGACGGATACACGGGAGAGGAGACTAGGAAAAGCAACAGAGGTCAGATCATCTTTAAGAGTCAGACTTCACCGCCACTGGGAGGCAAGGAAAGAAAGGATTAAGAAAGGTACACAAGGAGGGATCCATCTAACGGCCAGAAATTCCATTTGCAGCATCCGTAGCATTTGCCATTATACCATCTACTGCACTGCTGAACTGTATGACTTTGGAGAAGTTTTCAGTAAAAGTACCCGGTGAAGTAAAGTCCCGACTCTGTTGCATCCTTTCTAGTGATGAGCGAGCACTAAAATGCTCGGGTGCTCGGTGCTCTGGCCGAGCATCTCAAGATACTCGTGTACTCGGCCAAGCACCAAGCCCAATGTAAGTCAATGAGTGACAGGCTCCGCCCACAGACTTCCGGTTATAAAACGAGTATTGCTGGGAAAGGGCAGGAGGGGGGCTTTTTGAAATCGCTGCAACATACAACACCTTGCTGTGGCCCCCAGAGGGATCCTAACAATGAATCTGCTCTCTGTGAGGTGCCAGCTCACTGTGTGCACTGAAGGGAGCTGTGTACGTGTGTCAGATCGCTTATAATTACCGAGCAATCCGAGCATCTCGGCGGTACTCGGTGCTCGCCGAGCATCCCGAGTACCGGGATACTCGTGCGAGTACCGAGCAGCGCAGAGCATACTTGCTCATCACTAATCCTTTCCCATATAAACTGTTTTCTTACAGCATCACTGCCCCGGCAGTCCAGTCCCGCCTGCGGGGGACTAATCCATCTAAGCCGCAATACCATCGACCACCGGAGGACTGTGGCGGCGCTGGTGAGCATCACCAGACACTGCAGGTGGCGTCACGACGACAAAACCTTGTACATAATCCCTGTAAATACCCCCCTCTTTTAGTTGACCCCCAGGGCCACGGCCTCGGGCAGACACCCGTGACATCCCAGACAGACCCGAAACTGCCTGAGAGCTGAGTGCCCAAGCCCTGGGTGTGCGTCAATTTCTGGCGTAACGAACAGGATAACGTGCCCGGTAACACCGGGTACTGTGCGCCTTTGAACTTGGACTTAAAATTGACTTTTTTTGCCCTTGCACGGTGCCAAAGATGGGTTCCCGCCAATATCGCATCGGGATCCAAGATGGCGCCATCGCCATGAAGTAAACAACATGTGCAGGCCGGGGGAGTGCCTCAGCCCCTAGAAGAAGGAGGGCCTAACCAGAGGCACCAAAAAGTGTGGCCGTCGCAATTGCCATCAATCAATCAGGGGGGCGGCCCACAGGAAGTTCCCAGGGAGTGCCCACCCATAGCTGTACAAACCGTAAGAGAAGGACAGACGCCATCAGACTCCTTTGTACCCGGCAGCATGGCAGCACCCCGATAGAGAGATGTCGTCCGTGAGCTGGAAGAACAGACCCGCGCTGAGAGCGGAGATCCAGCAGCAGCGTCCCTACTCACCATCGAAGGGCATGCAGAGTTCTGGCGGGATGCGTTCAACTGGCTCTGGCAGGACATGGAGCAGACGCTCACGTGAGTGTGCCGGCGGTGGAGCGCAGAGAGGACATAAGAACTGTCGGCTCGGAGGACAGCCCGCGAGGCGTGGGAAGCAGAAGTCGCCGCCAGAGCCGTGGAGCAGTACCGTGCCCCCCTTCCACCACCCGCACCGACTCAGGACTCGGGGACCCAGACAGAGCCCCCAACACCACCACCATCCCGGGCCAGCAGTTGTCTCCGGCTGCAGACAGCGCCCGCACCCACAGCACTGGACATAGAGGTCGAGGAGATATATGAGGATTATTATGAAGATGACGACGAGGAGCCAGCTGGAGCTTCGGGAGGGAGCACCCCGGAGGCGGCTTGGTGGATGGTCTGGCAGCAGCACAGTCAGGGAGTTCCCGCCATCGTCACCTCCGCGGAGACCTGCGCTACCCCCAGACCTCCCAGCAGCAGCACTTCACCATCCCCCGTATCAGTCGCTGTCGAGCACCCGGCCGGCCCAGGATGAGCGGAGCCAGGTGGCAATGCACTGACAGAGAGAGGACTGGTACCAGTGGGAGCGGACCAGCAAGAGGCTGCGAGACGAGGCCCGCGTTCAGCCCCCACTTCCCATGTCGCTGCGGAAGACCGGAATGGTAATCTCGGTATACCACAAGGACAGATGGGGATTCTTAAGAGAATCAGACTTGTTGGACGATATAATCTTTTCCCGGCGGGATGTGGAATCCTTCCTCAGAAAAGGATATCCCCGGCGAGACTTATATAGAGGTGAGCAGGTCACTTATGAAAGATACCCTGCCTCGCTTGGATGGTTTGCCATCAAAATCTCGAGAATAGACTGATTGCAGTATCTAAACAATAGACTCCCATTGTGAGACATTGTCTGTGTATATAGCCCCTTTTTGCTGAAAGTTGCTTGAATGACGAGTGCATCCCTGCTGACCCTAAAGACTTTCTATTGAACTCTTCCCCCCTTTTACGTCTTGATAATGTGTGGTGAATAGCGGTCCAGCTGTAATAACGCACACTGGACTGTGTAGGACTAGAGATTACCGCTGGGCCAACGTAGCTAGAGATGGTCCCGTTGGCCAGAGTGAATAATGTGTTTTATTTATGTGCAGAGTTAGAGAGAGCCGGAGAGCAACAACTTTGCCAATAGGTGGCCCGAGGACTGTGGAGTCTAAGAACTACTAGCTGCTGCAATGTGTTTAAATGTGTAATGTGAGAAGATATGTGCCTCCCAGAAACGGGAAGAAAATTCAAATATTTATGATTTGTATATAGTTACCCATTGGTGTTTTGTAACATAAAAATAATTTTTTTCACTTCCCGATGGGCAAATGTGATGCTCGCGGACGAGCATGTTTCATCAAGGGGGTGTGTGGCGCCCCACCATGTAGGTGCCACAAAAGGGGTACTACATCCAGAAAAGCGGTGTAGTCACCCCACTGCTATTGGAACTATGGTCAGTAGGTGCAACCCTAGAGCTGACACTCACTCACTAGAATAGTAGGTGGGAGGGACCCCGGGAGGGTATATAGTGGCCTCTACCGAGAACTAGTGAGTCAGAAGCAGTCAGAGAGTGAGAAACAGTCAGAGAGTGAGTTGGTTGGAGGAGTTGGAGTGAGAAGGAACCAGGCAGCCTGAGGGAACAGGAGGGCCTCCTAGGCTGAGGGGCCCAGAGAACTAAAGGACAGATCCCAGAGAGAAAGAAAGAGAGAGAAGATAGCTCAGTCGCGAGCTCACTCTAAGAAGGTAATTGAGTAACAGAAGAGTTTGCCCCTAAAGGAAGCAACCAGGTACCGGAGCCCGCAACTGTGAGTTCCTATATGGCTCATAGAGAATCCGATGAACGGGGATATTATCTTGCGAAGGACAAGTGAAAGGTTCACCCGACAGGTACAAGGGAGAGGAGACTAGGAAAAGCAACAGGAGGTCAGATCATCTTTAAGAGTCAGACTTCACCGCCACTGGGAGGCAAGGAAAGAAAGGATTAAGAAAGGTACACAAGGAGGGATCCATCTAACGGCCAGAAATTCCATTTGCAGCATCCGTAGCATTTGCCATTATACCATCTACTGCACTGCTGAACTGTATGACTTTGGAGATGTTTTCAGCAAAAGTACCCGGTGAAGTGAAGTCCCGACTCTGCTGCATCCTTTCCAATATAAACAGTTTTTTTACAGCATCGCTGCCCCGGCGGTCCAGTCCCGCCTGTGGGGGACTAATCCATCTAAGCCGCAATACCATCGACCACCAGAGGACTGTGGCAACGCTGGTGAGCATCACCAGACACTGCAGGTGGCGTCACGACGACAAAACTTTGTACATAATCCCTGTAAATACCCCCCTCTTTTAGGTGACCCCCAGCCACCCGTGACATCCCAGACAGACCCGAAGCCGCCTGAGGGCTGAGTACCCGAGCCCTGGGTGCGCGTCAGATCCATCATCACTAGGGATGCCAGAATCGTACCAAGTAGTTTATAATACTCGCATATTTGTACCAAATAGAGAGTCCGATGCAAATCATTAGGAAACACAAGCAATTTTCTGCAGGACCCAACCAAAAGGTCTAGGTGAATGAGGAAAAGGCTGAAATTGATGGAAAAGGGATGAAACTGAATGGAAACAGCCTGAAGAATATGCCTGCATGCATTTTTGATACGTATGGTTTCTGGGAATACTGTTGTCACAGTATTACGCCACTTTTACAGATTGATAAGAACACCTATCAAACCAAACCTATATTGCATTTTACAGGCAAAAATGTTAAGAAAGTTTTTCCTGCATAATCACTTGTATATAAGGCTAAATAAAGAAGAAAAAAAATATCACCTTTACTGATAGTAGATTTTTGCTTTATTTTTGCCTTTTAAATTTGTGAGGGCACTGACTTGTACATTTTCTAGGTACCTCCGTCATAAATAATTTTTAGTTAGATATTTCCAGCACTTTACAATGCCAGCTAGAATGTGCCTGTTGGTATGTTGAGCTTTACCTTGAGGGGCTTCAGGGGGTTCTGTAACAATTGGGAGGTTAATTAATGTAAGTATGAGGCACACCAATAGAAAGTGCTCATGTTAGGGTTCCAACCAGTTAAATATGCAACAAAGTAACTTGGCACTCAAAAAATCTTTTGCTTAATTTATTAAATGGCAGAAATTTTTACAAGAAATAAATATGTAATGTTGCGGCTTTACATCAGGCTTTCATCAGACACTACAATAACATGATAAACAGAACAATATATGTTTTATGATAGATAATTATTTATCACTAGATGGTGGCTCGATTCTAACGCATCGGGTATTCTAGAATACCTTGTAAACAGGAGTGAAGTGCGTCACACTGACTGACAGCCTTGTAGATAGGAGTGAAGTTCGTGACACAGACTGACAGCCTTGTAGAGAGGAGTGAACTGCATCACACTGACTGACAGCCTTGTAGACAGGAGTGAAGTATGTGACACTGACTGGAAGCCTTGTAGACAGTAGTGAACTGCGTTACACTGACTGACAGCCTTGTAGACAGGAGTGAAGTTTGTGACACTGACTGACAGCCTTGTAGACAGGAGTGAAGTTCATGACACTGACTGACAACCTTATAGACAGGAGTGAAGTTCATCACACTGACTGACAGACCTTGTAGACAGGAGTAAACTGTGTCACACTGACTGACAGACCATATAGACAGGAGTAAACTGCATTACACTGACTGACAGACCTAATAGACCGGAGTAAGGAGTGAGGATGAGGCGGCTGTGAGAATGGGGAGGCTGTGAGGATGGAGGAGGCTGTGAGGAATCGGAGGCTGAGGGGTTGGAGGAGGCTGTGAGGATGGAGGAGGCTGAGGGGTTGGAGGAGGCTGTGAGGATGGAGGAGGCAGAGGGGATAGAGGAGGCTGTGAGGATGGGAAGGCTGAGGGGATGGAGGAGGCTGTGAGGATGGAGGTGGCTGAGGGGAGGGAGAAGGCTGAGGGGATGGGGAGGCTGTGAGGATGGAGAGGCTGTGAGGATAGGGAGGCTGAGGGGTTGGAGGAGGCTGTGAGGATGGAGGAGGCTGAGGGGAGGGAGGAGGCTTTGAGGATAGGGAGGCTGTGAGGATGGGGAGGCTATGAGGATGGAGGAGGCTGTGAGGATGGAGGAGACTGTGAGGATGGGGAGACTGTGAGAATGGGTAGGCTGAGGGGATGGAGGAGACAGTGAGGAGCCTGCAAGCTGCGGGGACACTCACCGGCGCTCCATTCCGTTGTCTGCCTTGAGGGGATGGAGGAGGCTGTGAGGATGGAGGAAGCAGTGGGGATAAGGAGGCTGTGAGGATGGAGGAGGCTGAGGGGATGGAGGAGTCTGAGGGGATGGAGGAGGCTGTGAGGATGCAGAGGCTGTGAGGATGGGGAGGCTGTGAGCATGGAAGAGGCTGTGAGGATGGAGGAGGCTGTGAGGATGGGGAGGCTTAGAGGATGGGGAGGCTGTGAGGATGGGGAGGCTGAGGGGTTGGAGGAGGCTGAGGGGTTGGAGGAGGCTGTGAGGATGGAGGAGGCTGAGGGGATGGAGGAGTCTGTGAGGATGGGGAGGCTTAGAGGATGGGGAGGCTGTGAGGATGGGGAGGCTGAGGGGTTGGAGGAGGCTGAGGGGTTGGAGGAGGCTGTGAGGATGGAGGAGGCTGAGGGGATGGAGGAGACTTAGGGGATGGAGAGGCTGTGAGGATGGGGAGGCTGAGGGGTTGGAGGAGGCTTTGAGGATAGGGAGGCTGTGAGGATGGGGAGGCTATGAGGATGGAGGAGGCTGTGATGATGGAGGAGACTGTGAGGATGGGGAGGCTGTGAGAATGGGAAGGCTGAGGGGATGGAGGAGACCGCAAGCTGCGGGGACACTCACCGGCGCTCCATTCCGTTGTCTGCCTTGAGGGGATGGAGGAGGCTGTGAGGATGAAGGAAGCAGTGGGGATAAGGAGGCTGTGAGGATGGAGGAGGCTGAGGGGATAGAGGAGGCTGAGGGGATGGAGGAGGCTGTGAGGATGCAGAGGCTGTGAGGATGGGGAGGCTGTGAGCATGGAAGAGGCTGTGAGTATGGAGGAGGCTGTGAGGATGGGGAGGCTGAGGAGATGGAGGAGGCTGAGGGGATGGAGGAGTCTGTGAGGATGGGGAGGCTGAGGGTTGGAGGAGACTGTGAGGATGGAGGAGGCTGAGGGAATGGAGGAGACTTAGGGGATGGAGAGGCTGTGAGGATGAGGAGGCTGAGGGGTTGGAGGAGGCTGTGAGGATGGAGAAGGCGGAGGGGATGGAGGAGGCTGTGAGGATAGGGATGCTGTAAGGATGGGGAGGCTGTGAGGATGGAGGAGGCTGTGAGTATGGAGGAGGCTGTGAGGATGGGGAGGCTGTGAGGATAGGGAGGCTGAGGGGATGGAGGAGGCAGTGAGGAGCCCGCACGCTGCGGGGACACTCACCGGCGCTCCATTTCGTTGTCTGCCTGGAGGGGATGGAAGAGGCTGTGAGGATGGGGAAGCTGAGGGGATGGAGGAGGCTGTGAGGATGGAGGAGGCTGATGGATGGAGGAGGCTGTGAGGATGCAGAGGCTGTGAGAATGGAGGAGGCTGTGGGGATGGAGGAGGCTGAGGGGATGGAGGAGGCTGAGGAGACTTAGGGGATGGGGGAGGCTGTGAGGATGGGGAGGCTGTGAGGATGGAGGATGCTGTGAGAATGGAGGAGGCTGTGAGGATGGAGGAGGCTGTGAGGATGGAGGAGGCTGAGGGATGGAGGATGTCTGTGAGGATGGGGAGGATGTGAGGATGGGGAGGTTGTTAGGATGGAGGAGGCTGTGAGGATGGGGGGCTGAGGAGATTGAGGAGGCAGTGAGGATGGAGGAGGTTGTGAGGATGGAGGAGGCTGGGGGATGGAGGAGGCGTGAGGATGAGGAGGCTGTGAGGATGTAGGAGGCTGTGAAGATGGAGGAGGCTGTGAGGATGGGGAGGCTGAGGAGATGGAGGTGGCTGTGAGGATGGAGGAGGCTGAGGGGATGGAGGAGGCTGTGAGGATGGAGGACTGTGAGGATGGTCGACTACGGCGACCAATCAGAGATGTGGAATTCAGACTGCGTGCCAAGCCGCACACTGCGGGGACACTCACCGGCGCTCCATTTTGTCGTCTGCCTATAGGGGATGGAGGAGGCTGTGAGGATGAGGAGGCTGTGAGGATTGGGAGGCTGTGACGATGGAGGATCCTGTGAGGATGGAGGAGGCTGTGAGGATAAGG
Organism: Allobates femoralis; assembly: GCA_033576535.1. Classification (NCBI taxonomy): domain Eukaryota; kingdom Metazoa; phylum Chordata; class Amphibia; order Anura; family Aromobatidae; genus Allobates; species Allobates femoralis. The sequence goes on along the minus strand of JARQOC010000002.1, from coordinate 208,911,532 downwards.
GAGTCTGTGAGGATGGGGAGGCTGTGAGAATGGGAGCGTGGATGGAAGGCTGTGAGGATGGAGGAGGCTGAGGGATTGAGGAGCATGAGTATGGAGGAGCTGTGAGGATGGAGGGCTGAGGGAATGGAGGAGGCTGTGAGTATGAGGAGGCTGTGAGGATGTAGGAGGCTGTGAGGATGGAGAAGGCTAGGGATGGGGAGGCTGGAGGGATGGAGGAGGCTGTGAGATGCAGAGGTGTGATGAGGGAGCGGAGATGGAAGAGGCTGTGAGGATGGAGGAGGCTGATGAGGATGGGGAGGCGAGGAGATGGGGAGGCTGAGGGATGGAGGAGTCTGTGAGGATGGGGAGGCTTAGAGAATGGGGAGTTGAGGATGGGAGGCTGAGGGGTTGGAGGAGGCTGTGAGGATGGAGGAGGCTGAGGGGATGGAGGAGACTTAGGGGATGGAGAGGCTGTGAGGATGGGGAGGCTGAGGGGTTGGAGGAGGCTTTGAGGATAGGGAGGCTGTGAGGATGGGGAGGCTATGAGGATGGAGGAGGCTGTGAGATGGAGGAGACTGTGAGGATGGGGAGGCTGTGAGAATGGGAAGGCTGAGGGGATGGAGGAGACCGCAAGCTGCGGGGACACTCACCAGGCGCTCCATTCCGTTGTCTGCCTTGAGGGGATGGAGGAGGCTGTGAGGATGAAGGAAGCAGTGGGGATAAGGAGGCTGTGAGGATGGAGGAGGCTGAGGGGATAGAGGAGGCTGAGGGGATGGAGGAGGCTGTGAGGATGCAGAGGCTGTGAGGATGGGGAGGCTGTGAGCATGAAGAGGCTGTGAGGATGGAGGAGGCTGTGAGGATGGGGAGGCTGAGGAGATGGAGGAGGCTGAGGGATGGAGGAGTCTGTGAGGATGGGGAGGCTTGAGGTTGGAGGAGCTGTGAGGATGGAGGAGGCTGAGGGGTTGGAGGAGACTTAGGGGATGGAGATGCTGTGAGGATGGGAGGCTGAGGGGTTGGAGGAGGCTGTGAGGATGGAGGAGGGGAGGGGATGGAGGAGGCTGTGAGGATAGGGATGCTGTAAGGATGGGGAGGCTGTGAGGATGGAGGAGGCTGTGAGTATGGAGGAGGCTGTGAGGATGGGGAGGCTGTGAGGATAGGGAGGCTGAGGGGATGGGGAGGCAGTGAGGAGCCCGCACGCTGCGAGGACACTCACCGGCGCTCCATTTCGTTGTCTGCCTGGAGGGGATGGAAGAGGCTGTGAGGATGGGGAAGCTGAGGGGATGGAGGAGGCTGTGAGGATGGAGGAGGCTGATGGGATGGAGGAGGCTGTGAGGATGCAGAGGCTGTGAGAATGGAGGAGGCTGTGGGGATGGAGGAGGCTGAGGGGATGGAGGAGGCTGAGGAGACTTAGGGGATGGAGGAGGCTGTGAGGATGGGGAGGCTGTGAGGATGGAGGATGCTGTGAGAATGGAGGAGGCTGCGAGGATGGGGAGGCTGAGGAGATGGAGGATGCTGTGAGGATGGAGGAGGCTGAGGGGATGGAGGAGGCAGTGAGGATGGGGAGGATGTGAGGATGGGGAGGTTGTTAGGATGGAGGAGGCTGTGAGGATGGGGGGGCTGAGGAGATTGAGGAGGCAGTGAGGATGGAGGAGGTTGTGAGGATGGAGGAGGCTGAGGGTATGGAGGAGGCTGTGAGGATGAGGAGGCTGTGAGGATGTAGGAGGCTGTGAGGATGGAGGAGGCTGTGAGGATGGGGAGGCTGAGGAGATGGAGGTGGCTGTGAGGATGGAGGAGGCTGAGGGGATGGAGGAGGCTGTGAGGATGGAGGACTGTGAGGATGGTCGACTACGGCGACCAATCAGAGATGTGGAATTCAGACTGCGTGCCAAGCCGCACACTGCGGGGACACTCACCGGCGCTCCATTTTGTCGTCTGCCTATAGGGGATGGAGGAGGCTGTGAGGATGAGGAGGCTGTGAGGATTGGGAGGCTGTGACGATGGAGGAGGCTGTGAGGATGGAGGAGGCTGTGAGGATAAGGGAGTCTGTGAGGATGGGGAGGCTGTGAGAATGGGGAGGCTGTGAGAATGGGGAGGCTGTGAGGATGGGGAGGCTAAGGAGATTGAGGAGGCAGTGAGTATGGAGGAGGCTGTGAGGATGGAGGAGGCTGAGGGAATGGAGGAGGCTGTGAGGATGAGGAGGCTGTGAGGATGTAGGAGGCTGTGAGGATGGAGGAGGCTGTGAGGATGGGGAGGCTGAGGAGATGGAGGTGGCTGTGAGGATGGAGGAGGCTGAGGGGATGGAGGAGGCTGTGAGGATGGAGGACTGTGAGGATGGTCGACTACGGCGTCCAATCAGAGATGTGGAATTCAGACTGCGTGCCAAGCCGCGCTACTTCTCTGCTTGGTCACCACGGCAACCAATCAGTAGAGTACTGCGGCTTGGCGCATGGTTTGAATGCCGCGAGGGGCACCACTGCTGCTAGCAGCCGGAAGATGACCAGCTGACGCCGGTCATCTCCCGGCTGGCTCGCCGCTGACCGGAGCTCAGCCGCGGCTACTGCTGCACAGCGACTGATGCCAATCATCTCCCAGCTGGCTCGCGCACACTGCGGCCACCGTTGGCTGGACCCATGTATCCCGGCGACAGCGGCGCGCTGTCGCCGGGCTGCAAATTGGCGCAAAATTCGAACTTTGAATTTGCGCGCCTATCTGCATAGTCTGCGCTCATTGGTGGCCGCCTCCGGCAGGCACCAATGACCGGCCTCTGTCTGGCGCGCGATTTCTATGACCGACAGACGCCTTTGACAATTATATAGTAGACTAGATGGCGGCCCGATTCTAAAGAATCGGGAAGTCTAGACTGCATATATAGTTTATTTACTAATAGTTAGGGGAGTGCGGTGAAATGAATTGTGTGTATACAGGTGGCTCAGTGGTTAGCACTGTATATGGTGTCTCAGTGGTTAGCACTGTATATGGTGGCTCAATGGTTAGCACTGTCTGGTGGCTCAGTGGTTAAGACTGTATATGGTGGCTCAGTGGTTAGCACTGTATATGGTGGCTCAGTGGTTAGCACTGCACGGTGGCTCAGTGGTTAGCACTGGGCGGTGTCTCAGTGGTTAGCACTGGGCGGTGGCTCAGTGGTTAGCACTGGGTGGTGGCTCAGTGGTTAGCACTGCGCGGTAGCTCAGTGGTTGGCAGTGAGTGCGGTGGCTCAGTGGTTAGCAGTGAGTGTGGTGGCTCAGTGGTTAGCAGTGAGTGCGGTGGCTCAGTGGTTAGCAGTGAGTGCGGTGGCTCAGTGATTAGCAGTGAGTGCGGTGGCTCAGTGGTTACCAGTGAGTGCGGTGAGAGTGGTCAGCACAGCGCCGTGGGCAGAGTGGTCAGCGCAGCGCCGTGGGCAGCGTGGTCAGCGCAGCGGTGTGCGCAGCGTGGTCAGCGCAGCGCCGTGGTCAGCGTGGTCAGCGCAGCGCCGTGGACAGAGTGATCAGCGCAGCGCCGTGGGCAGCGTGGTCAGCGCAGCGCCGTGGACAGAGTGATCAGCACAGCGGCGTGGGCAGAGTGGTCAACGCAGCGCCGTGGGCAGAGAGGTCAGAACAGCGGCTTGGGCAGAGTGGTCAGCGCAGCGCCGTGGGCAGAGTCACACACATCATTCACAAATTATTTTACATACACACATATATACACATACTGTACATTGCATATGAAGAAGTGAGGAGAGTGGAGGCTGGAGGAGTGAGAAGAGCAGAGGCTGGAGGGGTTAGGAGAGCCGAGGCTGGAGGGCAGAGGAGAGCAGGGGAGGCTGGAGGGCAGAGGACAGCAGGGGAGGCTGGAGGGCAGAGGAGAGCAGAGGAGGCTGGAAGGCAGAAGACTGCAGGGGAGGCTGGAGGGCAGAAGACAGCAGGGGAGGCTGGAGGGCAGAGGACAGCAGGGGAGGCTGGAGGGCAGAGGACAGCAGGGGAGGCTAGAGGGCAGAGGAGAGCAGGGGAGGCTGGAGGGCAGAGGACAGCAGGGGAGGCTGAAGGGCATTTGAAATACACTGTAGTCAGTGTATTTGAAGCATGGCGCCATACAGCGCGCCGCTATTCTGATTGGTCGCTGCGTTCAGCGCCGCTATTCTGATTGGTCGGTGCGTTGAACGCGGCGACCAATCAGAATAGCGGCGCGCTGTATGGCGCCATACTTCAAATACACTGTACTCAAATATGGCGGCATAGCGGGCGCCGCTATTCTGATTGGTCGGCGCGCTGAACACGGCTCCCAGCTACCTCGCGCCGGCGGAGCGAGCCGGGGATCTCCGTGCCGGGTATATCCGCGGCTCAGCTCCGGGGAGCCGCGAGCCAGCCGGGATTTGCCCGGTACCGCCGCCGCCATTCTGATTGGTCGCTCGCTTGTAAAAAAAAAATTTGAAAGATGCCGCCGTGTTTCGCGGCGCTCTTTTCATTGGTCGGCGCCAGGCACGAGCGACCAATGAGAAGAGTGGGGCGGGGCATGGTGCCATATTTGAAGTCCAGCGGGAACTTTAGATTTCAAATATGGCGCTGTGCCCCGCCCCACTCTTCTCATTGGTTGCTCTTGCCTGGCGCCGACCAATGAAAAGAGCGCCGCGAAACACGGCGCCATCTTTCAAATGTTTTTTTTTTCCTTCTTACATTTTAAAACATGGCGCCGTGCGGCGGCTTGAATCAGAATGGCGGCGGCGGTATCGGGCAAATCCCGGCTGGCTCGCGGCTCCCCGGAGCTGAGCCGCGGATATGCCCGGCACGGAGATCCCCGGCTCGCTCCGCCGCCGCGAGGTAGCTGGGAGGCGAGGTCGGCTCCGGCAGGGTCGCCGCGGAGCTCCGTGCCGGGGAGCGCCGCGGCGGAGCTCCGGGCAGCGGGTTGGCAGCCGGGAGCCGGCTAATTCCAGTCGTCTCCCGGCGAGCTCGCCGCGGACCTCCGTGCCGGAGGTATCTGCGGCTGAGCTCCAGACAGCGGCTCGCCACCCGGGAGACGACCCGCTAACGGCGGTCGTCTCCCGGCTGGTTCGCCACGGTCGTCCCGCTTAGGGCGGCCATTTTGAGCGGGTGTACCTTGGGACAAAGTTACGGAAGTGTGTGCAAAGTGACGGAACTGACGTCACAAATCGCTTATGGTTTTATATATTAGATTATAGATTAACAGAAAAAGCTATAATTTCAGCAAAACAAACCATAGATATTTCTTGTCTTGCAAAAAGAACTGCCTCTTATAAAGAATATATGCTTTCACTTAAGATGTATAGAGAAATTAAACAAATCCACAAACTAACTAGAGAAAAGAACACCACTGTATGTAGTAGGCAAAAGAGAAGGTTATAAACACTACTTGTACAGGAACAAGAATGAGAAATGCGAGTATTTTTCTGCTGGACGCCTACAAAGGACTCTGGGGGTCTGACAAAAGGCTGAAATTAATGGAAAAGTGATTAAACAGAATGGGAAGAGCATGGAGAATATGACTGCATGCATTACTGACTCACATATGGTGAGTGGGTATAACTTTGTTGCAGGGTTACGCCACTGTTATAGATACACAAGAACAACTACCAAACCTAACCTAAATCGTATTTAACAGGCCAAAAAGTTTCACAAACAGATTTTCCACCATATTCACTTGTATACAATGCTAAAGAAACCAGAGAAAGGAAAAAATATTGCTTTTCACGTTTATTCACACTAATTTTTTTTCGCCTTTTACAGTTGGGAGGGTCCTGACTTATACATTTTGTAGGTCCCTCTGTTATACAGAATTTTTAGTTAGCTATTCCTCAGCACTTTACAAGGCCAGCTAAAATGTACCAGTAAGTATGTTGATCTTTGACCTTAGAAGCCTCAGGTGGCCTTGTAACATACGTTTTGGAGGGACCGCTCTTATTTAGACATTTGGGCCGGCCCTCCCTCATTGACACTATGAAAGTAGAATACATATTTCATAGCAGTTTACAATTTGCACATTGTAGCATTGGGCTTCACAAACCTTCTCTTCCTCCTCCACCTCCGTGATATTTTGCGGCCCTAAATTCAAATGTTCAGAGGGTCTAGAGTAGGCAGGAAACCTGAGATTGGTGAGGGCTCAGAGATGGCCTTATAACGTATGATTTGGATGGACCGCTCTTACTTAGACATTTAGGGCGGTCCTTCCCTCTTTGACACTGTGATAGTGGAATACATATTCCATAGCAGTTTACAATGTGCCCATTGTAGCGTTGGGCTTCACACTCTTCCTCTTCCGCCTCCATGACATTTTGCGGCCCTAAATTCAAATGTTCAGAGGGCCTGCAGTAGGCAGGAAACCTGAGTTTAGTGAGAGCCTTCATGTGGCCCTGTAACATACATTTGAATATGCCCTCCTCTAGAAATGTTCGAGGTCCCTTTTGTGTACAGTTCAGAGTGCTCTCACTTATTCGTATTGTAGGGCTCTCACTCTATTATTTAACTCATTAAAGATCAGAAGCTATATGGAAAAAGGGCAAGAGACAGGAAGTAATAGAAGGTAGCAGTGAGTGCGGTCTGCGATCCTCAGGTTTGGCTGAACTCTGTGAACTGGAAAACTAATGCTGCACTAGTCAACTGGATGATGATGTCAACTATATCTCTTGTACAAATCAATGGACAAAGGATATATGATTCTTCCCCTTTAGGATGGGTTTGAGAAGCTACAAATGCCTCAAAGATTGTAATTGACAGTATTCCCCATATTATACAGGAAGATAAGACTTCTTCATAATCAACTACTTGGTCCACTGCAGAATGTGCATCATATTTCCCAAATGACTCCTCTGGGGCTGTGTCATATGTGCATGAAGGGGATCAATCTGGAAATCACTGTGTAAGGGTACTTTCAGATCTGCATTTGTTTTCAGTTGCAGCTGATCAGGCAAACCTGAACTTTTGAACTTCAGGTTTTTACTGTTACTTTTACATCTGCATTTTTGCAAATCCTGCAGAATTCCGCCTTTTTTCAAAAACCAGATGCGGCACACTTGCAGCAACATTGCATTCGGGCTAATGCATTCTGTATTGGAGTTCTGGACATGTCCGGCACTTGCGTTTTCATCACGATCCGGCAAATCCGGCACTTCCAGCACCGGACAAATACCGTTACTAACTGCGGTTGTAACACAAGCTGGAAGTGCCAGATTTGCCCGATCACGATAAAAACACAAGTGCCGCACATGTCCGAATCTCCAGTACAAAATGCATTAGCCAGAAAGCAATGTTGTCGCAAGTGTGCCGCATCTGTTTTTAGCAAAAAAAAGGCTGAATTACACTGGATTTTCAAAACTGCAGATGTGTAAGTACTCTTATGCCTTCATGGTACCAAGTTTAGTGGTAGCAAACAATGTATCTGAGTGCATGTCACTGGAAAATTACAGATAAGATGATGGTGAGACGTTGACACAGTTCCGCAGATTTGGGTATTTTCTTTCCTTAAGGGGCCTTCCGCTTCCATTGAGTGACATAGCTCAGACTTGAGCCATTAGTACCAGAGTTGAATGTTTGCTTAATGCCTAGATAATTAACCCCTCTATGTGATATCACAATGGATAACAACTGGGTTGCGGTTAGATGCAGTCATTATTGAAGTGTGACACTTTTGTAGGAAATATGATGATGAAAATAAATACCTTTATTCAGGTCACCATTAATCACCTTAGATGAGATTCAATCTTTATTACTCCGCTTTATCTGGGCTGGCAAAAAAAACTGATTTCAAAGCTCTTTGTTATATCATAAGATGGGGAGGGAGGTCTGGGACTGACAGATATTTACCTCTGCTATAAGTCATGCATGATAGACACTCTGAAAGAATGGTGAGACCATACGTTCCAACCACTCATGGGTTTGTATGGAAGGATCAACCAGCAAACTCCAATCCATTAGATTTCTGTGGAACACGCTCTTAAAATGTGGAGAGAGTTGGTTTCTAGAAAGTTGATTATCATCCCACTGAAATATATTTAATCTAAAAGCAGTGATCTAGTGGTCCCATTCTCCCAATTCTATCGCTGGAATGTAAACAGAAGAAAACCGGGCGCTAGCCACAATGCTCAGGCCTTCTCTCAAATACCTCCTTCATCTATTCAACACTTCATTTTGGGGAAAAAAGGCTTTGTAAGGGAGGTTTCAGTTGCTTATGATCAACTAATTTCTCCCCAGGATCAAAATAAGATTTCATATATGATCAAAAGGGAAAGTGATCTGGGCATATCTTTTACTCAAGAACAATTGCAGCTAGCCATATCCTGGTCCCTCAAATGTTCCTCCTGTGTTATTCATTTAGACATGTCAAATGTCTGCTGGGATGAACAAAGAGTTAATGTTAATATAATATGTGGGCACCATGTCTCCAGGGAGTGTCCACCCTCCCTAGAGACATGTTGTCCATATAGGGCGGCATATGAAGGGTTAAATTGCTTTATTACAGTATCGCCGGCTTTTGTCGGCTTTTACTATTTTGTCAATGACAGCCGGCGACTCCTCGATGTAAGGAGGAAATACAGTACGCAATGTGCGTAAGCACATTACAGGGCATCATCCTCAATATTCCGCAGCGCTTGAAATACAGTGGGTAATAGATGAAAATACACAGTATAACACAGTAAGAAAATACACAATACAGTAAGAAAATACACAATATAATACAGTAATTCTAGTAGTGAAAGAATACAGTACAATAATAAGAAATAATACAATAAGCATAGAATCAATGTAAAAAATACAATACACTAGATAAAGCAAAAATAAAGGTGACCCTGCTCAAAAGAGCTTATAATCTACAACATGATAGGGGTTACACAAAGTACAGGGGCTTATTACACTGATGGTCCAGGCATCTTGAGGAAATGGGGGATAGAAATAAAGTTACATGAATGGTCACCAGACAATCTGTGTAGACCTTTTGGGTTTGGTGGAGTTTGAAGATGTTTGGTGGAGTTTGTCGAGAGAGATAGTGAATGGGCTATGTACAGTACAAAGGAATTTTGTTAGGGGGCACGATAGGCTGCCTTGAAAAGATATGTTTTTAGTGAGCGTCTGAAGCCATGCAAGTTGTGGATGTTCTGGTACCCTCGCTCTGTACTCCTGAAGAACGAGTTGACAGACAGGTAAACTCTTTCCCATCAATGCATTGACTTGGATGCTGGGGGTCCTTTTCAACTTTTATTAATAGGTTAAGTGTAAAACTAGAAAAAACAAATAGAAATTCTCAATACAACATAAGCATATCTGAAGTATATAAAATTACATTGTTACAGGTCACACAATGTTCCTGCACGATATTGCAAATACACAATAAGTATAATAGCAGATAATAAGATGATAAACAACAGTGTAGCTACATTGTACATTTAGGTGGTCAGTAGCATATTATAAACTCACCGACTGTGCTATGCTGAGGGAAACATGCAGATGAGCTGAAATCCAGAGAGAGAAGGATCAGCACACCAGGATGTCAGATTGTATGAGGCTGTAATGGCTTCTGGAGGAGAACGGGCAGAGGCTAGAGCACAGCCTCATGGGAATACATAGGCATGGAGGGACCAAAATTAGACTATGCAGTAAACATAATGTAATATGGGAACATTGTCAACAGATGGCGCTATGGGATAAGTCATTGCTAAACAAGCAAACAATATATTCTCTCAAGCAAACTAAATGTACGTATTTCTAAGAAAGGCACGACAGTGGATGGTCCTGATTTCTTGGGGTAGAGCATTCCAGAGGATTGGTGCAGCTCGGGAGAAGTCTTGGGAGGATCGGATTAGTGCAGATGTTAGTCAAAGGTCATTTGTAGAATGTAGAGAACTGGTGGGGTGATAGACAGAGATCAGGAAGGAGATGTAGGGGGGTGCTGCATTGTGAAGAGCTTTGTGGGTGAGAACAAGCAATTTAAACTTTATCCTGTAGTATATAGGCAGCCAGTGCAATGACTGGCACAGAGTGGAGGCATCTGAGTAACGATAGGCCAGGAAGGTGATCCTGGCTGATGCATTAAGGATGGACTGTAGAGGGAAAAAGTTTAGAGAGGGGGAGGCCAATTAATAGAGAATTGCAATAATCAAGGCGAGAGTGGATTAGGGCCACGGTAAGGGTTTTAGTTGTTTCCATGGTGTGAAAGGGGCAGACTCTAGAGATGTTCTTCAGGAGTAAGTGACAAGTTTTATAAATAAAAAACTGAAAAGTGGGGCGTGCAATATTAATCAACCCCCTTGAGTTAATACTTTGTAGCGCCACCTTTTGCGGTGATTACAGCTGCAAGTCACTTGGGGAATGTCTCTATCAGTTTTGTACATCGAGAGACTGAAATTCTTGCTCATTCTTCCTTGCAAAACAGCTGGAGCTCAGTGAGGTTGGATGGAGAGCATTTGTGAACAGCAGTTTTCAGCTCTTTCCACAGATTCTCGATTGGATTCAGGTCTGGACTGTGACTTGGCCATTCTAAAACCTGGATTCGTTTATTTTTGAACCATTCCTTTGTAGATTTTGCTTTATATTTGGGATCATTGTCTTGTTGGAAAATAAATCTCCATCCCAGTCTCAGGTCTTTTGCAGACTCCAACAGGTTTTTTCCAGAATGGTCCTGTATTTGGCTCTGTCCATCTTCCCATCAATTTTAACCATCTTCCCTGTCACTGCTGAAGAAAAGCAGGCCCAAACCATGATGCTGCCACCACCATGTTTGACAGTGGGGATGGTGTTTTGAGGGTGATGAGCTGTGTTGCTTTTACGCCAAACATATCATTTTACATTGTGGTCAAAAAGTTCGATTTTGGTTTCATCTGACCAGAGCACCTTATTCCACATGTTTGGTGTGTCTCTCAGGTGGCTTGTGGCAAACTTCAAACGAGACTTTTTATGGATATTAGAGAAATGGCTTTCTTCTTGCCACTCTTCCATAAAGGCCAGATTTTTGCAGTGTATGACTGATTGTTGTCCTATGGACAGACTCTCCCACCTCAGCTGTAGATCTCTGCAGTTCATCCAGAATGATCATGGGCCTTTTGGCTGCATCTCTGATCAGTCTTCTCCTTGTTCGTGATGAAAGTTTAGAGGGACGGCCGGGTCCTGGTAGATTTGCAGTGGTCTGACACTCCTTCCATTTCAATATGATTGCTTGCACAATGCTCCTTGAGATGTTTAAAACTTGGGAAATCATTTTGTATCCAAATCCGGCTTTAAACTTCGCCACAACAGTATCTCAGACCTGCCTGGTTCCTTGGTCTTCATGATGCTCTCTGCACTTGAAACAAAACCCTGAGACTATCACAGAGAAGGTGCATTTATACGGGGACTTGGTTACCCACAGGTGGATTCTATTTATCATTACCAGTCATGTAGGACAACACTGGATCATTCAGAGATCCTCACTGATCTTCTGGAGTGAGTTTTCTGCACTGAAATAAAGGGGCCAAATAATATTGCATGCCCCACTTTTCAGTTTTTAATTTGTTGAAAAGTTTAAAATATCCAATAAATTTCATTCCACTTCACGATTGTGTCCCACTTGATGTTGATTCTTCACAAAAAAAATTTGAATTTATATCTTTATGTTTGAAGCCTGAAATGTGGCAAAAGTTTGAAAAGTTCAAGGGGGGCAAATACTTTCACAAGGCACTGTAGATGAAGGGTCAGTTTTCCTGGTGGGCCCCAGACATCCCAGTCCGACTCTTAATACTGAAGAAAGAGATTAGACAGAAATTCAACCTCTTCATACACCTCAACCTCACAGTAAACCACACACTGTGCTCTTTCCTGTTAAAACAGAACCACCCTTGCTCAAAATGTACTTTACTATACAAACAAAGCTGCAGGAGTTATAGGTCCCCCACCTCCAAAAGTCGGGTTTCCCTTTACTGAATGCTCGAGGACTGTCTATACTGAATTATTTTCAATTAAACTGAAATTAAGAATCAGAGAAAAATTGTTTTGCCGTTCCAGAAGAAAAAAACCCTCATCGTTTATCTGTGCTGTCACAGAGAGCAGCATGAATTTCACTTAATTTTAAACTGAACCATCTGATTTGCCGGATATTCTGATGAAAAGTGCTAAAAAGCAGGACAATTTTCTGCTTTGTAGATGTGAGAACTTTTTAGAGTACACATCATTCACAGTGAAGGATTCTAGGGACAGGCAAGCAGAGACTCCTCTGGGAAAGAGGGAAATGATTATAGCTGTTGTATTTTCAAGCGACATAGTTAGGCAGTACCTTGGAGCCGTGTATGACCAATATGCCATTAGCTTTAGCTGCTCATATAACTTCCTCAGGGATCATTATAGGTTGGCAAAAGCCGATATGCTCAGGAAAAGTACATAGCGGTACAGATCAATATAACAAAGCCAATTACAGCTGTAAACCAAACATTGGATCGCAAAACCACTCAAAGTGTGTAAGTTGATATTAAATAACAAAATTTACTCTTTAATAAGAAGAGATCTTGTTTACAAGACATAGAACCCAATCTCACATCAGATGGTGACTCCCATTTTTCTAATGCAAGTTACAGACGCATCTCAATGAATTAGAATATGATCAAAAAGTTAATTTATTTCAGTAATTCAATACATAAAGTGAAACACATATATTATATACAGTCATTACAAACAGAGTGATCTATTTCAAGCGTTTATTTCCGTTAATATTGATGATTATGGCTTACAGCCAATCAAAACCCTAAGGTTATTATCTCAGAAAATTAAAGTAGGGAGGATGAAGGGTTAAAAACCTCACTGCCATATTCCACGAGACATCCAAGGGTGAATATAAGATTGATTTATTCAGGGGTGCCTGAAACATGGCAATATGATATTGATTTGTCCTGAAGAAGGGGCCGTTGAGCCGTGAAACGCAATATAATAAATCAATATTATATTCACCCTTTGATGTCTCGTTGAATACAGCAGCTCGGTAATTAACCCTTCATCCTCCCTACTCTATATGCACCACACTGGGGACTGCAGCAGCCGCGATATGGTTTTATAGTGGTTGTGACTCTAAAGATACCTTTACACGCCACCACTGCGGTGAAGCAACTGCCAGGCAATCGTGGATTTTTGTCACGGTTGCCTTGAAATTGCTACGAAGTTGCGGCGTGTAATTTGGGAAAGTGATCGTGATTTTTGCAGTTGCTCCGGGTTGCGGTTTCAGAGCATTGTTCTAAAATCAGAGGCAACCCAGATGGTGAATTGCCCTGGTAGTGGCGTGTAAACGGGTGATAGGGATGGAATCTGCGTCGCCTAGTGATTTCCAAGGGGTTTGCCACAGCGTGATGTTTTCTGCGCCCCATCAGCGATGATTGGTGGGGGCTACTGTGTTACCATTGGCTGTCCTTGCACAAGGCGCCATATTTAAAGAGCTGTCCATTCACACTACACAATTGCAATGGCATCATGTATTAGCCGACCTTCCTATGAAGGCTGGCCAAACATGAAGCTATTGCGTTGTCTAATCAGCGTGTTTGGGGTGTGGAATACACAACTCTGTCACGCCTATGTTCTTGCGGCGCTGCACAGGTACGCCCACATTCCCTTGGTGGTTGCGGCGTGTAAAGCGGCGACGGAATTCAACCGGATGTTTCCCGCAGGATCATTATCAACTTCCGGGAAACCACGTTCCCTTGGGTTGATGACGCAATTGCGGCATGTACATGCGTCATCTGCGATCATTAGCAACCGTTAAAAACCTGCACGCGCACGTACGGTTGCTACCGATCGCCAGTGATAGTTGCTCCGTGTAAAGGTACCTTAAGGGTACCTTTACACGTTGCAACATTGCATGCAATTTTACTTGCAACTTACTGGTTGCAGTGAAATCATGGACACATTGTTCTATTTTGTTGCTGTGTACAAATGGAGCAATGTGAAATTGCAAGTGAAATTGCATGCAATGTTGCAACGTGTAAGGGTACCTATTGTCAGCGATATTGCGACCTTAAGATATCGGTGCCACATTTCCTCCCAATTGCCTCCCTATTGTGGCATGTAAATCGGGAATTTGGAGACGATAAAACCAATGTCGCCTGGTTTTGATTTTGGAGCAGTGCTCCAAAATTAAAACCAGGCGACATTGGTTTTATCGCCGCCAAATTCCCAATTTATACGCCGCAATAGGGAGGCAATTTGGCGACAATAATTCCAGCAAGAAATATCGCCGCCAAAATTGCCTCCTATGGTTGTGGCGTGTAAAGGTACCTTTACACGTCGCAACATTTCATGCAATTTCACTTGCAACATACTGGTTGCAGTGAAATCATGCACACATTGCTCCATTTGTACACGGCATCAAAATGGGACAATGTGTCCATGATTTCACTGCAACCAGTAAGTTGCAAGTGAAATTGAATGCAATGTTGCGACGTGTAAAGGTACCCTTAAGGTACCCTAAAGGTACCTTCACACACAGCAATATTGCTAGGCAATTTCACTGGCAATTTGCTGGTTGCAGTGAAATCATGGACACATTGTTCCATTTGTACACGGCAACAAAATAGAACAATGTGTCCATGATTTCACTGCAACCAGCAAATTGCCAGTGAAATTGCCTAGCAATATTGCTGTGTGTGAAGGTACCTTAACGTTACCCTTAGGGTTCCGTTAGGGTACCTTTACATGCCGCAATTTTAGGTGCCGATAGGAGGCGATCTAACTTGCGCATGCACGCTTTTCATACTCGCCTCAGATCGCCGATGGCACCATTACAGGCTGCAATTTCGCCCTCAACCTAAGGCGGTGTGTCGCCCCAGAAATTGCCTCACCCACCTCGGAACCATTCCGATGGAATTCCCTCGCCGCTTCACAAGCCGCAATCCTAAAGGAAATGTGGGCGTACATGGTCTGCGCTGAGAGGAGATAGACGTGCCACAGTAGTTTACACAGTGCCCAATACGTGCTCATTGGACAACGCAACAGCGTTAAGATTGGTCAGCCTGCTCTGGAAGGCTGGCTAATATATGACGCTATTGTAGATGTGTGTGTTGATGAACGGACAGCACTTCAAATATGGCGCCCTGTGAAGGGAAGTGAAGTGACAGCCAATGGGAACACAGTAACCACCACCAATCATCGCAGACCAGGCGAGGACTCCAGCACACTGTGGCACGCCTACGGGAAATCAATAGGCGACGCAGATTCCATCACTATCGCCCGTTCACACGCCAAAAACAGGGAATCTCGCCTTCATGAATGCCTCTGATTTTGGAGCAGTGCTGTAAAGTCGGAACCAGGTGAGAGGTTTTTTTATCGCCACCAAATTCCCAAATTACACACCGCAACTGGGAGGCAATTTGATGGCAATGGTGCCAGGACGACACATTGCCGGCAAGATTCCTCGCCACGGTTGCTGCGTGTAAAGGTACCCTTAAGGTACCTTCACACGCAGCAATTTTGCTAGGCAATTTCACTGGCAATTTGCTGGTTGCAGTGAAATCATGGACACATTGTTCTATTTTGTTGCCGTGTACAAATGTAACAATGTGTCCATGATTTCACTGCAACCAGCAAATTGCCAGTGAAATTGCCTAGCAAAATTGCTGTGTATGAAGGTACCTTTAGAGTGAGATAATGACCTTCATCCTCTCTACTCTATATGCACCACACTGGGGACTGCAGCAGCCATGTTATGCTTTCATAGGGTTGTGACTCTCACAACCACACAAGGTGAAGCCACTGATACCTATGTGTGTAATATTTTATCTCTTAGACACTTTATCCTCCCTACTTTAATTTTATGAGATAATGATGTTTGGGTTTTGATTGGCTGTAAGCCATAATCATCAACATTAACATAAATAAATACTTGAAATAGATCACTCTGTTTGTAATGAGTGTATATAAATGCATTAAACTTTATCTTTTGAATTACTGAAATAAAGGAACTTT
Source organism: Allobates femoralis (assembly GCA_033576535.1). Taxonomy (NCBI): domain Eukaryota; kingdom Metazoa; phylum Chordata; class Amphibia; order Anura; family Aromobatidae; genus Allobates; species Allobates femoralis. The sequence goes on along the minus strand of JARQOC010000002.1, from coordinate 208,895,660 downwards.
TTGATGATATTCTAATTCATTGAGATGCACCTGTACATTTGCAATATTGAAATTAACACTTCACGTGTTACTAGTACTTGAAGAATGATATAATAAATGCACTGTGATAAAGTACAATAAAAGTAATATTCCACACAAATGAGAAAATTAGAAGAAATATACCGTAAGTAGAAATATGTAAGAACAATCTTCAGATTCAAGAGCATCTTAAAGACCGTCTGTTATTAGGATTCAATTTCCCATACTAATCCTACATATAAAGGAGCTTTAATGCTGATAACACCCTCACCTTTTCTGTAGAAATTGGTTTTGCTGTTTAGGGTATGTGTACATGGTGAGTATTTTGATGCAGAAACTTCTGCACCAAATCTGCATCTTGTGGCAGACTAACCCCCCAAAATCGTGGTGCGGATTTGATGAATCCTTGGTGTGAAAATGGTGCAGATTTCTGCTTTGCATTTTTCTTCATCAGGTCAATGTCTTAAAAAACACTGAAAAATCTGGTGCAATAATGAAAATTCTTCCGAATCTGCATCTTTTCTGCTGTGCAAAAGAAAGCAACATGTGCACAACACATCAGAAATCCCATAGACTACTGGCATCAGGAAATACATGCGGATTTGTGACAAATCTGCACCAATTCTGCTGCAAAAAAAAGAACTATGCGCACATGGCCTTAGAGAAATCCATAGTTTAAATTATATGCTAATGAGTTGTCAAACAGTGTTAACCAAGTACCCAATCTTATATAAATGTACAACTACTATTTACTCTATTATAGGGTTTATGCTCATTTTGTGTTTTTTCTCTTGGGTTTTGTCTGTGAGATGGCAACTGTGTGACTGTATCACTATTTCACAGACACCAATTTTTGCTCTTGCTCATTTTTTTGATATTTCTGTATTTTCTTGCACTCTTTACAACATGAGGAGGTAGTCCTTCCCTCTAAGCTAGACATTGCATCTACAAGTATATACAGTAGCTTCCCCTGGACAGATGGCTGTGGCAGTGGATTCAGCTGAGTTCACACTGTGGTAGACTATAGCTATTGAACCCAGATTGCTGGACTGCTGTGATGCCATGTTCCCCAATCCATCAAGCGGGTTCAACTGAGTTCACTAATGGGGGGTGGGGAGACCCTTTGAACTCCAGTGAGCTAAGTGACATAAAAGCTTCTCATATTCAAGAGCTCCCCAGCGGTTGTCAGTGGATCCCAGCAGCTGCAGTGAGTGGTCATGTTTTCCATCACTGCAACTTCTAAATGTAGCAGAGCTAGAATTGTCAAGGGATGTCGTATGGTGGATTACTTTGGACTTGCAAGGGTGCTTTTGGCGTTAATAAAGGGGTGAAAGAGAGTGTGTGTTATTTTATTTCATATAAAGGATTTTTGAGGTTTGTGTTTATTTATTTTGGCTTACAGGTTAGTAATAGGGGGTCTTAAATAACCTTATCCATTAATAACCTAGGGATTGATGGCAGCTGTTATTTTTGGCAAATTCCAGCGGTCATTAACCCCTTATATTACCACAATTTCCACTGCACCAGAGTACTCAGAATGAGCTAGGTAAAGCATCAAGATTTGGTGTATCTAATGGATGTGCCAATTGTGGGGTGGCTGTGGGCTGTTATTATTAGCCTGGGGAGGTCTCAATCATCATGGGTCTTCCCAGGCTGAGAATACTGGCTGGCAGCTGTGTGCTTTATCTTGGCTGGTTATCAAAATTGAGTTGGACCCATTTAATTTTTTATAATTATTTATTTAATAATTAAAAAATGGCATGGGGTCTCCAGTATTTTGATACCCAGCCAAGATAAAGTACCCGTATGGGGGTTGAAGGCCACAGCTGTCTGCTTATGTGCGTTGGATATAAAATATGGGACTCCATGCCATTTTTTCCAATTATTTATTTACTAGATGGGTGCCCGATGCACAATGCATCGGGATTCTAGCAGAGCGAGTCTCTGACTCGCAATGGCCGCTTCGCGGCCAATGCTTCGCGCTGCTAAGGCGACTCGCCATGCCCGCTGCGCGGGCATAGCGAGTCGCCTTAGAGCGACTCGCAATGGCCGCTTCGCGGCCAATGCTTCGACTCGCCATGCCCGCTGCGCGGGCATAGCGACTCGCCGGCTCGCAATGGCCGCTGCGCGGCCAATGCTTCGTTCGTATCCACATGACGACAAAGGGGCACTCGCAGCATTCGCAATTATATAATAGATTTTTGCATTATTGTATGTAGGAAAAATGTGGCACCCCAAGGGTTAATGTGCCACAGAAACATAAACACTACAAAGTGGGAGGAGTTTAGGTGGCACCTGCACTAGTGGGAGGAGCTAAGTTGTTTACCACAAGAGCAGGAGTGACAGTTAGTTCAGTTCAGAGGAGAGTTTTAGTTTGAGTCTGGAGCAGGAGCAGAGTCAAGTAGAAGTGGAGGTCCTGAGAGGTCTGAGGAGAGGAGACAGAGTAACAGAGGAACATCCCCGGAATAAAGAGTTACCCCAAAAACGTGACCCCGGGAAGGCGCTTAAGACGGATACCGGATCCGAGACTGTGCCTGTGACAGACAGGACAGTAAACACCGGCATAGTGAAGGGCCACCATCTTCACAGCACCATAGCAAAGCAACACGGAGGAGTCAGTGACACAGAGGACTCAAGTTGCCCAGCATATTGGTACCCGTGAACAGAGACAGGGCCAGCAGTATAGCTACAAGCAGCAGCTGGGCCACACACAGCGCTTAAGTAGGAAGCCAAGGACCCGGTCAGGGTGGGAGCAACCTGGTACAGACTCCGTGGACAATACTGTGTGATACCATCTGCAAGTAAAGACTTGGAAAAACAACAGAAACCGTGAGTGTGTGTGATCCTTATACTGAAGCCCCACTTGCCCTCATATACTGCGATTACCTCTACTCTCATCATCTCTACTGTTACCCCTACTCTCCTGCAGCATCAATAACTATCCTCACAGAGTTTAGCTACTACTACAAATGCCCCGGGGAACCCAGTTCTGCCCACAGGAACTATTCTATCCAAGCTGCTATCCCATCATCCCCGGAGGTTCTGCAGCAGCGGCGGCCCCATTACTGGCCGCATATAGTGGGTGGCGTCACGAGTGACAAATCCCCTGTAAATATCCCCCATTTTATTGTGCGGGCCCGGGACACGGTCCGGACCAGGACCGCCGTGACATCCCCCAGCAGTACACCGGTCCGGCACCGAGTACCCCGTCCCAGTGGGCTCCACAAAACCAGTCACAGATGCTGGCATAGAGGGTGGGGGTGCAGTCTGAGTGCAACCAATCACAGACCCTGTCACAAAGGGTTGGCAAGGGAAGCAGAGGAATATGCACTAGGCATATTGCATAGACCCATAAGCAGTGTGATCATAGCTTGGAAACTCGATAAGTATAATTGCCTTACTTTAACCCCCATGTAGCACCAGGGAAACTTGCTGATTGGCTGCACTGCAGCATTTCAACAAGCTTTATTCAGGTGGTTGAACCTTAACAATTACATGGACTTCCCTTATGGCCCCCAACAATGGATTTTCCTTAGAAATCCATTGTTGGGGTCTGTGCACAGACTCTAAGTGCGGCATGGTATTTGAACATTACAGTTTGCGTTTGCCTATCACTAAGAGTTGCCAATTGTCCTGATATTGCAAGACTCCTGTGCCAAAATTTTATTTAAATGTCACCAAAAAGTTGCCATTACAGGGTGGGTTGGAGGTGTTTCCAGGAAGAATTGGAGTTTTTCCAGAAAGGCCAAAATGTGGCAGTTGTGTGTATTGAAATTCTCTCAGAAATCTTGGCAATTCTGAAAATATAGCAATAAATTGAGAACCAACTGTCTGTTGAATGCTATGTTATGTAGGATTCGATGGCTAGCACTCAACCTTTTGATAATACAGTGCATAGTGAAAGGAGCCAATGGTTCCACAATCAATACTTAATGTAATTACTGCACATGGACAAGTCGAACATATGCTTAAAGGGAACCAACCACCCCAAATGACCCCCCGGACTATTAATATTGTTCCCTAGACCCAGCACATACATGTGCTGCAAGGTTTTTTGCTAAAAAAACTGCTTTCTAAAAGTTGAGATAATGCTTTATAAAGTATTTAACGAAGGGACGGGTGGGCGTTACTTAGCTGGGGCTAAAGCCGAGATTCTGCGCTCAGCTGTGGAAGTCAGAGCGCGCGCTCGCTACCCGGCTGTAGCTGATGACGTGTGCACGGGCATGACATCCCGTGCACCAGCCTGGGACGCTGCAAAAAGGGCTGGCCGTTACTGCTGTGATGAGCACACGAGGATGACTGGCAGCAGAATCTCGGCTTTAGCCCCAGCTAAGTAACGCCCACCCGTCCCTTCGTTAAATACTTTATAAAGCATTATCTCAACTTTTAAAAAGCAGTTTTTTTAGCAAAAAACCTTGCAGCACATGTATGTGCTAGGTGTAGGGAACGATATTAATAGTCCGAGGGGGTCATTTGGGGTGGTTGGTTCCCTTTAAGGTGAAAGCATTATAAATAAAGATCACCTTAAGCATATTTTCGACTTGTACATGTGCAGTGATTACATTAACGAATGCTATGAGCATAGTATGCAGTGCTGGGTAATTTAAACAGTGTTCATTAAGTTATCTTTTAGCCGTAATAAGAGAGAATATGTAACTCAATTTGAGGGAAACAAACTAACAAATCAAGTATTTTAATTCTAGGCGTTACAAGAGCATGTTTAGAAAAAAGGAGACACTTGAAGTACCTCACCTTACAAATATAGGTCTTTGAAGTGCTCTGTCTGCGACCCAACAAGTACAAGCAAAAGGTAGTGAAAGATTAGGAAAGATGGTCTAAAAAGGATGATATATCAAAACAAATCAAAACAAATAAAAACAAAGTGTCTATTGACAATAAATTTTACCATATGAAAGAAGCTTAAGGTATAGAAAATGTGAAATACTAATTGCCCTTTCGAAGAAATCCATAAGGGTAGTAGGGAGATAAGTTATCCTGAAATTCTCTGTGATGATCGAACTCAAGTGATGTGTGTCGGCGTGTCAGGGTGGCCTTCAGTGATAAGCACTGGTATCTAGGGACTTTGGCTGAAGGTGTAGCTAGATTAAAAGTGCGCCAAGTAGGAGAGCCGATGATATCACACTCATCTGGCTATGGGAGCCCCTGCAGGACAACTGATGGTGATCTGAATCTAATCCAATGCGTTTCTAATGCTTTACTGTAGAGTCTTCCTTGTTAGGAAATGGCCATCCACACATCTAGTGAGTTTATAAAGTTTTAGTCTGGCCATCCATAAATAGTGCGAATGTTTGGTCTATTGTGGAAAGCAAGAGGTCTTTATGGCAATGCAGACTAATAGATATACAAAGGTATATACAAACTAAGGAATATAATATATATAAACTAATAATTACTAGTGATGAGTGAACATGCTTGACACTGCTCGTTACACCATTGAATAGTACAGGACTCAAGATGCTCGGTACTCGATTGAGTATTCTGAAACTCATTTGTCATGCATGATTTTCAGGCACTAAACATATGGGAATTGCTTGCTAATCACAATATTGCTGTAGCCACATTTGCTGCTGACATTACTGTGATTGGCCAGCCACATAGCAACATTAGGTCTATAATACCCGGTGATGCCATGTTGGGCACACTGTATCCAGAGATAGCATAGTGAAGGCTGCTTTTGGAGAAAAGACAGTGTGTCAACATTACAGTACCTTGTGGTTCAAAATTAAACAAACATTCCTTTAGGCAGGGTTCATTGTGTTACAGTACCTGCTGGTGCAAACTAAACCAAACAGTCCTTTTAATGGCTAATTCTAATATATTCAAGTGTAACCTAATATGCCTTTTAGCTGTAACTAGTGCAGGGAAAGCTTCTGTAGTAGGTCTAGTGTATTATAGGCATTTAGATGGGGTTCATTGTGTTACAATACCTACTTGTGCAGCATAATCCAAACAGTCCTTTTAAAGGATAACTTTCAGGTCAAAAATCTATATGTAACTGCTATCATTTTCTAATTCCTCCCTCTAAACTCTCTCTATTTATGTATTTCTTTTATTTATATTCCCCTCCTATATTCTGTAAAGTTCACATAAAGAGATCCATTCCATCTGTCACTCACAGTGAGTGATCTACTTAGTTCTCTGCTGTCCACTCCCCATGCATGAATATGCATGTGACATACTCACACCACATCACTGCACAGGACATCAGTGGGGGAAGGGACTGTATTATTTCTGCTCTCTCTGTTTTTAGCAGCAAAGAGGTCAAATACAACACAGAAGCTGTTTCAGCACAGCAGGATATCTGCTTAGAGAAACAAATGGAGTCTAGATAAGGCAGATCTGTAATAGCTCTCTCCCTTCAATGTGTCCTCAACAGTACAGACCTCCTGTAAGTGAAACCTGACACTGTACTGTTATCAGAGGGAGGAGAGAGCTGCTGAGAGGGAGTGCATAATTACATGACAGTTTATACAGCACCCTGACTATTCCTGCTTGCTTATATTGGAGAGGACTAATCCAGGAGCTCCCTGAAGGGTCTGAGAATGCTGACAACATGGAAACTTCAAACGGTACAATAATGATTTTACATGTTTTTAAAAGGTCTGCCCAGACCCTATTCAAGGGTAATATTAGTATCATACTGAAAAATGACCTGACAATGTCCCTTTAAGGGCTAAATTCAATACATTCTTTTGTATCCTAATATGGATGCTAGCTGTTCCTATTGCCAGGAAAGATTCTGGAGTAGGGCAAGCGTATTATAAACATTTACGTAGGGTTCATTGTTCTATTGTACTTGCTGGTGCAAAATTTACCATATATTCCTTTTAAGGGCTATTTTCAATATACTATCCTAATATGGCTGCTGGCTGTAATTAGTGCAGGCAAAGCTTCTGGAGTAGAACTAGTTTATTATAAGCATTAAGGCAGGGTTCATTGTGTTATAGCACCTACTGGTGCAACACAAACCAAACAGTCCTTTTAAGGACTAATTCTAATACATTCTTGTATATCTTAATTCATTTAACTTTTTTAAGATTATTTACACACAGCCTGGTGCAGTAACCATACAGAGCTTATTTTACATTTAAGCCTACATATCCTGCCACACAGTGGCTACACATAATTATTTTTAAGATTAAGGCCGCAGATCCAGGTGCCCAATGGCTACACATACTTTTTTAAGATTAACATAATACATGCTGGAGCATGGAAGCCACATAACCCATTGTTAAAAATAACACCCACAGAGGGAGGGAAGTAACAGTGCTGCACTGCAAGTTTTACAGCTCAGGGTCACTCATCGATAGTGAGAATTGCTTTTTATTAATTCAAATTTTAGTTTGAAATATAGACATCTACCGTTTATTCTAGGATGGCTCATTGTGGGACTAATTGGAGATTGGGGCTAAAGTTGAAAAACTATTCCAAATTAGTTTTAGACACTCATCTTCCATGAACACTAATGTTAGCCTTTGGTCTACTTTATAATTCATGGCATTTCAGGCATTGTTAATCCTTTCTTTCTTCGGTAAATCGATGTGTGGTACAATATTTGGGTGTTAGGAAATAGAGAGTTCTATTAAGTGGAAAAAAAATCTATTCCTCTCGTTCACATTGAACCTTAACAAATCTGCCTCTGCAAGGATCAATATGCTTATGTAGCCATTGATTTTTTTAATGAGATCATAACATGTTGGGGTTTATTATTCAACAGTTGGTGCTATGCTGTGAGACATTTTAAAGTATTAAGTATTTCTAATTTCCATATGAATGTTACAGATTTTGCTATGTGCAGACAGAATAGCTTAATTAATACCAACAGCAAGGAAATGAAAAGGTCAATTTTAGTTTAAAAACTAAAAGTCGAGTTCTTTATATGAAAATAAAAATAATTCATTTTTATTACTAATAATTCTTTATAGATCAAATATTTTTTGTATGCTAATATTCGAAGCAAATTTTTATTATTCTCCTATCATGCATATTAATATTGAGAGTTAATATCTGTACAATATGTGTTCATTTTAGAGGCAATACCTGTTTGTGTTTATGAATTTATCTAAAAATCATACAAAAAAAGGTGCTAATGCAATTATGAATCCAGCCCATTTTTCACATTTCTTGCACTGAAGAGGAATAACAAAAACATTTGTATGCAACGTGACATGATTGATTAAAATGAGTACTTCAATGCTGTATATTCCCTATTCCCAAGCAGTTCAGCATGAATATCTGGCCACAAAAAAATGAAATGTTTTTAATTCATGAATGCAACCATGTGAGATAGTGTGTTCACACCACCAAGAATCTATACCACAAAAAAGACTATAAAATAATCTAAAAATACCCTGCAAGGCTGGGGTCACAGTAGCATTTTTCACATGCGTTTTTGGAGACCTGCGTTTTCAAAAACGCATGTAAAAAACGCACCCATAGGCCCCCATGTTAAAAAACGCATGCCCTAATAGCCAAAAACCATGTGTGACAGTCCCATGCGTTTTTGGAGCTTTTCCAAAAACGCATGCGTTTTTTAATATGGGGCCTTATGGAAAACGCATGCAAAAACGCATGGTACATGAGTACCTTTTAGTGCCATTCAAAAACGCATGCGTTTCCCATAGGAGCCCATGTTAAAAAAACGCATGCGTTTTTCAAAACGCACAAAAAAAAAGTACATGCACTATTTTTGGGTGCAGATTCCAAAACGCAGCCAAAAACGCAGGGAGCCATCAGACACCTTAAAAAACTCATGATGACATGAAAAACGCATGTAAAAAAGCATGCGTTTTTAAAAGGCACTAAAAAAAATGCATGTCAACTGTGACCACAGCCCTATATAGGAAAAAATAAAAAGCAAGTGCAAAACAGTGTCAATTATAGGGTACTTAGTTAATACGTTTTTTGCAAAAAATGTACAGAAGCCATTCTGCTAATGCCAAGGTGACCGTTATCAGAACGGTCCCTTTAACTAACTTATTTAAAACCTGATCTAATGTGAACACACCTCTCAGATGCAGCATGCAGCAGGGCCAGAGTCCGATATGGGCACCGGGAAGAGACGGCACTGTTGTGTCTGGCTCAGTAAGGAAGGGGTGGGGCACTTCCCATCATACATAAGAAGAGACAAATTGAATACTAACAGCTGAGCCAGAGCATAATGTCAACAGGTCTGTAGAACCGTGTTCACACCACCAAGAATCTATACCACAAACAAGACAGTATAAAAAACGTCTAAAAATACTCTGCTATATAGGTAAAAGTAAAAAGCAAGTGCAAAACCGTGTTCAATAACAGGGTACTTAGTTGATACATTTTTTGCAAAAAATGTACAGAGCCTGGTCTCCCGTGTCTTTCATCCTGACTGCAGCGCGGATCATACAAGCACTAAACCCTGGATACGACACCACTTTGCACGTGGCAGTGCAGATCCAGCAGCAGCTGTCCATGTGAACATTTTGGTTGTGGGTCATCACAACCGAACTAGGTGAGCACATATATACTCACAGGGGATTACCTTATCAAAACGATAGGACCCATTTGGGCCTCTTGTGTCTCCCTTTAATTTAGATCAATGTTTAATTGTCCTGAGTACAACATTTGTCAGCCCCACCAGTCAGCTGTTTTTGATGCCAGTGGTGATAGTAGATTGCCGAAAATACTCAGTTCTAGAGGTGCTCGGTCTTTTGGCTGAGTGCTGTATTCTGCATCCTATTCAAGTCAATATGATGTGGATGTTCCTATGGAAAGGTCATCAATGTAAGAATAGTGAATGACCTCTTTAAAGGGAATCTGTCCGTATGTTTTTACTATGAAAGCTAACGACAACATGATGTAAGCATTCAACAAAACTCAACTGTGGTTCTCTTATGTTTGTATTGAACAATCCTTTACCTAATCTAAAGGGTTTATTACCATGTGACTAGCATTAGAGGACTTCTAGTCACTTGACCTGCAGTCCAGCATGCCCCCTGCTTTGGTTGACACCTCATAGTCAATGGAAAATCTCTATTTAGAGCTTGGTGTAGGCAAGGGCATCTATCTCTGCTCCCTCTGTCCTTGAAAATAAAAATTGTGTGAAAACGGCTTCAGACAGTAATTATGTGACATCTCGTTTCATTCCGAATCGCCTTGCCTACATTATATTACTCTCAGATGAGGTAGCAAAAAGCTATTGACAGATTTCCTTTAAGATTAAAAAAATCCAAGTAAAACATGATTGTCAATTAAACATGAATGTTTCACAGTTTTTCTGGGATGTATTAAATTTACTAGCTCAGTAATCCATAATTTTATATGATTAAAGAAAACATGCATACTTTTGCAAAATTGACAAACAATAAGCAAATTGACATTTAGCATTGTACAAACAATACTAAGATCACAATCATGTCTCCGCAATCTGCTATTTCAATAGATAGTGTAAAATGGAGTCAATGGAGAGGAGCATATCTGCAGGATTATGAGGTAAGTTTGCACCAGGTCAGCTAGAACAAGATGCAGAGAGGTAAGAGAGCTTGCTCTCGCTCTTTTGCTATGGCTACACATGTTTGTCAAAGCCAATGCAAGATTAATATTTTCCCAAAAGGAAATCATCTTTGTAACCATTGTACTATTTAAAAAAAAAGTGCAATGTCATGAATACTAGAGGTACCTTCACACACTGCAACATCGCTAGCGATGTTGCTGCATCATCACAGGTTTTGTGACGTCACAGCGACCACTCCAGCGATGTCACAGCATGTGACACGTACCAGAGACATGGCCCTTGCTGTGAGGTCCCTGGTGGCTGCACGTCGCTCAGGACCATTTTTTGGTCCTTGATCTCCAGCTGGTCAGTACGCATCCGCGCGTGTGACCACGGGAGACCAGCGATCCAGCGACCTCACAGGCTGGTAACTATGATAAAGACTGGGTAACTAGGCAGCGCGCGCTGCTTAGTTACCAGGTGTTCATTATGGTTACCAGCATCCTCCTGCTTACAGGTTGCTCTAAGCGGGAGGATGCTGGTATCCATGATAAACATCGGGTATCTAGACAGCGTGCGCTGCCTAGTTATCCGGTGTTTATCATAGTTACCAGCGATCTCACAGCTGCTGAGTCGCTGGAGAGTCGCTGGTGAGTCTGCCTGTTTGACAGCTCACCAGCGACTCCAGAGAGACTTTCCAGCGATCCCGGCCAGGTTAAATCGCTGGTGGGATCGCTGGAAAGTTTCCGTGTGTGAAGTACCCCTAAGCCATTTTGTAAACTTCTGTACATATACCACTCATAGGCACATCTCATGATTGTGCTTTGTACCTAGGACTAGGGATGACAAACCCAAATGGTAACATTAGGTACCTATTGTTTTGCGTCGAACTCTGAACAAGGACTTCTAACTCTATGTCAATGTTATGGTTTGTGTTTGGCACCTGATTAAAGCTTGTTGAAAGGATGTCTGTGTTTTATGTTTCCAACAGCAGAGGTAGCAGTCAGACTCTTTTCTGGGTTGCTCATTAAACCATATGAATATTTACTGTCCCCCTGTCCACCCTCTGTGCCAGCGTCTGTGATTGGTTGCAGTCAGAATGCTATACACACCCCTACCCACTGTGTTAGTGTTTGTGGTTGGTTTCAGTTAGGCTAGGGTCACACTTGGCATGCGTTTTTTAAGGTGCTTTTTGGCAGCCTGCGTTTTTGCATGCGTTGTCGCTGATAGGTGTGGAGGACCTTTAAAAAACGCATGCAAAAACGCATGTACTATTTAATACCATATAAAAACACGTGCGTTTCCCATAGGGCCCCATGTTAAAAAAACACACACATTTTTGAAAAAGCACCAAAAAATGCTGCTTGCAGTATTTTTTGGTGCTGAGCCAAAAACGCATCCCAAAAACGCATGGTACAGTTAGACATGCGTTTTTGCTATTGGGGCATGCGTTTTTTGCATGGGGCCCTATGGATGCATTTTTGCATGCGTTTTCAGAAAACGCAAGTCTCAAAAACGCATGTAAATTCTGCAAGTGTGACCCTAGCCTTAGTCTGCTGTTTGACATAGAGGATAAGAAATTGTGATGTCTCATTGCTCCAAGGCTTGATGGCAGCTGTGATACAGTAAATGACAAATTACAGCTATCATGAAACCCATATGTTATCCTGTTTGCCATCGCACCAGAGAAATCGAGTAGAGCCTGGTAAAGCATCATATTTGGTGCATGTAATGTGATGCACCAAATTTTGGGGTGGCTGTAGGCTGGCATTTTTGGCTGGGTTGTGCTAATATGATGAAACTTCCCACCCTGATAATACCAGCCCACTACTGAGTGCTTTATCTGCACTGGCTATCAAAAATTGGGGGACCTTAGATAAGTTTTTTTACTTATTTATATATTTATTTATTTAAGATTTGACGTCTCCTCTATTTTTACTAAACTAGAGTAGATAAACCGGTCATCTGTGACATGGTACAGTGGTATGCAAAAGTTTGAGCACCCCTGGTTAAAATTACTGTTATTATAAACAGTTAAGCAATGTGAAGATGAAATTACTACTAAAAGGCATACACTTAATAATGACACATTTCCTTTGTATTTTAGGTAGTGTGAGGTATACTGGCAATACTCTGCTAAACTGCAAGAGCAGGTAAACCCTGAGTGGGACTTTGTGTGCTGACTGAGGTCAGTTATAATTGTGCATCCACTGAAGAGAAGGACTATATTCTGTGTGAACTGTGGTAATGGTTATTGGCTATATTGCTGGAGTAGCAGTTTATGTTTGATAATAAACCAAAATGGACTATCTTTTATTGAAGACTGTCTTTGTGTTTTTGAATTGCACAGTAAACGAGTGTCCCCAAACACACTCAGTAAGTGCTGTAACCAGGAGTTTCCACCTAACAACAGACAAGTGGAGAAGTTGTTGTAGACAGGGAAGATACATTTCTCTGACCGCACACTGGGTGAAACTGGTGGAGGGTGGGACAGAGTCGTATCCTGCGACATCACGCATTCTACCCACGCCAAGAATTCCAGGCCCAACTTCCATCATGGTTTGCATCTACTCATATGACAGTTCCTGTCTTTTCCCCCTCCTCCTTCTGCTGCTCATCCTCTGTTGAATTTCCCTCCCATCTCTGCTAAGCTGGGAGCTCTGCAGCAGTGCATAGGCAAAGTGGCAACACACTCTACTAAAGCTCATCTCTTTAGGTCATAATCCACACACTGCAGCAAAGTTGTTGGAAGATTTAAAAGAACAAACCGATCAGTGGCTCTCCCCACTGAACCATCAACCAGGTCTGGTTGTGTGCGATAATGGGCGTAACATGGTGGCGGCTTTAAAGGTCAGCAAGCTGGTACACATTCCATGTATGGCTCATGTGCTGAACCTAGTTGTACAGTGGTTTCTAAAAACATACCCTGACTTGCCATACCTACTTGGTAAGTTATGCCGTGTTAGCGCCCATTTCCGAAATTCCTCTCCCGCTTTTGCCGATCTTGCAGTGCTGTAAAAGCACTTGAATTTGCCTAGTGATCGACACCTTTACAACCTGCCCACATACTGGAACTCTACATATCATATATTGGCAAGGATTAGTGAGCAGCAGAGGGCAATAGCTGAATAAAACACTACAAGGACATCCAGTGTGATGCACGTATATAGTGCTGGGCATCCCACCTGATCGTATAGTATGGGTGTGACCAATAGGCTGCATACAGACCCTCTGCATTATACTTTCATGTGTGACTGATGCCCTAAGGAAACCTTATCAGTATGCATATAAAATACCACCAGTCACCTCCCCCATGTTGTGGCCGGTTGAGAATGATTGCAGCACGGGTATTATGGACTTGTGTTGCCTTATCACTGGGCCTGCTGTGTCCTGTTGAGTGCAATAGATATCAGATTTTTAGTGAGCTTTTTGAAGACTTTTTGGTTACATTTTTTAATTTATGTACTTCTAGTGTTTGTTTCTGAATATAGTGTTTAGGGACTTGTAAGCGTGAGAATCCTTGACGAGGATTACAAGCTTATGTATTTTGACCAAAATATCCACCAATACCTCACATTATCATTCATCTGTGTTTTTGCACTTTTTTATTTGTATGTAGGATAGAGTTGGGCCCCTGAGGGTTTCTATTTGGTGTGATTCATGTATATAAAGTAGTGGTGGGCAGCCCGCCTTACCTAATAGAATGGGCATGAAAATTAGGCTGTATACTGACACTCTACATCATACTTTCATGTGTGACTGAGACCCTATGGAAACCTCATCAGTGTGAATATAAAATAATACCAATCATCTCCCCCATGTTGTGGCTAGTTGAGAATGATTGCTGCACCAGTATTATGCTTTTTTGCACTTTTTATCTGAATGCAGGATAGAGTCAAGCCCCTGGGGACATCTATCTGGTGTGATTCATGTATATAGTGATGTGCAGCCCACCTGATCTAATAGTATGGGCATGACAGACACTCTATGTCATATTTTTATGTGTAACTGACACCCTATGGAAATCTCATCAGTGTGCATATAAAATACCACCAATCACCTTCCCCATGTTGTGGCCGGTTGAAAATGATTGCCGCACCGGTATGATGCACTTGTGTTGCCTTATCACTGGGCCTACTGTTTCTTGCCGAGTGCAAAGGATATCAGATTTTTGGTAAGCTTTTTGAAGCTTTTTTGATTATTTGACAATAGCTGAATACCAGCTTCAACATGTCCATTAGAGTGACACTCAGCCACCACACATAACAAATGTTGAGTGGGCGTGAATCGCTAACATTTGTGAGAATCTTGAAAACTTTGAGTACTGATAGGGATGAACGAGTATACTCGTTACTATTCGGTCTTCGGCCGAATACTAGCGGTATTCGGGCTACTCGCTACTCTCCGAGTACTTATGTGTACTCGGGAGTAGTGAGTAGTCCTAATACTTTCACAGTGTATCTATAGACACATTGCGAAAGTAGCCTAAAAGTGAGTAAAAGTTGTTAAAAAATAATAAAATTACATACTCACCTTCCGACGCCTGCATCGGACCGGCAGAGAAGACATCCGATCGCTGGACAAGGACCTATCACTACCAGCCAATCAGATGGCTGGTAGCGATCTGGCCAATCAGATGGCGCCACGTCACAACCACGTGATTGCTAGCGGCCACCTGATTGGCCAATTTTCAAGATCCTAGATGTACTGTCAGGACCTTGCAAACTGGCCAATCAGGTGGCCGCTAGCGATGACATAGTTGTGACGTGGCGACTTCTGATTGGCCAGATCACTACTGGCCAACTGATTGGCTGGTAGTGACAGGTCCTTGTCCAGCAATCGGATGTCTTCTCTGCCGTTCCCGGTGCAGGCGTCAGACAGGTGAGTATGTAATTTTATTATTTTTTTAACAACTTTTATTCACTTTTAGGACGGAGGCTACAACGCTAATGTGGCCCTAGCCTAAAATGGCCTGGTGTGAGGTTTGTAGCAGGCAGTAGGAAATGTTTGGACTACTGCTGCTTTGCATGAGGCAAACTGCCTTTTTGTAATGTGAACAGCAGAAAATGAGCTGGTTAAATGGCCTGGTACGAGGTTTGTAGCAGGTAGTAGGAAATGTTTGGACTACTGCTGCTTTGCATGAGGCAAACTGCCTTTTTGTAATGTGAACAGCAGAAAATGAGCTGGTTAAATGGCCTTGTACGAGGTTTGTAGCAGGTAGTAGGAAATGTTTGGACTACTGCTGCTTTGAGTTGGGCAATAACAGCCTTTTTAAGTGTGGTAATGTAGACAGCAGAAGCACAAGCGGGTTAAATTGCCTGGTATGTGCTTGATAGCAGGGAGTAGTAAAATGTTTGAACTACTGGTTTGTGGAGGGCAATAACCGCCTTTTTAAGTGGAGTATTGTGGACAGCCAAAGCCAGCCTGTCACCACAAGATCAGCAGGTAACATGGCCTGGTGAGTACTTGGTAGCAGACAGTAGGAAATGTTTACACTACTGCTGCTTTGCATTGGGCAATAACAACCTTTTTAAGTTGAGTATTGTGAACAGCAGAAGCCAGCCTGTTACTACAAAAAGATCAGGTAACATGGCCTGATGGAAGCTTTGTAACAGGCAGTAGGAAATGTTTTGACTACTGCTGCTTTGCGTTGGGCAAACCACCTTTTTTATTGTGAACAGCGGAAGCACCAGCGAGTTAAATGGCTCGGTGCGAAGTTTGTAGCAGGCAGTAGGAAATGTTTGGAAAACTGCTTCTTTGCATTCGGCAATCTGCCTTTATGTAATGTGGACAGCAGAAGCACCAGCATGTAAAATGGCCTGGTGCGAGGTTTGTAGCAGGCAGTAGGAAATGTTTATACTACTGCTGCTTTGCATTGGGCAATAACAACCTTTTTAAGTGTGGTAATATTGACAGCAGAAGCACCAGCGGGTAAAATGGCCTGGTATGTGCTTGTGTAGAGCCCACTGGGACATGGTACTTGGTACCGGACCGGGGTATCATGGGGGGTATCACGGCAGTCTTGGTCCGGACCGTGCCCCGAGCCCACAAGTAATGGGGGTATTTACAGGGGATATAGTTGTGACGCCACCCATGGTATGTGGTCAGGGTGACCACCACTGCAGAACCTCCGGGGATGATGTTTGGCAGCCGGTGATGTAACGGCTCTCCACGGGCAGAGCCTGGTTCCCCGGGGCAGTGGCGATAATAATCTATGGGTGATGCAGGGTAGGGGTAGTGGTGGAGATTAAAGCAGTTTGTGAGGGAAAGTAGGGCTTGAGTGCAAGGATTACACAGACTCATGGTTTTGTAGTTTTCCAAGTCTTTACTGTAGATGTTATTCAGCAGAGTACTGTCTGCGGAGTCTGTACCGGGGCCGGGTTCTTGGCTTCCCACTCCTGCGCTGTGTGTGTGGCCCTGCTGCCGCTTTAGCTAAGCTGCCGGCCCTGTCTCCTCTCATGGGTACCCATTTGCTAGGCAACTTGAGTCTTATCTTTGTGCTTCTGACCCCGCCATGTTGCTTCGCTATGGTACAATGAAGATATATAACCTCCATTCGTAGGGTGTTTACTGTGCTGCTTGTGTCAAGCACAATTTCTGATCCGGTATCCCGTCTTTGCGCTCCTCCAGGGAGAGTTATAGGGTATCTCAGTCTCCGTGGTGTGTTCCTCTGTTCCTCTTAACTCCTTCCCTCAGACCCTGGCTAGGCCTGGAATTGAGCAGCGGACCGTGGGGGTGCCTAAGGCAGCTCTTTTACTCCCCAGTCCTTCTTCCTCAGTTCTCCCAGGAACTGAACTGATTGCTCACTTCCTCTCCACACCAGAATATATAGGGGAGCAGCTTTAGCTCCCCCTTCTGGCCTGGAGGCGCTAGTGTAGTGTTGTGGGTTGTGTGGGGAGTTAACCCTTGGTGATATTACTGTGGCACAGTAACCCCTGGTGTGCCACATTCCCCCTTAGTGAAAGACAGTACTTCGGGACTGTAGAAAACAAACAAACAATTAATATAACAATTAATATTTACAGAGTCTTAAAAAGTAAAAGTACAAAAACCTATGACTCTCAAAAAGAGTTCAAAATAGCAGTCTTTCCAGGGGTTTAGTCTATTGCCTCCAAGAGCACAGTCAAAAAAGTCAAATTATAATTTAAAGGACTGGCATCACCTTATTGTGGAGGTGCAAGCAAAAAAATATGTGTATGCTCTAAAGGGAATAAGTTTGCTGCAACACTGAGCACAATTTGCTAGGGAATGAGCTAAATGGCTGATACATGAAATGCAGGATTGTCTGTGCAGCTAAGAAATGCATATGTGATAAATGAACTCAGTAAATACTGTACTGGAATAAATTAATTAAGAGACTTAGCTTCATCACTGACGTCACTGTGAAGAGCCCGGTAACTACGCCAAAGTGCTCTCAAACTTACCGGGTCCTACTCTGACACTATGTGTATATACTGCTGGGATGTTACTGTGGCACTTTAACCCCTGGGGTGTGACACTTGGTAGCAGGCAGTAGGAAATATTTGAACTACTGGTTTCGGGAGGGCAATAACCGATTTTTTAAGTGGAGTATTTTGGACAGCCGAAGCCAGCCTGTCACCACAAGATCAGCGGGTAACATGGCCTGGTGAGTACTTGGTAGCAGACAGTAGGAAATGTTTATACTACTGTTGCTTTGCATTGGGCAATAACAACCTTTTTAAGTTGAGTATTGTGAACAGCAGAAGCCAGCCTGTTACTACAAAAAGAGCAGTTAACATGGCCTGATGCAAGCTTTGTAACAGGCAGTAGGAAATGTTTTGACTACTGCTGCTTTGCGTTGGGCAAACCACCTTTTTTATTGTGAACAGCGGAAGCACCAGCGAGTTAAATGGCTTGGTGCGAAGTATGTAGCAGGCAGTAGGAAATGTTTGGAAAACTGCTGCTTTGCATTCGGCAAACTGCCTTTATGTAATGTGGACAGCAGAAGCACCAGCGTGTAAAATGGCCTGGTGCGAGGTTTGTAGCAGGCAGTAGGAAATGTTTATACTACTGCTGCTTTGCTTTGGGCAATAACAACCTTTTTAAGTGTGGTAATATTGACAGCAGAAGCACAAGTGGGTTAAATGGCCTGGTGTGAGGTGTGTAGCAGGCGGTAGGAAATGTTTAGACTACTGCTGCTTTGCGCTGGACAAACTGCCTTTTTCTAATGTGGACAGCATAAATGCTAGCAGGTTAAGTGGCCTGGAGTGAGGTGATTTGTAGCAGGCAGTAGGAAATGTTTAGACTACTGCTGCTTTGTGTTGGGCAAACCGCCTTTTTGTAATATGGACAGCAGAAGGCAGAATGCCTTTCACCCCAAAGACAGCAGGGAAAAATGACTTCCTGGAGTGTCTTCAGCTCTGAAAAACACAATTTTAGGGGGCATTATGGAGCTGCAAAGCAGCTTGATCACACTGACACTGCTGGACACTGATTCTGCTGGAGTAACTCTCCCTCGCTGTAGTCTAACTCTGTACTGTGTCTTCAGCTCTGAAAAGAGCTATTGTTTTGGTGGTATTATAAAGCTGCTGAACAGCTCCTTTCAACTGTCCATACTCCAATATCTCTCCCTATCTAATCTACACTGAGGTAGTATACACTAGAGGTAGCCCTGAAAAAGGCTTTTGTGTTATAAAGAGGCCTAACACTCTCCCTAGCAGCTGAGCGATCTCTCCCTATGCTTATAGAATGCAGGCTCCAGATGCAATGCAAGCCAAATGGCATTAAATAGATGCTATGACAACCAAGATGTCTGCGGCATTACTGTGATTGGTTAAGAAGCCCAGCATGTTTAGTGGCTGCAAAGGAGGCGACAAAACTGCAGTGCAGGGCAGTGCACAAATACTCACAAAATAATGAGTATGGCGAATACCGTACTATTCGTGCAAATAGTAACGAATACACTTGCTCATCACTAGGTAATATGCTTTGCAGACCTTCTCAGGTCACAGCCTTACATGGATTGGAACACATCCATTCCCACTATGGGCCCTTTAGCTTAGATCTGTAACATACTAATACTGGCATAACACTGGGGAACAACTTGAAAAAAAATTTCTGTTGAGTTAGGTTTTTGAGCTGATTTAAACTAAAATTGGCATGCTGATTCCAAAAATGTAGTCAGTTTTTTTCTAGCACGTCAAGTTTTTCCTCCACAACTTACCTGCCAGAGAAGCACAATTGCACTGATATCTGTAATAAGACTTGTTATCTGATTACAATTCGACTCATATAGAGCTATGTGGCATATGATAGTGTTAAAAAACATATTTGTCATGCCTATTTCTTATATATTTCATTTTTTGTTCATATTTGAACTATTTAAAAAAAAAAAAAAAAACACTTTTTAGGTACAGTAGTTTACATATTTTTGAGAAGACAAAAATCCTATAGTTCAAAAATTTGACATGATAGAGAAAAATTAATTAAGAACAGTTGTCTGACCTAACTCCTAAAAAATTGTGTTCCCCAGTGATTCACTCTGCAGATCTATTCAGGTTGCAGTCATACACGTATTGGAACATTTCCATTCCCATGCTATGCCGTTTAGTTTAGCTAATTACCAGTCACTATTATTGGGGTAATACACATCACAGACCTTTTCTAGTACCAGCCTGACACGCTAGATCGGGCTGGGTCGGAGACCAAAGATGCATTTGACCCACAGGTCAGTCCCCAGGCGGCTGGTTGAGGCCGCCGGAGGACTGGCACTGTAACCTTAATTGCGACCGCTGGCCGCCAAAGCTTCCCTGGTGGCCAGGAGGCTCAGTGTCTCTTTATGTTGGATATTCACGTCTAAGAAATGTGAATAATTTTGAAGTCTTGATGACTGGGACCAAGGAGGAGCAGTTTGCACCATCCCGTGGCCCATGTGCAGCAGAGTGATGACATCATCACTGCGACCTCATCACACTGCCTGCGATGCTGAGCAATGGGATGGTGCGAGGATGTGTCTGCCAGGAATGGTGAGTGACTCCACAATGGAGCTGTCACCTGAAGATTACAGTATATGTACTGATATTTCTGAAGAGGGGTGGGAAGGTGGTGTGAGGCAGGGATGGTGATGTTAGTACAAGGGCACATTACTTGGCAAGGGGGCACCTTTTTTCAGTGTGTGGGCAGTTTGTGCATGTGTGTGTACACTAAGTGTGTGTATATATGTGTGTATGTGTGTATATGTGTGGAGATATATATATATATATATATATATATATGTGGGGGGGTATATTCTGTGGCTTGAGACAGTGTGGGGGTAATTATTAGGGGGGACGGTGTGGGGGTATATTATGAGGGGGGGCATTGTGGAGGGCGGGGACAGCATCAGCACCTGGACAAGTGCTAGGGCCCACTGTTGGGGACACTATCTGCACTGCTTGTAGGATGGTGTCCACAACAACTTATTGCTTCCTTGTGCTGTCTCTTCTCCCCCTGGGCTGTCTTCTCACTGTTCTCTGTGTCTCTTACCCAACCCCTTGAACTGTATTACATCCCTGTGCGCTGTCTTTGTCCTGTGCTCGGTGTCTCCCAACCCACTCGTTGCACTGTCTTCTATTCTCTTCTATCGTTGTGCTCTGTCTTGCCCATGTGCTGTGTCTCTTGCACCCACCCCTTGTGATGTCTTCTATCCCTGTACGTTGTCGTCCCACTGTGCTCTGTGCCTCTTGCCCCCACCCCTTGTGCTGTCTTCTCCTGTTTGCTGTCTTCTCACCACGTAAGCTATACTAAGATAAGCGTAGCATCCGACTGCTCCTGGCGACTTATAAATACTGATAATCTGGCAGTGGAAGATCAGTGCCACCCCACGGGTACAATCACAGGTTCCTGCCCAGAGATAGTGACACCATTCTGCTACCGGCTTATTACTATTCATAAGCCGTCAGCAGTCGAACACGGCGCTCATCACATCACAACTCACGCGGGGAGCAGACAGGAAACAGAAGAAGACAGCAAAAGGGGTGGGGGCAAGAGACTTAGAGCACAGGAACACAGCGCACAGGGATAGAAGACAGCACAAGGGGTGGGGACAAGAGACACAGAGCATATGGGCAAGACAGCACACAGTGATAGAAGACAGAGCTAGGGGTTAGGAAAGAGACACAGAGCACAGGGGGAAGAAAGTACACAGGGATAGAAGACAGCACAAGGGGTGCTGGGGAATATGTAAATAAAACATGATGTGGGACCTACAAAATGTATAAGTGAGAGCCCTCCTAATTTTAAACGGAAAAAAAGCAAAAACGCTCCGTGTGAATAAACAGTAAACAAGATATTTGTTTTTCTCTTCTTTATTTAGCCTTATTTACAAGTGATTATGCAGGAAAAACTGTTTCTTAACATATTTCACAGTAAAATGCAATTTAGGATTGGTCTGGTAGATGTTCTTGTGAGTCCTTAAAAGTGGCAGAAAAAATCTAGCTTCATTGCTCCTAGAAACCAGATATGAGTCAGAAATGCATGCAGGCATATTGTCCAGTTTCTTCCCATTCTGTTTCATCATTTTCCCATTCATTTCAGTCATTTTCTCAGGCCCCCAGACCTCTTTGTTGGATCCAGCAGAAAATTACTTGTTTTTCCCATTGACTTGCATTGGACTTGCTATTTGATACAAATTCTCGAGTATTACAAACTACTCATTAGAATTCTCCCAAGTCTGAGCACTTCAATATTCAATCATCACTAATTGTAGGCCATAAAAAAGAAACTTTTTTCATCTTTTATATTTTAAATATTATAAAAAAGAAAATGGGTAGATGCAAAAGATTAAGTACCCTGCATGATTAGCACCTCCTTTCGATAGTATCACAGCTTGTAAATGCTTTTTATAGCAAGCCAAGACTCTTTCAATTCTTGTTTGAGGGATATGGTGGCTCAGTGGTTAGCACTGTATGGTGGTTCAGTAGCACTGTATGGTGGCTCAGTGGTTAGCACTGTATGGTGGCTCAGTGGTTAGCACTGTATGGTGGCTCAGTGGTTAGCACTGTGTGGTGACTCAGTGGTTAGCACTGTATGGTGGCTCAGTGGTTAGCACTGTATGGTGGCTCAGTGGTTAGCACTGTATGGTGGCTCAGTGGTTAGCACTGTATGGTGGCTCAGTGGTTAGCACTGTATATGGTGGCTCAGTGGTTACTACGAAATGGTGGCTCAGTGGTTAGCATGGAATGGTGGCTCAGTGGTTAGCACGGAATGGTGGCTCAGTGGTTAGCACTGTATTGTGGCTCAGTGGTTAAGCACTGTATGGTGGCTAAGTGGTTAAGCACTGTATGGTGGCTCAGTGAGTAGCACTGTTTGGTGGCTCAGTGGTTAGCACTGTACGGTGGCTCAGTGGTTAGCACTGTATGGTGGCTCAGTGGTTAGCACTGTATATGGTGGCTCAGTGGTTAGCATGGAATGGTGGCTCAGTGGTTAGCACGGAATGGTGGCTCAGTGGTTAGCACTGTATATGGTGGCTCAGTGGTTAAGCACTGTATGGTGGCTCAGTGGTTAGCACTGTATGGTGGCTCAGTGGGTAGCACTGTTTGGTGGGTCAGTGGTGAGCATTGTATGGTTTCTCAGTGATGGGAGGCAGGCACACGGGAGCCAGAGGGCACAGAGGAGGCAGGGGCACAGGGGAGGGAGAAGGCACAGGGGACGCAGAAGCCACAAGGGAGGCAGAGTCATAGGGAGAGACAGCGCATACAGGGAGAGACAGCCCACACAGGGCTGAGAGCACACAGAGCGAAGAGAAATGCACAAGTAAGACAGAGCGCACAGAGGAAGAGACAGCACAGACAGGAGAGAGCACACAAGGGGACACAGGCACAAAGACTGCCCTCCCGATGCAATAGCATCGGGACTATTTCTAGTGATTATATAAATTGTGCTTCACAATTAATGAACAATCTTATCTGATAAGTGCTTGAACCAGAGTTTCCAAAAGTGTCAGTTTTGACAGTGTATTGACACAGAACAGGAATTCAGACCACACTTAAATAACCCTGAAAATGAGAGCAAATTACTGCTAGGTTTTAGTGGGCATGAAGAGGAAAAAAGACTAGGGGACAATATGTCACCCAGAGTCTTTCCCCTTCTTGCTATAAAGATTTTCCATAAGGCCAGGGTCACACATACCAATCCACTTTTTTAAGCCCTTAGAAAAACAGATCAGTTTTTTTAAAGGTGCCAGTAGTGTCCCCCGGGGTCCTGAATGTTTTTTTGGAACTTTTTGGACTTAGTCATTTTTTCCCAAAAAATGCATGCAAAAACGCATATGTACCTATGCGTTAATGCATGAGTCTCCCATAAGGTCCCATGTTAAAAAAAAGCGTGCATTTTTTTTCATGCACCCAAAATCGCTGCTAGCAGTGTTTTTTGGGATGCTGCACAATAACGCATGCGTTTTTGAAAAACGCACACACACATGCGTTAACGCATATGTGTTTTTGGACTTTGAAAAAAAAAATGAGAAAAATTGATCCCAAAAATGGATTTAAGCCAAAAACGGATGGTATGTGTGACCCTGGCCTTAGACTATTATATTCAGAAGTGTCATTGTAAACAGTCAATGTACTTTCCATCTCATCGATATGATTTTTTAAATTTGCCAGTTTTCCTCTTTCTCAGATATAATGAGGTTCATAAACTGGGCTGTATGGATTAATAATTTTAATACTAGGATTCCACACAGATTAAATTACCGTAGTGACCTTATGATCATTTATTGAACCTCTGGTTTCCTTCTGTTAAGGTCCATTTATATTCATTGGAGTCTATAATAAATAATGTATAATTTTAATATATTCCTTTCTTTATCGCCAATTGAATTATCAACTTGTTAATCCTGTTCTGGATATGTGCATTATACTGTATGTGCATTTTTATATTTGTGTGGATTATCACATAATATAATTATACTGTATAATAATATTAACAACATTAGTGTAGATTTGCACTTTTTGAAGTCATGTATTATCTCCCTTAGTGGGCATTTATGTAAATATTGATTATGTGCTCTGTAATCTAATGCATTTTATGCATCTTTTATTGTTTTTTCTATTATACAAATTTTGTATTTTAATGGAAATGCCCCTTTCATATACACACATATTTTGCTACCATTTCTAATGAAAGCTTCACATACATTCTATATTCGATGATTGTATCATGACGTCATGGCATAGGTTTAATTGTTTTATGCAAATCTTGTATCATGCAATAGCTAAGACATGTTATGACTAAGGCTGCTTTCACATTATGATTTTGTTAAATCCAATGCTGTCCGATAAAAATCGGACAGCATCGGATCCGATTTAGCCCCCATGTTCTCCAATAGGGATCAGATCGGATCGGATGCAAATCGGATGCCATTAAGTGCACATCCGATCCGATCTGATCCGATTCTGTCCAATTTTTTTCAGGAGCCAAAATCGGAGACTGCTCCGATTTTGGTATCCGATTCAAAAATCGGATCGCATCGTATCCGATGCGATCCAATGCGATCCGATTAAAATAATATGGGAGTCTTAGGGGGATCAGATCGGATAGAAAAACAGATCCGATATCGGATCCGATTTTCTATATTGAGCATGGTCAATACCCTAGACCACTCCCAAAACCTCCCACAGCCCTCCCCCAGCCATTTACAGTTGTGGCCAAAAGTATTGACACCCTTGCAATTCTGTCAGATAATACTCAGTTTCTTCCTGAAAATGATTGCAATCACAAATTCTTTGGTATTATTATCTTTATTTAATTTGTCTTCAATGAAAAAACACGAAAAGAATTGTCCTAAAGCCAAATTGGAACTAATTCCACACCAAACATAAAAAAGGGGGTGGACAAAAGTATTGGCACTGTTAGAAAAATCATGTGATGCTTCTCTAATTTGTGTAATTAACAGCACCTGTAACTTACCTGTGGCACCTAACAGGTGTTGGCAATAACTAAATCACACTTGCAGCCAGTTGACATGGATTAAAGTTGACTCAACCTCTGTCCTGTGTCCTTGTGTGTACCACATTGAGCATGGAGAAAAGAAAGAAGACCAAAGAACATAAGGACATGAGAAACCAAATTCTGAGGAAGCATGAGCAATCTCAAGGCTAAAAGTCCATCTCCAAAGACCTGAATGTTCCTGTGTCTACCGTACGCAGTGTCATGAAGAAGTTTAAAGCCCATGGCACTGTGGCTAACCTCCCTAGATGTGAACGGAAAAGAAAAATTGACGAGAGATTTCAACGCAAGATTGTGCGGATGGTGGATAAAGAACCTCGACTAGCATCCAAACAAGTTCAAGCTGCCCTGCAGTCCGAGGGTACAACAGTGTCAACCCGTACTATCCTTCGGCGTCTGAATGAAAAGGGACTGTATGGTAGGATACCCAGGAAGACCCCACTTCTTACCCCGAGACATAAAAAAGCCAGGCTGGAGTTTGCCAAAACTTACCTGAGAAAGCCTAAAACGTTTTGGAAGAATATTCTCTGGTCAGATGAGACAAAAGTAGAGCTTTTTGGGCAAAGGCATCAACATAGAGTTTAAAGGCGAAAAAAAGAGAGATTCAAAGAAAAGAACACGGTCCCTACAGTCAAACATGGTGGAGGTTCCCTGATGTTTTGGGGTTGCTTTGCTGCCTCTTGCACTGGACTGCTTGACCGTGTGCATGCCGTTATGAAGTCTGAAGACTACCAACAAATTTTGCAGCATAATGTAGGGCCCAGTGTGAGAAAGCTGGGTCTCCCTCAGAGGTCATGGGTCTTTCAGCAGGACAATGACCCAAAACACACTTCAAAAAGCACTAGAAAATGGTTTGAGAGAAAGCACTGGAGACTTCTAAGGTGGCCAGCAATGAGTCCGGACCTGAATTCCATAGAACACCTGTGGAGAGATCTAAAAATGGCAGTTTGGAGAAGGCACCCTTCAAATATCAGAGACCTTGAGCAGTTTTCCAAAGAAGAATTGTCTAAAATTCCAGCAGAACATTGTAAGAAACTCATTGATGGTTACCGGAAGCGGTTGATTGCAGTTATTTTGGCTAAAGGTTGTGCATCCAAGTATTAGGCTGAGGGTGCCAATACTTTTATCTGGCCCATTTTTGGAGTTTTGTGTGAAATGATCAATGTTTTGCTTTTTGCTTCATTCTCTTTTGTGTTTTTTCATTGAAGACAAATTAAATGAAGAAAATAATACCAAAGAATTTGTGATTGCAATCATTTTCAGCAAGAAACTGAGTATTATCTGACAGAATTGCAGGGGTGTCAATACTTTTGGCCACAACTGTAAATCAGATCCGATAAAAAAATCGGATCGAATGGAATCCGATTTTGAGCATCCGATGCTGTCCGATTTTCATCGGACAGCATCGGATTTAACAAAATCGTAGTGTGAAAGCAGCCTAAGGCTCTCGAGTGAGCCAAGATGGGTCAATGGGTATATCACCTATGCAGATGTGTTGATACCACCTTTATTTGCTAAATTAGGAAAGAAACAGCCATTGGAATCTACGTGGATCTGATTTCTATTTTCTTCTTCGATTTTATTTCTGCCCAGCTGACGGGCATTGTGCCGTGACCTGGAGTCCTCTGTGGACTGTTCGATTTCATCTATTTGATGAGTGAATTACTCTTTCTTCTCTGTGATTTTGACATTTGTTTAGAATCATTATTCATTTGTAGAAAACATCCTCTTTTGAACTTCAGATTTTTAACAGATGGTGTTATGTTTGCATCAAGAATTTGTTGAGATTTCATTGAATCCATTACTCCCTCTACCCATAAAATGTCCCACATGCCATTGTGTGCATCACAACCCCAAAGCATGATTGATCCATCCCCATGCATAATGGTTGGTGAGATCTTGTCTTTTTTTGAAAATTTGTTTCCTTTTTCTCTCCAGACATATACCTTTAATTGGGATCAAAGAGATCTATTTTAACTGAATCGGTCCACAAGACTTGTTCACGAAATGAATCAGGCTTGGTTAAATGTTCTTTTGCATCCTTTTGATGCTAAATTTTATGGTGAGGATACAGGAGAGGTTTTCTTCTGATGATTCTTGTATGAAGGTCATAGTTGTGCAGGTGTCTCTGAACAGCCGAACAATGTACCACAACTCCAGAGTTTGCTAAATCTTCCTGAAGGTCTTTTGCAGTCAAATGGTTCTTATTTGCCTCTCTAGCAATCCTATGAGCAGCTCTCACTGAAGTTTTGCTTTGTCTCCCAGACCTTATCTTGACCTCCACTGTTCCTGTTAACTGCCATTTCTTAAGGTGGGGTCACACGTGGCGACATCGCCGAAAAGTGACGTAACAGCGATGTCGCGGGCGATATTGCAAGTACGTCGCGCTGTGTGACAGCGAGACGCAACTGCAAATTATCGCTGGTCGCAGGTTGACAGGTTTATGAACATGTTCATAAACCTGTCAACCTGTGACCAGCGATTAGGCTGGATCGCGCCGTCTGACACTGTTGGCGGCGCGACCCAGCCTATATCGCAGCGTTCCTGAGCCATCGCTCGCTGGGCTGAGCCCAGCCCAGCGAGCGATGGCTCCGCCCGCATCGCCGCCGCATCACCGGCAACGTCGTGCCGTGTGACAGCTGGCCTGCGATGTCAGAAGCGAGCGTGCACCTGCACATCGCTTCCGACATCGCTGGCCAGATCGTGCTGTGTGACAGCAACTTTAATTACATTTCGAGTACTAAGCAGCTGTTTAGACGAATTCATGGCTGCTGTTTTTTGGCTCAAGGTTAGAGGAGGCTGGATTATTATAAAGATGTGAAATTAGCATTAGCTGGTCTTTCATTGTGATGGTAGGGAATGATCCATACACTAACAGCCTAATTAAGGTCTGAAACCTTTCTCAAGGTTATCTGAGCACACAAATCTCAAAGGGTGCCCAAACTTTTGCATCATCCTGGTTTCAATTTTGGAATTTTTAAAATATTAAACAGAAAATAATGTTTTTTTGCCCAAAATACAAAGAAAACATTTACCGTAATCTTTAACTTTATGCCTTTTAGATATAATTTCCTCTTCAACTTGCTTAACTATTCACAATAACAGTAATTTTGATCAGGGCTACCCAAACATTTGTATTTTTCTGTATTTTCAGGCAGGGAAGAGCCATGGATATTGGCCCCTTTCCAGCCTTATATCAGCCCCATGCTGGTTAGGAAATAGGGGGGGAGCATGTCATAATATATGCCTTTTCCCTGTCCTGTATTTCTGTATACTATGCAATTTATTGTGCTGTAATTTAACATGTCTCCTTTCCCCACGAATTACATTCCTGGACTGTAATGTAATTAAACATTGGTCAACAGCTAGTGAAGGATTAGCCATTCTTCCTCCCAGCAGGTGGCTAGTCCAATCCACAGACTACCAGACACACTGGAGCCATACGTTTCTAGAATCATCTGATCAAGCAAACCATTCAATAGTAGGTGTGAACCCCTACTCTCTTTCACATGGGCTGATCCCAGGAGCCCAGACAATACATTCATGTTTTAGTATCAGATGTGAGTTGACTGTGAAAGTGAACAGAGCGAGACCAGAGCTGAGGCCAGATCTCATCGTCCGTGGGATTGTGCTGGATCTGTTGGACTCTTGTAAGGACTATTGCTTTCGTTTATCTGGCACAAGGATTATCGGAAGGTGCCCCGCATATGTTTCCTTTGTTTGGACTCATTGCACTCTCTGCAGATTTACCTTCATGTGTGTTGTTCCAGCTTTCTTGTTTAATAAATCTCCTTGGATTGATCATCGGCCGGGTGTCCTTTCCTGCTCTGTCACATACCTCGTCACAGAGCACATGTCATTTTTTTACATTAATTATTTATTTTTACACTACACCTCCAGCTATCATGCTTGGAGCACAGACAGGCAGTGTGAGGATAGCAGGAAACATCAGATTGATTGCAAACAGCACAGATGCTGGCACAGAAGATTGGAGGAGGATGCAGTGAACATTCAAGTGGTTTAATGAGCGGGCCATAAAAGAGACTGACTGCTGCCTTATTTTTGGGAAAACATGGTATGTGTCCTGTTCTTAGCCCCATTTTGCTTCCTTTTGCAGCTCCCTAGCCCTTAATATGACTATTTTATAGCACTTGAGTTTAGGTCCCCATTGACTTGTATGGGTTTTGGAGGCCGGGGTCAAGTTTGAATCAGGTCAGGGTCCCACACTGGACCTGATTCAATTTTAAAGTCTGTCTAAATTCAGCAAACCAGAACATCCATTTCAAAAAGAGGAAGATCAGCGAAAGGAATGATGATGCCCAGCGGGGGTGTGCTGAGAGCCAGCGAGGGGGCGAGAATGGAGCCCCGGAGATTGCCTTTTCAGTCTACGCTGCAGGCTACATGTAGGTTATAAAATCATTTTTCCAAAGCTTTATAGGGTCCTTTTAGCTCAGACAGGGATTGTTAGGGATCAGCTAGCAAGGTGCAGAGACAGGTAGTGATAGCAGAGGGGGTAAAACGAGGTGACACGTTCCCATTAAGCAAATGGATTAACTTCCAAATTTGTAGCAAGTCCTAATGAAATAGAAATGTCATATGTATATATAATAGTAAGGGCAAAATGACACTACAGTAATAATATATGGATAAATTAAAACCAAACAAGCAAGAAAAAGGAGCAAAAAAAAAATAGGTAAACAAAAAGTGTGTACACCCATGCTGCAAAATAGACTAATGAATACAATATAAGAGTCTTACTATACCTTAAATCCATGTTGTCGATAAAGTAAGTACCCCCTAGAACATATGAAGTCATGAAATACAGCTTATGCTGGCTTCAGACTTGCGGACCCTCCGCAGTGTCCTGTGGAGGGGATCCGCAAGCTGACCGCAGCCCCTATGTTTATAATGAGAACGCACGGTCATGCGCAGGTCAGCTCATGACCTTGCACTCCCATTCACTGCAATATGTGATTTGTACGCAGGCGGATGCCCGCGCACAAATCACACACTCTCGTCCACACCAGTAACGCGACATGGTCGCGTTCCTGGTGCGGATGAGAGTGTGTGATTTTGTGTGATTTGTGCACGGGCATCCGCCTGCGTACAAATCACATATTGCAGTGAATGGGAGCGCACGGTCATGAGCAGACCTGCGCATGACCGTGCGTTCTCATTATAAACATAGGGTTGCGGTCGGCTTGCAGATCCCCTCCGCAGGACCCTGCGGAGGGTCCGCAAGTCTGAAGCCAGCCTTACTGTTATGCGAACACAAACATCAAATAGATTTCTAGTATGCATTTTGTTCAGATAGCAATGATTCCTGAAAATCCTGTCTTATATCTCAATGTTGAAAATTAATAAAAGGGAAATTAGTAAAATATTCTATCAAAAGGCATTAGGTGTTAGGAAAGTACACTGAACAATATCAGTTCACAAACAAAATGTTACATGACAGGCAGGAAAGCTAAAGGAGCAGGGAAGAGGGGGGAGGGGGAGCGCTGTGACGCTCGAAACGCGTCAGGCGGAGGGTCTGCGTACCCATATTCATATGTAAGCTTATGAAGAAAAAAAATAAAAATTTAAGAGAAGCCTGTGGTGCCGGATCTTCTTTTTTGCAGGAAAGCTAAAGGCAAAATTCATATATATAATTTTGTTTACAAAATTACAAGATTTATGTGATCTTTTTTTTTATGAGTGTACAAAATACACACTTACTAAACAGGGATATTTGTTTTAATGAAAGAACACCCTCTAGTGTGTTACTTTTTAGGTTATTACTCTCTGGCAACTAATGGAAAAGCATCAGTCCCCTGTGAGAAACATGTAGGCAATAATGGTAGACGTTTTTCATGTTTATTACAAGTTAATTGTGATGTTTTCTGCATTAGAGGCATGCCGGTATAAGGAGTTGGATTGGCAGTCAAATTCCTCCCTGAAGACACCAATAGCACTGTTGTATTGTCATGTAAATTATGTCCTGCATCTTCATGAATAATTTATTAAATTAATTGTAATGTACTGTGTAATAAGAGAGTAATGTTATATTTACCTGTTTGATGTACTGTAAGGTATAATGTTTTCCCTGGAAATCTATATAACTTTATGTGTGAAATTTGCCCGACTATAAGACAAGTGATATTTAAGGCTAGGGTCACATTTGGTATTGCAATTACGGTTACCGCATCCAGATTTGGATGCGGTAACCGCAATTGCCATCTTACACATTGTGCAGGCAAAATGTGTGGACAAAGCCGCAATCCGGTAGCCGGATTGGTCCGGATGTGTAATCCGGAGCAATGTGGTTACCGTACAGTTTGCTCATCCCTGCTGCTGCAGGGATGAGCAAACTGCTAACACTGTCATAAAAGATTAAATATTAATAATAATTGTGGGCAACATGTCTCTAGGGGGTGCCCACCCCCCCCTAGAGACATGCTGCCCACTCAGGACAGCATGTCATGGGTTAATAACCCCTGTACAGTATAGCCGGCTATTGTTGACTCTGTACAATTTTCTCAATGAAGTTGCGGCTCCCCTGTCAGCTGCGCACATACTATACAAAATGTACTTATAGTATGTGCCACTGTCCGAGGTCCTGTAGGCATTTACAGTAGATCTATGGCAGTGCGCTATACTATACTATACATAATAAAAATGCAAGTGTGATCCTAGCCTTAGTGTTGGACCACCCGTGACACCCCAGTTAATTCCATCAAACCCAGGCACGATATCCGAGTACCCCTTGCCCTGGGCTCATCACTTACCCATACGGCAAACTGCGCAAACCTATCATTGGTGCTGCCTTTCTGCTGGCAGCTCCAGGCTCTTAGTCTGCTGTGGTTCCTCTTGGCGTTCGGTGTGGCAAGGAAACTTGCAGCCTCCTGCCCTCCAGATTCATCTGCAAACCAGGATTCTGGTGTCCTTTTTCCAGCGCTCAACTCCGGGGTAAGGTCCACTCCCCAGAGCTCTCCTCTTTACTTCCTCTTTCTTCTCTCTCCTCAGATGTTCTGCCTAACCCCTCTTCCTGACTTGAACTAGAGCAGCTCCCCTGAACTCGGGTTCTAGAGCTGCCTCTTCTGACCTGGAGTCAGGAATTGTGTTGCATGCAAGGTGATACCTAGCGTGGGGACCTCCTCCTGCTTCCAGGCGTGACATCACCCCTTATGAGGGAGGCAATGCCAGTGTGGCAACCGGACCAGTGGGGTGCCACATATTGAATTACTGAAATAAATTAACTTTTTGATGATATTCCAATTCATTGAGATGAACTAGTAAATCCAGGGATGGGGTTATAAAGATAAAAAAAGCTAGTATACACATCTTACTACTCACCTGTCCCATCATCAGAACTTCCTGCTCAGTTCTTCTATCTTTCCCCAGGTCTAATCTCTTCTGGTATTCATGGTTGGCGATATCCTTTACTAAAATCATCTTGTTATGATTTACATCATGTGAAGGCAATCCAGTGCAATGACATTTTACATTAAACTAGCTTAAAGGGAACCTGTCAGGTGGTTTATGCCCCCCAGTTATCACTGTCTATCCCTGCAGCTTTATAATACTATTCTAATCATCCCTGTCTGAGCTCATAGTGTAATGTGAAAGGGGAAAAAAGCATTTATACACTTACATTTCAGTCCCCACCTTGGAGGAGGGGGACTGTCTGGCAGGATAACAGTTAACTCACTTTTAACTTGGATAGCTAAAGGACCTGTGTGATGTAATGATCATGTGACCATAGTGGGTGGAGCTTAGGAGTAAACTCATTATGTCCTATGGGGACTTAGCTCCGCCTATTGTAGTCACATGGTTGTGACATCACATCAGGTCTCCCAACATGTTCTAGCACAAGGCTGAAATGTTAACTATTAACCTGCCAAACAGTCCCTGTCCTCCAAGCTGGGGACTGACTGCTTCATTACATAAGGAAATGTCAGTGTGTAAATGCTTTTCTGTCACCTTTCACATTACACTACCAGACAGGGATGATTAGAATAGTACTATGAAGCTGCAGCTACAGACAGTGATGGCTGGGGGGGTATAAACCACCTGACAGGTTCCCTTTAACTAAGGCTGGGGTCACATTTGGCTAGGCAATTGCAGTTGCCGCCTCTAGATCCAGATGCGGTAACGGCAATTGCCTTCACACACATTTTTTGACAAAAATGTGTGCTGGAAACCGCAATCCGGTAACTGGATTGCTCCGGATGTGTAATCCTGAGCAATGCGGTTACCGTCTACTTTGTTCATCCCTGATGCCGCAGGGATGAGCAAAGTGTTAACTGTTTATTAACACATTAAATATTAATAGTAGCAGTGGGCAACATGTCTCTAGGGGGTGCCCACCCCCCCCCAGAGACATGCTGTCCACTCCTGTGGGCATGTGAGGGGTTAATGCTGGCAATTATACTACTGCTGGCTTTTGCCAGCTTTGTACAAATTTATGAATGAAGTCGCGGCTACTGACTGTATGGTAGATACTGTACGTAATGTACGTACAATATCAGCCGCTGTCCAGGTTCAGAATTCACCGAATAGGTTACATAATTATCAGAGAAGAGAAAAAAAAACACATTTGGTCACTTACAAATATCCATTTCATTTAGCAGAATGCTGTTAGCCGCTCTTAGGGGATAACCCATGCCTCCCAACACCGATGCTCAATCTCCTACAACCCTGGCATGGGGGCGATTGTAGCATCAGCGTCCATCCATGCCACAAGGAGGAAACTGGTGGTATTACTGGACACGAGGTCACCCCAGGGCGGCAGCCACTCCAGGCGAAGTGAAACATAGTGTCAGAACACAGCCTATTAATGACACCCAGCTGTTAAACAAGGCGGGCTGTTCCCCACCAAAAATATGCTCCACAAGTAACTGACGCCCCCTAGAGGGCCCAGCCTCAAACTGCAGAAAGATAAAAAAATGCAATAAACATTTGATATTTTGGACCAAGATAGCGTAAGCTCGTAGCCCCCGTCACGGGCCCTCACACTACGAGTACCTAGCCATATGTTAAACCATATGTATAATCTAACTTGAGAATTCCAGGTTGTCCAGGTTCCTTTAAGCAGTTACAGTAGGTCTATGGCAGTGCGCTGCCCATAGACCTACTGTAACTGCTTACAGGACCAAGGACAGCAGCTGATACTATACATATATTATATTATATTATGTATCTCCTGTAAAATCAGGAGCCGCGGCTTCATTCAGAAATTTGTACAAAGCCGGCAAAAGCCAGCAATAGTATAACTCCACAGGAGTGGACAGCATGTCTCTAGGGTTGGTGGGCACCCCCTGTAGACATGTTGCCCACAGCTACTATTAACTGTTTATTAACACATTAAATAGTAACACTTTGTTCATCCCTGCGGCAGCAGGGATGAACAAAGTAGACGGTAACCGCATTGCTCAGGATTACACATCCTGAGCAATCTGGTTCCCGCATTGCGGTTGCCAGAACCGCTCCGAAAACTGCAGCCTGCATGATTTTTAGTGCAGGCTGCAGATCCGGAGCCGGTAACCGGATTGCATGTAGAGCAATCCGGTTACCATAATGGGCTCCAATGGGGAGCTGTTCCTGATCCGGTTTTGAGCTTTTTTACACCTTAAAACCGGATCAGGTTTACAAAATCCTGCCGCATGTGTGACCCTAGCCTAAGTTGAAGGAGAGAGCAGATATTAACATCACCTGCCATGAAATTAAGAGAATTTGGTGCAGGAGTATGCCAGCAAATATCAAGGTGCTAAAGAGGCAAGACTAGTAAGATACCGTATATACTCGTGTATAAGCCGACCCGTGTAGAAGCCGACCCCCCTACTTTTGCCCCCAAAACCTGGGAAAACCTATTGACTCGTGTATAAGCCGAGGGTGGACCCCAGCACAGGTATACAGC
The DNA here is from genome assembly GCA_033576535.1 of Allobates femoralis. Taxonomy (NCBI): domain Eukaryota; kingdom Metazoa; phylum Chordata; class Amphibia; order Anura; family Aromobatidae; genus Allobates; species Allobates femoralis. The sequence continues at coordinate 208,860,306 of JARQOC010000002.1, read as the reverse complement.
CCCCAGCAGTGTGGTATACAGCAGCCTCCCCAGTGGTAGTATAAAGCAGCCTCCCCAGTGGTAGTATACAGCAGCCTCCCCAGTGGTATACAGCAGCCTCCCCAGTGGTATATACAGCAGTCTCCCCAGTGGTAGCATACAGGTCCCCCCAGTGGTAGTATACAGGCAGCCTCCCCAGTGGTAGTATACAGGCCCCCCCAGTGGTAGTATACAGGCAGCCTCCCCAGTGGTAGTATACATGCAGCCTCCCCAGTGGTGTATACAGGCAGCCCCCCCAGTGGTAGTATACAGGCCCCCCCAGTGGTAGTATACAGGCAGCCTCCCCAGTGGTAGTATACAGGCCCCCCCAGTGGTAGTATACAGGCAGCCACCCCAGTGGTAGTATACAGGCCCCCCCAGTGGTAGTATACAGGCAGCCTCCCCAGTGGTAGTATACAGGCCCCCCAGTGGTAGTGGCTGCGGCACCTGTCAAAATAACAAACACTTTATACATCACCTTCCGGCGCAGCTCCTCCGATCCTCCGGTCCCGGCTTCTTCCTTCTTGTGCCGGCTTCTAGTGCTGTGACCGCGCGCAGGAAATGACGTCATCTCCTGCGCCCGGTTACATGACACCGGCACAAGAAGGAAGAAGCCGGGACCGGAGGAGCGGAGGAGCTGCGCCGGAAGGTGATGTATAAAGTGTTTATTATTTTGACAGGTGCCGCAGCCTGGGGGGGACATACTAAGGAGGGGGGGCTGTGTATTATTGCTGGGGGCCAGTGTAGTGCAATATGCACGGCATCCCCCCGCCGCTGATGGACGGATGGATGCCGTGCATATTCATTACACTAATGAGGCGGCCCCACGTGACCGCCCGCGGTCACTGCGGGCCCCCTCCTGCCTCCTCCAGCCCCCGGTCACAGCCCCCCCCCCACAGTATACCGAGTGACTCGCGTATAAGCCGAGGGGGGCACTTTTCAGCCCAATTTTTGGGCTGAAAAACTCGGCTTATACGCGAGTATATACAGTAAGTAAACTATTTATTTATTTAACTACTCTGTTTGGTATGCTCTGTAGTCTATAAAGGCAACATTTGATTTACTTTAAATAAATTCATATTTTTTTCCCTAAATTTGAGCGAAAGTCAAATCTCCAGGACCTGCTTTAGCAACTAGTGACGAGCTACCACCTTAGTGTTCGAATTCGATTCGATTTGCTCAATTGGGGTGTGTTCAACGAATTGTTCGTCGAATGTTTGTCGAACATCGTCGAACCCCATTGGAATCAATGGCAGGCTACAGCAAACACATAGAAAACACCTTAAAAAATGTCCAAAAGCTGCCAAACTACTCAGAATAGACAAAAACATGAGGAAAAGTGCCAACCATCTACCCACAGTACAAATAGTCTCATGGCGCAGCATGGGTGCACGAGACACGGTCTGTGCCAGCCTGCACACTCTTCCAAAGCACTTCAAAATAGAAGGTGGATAACATTCACCTAAAGTTTCAGAGGTGAGTGAGACTGGCTTTGAATTGACAAATGGATGAGTTACAGGGGAAAAGTGACAGTAGTTTTCTACATTAAGTAAAGAGAGGTGGAGGTGTCATGCCCTTCTCAAGTCATGTACCACACAGCAAGGGGACCCCAACAAGAGTCCTCACTCTTCCCAAAGGGTCACTCCTCTACACTCCCTCCCCTACAGCAGCCATGTCGTGCCTACACTTTGGCAAACAAAAGATAGAAGATTTCAACATAGTGAGTGCCGCTCATTTTTTCTTAAAGAATTTGCTCCCATCAATGTTATGCCCTGCCACACACAGGTGGGACAACAATACGTTTCATGGAATATTACTGAAAAATCTAGTCAGGTAGGTTAGTGACCTGGTTAGGCCTACTGGACCGGATAAACTCAAAGCTCATGCAAGCGCTCCCATCAATGTTATGCCCCGCCACACACAGATGGGACAACTATAAATTTTGCGGCGTATCACAGGAAATAATAGAGGGGTAGGTCAGAGACCTGTTTAGGCCTACTGGGTCAGATAAACTCAAAGCCCAGACAAGCGCTCCCATCAATGTTATGCCCCGCCACATACACGTGGGACCACTATCAGTTTCGTGGAGTATAACTGCAAAAAATAGGTAGGTAAGTGGCCTGTTTAGGCTTCCTGGGCTGGATAAACTCAAAGCTCATGCAAGCGCTCCCATCAATGTTATGCCCCGCCAAACACAGGTGGGACCACTATCAGTTTCGTTGAGTGTTACCGAAAAAATTAGTCAGGTAGGCCAGTGAACTGTTTAGGCCTACTGGGTCGGATAAACTCAAAGCTCATGCAAGCGCTCCCATCAATGTTATGCCCCGCCACACACAGGTGGGACGACTATCAGTTTTGTGGAGTATTACCAAAAAAACTAGTCAGGTAGGTTAGTGATCTGTTTAGGCATATTGGGCCAGATAAACGCAAAGCTCATGCAAGCGCTCCCATCAATGTTATGCCCTGCCAAACCCAGGTGGAACAACTATACGTTTTGTGGAATACTACCGAAAAAACTAGTCAGGTAGGTCAGTGAGCTGTTTAGGCCTAGTAGGCCGGATAAACTCAAAGCTCATGCAAGCGCTCCAATCAATGTTATGCCCTCCCACACACACAGGTGGGACAAGTAAAACTTTCATGGAGTATTACAGTAAATAATAGAGACGTAGGCCAGTGACCTGTCTATGCAAATAAAGTCTGTGCAGCCTCGTTTAGGAGTCTCAAACATGGGATTAGCCAGATATCCCTCCAGGGAAAGACCAAGCCATGGGGTGGCTCCTGGAGGAGACCACCTTAACCACCATATTAAGTGTCCCTTTCCATCAATATCCAGCTCTTTAAGAGTTTAAAGATATGACAAGGGAAATACCAAAGCCAGGTATCCATCCACAGACAGCTGTTTCGGGGTTTTGCTCCTTATCAGTGTGGAGTAGGGTTCTGGATAGGTGGAAGCAATGCCTGGTAGACCAACATCACAAAACAATCACTGACCTCAGGGAGACCAGTCAAAGAAAACACTGCGGGCAGCCGGAAAAAGCGCTCAAGGTGGGACCACTATCAGCTTCATGGAGTATTACCGAAAAAAACTAGTCAGGTAGGTCAGTGATCTGTTTAGTCCTACTGGGCCGGACAAACTCAATGCTCATGCAAGTAACATAGTAACATAGTAGCATAGTAACATAGTAACATAGTTTTTAAGGTTGAAGGAAGACTTTTAGTCCATCTAGTTCAACCCGTAGCCTAACATGTTGATCCAGAGGAAGGCAAAAAAAAAACATGCGGCAACACTAGCTCCACACTAGGGGAAAAAATTCCTTCCTGACTCCAGATATGGCAATCAGACTAATTCGGTGGATCAACGCCCTATCAAAGGATCTAGTATATATAACTAGTAATATTATAGTTTTCAAGAAAGGCATCCAGGCCCTTCTTAAATGTTAGTAGTGAGTCACTCATTACAACATCATGTGGCAGAGAGTTCCACACTCTCACTGCTCTTACAGTAAAGAATCCACGTCTGTGATTATGATTAAACCTTCTTTCCTCCAGACGTAGAGGATTCCACCTTGTCCCCGTTTCAGGCCTAAGAGTAAAGAGATCATTAGAAAGTTCTCTGTACTGTCCCCTCATATATTTATATTTATACATTATACAAGTGCTCCCATAAATGTTATACCCCGCCACACACAGGTTTGACAGTTATAAGTTTCGTGGAATATTACCGAAAAAACTAGTCAGGTAGGTCAGTGAGCTGTTTAGGCATAGTAGGCCGAATAAACACAAAGGTCATGCAAGCGCTCCGATTAATGTTATAACCTGCCACACACAGGTGGAACAAGTAAAACGTTTGTGGATTATTACAGGAAACAATAGAGAGAGGGAGGTCAGTGAACTGTTTAGGCCGAGTATACTGGATGAACTCAAAGTTCATGCAAGCGCTCCCATCAATGTTATGCCCCGCCACACAAAGGTGGGACCACTATCAGTAACATACATAGTAACATAGTAACATAGTTTTTAAGTTTGAAGCAAGACTTTAAGTCCATCTAGTTCAACCATAGCCTAACATGTTGATCCAGAGGAAGGCAAAAAAAAACCATGTGGCAACACTAAGCTCCACATTGAGGAAAAAAATTTCCCTTTCCCGACTCCAGATATGGCAATCAGACTAATTCCCTGGATAAACGCCCTATCAAAGAATCTAGTATATATAACTGGTAATAATATAGTTTTCAAGAAAGTCATCCAGGCCCTTCTTAAATGTTAGTTGTGAGTCACTCATTACAACATCATGTGGCAGAGAGTTCCATAGTCTCACTGCTCTTTCAGTAAAGAATCCACATCTGTGATTATGATTAAAACCTTTTTCCTCCAGACGTAGAGGATGCCCCCTTGTCCCCGTTTCATGTCTAAGAGTAAAGAGATCATTAAAAAGGTCTCTGTACTGTCCCCTCATATATTTATACATTATTATAAGATCACCCCTAAGCCTTCGTTTTTCCAAGCTAAATAACCCCAAGTTTAATAACCTGTTTTGGTATTGCAGACCCCTCAGTCCTCTAATGACTTTGGTCGCTCTTCTCTGGACCCGCTCTAGTTCAGCTATGTCTTTCTTATACACACACCGGAGACCAGAATTGTACACAGTATTCTAAGTGTGGTCACGCTAGTGACTTGTATAGAGGTAAATTTATGTTCTCCTCATGAGCATATATGCCTCTTTTAATGCATCCCATTATTTTATTTGCCTTTGCAGCAGCTGCCTGACATTGGCCACTAAAAGTGAGTTTTTCATCTACCCATACACCCAGGTCTTTTTCATTGATAGTTTTACCCAGTGTTTTACAATTAAGCACATAATTATACCTTTTGTTTCCTCTGCCCAAGTGCATGACCTTACATTTATCCCCATTAAAGCTCATTTGCCATTTATCAGCCCAAGCTTCTACTTTACATAAATCCTCCTGTAATATAAAATTGTCCTCCTCTGTATTGATTACCCTGCAGAGTTTAGTGTCATCTGCAAATATTGAGATTCTACTCTGTATGCCACATACAAGGTCATTAATAAATATATTAAAAAGAAGCGGGCCCAACACTGACCCCTGTGGTACCCCACTGTTAACTGTGACCCATTTGAGTGTGTTCCATTAATGACCACCCTTTGTTTCCTATCACTAAGCCAGTTCTTAACACACTTACACATATTTTCCCCATTGCTCTCATTTTATGCATCAACCTTTTGCGTGGCACCGTATCAAAAGCTTTTGAAAAGTCCATATACACCACATCCACTGCATTTCTTTGGTCCAGTCCAGAACTTACTTCTTCATAGAAGCTTATCAGATTATTTTGACAGGAACGGTCCCTCGTAAACCCATGTTGATATTGGGTCATGAGGTTATTTTTCTTCAGATAGTCCAGTATAGCATCTCTTAGAAAACCCTCTAGGATTTTACCCACAGTAGAGGTTAAGCTTACTGGCCTATAATTTCCAAGTTCAGTTTTTGTCCCCTTTTTGAATATTGGCACCACATTTGCTATACGCCATCCCTGTGGTACAGACCCTGTTATTATGGAATCTTTAAAGATTAAAAATAATGGTCTATCTATGACAGTACTTAATTCCTGTAGCACTCTGGAGTGTATCCCATCCGGGCCCAGGGATTTGTCAATTTTAGTGATTTTTAGATGATGCCGTACTTCCTGCTGGGTTAAGCAGGTGACATTGAGAGTTTTTGTTATCACTGATCATATTGTCTGTCATGGGATTTTCTTGTGGAAAAAAAGTAATTTAGCATATTGGCTTTTTCCTCATCCTCATCCACCATTTCACTCAGATTATTTTTAAAGGGGCCAACACAATCATTTTTTAGTTTCTTACTATTTATGTAGTTAAAAAATATTTTGGGATTATTTTTACTTTCTCTGGCAACGAGTCTCTCTATCTCAATCTTTGCTGCCTTGATTTGCTTTTTACAGATGTTATTTAATTCCCTGTAGTTATTTAACGCTTCATCACTACCTACTTGCTTAAATTCCCTAAATGCTTTCTTTTTGTCACATATTGTGCCTCTTACCGCTTTATTTAGCCATAGTGGTTTCCTCCTATTTCTAGCATGCTTATTCCCATAGGGTATATATTGTGGACAGGTCCTATTCAGGATGCTAATAAACGTCTCCCATTTGCTTTGTGTACTTTTATGTCTCAGGACATTGTCGCAGTTTATTGCACCAAGATCATCTCCCAACCGTTGAAAATTTGCCTTCCTGAAGTTTAGTGTCCTTGTGGTCCCTCTACTACACATCTTATTAAAGGATACTTGAAAACGTATTATTTTATGATCACTATTACCCAAGTGATTTCCAACCCGTAAATGTGATATGCGGTCTGGCCTGTTGATTAATATTAGGTCCAGCAGTGCCCCTCTTCTTGTTGGGTCCTGAACCAGTTGTGAAAGATAATTGTCTCTCATAGTTGTCAAAAACCTATTACCTTTGCTGGAACTGCAGGTTTGTGTTCCCCAATGTATTTCAGGGTAGTTGAAGTCCCCCATAATAATGACTTCTCCCTGAGTCACTGCTTCATCTATTTGCTTTATGAGGATATTCTCCTCCACTTCCATTATTGTTGGAGACTTATAGCAAACCCCTATCAGTAATTTATTTTTTCACCCACCCTTTATCTCTACCCTCAGGAACGCTACATTTTCATTAGATTCACCTATATTATCACTTAGGATGGGTTTTAAGGATGATTTTACATATAAACATACACCTCCCCCTCGCTTATTTGTACGGTCATTTCTGAACAGACTATAGCCCTGTAAATTAACAGCCCAGTCATGGCTCTTGTCCACTCATGTCTTGGCTATCCCCACCATGTCATAATTATTTTTCAACAAAATCAATTCGAATTCCTCCATTTTGTTGGTGAGGCTTCTGGCATTAGTGTACATGCACTTTATACATCTCTCTTTACCTCTATTTCTTCCTACTATATTGACTGTTCTAACCCAACCCCCCATGCCACCCCCAATTTTATTACTTGTGCCCAAGTTACTATTTACACTATCGTCCCCTCCTGTACAATGAACACCCTTCCCCACCAATACCTAGTTTAAACACTCCTCCAACCTTCTAGCCATTTTCTCCCCGGCAATGCAAGTATTAATAAAATACAACCAGCAATTCAGTAAGTCCTCCCTTCCAAACTCCCTGAATCCAAAGTCACTGAATCACAAGTCACACACTTACTTCCGTCTGCACTTGCACTCCCGATCATACTCGCTAAGAAAGAAGATTTAAAGGTTTTTTGTTTTTTTTTTTTCCCTTAGCAGAAAATCATCCTACAGCTCAGTGTACTTCCAAAGGACTGAAGCCCCAACAAGCTGCTACTTATACACCCTTAATTATGCACCCCCACCCTTAATTAACCCCTTGTAAGTATAGCTACACCACAGGTTTTAAGTGCAAAGTAGTTAACCCTTTAACTTACAGGTAGTAAAATAAGAAAGTTAAGAAAGCCCAATAAAATTAAAAAGGTAAAAAAAAAGCAGTCAGCAATTCACACAGGTATTTGTTGCAGGATTCCAAATACCTCCTCACTGAATCACAAGTCACACACTTACTTACGCCCGCTCTTGCGCTCCTGATCACACTCAGCTCGTCACATTTGCTAAGAAAGAAGATGTAAAGGTTTTTTTTTTCCCTTAGCAGAAAATCAGCCTACAGCTCAGTGTTCTTCCCAATGTTTTGGAGTTTTACAGGAAATAATAGAGAGGTAGGTCAGTGACCTGTTTAGGTCCACTGGACCGGATAAACTCAAAGCTCATGCAAGCACTCCCATCAATTTAATGCCCCGCCACACATAGATGGGACAAGTATAACTTTCGTGGAGTATTACAGAAATAATAGCGAGGTAGGTAAATGTCCTGTTTAGGCCTTCTGGGCTGGATAAACTCAAAGCTCATGCAAGCGTTCCCATTAATGTTTTGTTCAGCCACACACAGGTGGGACAACTATCAGTTTTGTGGAATATTACTGAAAAAACTAGTCAGGTAGGTCAGTGACTTGCTTAGGCCTAGTGATCCGGGTAAACTTAAAGCTCATGCAAGCGCTCCCATCAATGTTATACCCCGCCACACACAGGTGAGACAACTATTAATTTTGTGGAATATTAGAGAAAAAAATAGTCAAATAGGTCAGTGACCTGTTTAGGCATAGTAGGTTGGATAAACTCAAAGCTCATGCAAGCGCTCCTATCAATGTCATGGCCTGTTACACACAGGTGGGTAAACTGTAGGTTTTGTGGAGTATTACAGGAAGAACTAGTCAGGTAGGTTAGTGACCTGTATAGGCCTAGTGGACAGGGGAGATTGACCAAAAAAGGCTTTTAAGGGCCTCAAAACCAGTTTACGCAAACATTAAGGGAGATGTAGTAATCACTGCTTTTAAGCACCCAAAAATGGTGGATGTGAATACAGCAAATATGTTAATCACTGGTTCGATGGACAAAAAGGTTGAATATTCAGGGGCAGGAGTGTCAGGGATAGGTATTGCAGGGATTCAAAGGGACAATGTGTTTACCGTGCCACAGAAGACACGTAGCCAATAGCTTCAAATTACTTCACATTTATTGGATCCATCCGATGAAGGAGCATAGCAGGCTCTGAAATGCGTCAGATGGATTCAATAAATGTGAAGTAATTTGAAGCTATTGGCTATGTGTCTTCTGTGGCAGCGCGGACCGGTAAACACATTATCCCTTTGAATCCCTGCATTATCTACCACATTGCACGTGGAGGTGTGGGTCCTGCAGCAGTCACCATTACATGTTTCTAATGATGGTTGTGTGCTACACAACCCAATAAGGTGAGCAGTGAATATCACAGCTTCAAAGCCACTCTGCTTTTAAACGATAAAACCCTAGTGCGCTTGCTTCCTTTGCAGTGATTATAGGGATAGGTATTGAGCTCAGATGGCCCTACTTGAGTCAAGCAACAAACAGCAAGGAGACCTCAACAACAGTCTCTATTTTTCAAAAAAAGCACCTGCTCTTTTTGGGCCTCATCGACAAGTTTTAGCGATGCTCTGCTGTGTAAGAAAGAGATGATAGCACATCATCCACGAAAAGAAGTAGACATTTTAGTTTGGCTTGAAGGTGGTATTTGTTCACCAGATGTTTCTGTTAGTTTAGCACCTACTCCACGGACACAAAGATTTTTACCCTTTCCAACAGGCCTATTCCCCTTTCCACCATCAGCAGACCTTTTACCACTCATATTTGAGGGTAACTAATTGGCAACTTTTCTTACCACAGCAGATTCAGGTCAGATGACCATTACACTCAGTGCTGTGTGCAGCTTTGCCCAGGTTATAAATGAAGGTATCATGAATGCAAGACACCAGCCCCAATCACTAGCAACCTCCTTTCTCACAGAGGGAGTGACCACTGGTTGTCCTGCAAACACAATGGGATTCATATAGGGCGCAGTTCACACAGGTTTGCACAGTGTATGCCCAGCCTCTTACATTAGCCCCCATCTCAGTAGGCGGGCTGGTATGGCATTCAACACTGCTACCTACCGGAACAAACGCACCCATATGGCACAGCTACACACAGCAACAAAAAGAGTGCAAGAAAAAAAGACAATGACAGGTGCTGAAATTGTGGAAAATTAGTTAATTTTAAACTATAGCAAATTGTGGGGTGTTGGTTTGTCTTTTGGTTCAAAACACGTAAGCTTGTGAGCCACTACACGGCTCCCCACATGTCACAAGTGCTATCCACTAAATTATCGAAAGTGAGCAAAGGACACAAATAGAAAATACATTTTCTTACCACAGCAGATTCAGGTCAGACGACCATTACACTCAGTGCGGTGTGCAGCTTTGCCCAGGTTATAAATGAAGGCATCATGAATGCAAGACACCAGCTGTGTAGTGGCTCACAAGCTTACGTGTTTTGGACCAAAAGACAAACCAATACCCCTCAATTTGTGATAGTTTAATTGGCAACTTTGTAGTTGTTGGCACAAAAAAAACTATGGATGTAAAACTAGCAGAGCTGAGTGGCCAAGCAGTGGTACTACCCTAAATAGGTTTTGGTAAGTAGGTTTGGGCAAATGAAATACAAAAGTGTTTTCTGCACTGTGTGGCGGTAGATTTCAACAGAACACCGGACCACAGCCACCTAGTCAAACTGTGGTACTACCCTAAATAGGTTTTGGTAAGTAGGTTTGGACAAATACAATACAAAAGTGTTTTTTGTGCTGTGTTGCGGTAGATTTCAACAGAACACTGGACCACAGCTACCTATCCAAACACTGCTGCTAGCCAAAAAGGATTTTGTTGGCTAGATGCAGTAAAAAAAGGCTAGTAAATACAGGAGGTGTACCTTTCTTCAAAACAGTGCTACACTAGTGCCTGGCACACACTGCTACTAGCCCAAAAAAAAAATTGCTTGGCTAGATGCAGTAAAAAAAGGCTAGTAAACACAGGAAGTGTAGCTTTCTTCACAACAGTGCTACACCAGTGCCTGGCACACACTGCTACTAGCCAGAAAGGATTTGCTTGGCTAGATTCAGTAATAAAAGGCTAGTAAGCACAAGAGGTGTCACTTCCTTCACAACAGTGCTACACCAGTGCCTGGCACACACTGCTACTAGCCAAAAAGGATTTGCTTGGCTAGATGCAGTAAAAAAAGGCTAGTAAGCACAGGAGGTGTAGCTTTGTTCAGAACAGTGCTACACCAGTGTCTGGCACACACTGCTGCTAGCCAAAAAGGATTTACTTGGCTACATTTTTCCAGATGCTGTAAAAAAAAAACGCTTGCACAGCGCTGGAACAGTCCTGCCTGGCACACAGTGCTTTTAAGCCCTAAAAAGGGCTGTTCTTGGAAGTAGTCCCTAATATATACATGTAGGACAAACAATGACCATATGTCTTGTTTATGATAGAAAGTACAAATTTTATTACATAAAATCAGAAGTAAAGGAGAGGAGACACTTACAACAGGGATGAACAACCCAAATGGTGGGAAGCTTCCCCTGAGCAGTTAAATGCAAAATATATACAGTGCCTACAAGTAGTATTCAACCCCCTGCAGATTTAGCTGGTTTGATAAGATGCAAATAAGTTAGAGCCTTCAAACTGCAAAAGAGAGTAGGATTTACAGAAGCATAAATCTTACAAACCAAAAAGTTATGTTGCTCAGTTGAATTTTAATAAATTTTAAACATAAAAATGTGGGTCAATTATTATTCAACCCCTAGGTTTAATATTCTGTGGAATAACCCTTGCAATTACAGCTAATAATCATCTTTTATAAGACCTGATCAGGCCGGCACAGGTCTCTGGAGTTATCTTTGCCCACTCCTCCATGCAGATCTTCTCCAAGTTATCTAGGTTCTTTGGGTGTCTCATGTGGACTTTAATCTTGAGCTCCTTCCACAAGTTTTCAATTGGGTTAACATCAGGAGACTGACTAGGCCACTCCAACACCTTGATTTTTTCCCTCTTGAACCAGGCCTTGGTTTTCTTGGCTGTGTGCTTTGGGTCGTTGTCTTGTTGGAAGATGAAATTACGACCCATCATAAGATCCTTGATGGAGGAGCTGAGGTTCTTGGCCAAAATCTCCAGGTAGGCCGTGCTATCCATCTTCCCATGGATGCGGACCAGATGGCCAGGCCCCTTGGCTGAGAAACAGCCCTACAGCATGATGCTGCCACCACCATGCTTGACTGTAGGGATGGTATTCTTGGGGTCGTATGCAGTGCCATCCAGTCTCCAAACGTCACGTGTGTGGTTGGCACCAAAGATCTCGATCTTGGTCTCATCAGACCATAGAACCTTGAACCAGTCTGTCTCAGAGTCCTCCAAGTGATCATGAGCAAACTGTAGACGAGCCTTGACATGACGCTTTGAAAGTAAAGGTACCTTACAGGCTCATCTGGAACGGAGACTATTGCGGTGGAGTACGTTACTTATGGTATTGACTGAAACCAATGTCCCCACTGCCATTAATCTTCCCGGAGCTTCTTCCTTGTTGTCCTTGGGTTAGCCTTGACTCTTCGGACAAGCCTGGCCTCGACACGGGAGGAAACTTTCAAAGGCTGTCCAGGCCATGGAAGGCTAACAGTAGTTCCATAAGCCTTCCACTTCCGGATGATGCTCCCAACAGTGGAGACAGGTAGGCCCAACTCCTTGGAAAGGGTTTTGTACCCCTTGCCAGCCTTGTGACCCTCCACGATCTTGTCTCTGATGGCCTTGGAATGCTCCTTTGTCTTTCCCATGTTGACCATGTATGAGTGCTGTTCACAAGTTTGGGGAGGGTCTTAAATAGTCAGAAAAGGCTGGCAAAAGAGATAATTAATCCACACATGTGAAGCTCATTGTTCTTTGTGCCTGAACTACTTCTTAATACTTTAGGGGGACCAAACAGAATGCTAGTGGTTTGAGGGGTTGAATAATAAATGACCCTCTGAATTAACTTTTAACGCTTTAAAAAAAAAAAAAAAAAATTTTTAAATTCTTTTTGGCTGCAGTGCATTTCCCACTTCCAGGCAGATCTACAGTCCAAATGTCACAATGCCAAGTTAATTCCGCATGTGTCAACCAGCTAAATCAACTAGAGGGTTGAATACTACTTGTAGGCACTGTATGTACAATTACAGAGTTAGGATTATGTTATGGTTAACATAGAGCAGGGCGGGTATAAGCGGTGATGTCACTGCAAGGGGCGGGGCTAAACAGACATTTTGTAGAAAAAAAAACCCAAAAACTATGTCTTATGCTGCAGACAGGGAGAGAATGATTGGCAGCGGTGGGCAGATTACACATTCAGGGGGTGTGAATCTGCCCTTTGGCTGCAGCCCCAAGCCACCTCCTTTATGGCTGGACGATGTAAGTTTTCTAAGTGTATTATCTCAGGGTACAGGGCTGCTCAAGTGCTGGGGGACCCCTTGTCTGGATGCTGCAGACATGCTGCATCCAGTGCTGTAATTAGATCACCATGCCTGGTTTGGTGACAGGTCCTCTTTAACCCCTTCATGACCAAGAATGTGTATATACATCCTTGGCCATGTCCCTCCCTCTTATGCGAGCTCAAACGCTGAGCTTGCATCATCTTCCACACTTCTTAGCTGATTTGATCAGTTGAGATGTGAAGTTAACAGCACCGATTTGATCAATGATTGGATCAGTGCTGTTAAACCTTTAGATTGCGCTGTCAGTGATCCAAAGCACCGTGTCAGGGATCGCGCCGTTCCCCAGCATATTGTAGGTTCCATGATGCGACTACAGGACATCTACTGTTACCTTGACAGCATGGGGTCCTGTGATGACCCCGGATGCTTTCAGCTATCACTTCCTGCCAGCAATCCCCAAGTGACGTCACCGGCAGAAAGTGATGATTACTCCTGTGTTCAGATGTGCAGCAACTCATCTGTACACAGGAGAAACGATTGGTGTGTGCAGCACTGAGGCCCTCTAGTGAGCCAAGTAAAATTAAGAAAATATAAAAAAAGATTTAAAAATATGAAAAAAACCTACAAAAGTTCAAATCATCCCCCTTTTGGACATTGAAAATGAAGCTATTAAAAAAATTAAAATAATACATACATTTTGTATCAACGCATTCAGAAATGCCCAATCTATCAAAAAAAAAATCAATGAATCAGCTCTGTAAACTGTGTAATGGAAAAAAAGTCACAAAAAATTACATTGTTTGGTCGCTGCAACATTGCAATAAAATGAAATAATGGTCGATCAAAACATCACATCTACCTAAAAATGGTATCATTAGAAACATCAGCTGAAGATGCAAAGAATAAGCATCACACAGCCCCAGATCCTGGAAAATGAGAAAGCTTCAGTTCACGGAAAATGGCGTCAAAATCACAATTCTTTTTCTGTAAAAATGTCTGCATTTTTTTCACCACTTAGATAACAGTAAAAGTATACATGTTTGGTATCTACAAACCCATACCAACCTGATTCATCACACCAACAAGTCAGTTTTACAATATAGTGAAAATGATGAATAAAAGACCCAAGAAACAAATGTGTAATTGCACTTTCTTGCAATTTCACCACACTTGGAATTTTTATCCTGCTTTCCACTAAACTATATGGTAAAATAAATTATTCTATATAAAAGTTCAACTCATCCTGCAAAAACAACCTCTCACATTTCTGTATTGATGGAAAAATATAAATATTTGGCTCTTGGAAGAAGAGGAGAAGAAAACAAAAAAAATAGAAAATCACTAGGTGGTAAAGGGGTTAAATCTAAGAGCCCTAAGCATTGTCTTATACACACCTCTGACACCATCATACTTTTGTATTGTGCTCTGGTCAGTCTGCAGCGAAAAGTGACAGCTGGCAGCTCCAATGTTTCATGAATGGTTGCGGAGGTCTCTTTTCATTACATGTCTATGGCCTTGTTCACACGTATCAGCTTTTTTGGCATTCTCTGCGTTTTTTAGCTGTTTATAAAAAACGCACATGCGTTAACGCATGGTGCACTTAAGTGTACATGCGGTTTTTAACAACCCAATGCGTTTTTTTTCACCATTCCAAAAAACACTGCATGCAGCGTTTTTTCAGTGCTGTAAAAAAAATGCATGGGCTGTTTAAAAAACGCATGCTTTTTTTTAACATGGGGCCCTATGGGAAACGCATGCATTAACGCATGGCACATATGGGCACCTGCGTTAACGCATGCGTTAACGTATATGCGTTTTTAATGAAAAAATGACTAAGTCCAAACACTTCTCAAAAACATTCAGAACCACAGGGGACACTATTTGGCACCCTTAGAAAAACTGATCAGTTTTTCTAAGGGCTAAATAAACACATTGGTATGTGTGAACAAGGCCTTTAAGAGTTTTCTTCTGACTCTCATAGAGATGCATTGAGCACCTGCGATGCAACTTCTGACTTCTGGACAGGCAGAAATTACAGGCACAAGATGGCGCTGCAGGACAAAAAAGGCATCATTTAACTATGAATATGCTGAAAGGTGAGTATAATACGGGGTTAGGGAGCTTACATTTAAAGCATCACTACAGCAGTGAAAAAAAACAGTTGTATATGTGTTTTATGCTTTTCAATACTGATAATAAACTTATTTTGTATAGAATATTTGTCTGCTCTTGTAATTGCTCAATTTTATAGTACCTATGAACACAAACTTGCACTACATTGTACAGCTACAAGCTTTGATGAATCAGGATCAGCTAGTTAGAGATAGGATGTAGCCACAATGCACTTAATTCATTCTTCCTACTAAATTATGCAAATCCTTTTTTAGGAAGTTGAAAACTTATGAATGATTTTGTGGTGTTGGATTGTAAATACACATTGGCTGTGCGGAAAGGGAAAGAACTAGCTAAGACTTTTTTAAAGCTCTTGATATTCGAAGTGTATACTCAGTCAATGCTTTGCTTAATCACCTCCCCTCCCCCCTCGGAGATTCGTATACTATTGAGTCCTTTTCAAAAAGCCATTGAAGGCATAATCCTCCATAACGTTAAAAATACCATAAATATTTGTATGTGTAACAGCAAATCAATGCTTTGTTAACGCAATGGTCTTTGGTTACTATAGCAACTCACGCCCCAGGAAAAGAAAAGGATTTTTAACTCATTAGCTGTCGGTAGTAGAGTCTTGTCAGGATTTAATGCAATCTCTTCTGAGCCAGAGGGTTACATGTTAGTGTAGTATGTGCACTTTGTAGAAGCAGATTAGAAACATCTAATACTTTCTTTGTCCTTTTTTCCTTCTTCCATAACTTGAATGACACAGAACCCTTGACCTCAGCTAAAATCAGGTTAACCCCTGGCGCCTTAAAATGAATCGTATTAGATTATAACACTCATCTGGGAGTTTGCTGTATTTCAACAGCAATGTAGTAATTTCAGAGAATGAACTTGTTTAACGAGAACTGTTACAGTCAACATCCCGTTATATGACGGCTTATGCGGTATACTGCAATATTGTAGCTGGGAATATTTCCCTAGTACAACCTTTTCTACAACATATCTTTCCCAGTTAAGAAATATTTTTCAGAATACATTGAGAAAGATAGGTTTGACAGATTGTATTAAAATATGAAAGATCAGTTAATTTCTTTAAATTCTCTTTCATATTATTTAATAATATTACTATTATATAATCTAGAACGCCTATATTTTAAGTGCGAGTTGTCACTTCAGTAAGGAAATGGAAAACTCTAATGCCACCCAATAAGTGTAGCAATCCTTGTAGTCATAATGAACTCTTTAACAAGCCTTTTAATAGGACTTAGGATTCGAGCCAGATCAGAACCCCAAACTGCAGACGCTGCATTTCAGGGTGATCGCCCCCTCATCAGTTCAGTATGTGGGAATTCTAATCTAGCTCTAAGAGAGGCTGAGATGAAGTCTGGAGAACTAGCGTTCTACCTTATGGAGAGGAATCTACCATAAGGAGAGAGATAAGCTGATAAGGAGACTTATAGCTCCAACGCTCCTCTGGGAAATATGCAAATTGTCACTTCAGTGAGGAAGTGGACAACTCTAATGCCACCCAATGAGGGTAGCAATCCTTGAAGTCATAATGAATTTTTTAACAAGCCTTTTAATATGACTTAGGATTTGTGCCAGATCAGAACACCAAACTGCAGATGCTGCGTTTCGAGGTTTCAATGCAATTTTATTATGCAAAAGGTACAATACAGAGAAAATTAAACAATATGTACAGAGACTGTTGTATAAAATTCATAAAATACATGTCTTCAGAAAAAAGCATGGAATACAATAAATACATAAAATAGGTGCATAGAATAATGATAAAAAAAAAATTACACCATTGCATTCCACATTGGCAAACCCCAAATTGAAGTTGCCTCTTTCACGCCATACAATTTGACATCTCTCTGATAATAGATATACATTTCACTCAGGGCAATTTTAATACAGGTGTTTGGGGTAATTACATCACGTTTAAAAATTAAAATGTTCCTGACTTTCCACATGGCATTTTTAAAACAATTGATAATCAATTCTATACTGTTTCAAATTTGGACAGCTAAAAAGACCATAAAACACATAAAAATGTTTAAAATCCTTCATGCCACAGGCCCATTTTAGCAGCGGGCCTACCTTCCTCCAGACCTTCTGTGTGTAGGGGCAGTTCCAGAAGAGGTGTAAAACTGACTCGCTATCAGAGCATGTGTCCCTTGGACACTTGGCTCTCGCCACCAGTCCTCGCCTGTGCTGGAACTCTCTGGTAGGGAGGCACTGGTGGACGATCGCCCAGGCAAGGTCCTTGTGTATGTTCGCCAGGAACTTCCCATACACATTGCGCCACACCATCTTGGACCTTACCTGTGAAAAATTGGAAACTTGGATTGTCTCTTCAGTTTTCCTGCAGATCATAGATACCTTGCTCTGATCCCCCAGCACATCAGGTTCTATCTCTTGGAGGCGAAGAGTCTGATCATTTTTTCCAGGACCACATAGTGCTTATGGGGACAGAGGAGCACAGGAGAACGTAGCTTGATCGGGACCCATCTTTTAAAAATCATGCCTGCTGCGTATTTTAAAAAATAACTAAAAATGCCATTGGAGTTGACCAGTTTAAAACAGAAACAGAAATACTTTATATAAAATAAGATAAAAAAGTCAGGAACATCTCTCCCCCCATTAGTTTTGCATCTGCACATCAATTTACGTTTCAACTTTTCCATTTTTGAACCCCATAAAAACATAAAAACAATTCTGGTCACTTTTTTGATTTGTAAATTAGAAGGAGGGAATAGCATTGCCACATATAACATAATAGGAATAAGAACAGCTTTTCCAATTAAAATTTTCCCTTCCATACTCAGTTTTCTCAGGTTCCAAAAAAAATTTTCTTTTCCATTGTAGTTACTACTATTTCCCAATTGGGGTTCCCTTCATTAGCTTGATTAAAAACAATTGTAATCTGGTTTCTTTGTATGTTTAATCCCGGGGTAAGGGAGGAGTCCCAGGAGCCTATGTTAAAACAATCATATTTGTCTATGTTTAGTTTAAAACTGGAGGCCTCGCAAAAAAGACTGGGTGTCACGCAGAGTTCTTCTCAGAGACCCGGAGTCTGTGCATAGGATGGTCACATCGTCCATATAACTAAGGACTTTGATGTCATTACCCATCCCTCCAGGTATAGGTACGCCTCGGATGATTTTATCTTTCCTGAGGATGATAAAGTGAAGCGAGGATAATGGGCACCCTTGTTTAACCCCAGATAAAAGAGGGACTCTTCCTGTTAAAACCCATTTACTGATATTTGACTAAAGCAAGAATCATATAAAAGCATAATGCGGGTTAAAATCTTATCTGGCACTGCCATCTTCTTTAAAACCCTAAAAAGGAACTCATGGGACACCCTGTCAAAAGCTTTTTCAAAATCTAGAGATAAAATTGCGAGGCCTTGCCCTCTTTCTTTATAATACCATATGACATCTCTGATAATATTAAGATATTCGGCTATAGACCTCCCCGGGACTCCACATGCTTGGTTGGGATGGATTATTTTTGCAATAAAAGGTTTAAAACTGATGGCAATCAATTTACCGTATATACTCGCGTATAAGCCGAGTTTTTCAGCCCACAAATTGGGCTGAAAAGTTACCCCCTCGGCTTATACGCGAGTCACTATACGGGCGCCCCCCCCAGAGGTATACAGGCCCCCCCATCAGTATACAGGCCCCCCCAGGCTCGGGAAACCTGTAAAGGAAGATGATTATACTTATCGCTGTCCGGCTGCCGTCCCCGCTCTGCATCGCGCTCCTCCATCTGCATCGCGCTCCTCCATCTTCCGGGTTCCTGTCGGCGCCGAGAATGACGTCATTGTCGGCGCAGAACACAGGAAGTCGGAAGCCGGAAGATGGAGGAGCGCGATGCAGATGGAGGAGCGCGATGCAGAGCGGGGACGGCAGCCGGACAGCGATAAGTATAATCATCTTCCTTTACAGGTTTCCCGAGCCTGGGGGGGGGCCTGTATACCTCGGGCTGCTGCTGTATATACCCTGGGGTGGCCTGTATACCTCGGGCTGCTGCTGTATATACCCTGGGGGGGCCTGTATACCTCGGGCTGCTGCTGTATATACCCTGGGGGGGCCTGTATACCTCGGGCTGCTACTGTATATACCCTGGGGGGGCCTGTATACCTCGGGCTGCTTCTGTATATAGCCTGGGGGGGCCTGTATACCTCGGGCTGCTGCTGTATATAGCCTGGGGGGGCCTGTATACCTCGGGCTGCTGCTGTATATAGCCTGGGGGGCCTGTATACCTCGGGCTGCTGCTGTATATACCATGGGGCTGCTGCTGTATATACCATGGGGCTGCTGCAGTATATACCATGGGGCTGCTGCAGTATATACCATGGGGCTGTTGCTGTATATACCATGGGGCTGTTGCTGTATATACCATGGGGCTGCTGCTGTATATACCATGGGGCTGCTGCTGTATATACCATGGGGCTGTTGCTGTAGATACCATGGGGCTGCTGCTGTATATACCATGGGGCTGCTGCTGTATATACCCTGGGGCTGCTGCTGTATATAACCTGGGGGGGCCTGTATACCTCGGGCTGCTGCTGTATATAGCCTGGGGGGGCCTGTATACCTCGGGCTGCTGCTGTATATAGCCTGGGGAGGGCCTGTATACCTCGGCCTGCTGCTGTATATACCATGGGGCTGCTGCTGTATATTCCATGGGGCTGCTGCTGTATATACCATGGGGCTGCTGCTGTATATACCATGGGGCTGTTGCTGTATATACCATGGGGCTGTTGCTGTATATACCATGGGGCTGCTGCTGTTTATACCATGGGGCTGTTGCTGTATATACCATGGGGCTGCTGCTGTATATACCCTGGGGCTGCTGCTGTATATACCCTGGGGCTGCTGCTGCTGTATATACCCCTGGGGCTGCTGCTGCTGTATATAACCCTGGGAAGGCTGCTGTAACACTGCTGGGGCCTGTATATACTACTGGGGAGGCTGCTGTATACCACACTGTTGGGGGCTGTATACTACCACTGGGGAGGCCTGTATACCATCGGGGGGGCCTGTATACCACACTGCTGGGGGCTGTATACCTGTGCTGGGGTCCACCCTCGGCTTATACACGAGTCAATAGTTTTTCCCAGATTTTGGGGGCAAAAGTAGGGGGGTCGGCTTATACACGGGTCGGCTTATACACGAGTATATACGGTAGCTAAAATCTTATAATCAATATTTAAAAGTGTGATAGAGTGCCAATTTTTAAGTTGGGTTTTATCTCCTTTTCTTATAAATTACTAGTAAAAAGCGCGGTGAAATGAATTGTATGTATAGAGGCGGCTGTGTGGGTGGCAGAGTATAGAGGCGGCTCTGTGGGTAGCAGAGTATAGAGGTGGCTCTGTGGGTAGCAGAGTATAGAGGCGGCTCTGTGGGTAGCAGAGTATAGAGGCGGCTGGAGGTCCGGGTGGAGGGGTGAGGAGAGGTGGGGGCTGGAGGGGTGAGGAGAGGTGGGGGCTGGAGGGGTGAGGAGAGGTGCGGGCTGGAGGGGTGAGGAGAGGTGGGGGCTGGAGGGGTGAGTAGAGGTGGGGGCTGGAGGGGTGAGGATAGGTGGGGGCTGGAGGGGTGAGGGGAGGTGCGGGCTGGAGGGGTGAGGAGAGGTGGGGGCTGGAGAGGTGAGGAGAGGTCGTGGCATACTTAATCATTATGGTGACAGTGGGGGGATTGCAGGGGGGCCAAATTGGCATAGCTAGTGTGCTTCCACTGCAGGCCGTTCTGTATTGGAGCAGAGGGTGTTCATAGTGCGCTCCAGTCCCCCGTCCACACTGCTCTCTCACCTCCACTCCTGTGCGCCTGCAGCAAGGCATGGGACGGCTCTCCCGGAGGGTGGGCTCAGGCGCCTCCCGGCGACAGTTCCGCTGCTGTGCCTGGGCGCAGGGCAGCCTGAGAGAAGTGAGGCTGCGCCTGCAGCAAGGCACTGGCCGCCTCTCCTGGAGGGTGGGCTCGGGCGGCTCCCGGCGACACTTCCGCCGCTGTGGCTGCGCTCAGGGCAGCCTGAGAGAGGTGAGGCTGGTGAGAAGTGTTATCAGCGCTCACCGCCATACGTGTTTGTGGCACCCCAAGGGTTAATGTGCCACAGAAACATCAACACAGGTTTACTCCCCACACAACACTACACTAGAAAGTGGTAGGAGTTTAGGTGGAACCTGCACTAGTGGGAGGAGCTAAGTTGTTTACCACACAGCAGGAGTGACAGTTAGTTCAGTTTGAGTCTGGAGCAGGAGCAGAGTCAAGTAGAAGGAGAGGTCTGAGGAGAGGAGACAGAGGAACAGAGGAACATACCCGGGATAAAGAGTTACCCCAAAAACTTAACCCCGGGGAGGCGCTTAAGACGGATACCGGATCCGAGGCTGTGCCTGAGACAGACAGGACAGTAAACACCGGCATAGTGAAGGTCCACCATCTTCACAGCACCATAGCAAAGCAACACGGAGGGGTCAGTGACACAAAGGACTCAAGTTGCCCAGCATATTGGTACCCGTGAGCAGAGACAGGGCCAGTAGTACAGCTACAAGCAGCAGCAGGGCCACACACAGCGCTGAAGTAGGAAGTCAAGGACCCGGTCAGGGTGGGAGCAACCTGGTACAGACTCCGTGGACAATATTGTGTTATACCATCTGCAAGTAAAGACTTGGAAAACAACAGAAACCGTGAGTGTGTGTGATCCTTATACTGAAGCCCCACTTGCCCTCATATACTGCGATTACCTCTACTCTCATCATCTCTACTGCTACCCCAACTCTCCTGCAGCATCAATAACTATCCTCACAGACTTTAACTACTATCATCACTGCCCCGGGGAACCCAGTTCTGCCCACAGGAACTATTCTACCCAAGCTGCTATCCCATCATCCCCGGAGGTTCTGCAGCAGCGGCGGCCCCATTACTGGCCGCATATAGTGGGTGGCGTCACGAGTGACAAATCCCCTGTAAATAACCCCCCATTTTATTGTGCGGGCCCGGGACACGGTCCGGACCAGGACTGCCGTGACATCCCCCAGCAGTACCCCGGTCTGGCACCGAGTACCCCGTCCCAGTGCGCTCCACAACCTGGCGTCACGAACAGGATCTACCGTGCCCTTTACCGGGCATTGTGTGCCGTGATTAATGACTGTTTTAAATCTGCTGCCATTGCTGGGCGTGCGGCAAGCTGAATTGTAACTGCGCCACAGATACTGTAAATTTCAGAATCCGCCATTGCAGAGCGCGCGACGCGCGGGAAGAAAAAACGCTCACCGCTCTGACGTCATCCGGAAGGGAAGAGAATCCCTGGTGCGCAGCGGAATCTTTGTTAGACATCCAGACGGAAGCGGAAGACGGAGGGCGGATATTAACTAAGGGGGACCAAGATGTCGCAGCCCAATGCACAAGGCGGCGACGGAGCAGCCGGTGGAGCTGCAGCGCCGGACCCAGCGATAGTACCCGGCGGTGCAGCGGCGCAAGGAACAGCACCCATAATGACATCCTGATGCCGTATAATCCAGGGGCAATGTGGCTGCCCCAATACTCTGGTGAGCCTAATACATTAACTGACTTTATGCAAAAGATAAAAGAGTATTATGTGATGTACCCCCTCACTGAAGCCCAGCGTGTAGGAATGATAATGGGACAATTAACGGGCAATGCACGGCGTGAGGTTGCGTCCTGGCTGGACACAGATAAGGACACTGTAGAGCATCTAGCAGCCAGACTGAAAGCAACGTTTGAATCTGCTGCTGATACCCGGGCTAAGATGAGGTTCTTTGCATGCAACCAGAAACCTGAACAGAGTGCCAGAGACTTTGCCTTGAACCTGCAGGAAGCACTCAGAGCCCTTAAACTGGCAGAACCTGCTTTAACCCCGGGAGCTGATAAAATGTTATTTGACCAATTCATAGAGGGCCTCCATTCCCCTTCCCACCGAGGACAGTTAAGCATGATACTGCTGCAGAACCCTGACATGACATTTACTGAGTTGAAAGATAGAGCTATCTGTTTGCAGCAGCTGGAAGAGCCACGGGAGCTACCAACTGTCCTTGACACTGCAGCAGCACCTCAGCAGCCAGCAGCGCCAGCGACATCTGCCATGTCAGCAACTGCTGCTGAGACTGGAGAACTAATTTCTAATGCCGCAATCAATCAAAAGCTAGATGCCCTGACAGACACCGTGATCTCCATGGCCAAGGTCATCAAGGAACTGCGAGAGTCAAAGCCTGCACCCAAGACCAAGTCGGCGACCATCAGAGAGGATGTCCAGTGGACGAGGCCCAGAAGATATCCAGCAGCAAGAGGACGACCCAGCGATCGCTACCAACCAGATGGACAGCCCATTTGCCGTCGTTGCCAGAAACCAGGCCATCTTGCTCGTGAGTGTCCTTTAAACGACGATTCCCTGGGCAGGCGGGCCGCTCCCCAGGAATGAACACTCAAGGCCCCTCAGCTTGGTATGACAGATTCGTGGGAGGAAAACCGGTGATCCCTATTGTGTTGGATGGCATTCCCTTTAGTGCCTTGCTGGATACCGGGTCCCAGATAACATCCATCCCACATGTTCTTTATAAAAGTTACTGGGCTGATTCAGACATTACTAATGCGCCAGATGACTAACTTTGAGGTATGGGCTAGTAATGGACAGTTAATACCAAAGGTTGGGTTTAGAGAGATGAATATTCAGGTTGGGAAGGTAGAATTGCAGAACCAGGGTGTTATAATCATCGACGTTAACCGGCGAGAAAGTGAACCCGTGATGCTGATAGGAATGAATGTAATTGAGAAATGTTTTTCCGAAGTGTTAAGTGTTTTGCAGCAAATCGCCGAGACTGCCGGAACTGGACAACAGAGGCTTCTGCACAAAGAGATCAAAGCTCTGATGTTGAAGCAACAAGTAGAAATCTCCGGAGGTGAGATCGGCAGTGTACAAGTAAGTGATCTAATACCCATTGTAATTCCTCCCAAAACTGAAATGTTGGTCTGGTGTAGAGCTGCAATAGTCATTAAGGGGCAAGACTATCAAGCCCTGGTAGAACCCGTGTACTCAGACAGCAGACCCACCATACTCACAGCGAGAGGAGTAGATGACGTACACAGGGGAAGAGTGCCATTACGCCTATTAAACTGCGGAGAAGATGAAGTCACATTACCTAAGTATGCTACCATGGCTAAGTTGTACACGGTTGATAACAATAACATCACAGCCGCCGAGCCCTTGAACCCGTCATGTCAGGCGGATGACAATGGCTCAGAGGAGAAGCTGGAGGATTGGTGCCAAAAGTTGCATGTAGGTACCAGTTCTACACCTCCCCGTCACAAGCATGGAGTATACCGGGTAGTGAAGGAATATGAACAAATATTCAGTAAATACCCGTTAGACTTTGGGCAGATTAAAGGGGTAGAGCGCACTATACCCACAGGTAACCATCAGCCTATAAAAGAGAGGTATAGACCTTTACCACCAGCTCACTACCAAACCACCAAAGACATGCTCAGAGCGATGAAATCTGCAGGGGTAATAAGAGACAGTTGTAGCCCCTGGGCAGCACCTCTAGTGTTAGTTAAAAAGAAGGATGGGACCATGAGAATGTGCGTAGATTATCGGCAGATTAATCGCATCACACATAAGGACGCATACCCATTGCCTAAGATTGAGGAGTCATTAGCTGCACTAAAATCTACTAACTACTTTTCCACCCTTGATCTGACTAGTGGGTACTGGCAGGTTCCTGTGGCCGAGGCCGACAAGGAGAAGACAGCGTTTACTACGCCGATGGGCCTCTGTGAGTTTAATTGTATGCCGTTCGGACTCTGCAACGCACCCGGGACCTTCCAACGTCTGATGGAGAGCTGCTTAGGACACAAGAACTTTGAAACTGTCCTTCTGTACTTAGATGACGTCATAGTCTATTCCAAGACGTATGAGCAACATCTACAAGATCTGGCAGAAGTGTTCGAATCCCTATCGAAATATGGCATGAAGATCAAGCCATCCAAGTGTCACCTTCTCAAACCAAAGGTACAGTACCTGGGACACGTCGTGAGTTCAGAGGGAGTAGCACCGGATCCTGATAAAGTCACAGTGATAAGGGATTGGCCAAGACCTACAAACGTGAAAGAAGTGAGGCAATTCCTGGGCCTGGTAGGCTATTATAGAAGATTTATCAGAGGATTCACGATGCTAGCAGCTCCTCTGCAAGACATTCTAGTAGGACGATCAAAGAAGACTTCATCCTGTAATTTCCTGACACGGTGGGATGAGGAAAGAGAAGATTCCTTCAATAAGCTGAAAAGTGCACTGACGGGACAAGAGATCCTGGCATACCCTGATTACCATCAACCCTGGCATACCCTGATCAGAATGCCCCAGCTGAAGCTATACAGCTATGGAAAGATAGAGGCAAGTTGTTTCTACATCAAGGAAAGCTCTGCAGAACGTATACCAATCCTAAAACGCATGAGCTAGTCTGGCAGATTATCGTGCCCAAGAGAGCCACTCAAATGGTCTTAGAAGCTTATCATGATGGTGCAGGTCATTTTGGATGGAAGAAGTTAGAAGCGATCCTGAGAGAAAGATTTTATTGGGTTGGCATGAGAAAATCCATTGAACTATGGTGCAGAAGATGTGCCGCATGCAACCTCAGAAGGAAGGATCCACAGAAAGCTCAGCTTCAACCAATAGTAATCAAGCAGCCACTCGAGCTAGTCGCATTAGATCACGTCAAGTTGTCACCAAGCCGGTCAGGCTATGTCTATGCCTTAACCATCGTGGACCATTACTCACACTTCTTAGTGGTGGTACCAGTCAAAGATCTGACAGCGAAGACGGCAGCAAAAGCATTCCAGACGCATTTCTGTAGACCACATGGTTACCCAGAACAAGTCCTTGCAGACCAAGGTCCAGCTTTTGAATCAGAACTATTCAAGGATGCAATATGTACGGTTGTAAGAAGATTCACACAACAACGTATCATCCTCAAACAAATGGTTTATGCGAGAAAATGAATCATATTGTAATTGAACTGTTAAAGACTTTACCAGAATCAGAAAGAAACCAGTGGCCATATAAATTACCTGACTTGGTAGACTTATACAACCATGTCCCCGTGAGTTCTACAAACTGCACTCCAGCGTATCTTATGTGTGCAAGACCCGGTAAATTACCAATTGATCTAGAAATGGGAATCATAAAACCAGATACAGAAGTAGAAGAAGAATCAGATTGGGATACCCAACGTCAGAAACAATATCAACAAGTTCAAGAATGTGTAGAGAGAAATCTTCAGCAAGCAAGAGCAAGACAAGAGAAAACTTTTAACAAACATGCTCAAGCAATGCCATTACAAGAAGGTGATCAAGTTCTCAAGAGACGCACTGACAAACTGGATAATCAGTGGGAAACCGTCCCATACACAGTCTTACCATCTAACTTAGACAATGTTAAAACCTGTTTGATAAGCAAAGATAAAGGAAAAATGTCACAAGTCGTATCTCGTGATCAGCTAAAATTGTGTCCTGAAACACTGAAGACACCTGAAGTAACAGAACCCGTACAGGTCCAACCTATTAAAGAAAAAGAAGAAGTATTCCACACGGTACTAGGAGATTTCCCTAAAACATGGCCAATTACCATGGAGCAGTTGTCGTACCAATGATTGCATTCCCTTCAAAGGTGGAACCAACACCAGAACCTGTGTTACCAGAACCCGTGTTACCTGAAGAAGTCCCAAGACCTGAAGAACTGGAAGTAGAACCTGTTGAGGAAGAATCAATTCCTGGTCCCAGTGAGCTTGCCAGTCCTACAGTCAGATCTTCATCTAACATAGTACCAAACACTACAAATAGGTACATGCCTACCAGCACCAATAGGCTACATGCAAGTAGTATACCTGTTTTACGCAGATCAGAGCATAGTACCAGAGGTCAGTTACCAGCTAGGTACAGGGATTAAAAGGTCAAGTTAACTGTAAAATATAAATATGTTTGTGTAAATATAAATTGAACCCGGTAAACAAATGTACATAGTTAATACAACGTTAAAAAAGCCCAGTACCTACAGAGACTATCCTGTATGAACTTCTTGCATATTCTTCAAACTTTTTCCTTTTATTTTATTTTTATGGACCATACTACCACGGTCTGGTTGTGGTATAAACTTCCTAGTATACATTCATCAGCCAGGAGGCAAAAGACTAAAGCCCCGGAAGGACTGCTTTTTGAATTTTTGGACTGTTTTTGAAGTTTAGTGATTTTTGTGATTTTTACTTTTAAGTCTTTGTAAATATTAATTGTATTAATTGTTTGTTTCTTTATTGTTCCACAGTCCCGGAGTACTGTCTTTAACTAAGAGGGAAATGTGGCACCCCAAGGGTTAATGTGCCACAGAAACATCAACACAGGTTTACTCCCCACACAACACTACACTAGAAAGTGGTAGGAGTTTAGGTGGAACCTGCACTAGTGGGAGGAGCTAAGTTGTTTACCACACAGCAGGAGTGACAGTTAGTTCAGTTTGAGTCTGGAGCAGGAGCAGAGTCAAGTAGAAGGAGAGGTCTGAGGAGAGGAGACAGAGGAACAGAGGAACATACCCGGGATAAAGAGTTACCCCAAAAACTTGACCCCGGGGAGGCGCTTAAGACGGATACCGGATCCGAGGCTGTGCCTGAGACAGGCATAGTGAAGGTCCACCATCTTCACAGCACCATAGCAAAGCAACACGGAGGGGTCAGTGACACAGAGGACTCAGGTTGCCCAGCATATTGGTACCCGTGAGCAGAGACTGGGCCAGCAGTACAGCTACAAGCAGCAGCAGGGCCACACACAGCGCTGAAGTAGGAAGCCAAGGACCCGGTCAGGGTGGGAGCAACCTGGTACAGACTCCGTGGACAATATTGTGTTATACCATATGCAAGTAAAGACTTGGAAAACAACAGAAACCGTGAGTGTGTGTGATCCTTATACTGAAGCCCCACTTGCCCTCATATACTGCGATTACCTCTACTCTCATCATCTCTACTGCTACCCCTACTCTCCTGCAGCATCAATAACTATCCTCACAGACTTTAACTACTATCATCACTGCCCCGGGGAACCCAGTTCTGCCCACAGGAACTATTCTACCCAAGCTGCTATCCCATCATCCCCGGAGGTTCTGCAGCAGCGGCGGCCCCATTACTGGCCGCATATAGTGGGTGGCGTCACGAGTGACAAATCCCCTGTAAATAACCCCCCATTTTATTGTGCGGGCCCGGGACACGGTCCGGACCAGGACCGCCGTGACATCCCCCAGCAGTACCCCGGTCCGGCACCGAGTACCCTGTCCCAGTGGGCTCCACATGTTCCGCTGGTGTGGTGTGGGGCGGGATCCGCCATCTTGGTAGCGTGAATTAGGGCCGGGGGTGTGGCAGAACTCCTGATAGTCATAGGGAACGTCGGTGTGAGGTAGTGCGGCTGCGGCTCGCGATGACGCTACGCGTCATCGCTCGCAGTGCCGCAAAGCATTTTGGGATTCGGCTACAACGCCCGAATCCCAAACTGCCGATTATTATAAATTAAGGAAACCAGCCCCATCCTCCAAGATTGTGGCAAACTATTAGTGTGAAAAGTTTCTTTGAATAATAAAAACATATCTTCTTTTAAAATCCGCCAAACAGTTAGATAAAATTCTTTTGGTAAGCCATCCTCCCATGAGCCTTCCCCTTAGAATAACTTTTAAAAGCAAATAAAAGTTCCTCCATAGTAAGATCACGGGTTAAAACTTCCTGGTCTAAAAGATCTAGCTTAAAATCAAGGGAATTAAGAGCAAATTCAATAAAAGACTGGTCAATTACTTTAGTATTAAAAAGAAGTTGATAAAAATGAAAAGTCTTCTCTAACATGCCCTCAGTACAGCTTTCCCTTCAATGTTTAAAATCACATCCCTTCTACCCATCACCTTTTTGAAGAAGAACCGTGAGCACTTCTCTCCTTCCTCCAGGTGCTGTACATGGGAGTTAAAAATTACTTTTTTATCTTTCTCATCTATAGCATGTTTTATTTCATATTTAACATTTATAATATCATCACCAACATCAATACCAATTTATTTCAACTTTAACAGAGTATTTAATCTCATATTAAGAGTATAATACCATTCCTTCTTTTGTTTAGCTTTCCTCTTACTCGCCTCAATAAAAAATAATTTAATTTTTGCTTTAATACCCTCCCACCAACTTAGCATAGACATCTGAGGGTCTCTTTTGGATTGTCAATGTTGGTAGGTGCGTACAAAATATTCTCGAATCTCAGGATCTTCTAGGAGGGAGACATTTAGTCTCCAGGGACCACGTGAAACTCTCTGCCCTTCCTTCGGTTCTAATTGCGCAGATAAAAGTTTATGGTCAGAGAAGACGTTGGATTAAACAGCACATTTAAAAGGCTTAAAAACAACAGAGGCAAAGATAAAATCAATCCTGAAGGACACTCTTCCATTGGACCATATGGTGCCTACATCCCCTGGCAAGAGTTCCGTAGAGCAATGTTTTAACTTAAAATCATCAATAAAATTTTTTAAGAGGTAAGAGGTACGGTCTTTACGTCTTACATCACTACCTTGTCTACAAACAGTTAAAATCCATATATAAAGAAAGAGGCAGCACTCACCAGTATTGTGCAGCAGTGGTCTCTTTAATCCAGCATGTTTATGGATTCATGACAGGGTGCAGGGAGGTGACCACGGAGGGCAGACGACGACGCCGTTTTGCAAAAAATTGCTCCTACGGGTCCGGACCTGTAGAAGCAATTTTTTGCGAAACGGCGTCGTCATCCGCCCTCCTTGGTCACCTCCCTGCACCCTGTCATGAATCCATAAACACGCTGGATAAAAAGACCACTGCTGCACAATACTGGTGAGTGCTGCCTCTTTCTTTATATATCTATTATTGCTTGTGCTGTGGAATAGCACCACCAGGGGAAGAACCTGCCTATAGGGCAATCCGCCCGGAGAATGACGGTTGATATTGCCACTTAGTGCCCTGAAGCCTTACTACTTGAACAGTTAAAATCCCATCCCACTACCAAGACTGTGGCACCAATGCAAAATAATGGTAAAATTTCTAAAAGCTCAGCCCTCTCTTGTCTTCCGGGCGGAGCATAAACATTTAAAATACGTAGTGGGAGTCCATGAAGGTCAAGATGGGTTAAAATAGCTCTACAAGGCGTGAACTCCATAACAGACTGGATTGTGGTGGAATGACCACGACACAGTAGTCCAACTCTGACTGCCTGGCTGTCATTTGCACCACACCATACTGAGAGACCCAGTTTCCAGTCTTTTTTCAGGTATTTATAGTTCATATTGCTCTGTATACCACACTCCTATAATAAAAAGTCAAAGCCTAGAGTCTCCAAATATGAACATAAAGCAGCCCTACGCATAGGGCTCTTGAGGGACCTCACTTTCAGTGAGGCAAATTTAAGAAGGGCTGGCATGTGATGATGACTCAGTGTCAGATGGCATAAAATCTGATAGAACAATTTCTAATTCCCCCTCATTACTCCTCCCAGGGGACTCAAAACCAGCAATATAATCTATATCAGATGGGGTCCAGCACGGGAGCTTCCTCTGTTCATCCTCGGATATCTGCTCCTCTCGGTCTCTTTTCATAGACTGGGTGCTGTCCATCACCACCGGATGCTGGCTTGCAGATGTCATCGCTGTAGTCTCTGCTGTGCATAGTTTGAATTTTTCCATCTCTATTCTTATTGACTGAGGCAGAGGGGTCTCCCACACTGCGAAGCCATAGGAGAATGGCATTTAGGCGCCTAATGACTAAGCCCCTCCCCAAAAGTAGCAAGGGCTCAAAACATGTAAGCAGGAGTCTTACCCAAGACCAAGGAAGGGGGTGCCCCAAGAGCCAAGCCGAAAACCAAGCGAAGACAAAGCCGCCGCTCAGCAATTAAGAAGCGCCCTTATACCTCTGGTCGTCCTGCTGGTAAGACACGATCACTTCCCGTTGTTTGGGGACTAAGCCGACCCACCAATAGCTACAAGGGTGTGAAGTTCCCACAAGTAAGTGAGAACTATCCCCCAAAGTCGACGAGTCAGGTACCCCAGACACCTCATGTTGCCTCGACCAAGTGCAGCAACTGTTAAATCACCACACTTGGTCTCAGCTAAAAGGCTGAGAAGTGAGCAGAACCCCAATCTGCACTTAAGGGTTTTACACCTCATCAGTGCAGTGTGTGGGAGTTCTGATGTGGCTGTATGAGAGGCTAAGAGGAGGTCTAAAGAACTACCTTTTCTACCTTATGGAGAGGAATCTGCCATAAGGAGAGAGATAAGCTGATCAGAGTCTTATAGCCGCAATGCTCCTCTGGGAAATATGCAAATTGTCACTTCAGTGAGGAAGTGGAAAACTCTAATGCCACCCAATATGGGTAGCAAAAAGAGTACTAATATTTTAAGTGTTTAATTTTAATGTGCACAATTGAAAAAATTTGAAAAGTGAAAATTTTGACTCTATCATCATTTTTATGCAGACTTTTAAATCCTAGGTATATAAACTTGGAATGCTGATTGGATAAAGCAGATCAAGTGATGTGGATTTGTGAAATGAGTGAACGTGTTAGCTAAGCATATCAATGCCCTTTATCAGGGTGTACAGAATTATTAGGTAGCTTATTTTCGTCATGGAAGATGGCCCAAAAAAGTGATGTAACTGACTCTTAAAAGTCAAAATTTAATAAAAGTCTTATAGAACAGGCGTGGCCTGCAGTCTAATGTAAGAGACACAAGATTTGTGTGCTCCTGTGCTGTATACCAAGAAACCGGGGAAATTGCATTTTTTGAAGGCGAAAATACCCTCTCAAATCTACTTGATTGATCTAGGAAACCTCAGAGATTATTTTGATCCACTTCTGAACTATCTTGGAGAGATATTCATAACAAAACCTCTCCTCTCAAACTCAAGCATGCTACAGGTCAAGACCCACAGACGTCATTACTGGCTGGAACATCCCCTGTCTCCCTCTCTTCTCCCAACAAGAGAGGCAGAAAAGAACTTCTTACAAGCACAAGACTCTCAAGCTTATCCAGGTGAGCCTACTGTACATTCTCCGGTTTCCAACTGGTAACATTAGTGCCTGCATCAATAAATCATTGTGACAAAGCACAGCAGGAGATCGATCTGAAGAAGATTTTCTACCATCTCCTTTTGATATATTCCTTGTTCCCCCGCCATTGAGGAACTACTTTCCGGCTCCAGAAGCACTTACCAAGCAGTGCTGGCGGAGGGATCTACAGCCACAAAGAAGTCCTGCAGCCAGCTGACAATTGCACTGGTGACATCAGCAAAGGTCTCTAAGCGACAGCTCCTGCAGCAGCTTCCATAGAAAGCAAACCTGCGAGTCTGCACCATACACAAGCCACGCAGACCCAGATCTCAGACAGTAATCAGCGACACAGATAAGAAGAGGATCTTCAATCAAAAAGGGTCGGTGGACCCCCACCGAACACAAGCCTTGCGGACATCAGTTCCAGACAGTTCTCTGCAAATATATCATCAGTGCAGCACTTCAGCGCACAAGCAGGAGAGCACAGTAATTATAACTAAGAGCAGGGCTAGCTCACACAGCTTCCCATGGAGCAGACTCTGCAATTAACTCCCTCAGTGCTGGCCAAAAGCACGGGTATACCTATAACAGGCAGTTTAGCTGTCTCATAGAACAGAATCTCAATAGAGGCAACTGAGACACATTATAATCCACAGATAAAAATTCTTAGAAGCAAAAGTGCTGTATATTTGTCTGCCCAGACTGGAAACTCACAGCAGGCGCCATTTTCAAGTAAGCCTGCTGATCCTCCCCGTCGCTTACAAAGCTCCCTAGGCGCTCTGCTTAGAAGAGGTCCCAACCCTAAACAAGCCTCATCTCCACTGTTTTCTTACCAGTGCAGATTCCCTGCTGGTACCAACCACCACATTATCTTCAGTGCCATCGGCATCGTCCGGTCTACAGCGGTTGTTGACGAACGGGAGCGCTGAAGGGATGCTACGGGGGAGATCCTTCTTGTGGCTCTGCTGCCTCAGTTGTGCCGGTCTTTTTGCCGGGTTTCTATGCCCGATCATCGTGTCCTCAGCCTGCTCCCAGTGAAGGAACTACTTCCTGACGCCATTCCCTAGCTCCAGTGGCAGAGGGATATCTGGATTGATTTATCCATATTCAGTCTCACAAACTGCCTGATGTCACGTACACTTAAGACCACAAGGGCTGAATAGCGCAGACAAGCTTGGCTTCTGCTGGATCAAGTAGCTGGCCCCTCACCAAGATTAGACCAGATCTCCTAGCAAGTGAGACTGAAGGGCCTACTTCGTGCCCAAGCTACGCAGACTGAAGACACCATCGGACAACCCCAACATTTCCTTTATTATATCAATAATGGTAACTTTGCCTGTTACAGATTTAATCTACTAGTGTTCTATTACTACTGTCAAATCTCTGAACAACAATACAAATTATTAATACAGTACATAATTAGACTAGAAGTGGGTCTAATTGGTAGTTTATATGCCAATTGTGACTGCTACTCTTTATTACTTAACTCCCTAAACTACCTTTATAACCATCCAGTAAATAACAGAACCATATAGATTCACAGGAATTAATATTCCCTATAAGAACGTCCACGTACCTAATTTCACTGAATCGTACTGAATATTGAATTATTCAAATTATTCACTTCACATAGCTAACCATTGGTACAAATACATCTCTTGACTTTATTATCTACTAGCTGGGAGCCCGATGCACATGCATCGGGATTCTAGAACGGCGAGTCTCTGACTCGCAATGCTCGCTGCGCGGGCATTGCGATTCGGCTTTGAACTTGTCGCAATGGCCGCTGCGAGTCGACTTACAACTGCTCGCAATGGCCGCTTCGCGGCCAATGCTTCGCACGTATCCACATGACCACGCCGGAAGTCGAAGGGGCAAAAAAGCTATTCGCAATTATATAATAGATCTTAAGCATAATTTCAAGCTTATTACGAAAGGTCTATACCTCCCAGTTACCAAGTTTCACTTGCACTTTTATGTTTATGTGTATTAACTGCTGAGTGTATATCCTATTTCTACTACTACCACTACTTATATAAGTGCCGTTCCTCTTCGTTACATTGTTATTGAAATAACTATTACTGTAAAGTAAACTGTACTGTTAAGTATCTGCTACTGCTACTGAGAATGCTACCACTTCTACAGAGCTAAGACACCCAGCATAAACCCAGAACTTCACATATATAAGCTAAGACAATTACAAACCCTCCCTACTACTATCCACCTTCACCCCTCCTCCCTCTTCCCCCCCCTCCCACACAAAGAATCTAAAGCATTCAAATATTTCTCACTGTTTCCGATCCAAGATCTGAAATTCCAAAGATGGAGTCGGATTAAAGAGATCTCCCTAACACTAACACTAACCCAAATAAAATTCCTCCAAAATCAAAATCCAATCTTAATAATAAACCAGCTAATAACGACCAAACAAATGATTCAGGTATAGTTCAACAAAAACCCAAATCAACCTCTTTGGTCCCAACTACTATTGACTAATAACCTGAAGGAAACCGAGAAGCAATTGAAACCCACTCAGAACATTGAAGATCCTCTTCCGAAGACCTGATGGCACATGAAAATTCACAAATCATCACTAAACGCAAAGAAAGAGAAACCCCGACCAAACCACACCTAAATTACAGTCTTCCAGACGATACTGACTCTGAAGATGACACTAAATTCAAAAGTTTAGTTCAACGAAGATCAAGAAAGGACAACTCTGAATACGACCCTTTACTGAACTTCAACGTGGGTCAACCTATGGACAGAGACTTTTTTAACAAACTCTTCTCTGCTTTCAAACAGTCCCTAAAGGAAGACCTCACAGAACAGTTTGATGACATGCGATACTCAATAGCAACATTTGTCTCCAGAACAGAAAACAATGAAAGAGCAGTACTTGACCAGAAGAAAGAAAGTAAAGAATTCAAAAACAGACAAGACTAGATGAGAGAAGAAATAAAGTTTTTGAAAGATAAACCAGCGGATAGAGAGGATCGAGATCACCGCAACAACCCCAAATTTAGAGGAATTCCAGAAAAGATCAAAACCCCGAACTCATGTCCTTCATGAAAGACCTGGTTAGAACTACAATCCCCACCTTATCGGATATCCAATATTCAATAGAAAGAGCACATAGACTGCCTAAGCCATCCCACCTACCCAATGATATCCCAAGAGATATCATAGTAAAATTTTCATTCTATCAGACAAGGGACCAGATCACTAACTTCTTAAGGATCAATAAAACATTGCCCTCTCCATTCGAGAAAATTAAAGACTTCACAGACATATCAAAAGAGACTATGACTAGACACAAGGCATTGAAACCGATCACTGATATCCTCCAAGAGAAAAAAATTCCGCACAGATGGGGACGACCAACTACCAATGTCATCTTCTCCTTTAAACAAAAGACGATTACAATTGACAAGACAGCTGCAGGATCTCCACTTATCCAATACATGAGCCTTCATATCACATTTAAGCACTTATCCCATCTCTCTAACTAAGGTCCAGCCTAGGCACAAAGGCTAAAACTTTAGTCTTCTCGGAAGTTTTACATCAGCCTTGACCCTCTACTAGTTCTTTAGTGACCTACGAGTTCCTTAAAATTATGGGTGTCTCTCAACCCAGTTGTTTATTCATCGTTTATTTACCCCCTTGAAAATGGAAGACACAGAGTTACTATCTCAAAATTTTACTCCTATGCCCCTATGCACTCTATCTTACCAAAAATTCCACACTGCTACCCAAGCGCCTAACTCAGACTATTCCTAGCAGATTCTTATCCTACAACGTTAAAGGTCTAAATTCACATCAGAAATGATTCCTAATATGGAAAGAACTTACAAAACTTAATATTGACATTGCAGGCATACAGGAAACTAAGTGTTCAATTGATAATCCACCTAAATTCACGAACACAAACTACCCAAATATTTTTCTATCTTCTAATAAAAAGAAAAGGGCAGGAGTAGCTATCATTGTCAAAGATACCGTTAAATTTGAAAAAATCAACTTAATTAAAGACGAAGACGGCCACTTTCTAATTCTCATCTGTAAAATAAATGATACATGCTGCACCCTAGTTAACGTATATGCCCCTAACAATGAACAAATTACTTTCCTTAAAAGACTAATCAAAATTATACATGAATCACAAAAAGGACAGTTACTCATATTCGGATACTTTACCTAACCCTTCCTTGGATTCTTCCAATAAATCCAGGAATTTAAACACTTCACTTGATCTCTGGTTAAACAGAGAGGAATTTTTTGACGCTTTTTGCTGCATTAATTCTACCTCTATTGAGTACAACCACTACTCTGACACGCATAAGTCATTTGCCCGAATTGGCCTACTCTTAACTGATATCCCTAGACTACAAAACATTAAATCTGTTAATATCCTTCCCAGGTCGTGGTCTGACCACTCGCCGATTATTTTCAAAGCCACCCATGGCCCCACCCAGAAAAAAAGCTCTGGCGAGCAAATTCTTTCTAATTCCACCATCCACAATACAGAGAAGCAATACAAAATTCTGTAAACCTCTATTTTCAGGAGAACGATTTAGAAGACATCGCAATTTCAACCCTCTGGGCTGCTCATAAAGTGGTAATAAGAGGTCACCTAATTCAACTTACAGTCATGGCCAAATGTTTTGAGAATGATACAAATATTAATTTTAACAAAGTCTACTGCTTCAGTTTTTCTAATGGCAATTTGCATATACTCCAGAATGTCATAAAGAGTGATCAGCTTAACAGCAATTACTTGCCAAGTCAATATTTGCCTAGAAAATGAACTTTAACCCCCAAAACACATTTCAACATCATTGCAGTCCTGCCTTAAAAGGAGCAGCTAACATCGTTTTAGTGATTGTTCCATTAACACAGGTGTGGGTGTTGATGAGGACAGGGCTGGCGATCAATCAGTCATGATTAAGTAAGAATGACACCACTGGACACTTTAAAAGGAGGCTGGTGCTTGGTATCATTGTTTCTCTTCAGTTAACCATGGTTATCTCTAAAGAAACACGTGCAGCCATCATTGCACTGCACAAAAATGGCCTAACAGGGAAGAGTATCGCAGCTAGAAAGATTGCACCTCAGTCAACAATCTATCGCCTCATCAAGAA
The DNA here is from genome assembly GCA_033576535.1 of Allobates femoralis. Classification (NCBI taxonomy): domain Eukaryota; kingdom Metazoa; phylum Chordata; class Amphibia; order Anura; family Aromobatidae; genus Allobates; species Allobates femoralis. The sequence continues at coordinate 208,822,995 of JARQOC010000002.1, read as the reverse complement.
CTTCAAGGAGAGAGCTTCCATTGTTGTCAAAAAGGCTCCAGGGCGCCCAAGAAAGACCAGCAAGCGCCAGGACCTTATCTTACAACTGTTTCAGCTGCGGGATCGGACTACCAACAGTGCCGAGCTTGCTCAGGAATGGCAGAAGGCTGGTGTGAATGCTTCTACACGCACTGTGAGGCGGAGATTCTTTGAGCAAGGCCTGGTTTCAAAGAGGGCAGCAAAGAAGCCACTTCTCTCCAGAAAAAACATCAGGGACCGACTGATATTCTGCAAAAGGTACAGGGTGTCGACTGCTGAGGACTGGGGTAAAGTCATTTTCTCTGATGAATCCCCTTTTCGATTGTTTGGGACATCTGGAAAACAGCTTATTCAGAGAAGAAGAGGTGAGCGCTACCACCAGTCTTGTCTCATGCCAACTGTTAAGCATCCTGAAACCATTCATGTGTGGGGTTGCTTCTCAGCCAAGGGAATCGGCTCACTCACAGTCTTGCCTAAAAACACAGCCATGAATAAAGAATGGTACCAGAATGTCCTCCAAGAGCAACTTCTCCCAACCATCCAAGAGCAGTTTAGCGCTCAACAATGCCTTTTCCAGTATGATGGAGCACCTTGCCATAAAGCAAAGGTGATAACTAAATGGCTCAGGGAACAAAACATAGAGATTTTGGGTCCATGGCCTGGAAACTCCCCACATCTTAATCCCATTGAGAACTTGTGGTCAATCATCAAGAGACGGGTGGACAAACAAAAACCAACAAATTCTGCCAAAATGCAAGCATTGATTATGCAAGAATGGACTGCTATCAGTCAGGATTTGGTCCAGAAGTTGATTGAGAGCATGCCAGGGAGAATTGCAGAGGTCCTGAAGAAGAAGGGTCAACACTGCAAATATTGACTTGCTGCATTAACTCATTCTAACTGTCAATATAACCTTTTGGTACTCATAATATGATTGCAATTATGTTTCTGTATGTGATATAAACATCAGACAAACACAAATAAAAACCAGAGGGCAGCAGATCATGTGAAAATATAATTTTGGTGTCATTCTCAAAACTTTTGGCCATGACTGTAACTCTAGACTAAAATGTAACAACATAAAAAAATCTGAAAACATTATTAAAAAAAATGAAAAACCTAGAGATCCAGCTAGAAATGTCCCCTAATGATAAAACTCACTGAGAAATTCTTCAACTGCGAGTCCAACAAAAGAGTTTGCTAACATCTGTATATGACAAACACATCCGTACTATCAAAAGCAATTTCCATAATTGCATGGACAAGCCATCTAAACTCTTTGCCAACAAAATTAAAAATCACAGACACAAAACTAGAATCCTCCAAATCAAAGATAAGCAAAACTCAGTACATAAAACCCCAAAGACATCTCGAATATTTTTGCCAGTTTCTATAGAAAGCTATATAATCTGAAAGAAGACCAAACAGAAATCTCTCCTTCAAAGTCTCAGAAACAAAGTGCTCCAATCAGAACAATGGTTGCTTTGCTTGCAAATCCCCTAGATGTATGTGTTGTGGAACCATTATTAATGGTGCCAAAACATTTTCTTCAAACACCACAGGAAAAATCATTTACCATCAGACAGACATTGAATTGCCTTTCTAACTGTGTTGTGTACATATTTGAATGCACTTGCAACCTGCAGTATGTGGGGAGGACTGTGCAGTAGGGATGGGCGAATCTACTCGCTAGGACTCGTTACTCTGCGAGTAGTAAGGGACTCGCAGGACTCGGTACTCTGCGAGTTTCCTAGCGTTTACTCGCACAGTAAGGAGTCCAATGCAAATGAATGGCAATCCTAGTTTTGTCAGAGATTCTGACAAAACTAGGATTGCCATTGGCTTGCATTGGACTCATTACTGTGCAAGTAATCGCAGGGAAACTCGCACAGTAAGGAGTCCAGCTCTGTGTCTGCTCTCAGCCTGCAGGCTGCTGCAGCTCCAGGGTCCTAGAGCCCGCCTGCTCTCCCTGTGCACAGAGATGATGTAGCAGAGCTGAGATTGTTCTCAGTCTGCTCATTCCCTGTGCATAGACATCTAATATCTATGCACAGGGGATGTAGCAGAGAGAACATCGCGTTTTGGACTACGTCGAACGGAAGAGGATTTTTTTAATTACAGATGGAGTCCCTAATGGCTTTTTTTTTTATTTCTAATAAAAAATTTTCTCTGTGTTGTGTTTTTTTTAACCCTTTATTGGAGATTCTTAGTGGCTGGGTCAAACCTGGCCTGACATTAAGAATCCCGGGCTTAATACCAGCTTGTATAACAAAGGTGGTATTAACCCCTTTATTACCCAGCGTGCCACCGCCACCAGGGCCGCTGGAAGAGAGGCAGAGTTCAGCGCCAGAGGATGGCGCTTCAATGAACGCACCATCTTCTGGGGCGGCTGCGGGCTGCAATTTGCAGCGGGGGTGCCCAGAAAAGCTTGGGCCTCCCTGCGCTGCGGATTCCAGCCCCCAGCTGCTTAGCTGTACCTGGCTAGACATAGAAATTGCGCAGAGCCCCACGCATTTTTTTTTAATTATTTTATGAAATAATAAAAAAAAAGGGCTCCCATATATTCTTGTGTCTGGCCAGGTACAAATAGGCACCTTGGGGTTGGGGGCAGCCCGTCACTGCCTGCTGGATCCGGCTGGTTCCAGAAATACGGCGAAGCCCACGTGAAATTTTTTTCTGACAAATCCATAAAACAATGTAAATAAAAGGGACTGCATCTTTATTAACCCCTGGACCATGGGCGAGGGGTTAATAAAGATGCAGTCCCTTTTTTAGGATTGTTTTATTGATTTTTCAGAAAAAAAATGATTTGGGCTTCGCCGTATTTCTGGAACCAGCCGGATCCAGCAGGCAGCGATGGGCTGCCCCCAACCCCCAGGTGCCTATTTGTACCTGGCCGGACACAAGAATATAGGCGAGCCCTCTTTTTTTATTATTTCATGAATTTCATTAAATAATAATAAAAAAAATGCGTGGGGCTCCGCGCAATTTCTATGTCTAGCCAGGTACAGCTAAGCAGCTGGGGGCTGGAATCCGCAGCTAGGGAGGCCCAAGCTTTCTGGGCACCCCCGCTGCAAATTGCAGCCCGCAGCCGCCCCAGAAGATGGCGCGTTCATTGAAGCGCCATCCTCTGACGCTGAACCCCACTCTTCCAGCGGCCCTGGTGGCGGTGGCACGCTGGGTAATAAAGGGGTCAATACCAGCTTTGTTATACAAGCTGGTATTAAGCCCGAGATTCTTAATGTCAGGCCTGGTTTGACCCGGCCACTAAGAATCTCCAATAAAGGGTTTAAAAAAACACAACACAGAGAAAATTTTTTATTAGAAATTAAAAAAAAAGCCATTAGGGACTCCATCTTTAATTAAAAAAATCCTCTTCCGTCCGACGTAGTCCAAAATGCGATGTCCTCTCTGCTACATCCCCTGTGCATAGATATAGATGTCTATGCACAGGGAATGAGCAGACTGAGAACAATCTCAGCTCTGCTACATCAGGCAGCAGGCGGGCTCTAGGACCCTGGAGCTGCGGCAGCCTGCAGGACCCGAGGGCACAGAGCAGACAGCTGGACTCGTTACTGTGCGAGTTTCCCTGCGATTACTTGCACAGTAACGAGTCCAATGCAAATCAATGGCAATCCTAGTTTTGTCAGAGACTCTGACAAAACTAGGATTGCCATTGATTTGCATTGGACTCGTTACTGTGCGAGTAAACGCTGGGAAACTCGCAGAGTAACGAGTCCTAGCAGATAGAGCCTGAAGCTTCCGAGACACATGTGCGATTTGTAAATCGGACATTACTCGCTACTACTCGCTTCCCCATTCATTAACATTGGACTCGCTAGACTCGCAACGAGTAGCGAGTCCCGGGCTCGGACTCGCTAGAGTCAAGCGATTCCGAGTAATTTAGGACTCGCCCATCACTACTGTGCAGGCTATGCACAATAGATTGAATAAACACAGGTTTAATATTCAAAATGGATATTTACTGCACAGCGTTTCAAAACATTTTGCAAAGGTGCATAATAAAGACCCTAAGGACTTAACATTGAAAATTTTGGAACAAATTGATAGCTCAGTTCCTGACCCTTTAGGATGTCTCATTAATAGGGAATCCTTCTGGATTTATAAATGAGGTACTCTATCCAGAAGGGTTAAACCTAACTATAGAGAAAGCTATTCATTAGATCTTTAACGGCGGCTTCGGGCGTGCGTTTGCCGCGCTGCGTGGTGTGTGGTGCGGCGGGCGGGCACGGGCCGGGCGTGGGCGCCACCGGTCCCTGTGTTTGATGTGGTTGCGCGCGGTACCTTCGCTCAGGTGCGTGTGGTCATGCGTCCCTGTTGCCTTTCGTGTGTGGTTTGAACGCGTGCAGGGGCTTGCGTTTGGGTTGTGCATTCCTGTCCGTGCCTGGTACGCAACAAGTTGCGGGTTGGTTGCGGGCGGGGGTGTGTGGTTTGTGTGCGGGCCTCCGCATGTGTGCGAGTCGCGCTTGGAGGCGGTGTGGGCATGCGTCCCCTTGTTGGGCGTGGGGGCGAGCGGTGTGTGTGGTCGCCTTGCGGTCGCCCGCCTTGGTGCGCGGCGGGTGTGGGTCTGAGGCCAGCCTAATTAACATTACGCATTTAATGGAACACGTATCCATAAAAATGGTTAAATATCTTACTATAGAGAAGCTAGTCAGTAGATTTCCCCCTTGTGGCCATGCATTTAACATATTTACATTTTACAACTAATTTTAAGATTATTGATGTTTTAGTTACATATTTTATTAATTTTATAGGGAATATGTGAACAATGTTCTGATTTTTATGTTAAGGTCTTGTTGATAGAGCAAATGTAAGCTTGTGATTGATAGGTCATCCTGTCAGGATGTTGTCATAATGTATTGCAAGGTGCTATTGGACTAAGGTCCTATATAAGGTAATTGTTGTTATCACTCTCCATTGCTTGAGGAAGATAGCTGGTCTATGAAATCACGTCACATAGGAGAGTGTGGAAGCTTAATAAAGGTGTGTATTACTTAATAAAGGTGTGTATTACTACTAACACCCAGTGCCTTAGCGTTTCTTAATACTGCGGTATTATTTTTTCATATGGAATATTCAACCAATGTGAGAGGTGAAGCTGCTCTGGGCAGAGAGGACCTGCAATGATATCACAAGTATACGCCCATCTGGTCACATGATCACATCACAGGATGACGCCTCCTGAACCAGGAAGCAATGTTAAACAGAGAAGTGCAGTGTCTCCCCTGGTCTAATCTCTCACCTCAGTTGTGCAGGGCGGTGCACAACACACACAGGTGAGAAACTCTATGATAGAACCCTGTAACAATTGTCAAAGAGATCTTCACTTAGCGCTCCTTATCTTCTTTTTGTTTACTCCTTCAAAGTCTGACATAGATACATTTCTAGACTCTATCCAACTTCCCTCTCTCTCTCAAAAGAAGACTTGAACTTTCTCAATTCCCCCTTTACTGAAATAGAAATTTTACTGACAATTAATTCATTAGCAAAATGCACATCTCCCGACCCCGACAGTCTACAGAACGAATATTATCTAAACTTTAAAAACTCTCTTGCTCCCTTCCTTACTAATCTCATCAATTCCTCCACTATATGCCAAGATGCCTTTCCAGCAGAAATGCAGGAGGCAATAATCACGGTGATCTCCAAAAACAAGGGTGACACCGAGAATGTCAGTAACTACCACCCTATCTCACTTCTAAACACAGACCTAAAAATGATCGCCAAAACTATTACCTCAAGACTTCAAAAAATCTCCTCTAGGCTTCTCCAAAAAGATCAAATGAGATTCATTCCTGGAAGGGGAATGTCCGATGCTACTAGACGTGCCATTAACTTACTATCTTATATCGAAAATACTAAAACTCCTGCCCTAGAGGCAGAAAAAGCGTTCGACAGAGTCCACCTGGGCTTCCTCTTTCAAGCTCTAAAAAAATTTGGATTTCAGGGCAACATCTTAAACGCTATCACATCTCTCTATTCTTGTCCCTCAGCAAAAATTCTGACCAACAATGTTGTGTCAGATAGAATTGCACTTACCAACGGCACGAGGCAGGGCTGTCCCCTTTGTCCCACCCTCTTTGATCTCTATATAGAACCTCTGGCAGAGAAAATTAGATCAAATCCCCTAATAAGTGGTATCCAGATACATCAGAGACAATACAAAATGTCATTGTTCGCGGATGATATAACTCTTTCAGACTCACTTAATTCAATTAGAAATCTACTAGACACAATTAAACACTTCTCCAAAATTTCATATTACAAAATAAATTTGACTAAAAGTCATCCCCCTAAACCTTGATTCACGAATCTTGGAAACTCTTAAAATGGAGTTTGAATTGTCCTGGGAAAATAATAACATTAGCTATCTTGGAATAAAAGTCACCAAACCATTAACATTAATCATAGACATAAATTTAAATGATATTTACAAAACCATACAGACTGACATTCTGCATATAGCAAAACTAGAAGTCTCCTGGCTTGGCAAAATCAATGCCTATGATTCAACCAGAGCTAGGGTGGGTGAGGGACTCGGACACCGGGGCTACTGTGTGGGGAGTCACGGATGGTCGGGACCCCGGTGCCGTGCCCTGGCGATCAATTATACCAGATGTTGATGGTAAACGGTGGTGGTTAAAGGGGTTATTTACAGGGGAACGTGACGCCACCTGTAGAGTCCGGTAAGATGGTACCGGCGCTGCCAGCCGGCCACTGAGGTGATGGTTGAGGCAGCTAAGTGTGGTGCAGCTCCCCACAGGTGGAGGTTTACCTCAGGGCAGCTATTGTGGTGAGACGGTGAGGGAGGACAGTGATGGTAATGGTGGTGCAGTTCTTACCCCTCTGCTTTGAAGTTGTTGATGATGATGTTGAGCCCTCCAGACTGCGGCAGGAAGAATAACAGAAACCAATTCAAGTTTAACTCTGCTTTACTCAGTATCGGCTGATGGCATAACAAAACACGGTACAGTTTGGTTTTAGGGTGTTGTTGCCAACTCAGGGTTTCTCTTATGGAGTCTCTAGATGTCCTTTCTCTGTCTTTCAGAGTTTACTACTTTCATTCTGACTCTAGTTCTTTCAGTCTTTCACCACCTTTGAAGAGCTCCCCCGCCAGTCCTTCGGTCTGTATCTAGAAGACAAGGTTTGTGCACTACCCGGTCTGGATAAGGCCACCCGGAAAAGAGATAAAGAAGGCTCTCTTCCAGCACCGCAGTATATGTCTGTCCCTTTTAGTTTCTTCTAGTGTCCTGAACTGGTTTTCAGTCCTGAGGGGAGAGGTACCTAGTGGCGCTGTCAGCAACCCGGTCCTGTTGGGCCTGCAGCAGGGATGAACTCCTGGCTGCCTCGGTTGTCCGTGTCACCGGTGTCCCCTCAACATGACCAGCTAACTCCTACCAGCCCTGGCCCGTTGCCTTCTGTCCTGGGTCCCCACATAAAGATGGGGCAGCCTCCACTCAGCTGGGCTGCCAGGCCTGACCACTCTGTCTGCCTTCCCAGCACTGTCTGAGGTAAACTGTCGACAACTCTCACTCCTCTATCCTAAGCTCCGCCCCCACCCTGTGGAACCTACCATATTACCAGTTCCCCCTATTCTGAGTGGTTCGGTCCTAAGTGAGTGTAAAAATAGACTCCATAAAATTTAAATCCTAAACCAGCAACTTACAAAATAATATTACACATAAATAATAAATGCAATACTACTCTGTGGCGCCTAGCCGCAGGGGCGCCACACCTACAAAATGAGCCTTTTACCAAAACTCCTATATATTTTTAGATCTATACCTTTATTAATCCCATTAAGTGGCTACAAAAATTTCAAACACAGCTGGTCACTTTTACCTGGGCTAAAAAGAAACCTAGGGTGGCTATGTATGTCCTAGAGAACATTAAATCAGAGAAGTAGCGCGGCTTGGCGCGCAATTTGAATGCCGCTATTCTGATTGGTTGCCGCATTCAGCGTGGCGACCAATCAGAATAGCGACACGCGCTATGCTGCCATATTTCAAATACACTGAGTACAGTGTATTTGAAATATGGCGCCATAGAGCGCACCGCTATTCTGATTGGTCGCCGTGTTCAGCGTGGCGACCAATCAGAATAGCGGTGCGCTCTATGGCGCCATATTTCAAATACACTGAGTACATCCTTCATTCCTTTCTAAAAGGCTGTCAGTTCGTGTGACGTCCTTCATTCCTGTCTACAAGGTATGGCAGTCAGTGTGTTGTCCTTCACTCCTGTCTACAAGGCTGTCAGTCAAAGTGTGATGAAGTTTATTTCTGTCTACTAGGTCTGTCAGTCAGTGTGACTACCTTCACTCCTTTGTACAAGGCTGTCAGTGTGACGTTTTTAACTCCTGTCTACAAGGCTGTCAGTAAGTGTGACGAACTTTGTTCCTGTCTACAAGACTGTCAGTGTGATATCCTACACTCCCGTCTACAAGGCTGTCAGTTATAATCTGAAGAACTTTACTCCTGTTTAGAAGGCAGTCAGCCATAGTGTCACATACTTCAGTTAGTCTGTTTTTCACAGTTTGAATTAGTTTATTCACAATTACTAAATGGGTTTAGTCGGTCGTAAGCACAAATATGCAAATGATGATTACAGAAAAGCTGCAAAAGCAGCAATGCAATGACAACGTAGAGACCAAGAGACACGAGAAGAAACTGCTGTGAGACAAGGCCTGGATGCAAAATATCACAGACTTTATCGACAACAGGAAACAGTAGAAGAAACTGCTGGCAGAAAATCACAAAATGCCCTATGTCAATCACAATATCGGCTAAGTGAATCTTTATTAGCTATGGGAGGTAAAGAATATGTTCGTCCCATTCATATAAACTGAAAAGCAAGGCAAGCTCAGCAGAGTATTCATAAACTTGCTAAGTATGTCACAAATGATAAACAACGATTCTTCAACATTACTGTGGAAAATGGATGCTGTTTGCTGCAAATGCAATTCTTTGAATTTTATGGATGAGAAACCTTCTGATAATCAGTTTAGTCAATGCTATCAAAAAGGGAAAGTAATGTTAAAGAGATCTCAATACTCAGATCTGTTTGAGGAATTGATGAGAGGACAGCATAAATATAGTCGAAATTTCATGGATAATATCAGAAGCATTAATAGTTCACATACATTTGCTTCATTTGGTGCCAACATTGCACCTCCACCTGGATTTGGACCATATTGTTTCAAAATTCATGGCCAGATCTATCATCGTACTGGAACACTGTACCCAGAAGTAGGAGAACCACCAAAATTTGCTCAATTATACATCCTTGTTGCAAATGAGGCTACAGAAGAAAGGATGAATGTGAAAGAAAATGAAAAGGGTAATGTGGAACTCATGAATTTGATTGCTATACATTTACAAGACATCAATCCATTTGCTGCTGCATATCGCACGTTTAAGGATGTTGAAGATGAGGAGCAACAGAGGGCTATACAAAATGGGACTGAAATGCCTTCCATTGTTATGACAATTAAACAAGAACGTACCCAAGATCCTCGACGTTATAATAAACCACGTGTAAGTGAGGTTGCCGTTGTTTTCCAAAATGATGATGGAGAGCCTCCTTTTCAAAGGGATATATTAGTCCATCTTAAGTCAGATGTGAACAATCGTCTGCTTCCTAAAACACGGCGCATCAATATTTTGCATAGCAACCTTGATGCTCTTCTGTATCCATTATTTTTTCCAAGCGGTGATCAAGGGTGGCATCAAAATCTACAGCAGCAAGGTACTGTAAGACGAATTACTCAAATGCAGTATTACAGTTTCATTTTGTCTGTGCAACCTGAATTTAATCCTATTCTAAACGGTGATACACTTACTCAGCAGTACTTTGTTGATGCATATGTTAAAATTGAAGGAACTCGCCTCAATTTTATACATATGAACCAAAAAAATCTGAGAGTGGAGGATTACTGTGTTCTTCAAGAACATTTAGTAAAGAAATCCATTGAAAAAGGAATTCCTATTGGGAAAACAGTTATTCTGCCATCATCATTTGAAGGTAGTCCCCGGAACATGCAGCAACGTTACCAAGTAGCAATGGCGATAGTGACAAAGTACGGAAGGCCTGACATTTTTGTAACAATGACGTGTAATCCAAAATGGCCAGAAATTACAGAAAATCTAGAACCCTGGCAGAAAGTGGAACATAGACCAGACTTAGTGGCCCGCATATTTCGATTGAAGCTCACCAGCCTTTTGAAAGATCTGAAAAATGGCCTTTTTGGGACAGTGGTACATGTGATTGAGTTTTCAGAAACGAGGTCTCCCACATGCACATATACTTATCATCTTAGATGCGGAGTCTAAGTTTCGGACAGAGGAAGATATTGACAATATAGTGTGGGTTGAAATTCCAGACCAAGAAAAATTCCCTGAACTATATGATATTGTCATCAATCATATGGTTCATGGTCCATGTGGTGAGGCCAATCCAAAAAGTCCATGTATGGAAAATGGGAAGTGTACGAAAGGATTTCCAAAACAGTTACAAGAGCATACTGTGAAAGATTTGGATGGGTATCCTTCATATCGGCGAACACACATTGAGAACATTGTGCACAAGAAAAGAATTATAAACAACTCATGGGTAGTGCCATATAATCCTTATTTATCTAAACGCTACAATTATCACATCAATGTTTAAAAAGTGTGAAATATCTCTTTAAGTATATCTATAAGGGCCATGACAGAGCTAATGTGGAAATACAGCAAACAACAGTGAGTCATGATGAATAAACAAGTTTTCTTGACTCAAGATATGTCAGTGCTCCAGAAGCTGCTTGGAGAATATTTGCATTTCCTATGCATGCTCATTCACGTGCTATTATACGTTTAGCTGTCCATTTACGAAATCAACATCAGGTTTATTTTCATGTTCATCAGTAAATGAACTATTGTTGGAAGCACAGAAAGTAAATTCTTTATTACCAACCATATTTCTATCAAACATATGCATTCAGTCAGAGGTACTAACTTTGTCGGTGCCGCAAAAGAATTGGGAATACCTTCAAACCTGGACTATAAGTCTCTCCAGAGATTTCTCAGTGATCAAAGTTGAACGTGGTCATTCAACCCACCTCCCTCTTCGGATATGGGAGGATCTTGGGAAAAAATTATTGGTTTAGTACTAAGAATTATTCACTACACTCTTCTTTAAGCAGGAACAGCAAGCCTCACCCACAAAAGCCTAATTATCTTCATGGCAGAAGCCATAGCTATAGTTAACGCAAGCCCCTTTGTTGCTAACGACCCTGAGGAGCCCTTGCTATTGACTCAAGCTACTCTCCTTACCCAGTCCCCTTCAGAAGGATTCAACGCAAAGGACCTCCACATGTGCCAATGAAGACAGGTACAAAGTCTTGAGAATACTTTCTGAGACAGGTAGTGCACAGACAAAGTGGCAATCTACTAGGCTTAATCTGATAATAAGTGACCTCGTTCTTGTGAAACACTGCCAGATTCACAGGAACCAGTGGTCACTTGGTCTAGTTACCACAACATTCCCGAGCAAGGATGATAATGTCCTCATGGTCGAACTAAGGATGACCAAAGGGAATGAACCTAAGACACTTCTCAGACCGGTATCTAAACTGGTTCTACTCTTGTTTTCAGGAGAAATGGATAGTGACATTTATTGATGCCAGATGGAGAGTGTTCTGTCTTCAACATCTAATTTGTTATCTCTAATTGTTTGTTTTGCATACTGCTGCATGTTATTCATTAATTGTAGAAATACTAATCCTGCATTTTCAGTAAACTAGAAAATCTTTTATCTAAATCATTTATAGTGCTTTGGCTCCCTTTAGTGACCAAACATATTATAGAGATATTCACTATTTTTTATGTATTATTCTCCTCCTCTTTGTAATGCATTGTGGTTGCTCAGTCTCCATTTGACCTTTATCTCTGCATTCATGAAGACACCCACATGACTTTCGTTTTGCAATAGCATTGCTGATATGTGAAGGTACAAGTCATCAAGACCCCTTTACAAGGACACTTGATTAAAGACAGTCCAAAAGTTTTCACCAAAAATGTGGTCTACAAAAATATGTTAGGTTGATTTAGACATAAATAGATAGGTAAATTATAGTTAGAAAGGAAAAAGAAGAATAGATTTAAATCTATATATGATAATACATAGTTAGATGATAGATAGATAGACAGATAGATAGATAGATAGATAGATAGATATGTATTGTATAATCTCTTTATTATATAGATATAAAAAAAAATGCACAAAAAAAATATTTAAAATAGATAGATAGTTAATAGTGAGATAAGAGATAGTATATAGGTACATATATATATATATCTATATCTATATATATATATATATATATAGATATAGATATATATATATAGGTATCGATAAATAAATTAGTGTGATAAAAAGATTAGATATTTTATATAGTAAGGTGATCACACATTTAAGTATAAGATGGGAGATGTGTATCATCAAAATGTTAAATTTGGTGATATGAATCCAGATTTCAAGTAATGTTCCAGTATTGTAGATACTGAGAACTTTAATTTTTTAAAATAGGGCTGGGTTTTTTGAACAGCTAGAGAGACGGGTGGGACGGCTGTTCACCACATCTCCATCGCAAAGTGTGGTCTGTATAGATAGATAGATAGATACATACATACTAAAGGCCCTGTTACACCTTCAGATAATGTGTCAGATCCTGTTTGTAGATATCTGGTTGCAGTGAAATCATGGACACATTGTTCCATTTTGTGGCTAATTACAAATAGAACAATGTATCCATGATTTCACTGCAACCAGAGATCTGTGAACAAGATCTGACAGATTATCTGAAGGTATCTAGATAGATAGATAGATAGATAGATACATGATAGGTAGATAGATCGATAGACAGATAGATAGATACTAAAAATGGATGCTTAGCTGAGTGTAAGTAAATAGTGATAAGTTAGAATAGGGACCCATCAGATCTAAGGTCACCTTGACGCTGGTTGATGGGCTTACAGATGTTGGTCAATATGTGTACTATGAACTTTCATTGTTTAAAGATAAGATTTTTCCAAAAAATCCAAAAATTGATTTTTTTTGAGAAATGGTCTTTGATTTAAGTGAGTCCTCTCTCTGAGAATTAATAAAAATGGAGGCTTAGCTGAGCCCAAGGAGAGAATGAGAAGGTAGGACAGAGACCCATCAGATGTAAAATTACTTTGAAGCTGGTTGATGGGCAAATAGGTATTGGCCAATATGTGTACCCAGAACCTTAGATTATGAGGATAAAATATTCAAAAAATACATAGATGATAGAGACATAGGTAGATGATAGATAGATATCATGTATTACTTGCATTTTTGTACCCAATGCTTTAGAATCAGGCCACCAACTAGTTGTACATCCTGCTGTACTAGCCTTGCTGTACTAGCCTGCTGTACTAGCCTTGTAATTGACAATGCTAAATTGGGGGGTAGCGATTCGTAGATCAAGGTAGAAGTGTTCTCACCATGTCTTGTAGCTGTGAAAGATCCATCTCCTGGTGCAATCTCTGGCTCGGAACGGCTCGGGACGCTGACCTCGTCGTCGCGGCATCCTACCTCTTGGAATCCTCTGGTCGCTCTGCTGACGAACTGGGGTTGTCCGTGGCCCCATACCTGGAGTGCCGCCGCTGCAGGATTGGAGCTCTTCTGCTGCGGCTCTACTCTGATCATTAGACTAGAGGCACTCACACAGGTAGGGCTGTCTGTTGTTCTAGCTCTTTCAGAGCTTTGTAGGTTTAGCTTTTGCCTCATGTCACCTTGTGACTCGGATGCCGCCCTTGGCATTGAATAGTCGCCCAAAGCTTGGGTGCCCGGACTCTCCTGTCTCAGGCTCAGTTCATGTAAAACTGCCCCACACCCTCTTGCCACCTCGGATCCCACACATCCTGTGTAGTTTGGGGTGCTGGCTCCGCACCTGGGGCTATGCTGCCCTTGGGCCAATAGTGCACCATTTCCCATGCACTGTCTATTAATTTCAGAGCTGCCAGCGGGAGAGAACTGGGCTCCAAGTCCAGCTCCTGTGGCGCCTGGTGCCTTTGCGGTAGCGAGGGACGCTGCGATGTCTCCGGGCTTAGATGGGGCTTGCCCCGCTCCTTGGTCACATGGGGTGCCTGATGACACCGCCGCTTCCGCTCTGTGCAGCCGCGATATATGCCCGCCCTGGTCCTTCCTCTGGCGGGACCCCGCTTGTTTCTTCTGCCTACTGCTTCTCCTGTTCTCTGACGGCGGTGAGTATGTTTCTCGCCTGCTTCTTTTCTGCCAGAGGCTTCTGCGGTGGGCCAGGAGGAGGCTTGTGGGTTCTTCAACCTTTCCAGTTGCTTTCAGCTCGGCTCTCTCCTCTCCATCTCCGGGGTCTGCAAGGTATCTCTGGAGCCAATACTCGCCACCGCAACTTCCAGCTTTTCTCAGGAGTTCCTCTAGGAGCGCTTCCATCCTTCCTTGCTGAGACGGGTGTCCAGTAAGTCTGATCTTGACAACGGCCTATGAGGCACTGTCTATCCTGTCCACAGCTCCCCCTTTTATGCATCGGTCATATGGCTGCTGGCCAATCAAAGTTTTTAAATTTGGCAGGCAAATTCCCGCCCGATTTAACATTCACCAAGCCGCAGTATGTTAACCCCTTGTTGTGTTTTCTAGATTGTGCAGCCCGTTGCCTCAAGATGGCCCCCACTTAATTACTGGTTGCCATTTCAATATATTAGGGCACAATGTATGGCACTAAACTGGCATATTTGCAGTTCTCCAAGAATAGAATGTGACTTGAATGCTACAAAATAGTCACTGCAGCTCTAGATAAAGTGAGTAAGAGGTGACCTTTGTACAATAGGATCATGTTTGGGGATTTTCTGCTGTTCTGGCACAATAAGAGGCTCTGCATATGTGGCCTGGAAACTATTCTAACAAAATCTATGCTATTCTATCGAAATAGTGCTCCTTCCTACACAGCTCTTCCTAGCGGCCAAACAACAGTTTTAATGATGTATAAGGCATCAACATGTTTGGGGGAAATTGTGCAATAAATTGGGGTCCATTTTCACCTTATAATATTTATGTAATTGACAATTTTGCAACAAATAAAAAAATTACATTTTTACCAGTAAAATTTTATATTTCTACGTTGCCAAGTTATAAAATTCTTTGAGTTGCAAGTAGGTTCAAAATACTCACTACACCCTTGGATGAATTCCTTAGGCAGTGCCGTTTCCAATATGGGGGTCACTTGTGGGGTTTCTGCTGATCTGGAACCTCAGGGTCTCGGATACTGGAAGCCATAATCTATAACGGAATCTGTGTTATAAATTTCAAGTTGCAATCCTTCCCATCAGATTATAGCCATATTCTCAAATAGTAGTGTATAACCACTTATGGGGTACTGCCATGTTAGCTACAAATAGCATAATAAATTGTACTGCTCTTTTTTCTCCTGTTACCCTTTGTGTGAAATAAAATGTTGTGGCTACAATAAGATTTTAGTGGAAAAGCCCAACGTTTGTAGTTTCATGGCATAATGTTCTGGTACGTCAGGGGTTCTGCAAATGCAACACAATGGACAATCTATATCAACCAAATTTGCTTTCCAAAATTCAAATATTACTCCTTCTGAGTGTTCCCGTTTGTACAAAAACACCTTTTTTATTACATGTGGGGTATCCCTGCGCTCATAAGAAATTGGGTAACAAACTATGGGGTCCACTTTTTGTGTTACCTCTTGTGAAAGTTTGCCAAAGCAACATTTTTGTAAAAAATAAAGAAAATTCTAAATATGATGACATAATGTCAAATTCTGTGAAGTACCTGTGGGTTCAAAATGCTCACTATGCCCCTGTATAAAATCATTGAGGAGGTTGCGGCAGATGCAGCAGGTGCAGCCGCGAATAAACACGCGGTCAGAGGCGTTTTTTCACGGCTGCACCTGCTACAACTGCCGGAACCGCACTTGCCGCACCTGCCGCACATTTACCGCAAGCCCCATAGACAGTGCATGGGGCTTGCTGCAACTGTGCTGCAAGTGCGGCCGTTGGGCGGCAGATGCGGTAAATCTGCCGTATATGCTGCATTTTGGCGAAAACACCAATGTGAAAGGGCCGTTACACACACAGATAATTGTGCAGAGATTGTTCGCAGATCTCTGGTTACAGTGAAATCATGGACACATTGTTACATTTGTACATGGCAACAAAATAGAACAACGTGTCAATGATTTCACTGTAACCAGAGAGCTGCCAACAATCTCTACACAATTATCTGTGTGTGTAACTTGGCCTTTAGTCAAATGTTATGTAAAAAGTTTTTTTTTTTATTCTCCTCCATTCTAACCTCAAATACTAATTTTAAACACACAGAAACCAAGCAGCACCAAAATTGAACATAATTAGATACAATCTTGTATATTCAAATATTAAACTACCCTACAGAAGTCATCATTAATCGTCTATCCATGGAAGTGGAAATGTTTCTTATTCACTTGTAGTGCATACTGTCTGTTCATTGTCAGATCCACTTGTGAGGGTAATAAAAGGGATAATAAAAGGCAACAATTAATCTTTACCTCAGTTGTTTGTGTTTTTTGGTGGTTTTTATTGTATACAATTTCCCAATCATCTTAGCGTTTTTTAATTCTTTTAAAAACTCTGTTTATTTCTTAGTTTGTGCCCAAAGAGTTTATCATATCTTAGAAGAGGCCAATATTTAATAAGTGATGCATTTGTAAAACCTTACAAGCTAGACTGTGTACAATAATGAACAGAATAAAATACAAATGTCAATAAATCATTAAAAATCAAGGATAAAATTACTTGTGCAGCATATGGGTAAATGTTGTCCATTGTCCCTTCTATCTAATGTATGTGGGACGTACAAAAAATAATTGACCACTAGAGATGAGCGCATCGATCTGCTGCATTGCCTGAGATGAACCCCCAGTTTTCTGCGAACTTGAATAATTTAAGGCCACTTTACACACACCAACTTATCTGTCCAACTTCTGAACAACTTGCTGGTTGCAGTGAAATCATGGACACATTGTTCCATTTGTACACAGCCACAAAATGGAGCAATGTGTCCATGATTTCACTGCAACCAGCAAATTGCCAGTAAAATTGCCTATCAATATTGCTGTGTGTGAAGGTACCTTAAAATGGTGCTGCTTGGCTGACCCTAATCTTTATTAATGCTGTAAAAAGCTCCTTTGATTGAGTGCCCTAAACCATGTGATAGCTATTATTTTTTTTTTGCAATCTTCGTGAATTGTAAAGGCCACTTTACACACACAGATATCTGTGACCAACTTCTGAACAGATCTCTGGTTGCAGTGAAATCATGGACACATTGTTACATTTTGTGGCTGTGTGCAAATGTAAAAACGGATCCGTTAACGGATCCATAGGCTCCAATGCAAAAAACGCATTGTCTAAAGTGCACTAAAAAAACGCTATGCGTTTTTGTAACAGGCACCTCATCACAGGAGTCTGTGAGTACCTGTTAAGGTACCTTTACACGCCGCCACTGTGCCTAGCAACAGGTATCGACTACACGCGCACGTTTTTGACGGGGGATACCGATCGCTGATGCCGCATATACACGCCGCCATTGCGTTGTCAGCTGAAGGTATCGTGTTGCCCCGGAAGTTCCGACATCCTGCGGACTACTTCCTGTTGAACACCTTCTCTGCTTCACATGCCGCTACCACAAAGGAATATGGGCGTACATCTTTCGCGCTGCAAGTACATAGGCGCGACAGAGTTGTGTATTCCATGACGATAATATGCTGATTGGACAACGCAATAGCAATAGCATCATGATTGGCCAGCCTGCGCAGGAAGGCTGGCTAATACATGACGCCATTCCAATTGTGTAGTGTGAATGGATAGCTCTTTAAATATGGCGCCCTGAGAAGGGACAGCCAATCGTAACACAGTAGCCCCCACCAATGATCGCTGATGGGGCGTGGTATCCATGACGCTGTGGCACGCCCCTGGGAATTCACTAGGCGACAACATCCATGCCTGTGCCTCGTTTAGACGCCACTACCATGCCAATTGTGCCTTTGTATTGCCTTCGGTTTTTGAGCACGGCTCAGAAACAGGTATCTGAGTCAACTGCAGGACACCGGAGGGATTTCCCCTATTTACACGCCGCCATTTCGTAGCAATTTTATGGCAACAAATACAATTATCCCCATTGCCAGGCAGTTGCTACCATGCAGTGGCGGCGTGTAAAGGGGCCCTTACATACTGTGGTGGCTTCTCATTAGTGGGGCATTGCCTGTGTGGACTTGTTGCATTGGTAGCACATTGCCCCAGGCAAAAATATGTTATTTCATTCAGGTTTCATATATGTATCACATAAAGCTATGTAACATGTGCTCCCATCATTTTTTTTTTTTTGCCGCATGTGATCTATCATGTGTTGTTTTTAATACTGCACTTCACATGTTGTTTTGCAACGTGCTTTTTGGCCCCCACATGTTCTTGTTTTAAAGTGTGTCATGTGATGGAGACGTGTACTGTTTAGCGTATGTATTAGCGTTTATGTCTTATTGGTAAATAGTGTCCTAGGCTAGGGTCACACTTAAAACTTGAATTGCGTTCACCGCATCCAGATCCGGATGCGGTGAACGCAATACCGGTCACACACATTTTTTTTTTAAAATGTGTGCAGAATACCGCACTGCAGTAACCGGATTGCTCAGGATGTGTAATCCTGAGCAATGCGGCTACTGCATAGTTTGCGCATCCCGGCTATTGCCGAGATGAGCAAACTGTTCTATCTATTGTAAAGTGTAAAATTTAATAAATAAAAGAATGCTTGAGGTCTCTAGGGGGGGGGGCTTAGTCCCCCTAGAGACCGGACGCCCACTCCGGTGGGCTTCACCTACAATGCCCCCATGCCACGGGCTCCTCCGAGCTCCGTACATGTCCCCCAAACCCCCCCCCTGTATCTCTATAGAGGGGTGCCTGCACCCCTCTTTTATAAGTCTCCCTATTTGTGCTCAAAACTAAGTATTACAGTACATAATACGGCTCATAGTTACGTGTTCTTCATGAAGTTTCATTATCACTCCATGGGCGGGGCTGTGTGCTCCTGCCTCCTCCTGCGAAATCATGATGCCCACCCCCTGTGGCCTATATCCTGTGTTTTCAGGGCGGCCGCGTCATGAAAGGGGCGGGGCCCTTTCACGTCATACCGATAGCCCCACCCCTTTCATGACGCGGCCGCCCTGAAAACACATGCGTTTTTACATTTCTGCATGTGTTTTTTAAGGTGTTTTATGACACCCTGCGTTTTTGCATGCATTTTTGAATCAGCACCAAAAAATACTGCAAGCTGCGTTTTTTGGTGCAATTTTAAAAACACATGCGATTTTTTTAACATTGGGCCCTATGGGAAACGCATGCGTTTTTATATGGCACTAAATGGTACCATGCATTTTTGCATGCGTTTTTGAAGGCAGCTCCTCACTTAAGAACAAAAACGCATGCCAAAAATGCATGGCACTTTAGGCATGCATTTTTGCATGGGGGCCTATGGGTGCGTTTTTACATGCGTTTTTTGAAAACGCAGGTCTCCAAAAACTCATGTGAAATAGGCATGTGTGACCCTAGCCTACCTCGTCCTTGAGTGCGTCATGTGAATCCTCACCCAAACGGGTAAGGCTAGGGCCACACTTCAGTTTGCAATCCAGTTACTGGATCCAGTTTTTCATCCTGAAATCCTGATCAGGTACCTGACCCATAAACTCCAATGTTAACACTTGTTTGCCAAAGTGCAATCCGTCTACTGGATCCAGTTTTTGAGAAGTCAGGTTTTAATAGGGTATGCAACGTTTTTAGCCTTTTAGCAAAACTTGATCAGTTTTTTTAACATGGAACTCTATGGGAACCTGATCCGGTACCAGATGGTACACATAGGTACCATCCAGTACCTGATCCAGTACCTGATCCGGTAAAAATGCCTGAAAAGAGACATGGGGAAAAACTGGATCCAGTAATGCATCCAGTTACTGGATGCAGCCTCCCGAGTGTGGCCCCAGCCTTAGTGTCTGGTGTGTGTAATGCATGTTCAAATGCTATGTGAAAGCATCAGTCCAACCATTCATTACCTTTGTGACACATGTGTTACCACATATGTGTGGGCCCCACAATCATGGTTGCCCCACAACTGCAGAAGACACAGACATGCCTTTACTTGTAGCATTGTAAGGTTAGGGACACATTTGGGAGCCAGCATCCAGTAACTTGATGCATTAGTATATCCAGTTTTTCCCCATTGCCATTATTGAGGCATTTTTACCGGATCAGGTACCTGATCCAGTACCTAATGGTACTTATATGTGCCATCCGGTACCTGATCCGTTTTCCATAGGGTCCCATTTAAAAAAAAAAGGATCAGGTTTTGATCAAACACCAAAAAACATTGCAGACCCTATTAAAACCTGAGATCTCAAACACTGGATCCAGTAGACAGATTGCACTTTGGCAAATAAATGTTAAGATTGGAGTCTATGGGTCAGGTACCTGATGAGGTTTCAGGATGAAAAACAGGATCCAGTAGCAGGATTGCAAACGAAAGTGTGGCCCTGGCCTAAAGCCCGTGTTACACAGGGCGATATCGCCGCCTATTACATAGGTGACGTAGGGGCGTGGCCTATCGGAAGCGTCATCGTTCCTATGTCGCCTCATGTAAAGGGGCGATGTCAGTGCCATTTTTTTGCAGGATCAGTTTTCCCATAGGGGCCCATGTTAAAAAGCGGATCCGTTTTTTTTTCTGCACCCAAAAACGCTGCCAGCAGCGTTTTTGATTCCAGTAAAAAAACGTACACCATTTCAGTCACACTTGAGTGCAGCATCAGTTTTTGGCATCAGTTTTTGGACTTTGAAGAAAAAGGGCAAAAAATAATGCCAATAACGGACCCAAGACTAATAACTGATCAAGTGTGACCCCAGCCTATTTGAGTTTTTGGAACCATACATACATGTTTGTGTGGCCGAACATGTGGGTATCGAGATGCTTGTGTCTTTGTTGTCATGTGAGTATGTTATGTGTGGTATCATATATTAACCCTGTTTTTTTTTTCAAAAAATTTCTCTTCAGTGCAAGAAGAGCCACTAAAGTGGGAAGCACACGCAGAGATCGAAACATCATTCGAAGGAAGGAACATCTGCCATCCGCCATAAGGTATATGTTTGTTTAAAATATATTTACTCATGGTTGGCGTGGGTGTTAATATGTGTGTTGTTGTGTTTCACACAAACATAATTTTTCCTTACTTAACACACAGGACAAGGATGGCTCACATAGGTGGGGCAAAGGCCATGCCACACATAGGAAGGATGCGCCCATGGCAGCTTATGAGGTAAGAAACCAGATGTTTTATGGACTCATGGGCCACACAAAACTTTGTATTGTACAATACTGTGTAATAATCAATTAGCGTCAGGGCATTGTTTCTATTAGATTATGGCTAGGCTGTCATCTTACTTGTTACCTGTGTATGCAAACACATGTGTCTGCATACCCATATGCTCAGTACATTTCTCTTTTATCTTACCCTAGGCCACTGGCAAACATGGCCGCCAAAAAGGACACAAGGAGTTAAGTAACATCAAGATTCAAATCTATAATGAGGTGCTCATAAATTTAATTGAGCCTCATGAGTCCATATGGGACCAGGGCCATCCAGGCCAGCAAAATGCGGTTAAAAACCGCAAAATATGGACGACTATCTTCTGCAACATATTTCCTAACTATAAAAACATGAGCCTGGTGGACTAACAGCACATTGGTATGTCCTCATGCAGCACATCCAAATTCTGTGTGTACACAATAACATGTGCTACATAATATTTATTGAAACATGTATACGTAATTATGCTCTTTATACTTTCACACCATGTAGACCAGAAAATGCACACATGTTGGAGGTTTTTGCACAATCGCTATTTGCGGGATGTGCGAGACATGGACAAATTCTGCGGCTAAGCCGCCAACCCTCCATAAACACCACGATCAACTGTGCTTCCTGCAAAAGACAATAGAGGGGCGACCGTAAGTTGCCAAATACATTATGCCCCCTAATATGTATTACATATGTTACATTACTGACAAATTCCATGTTAGTTATGTGTTTTTAATTTTGCAATCTACAGGATGTTCAGCAATACATCATTGGATGATCCTGAGCTGGGGGACAGCAGTGGAGATGGGCAAGGCAATATAGAGGGTGTGGTTGACACAAGAACATGTGAGCCCACAAGCATTGACCTGAAACAAACACACCTTCAACCAACAGTGAATATCACTCCACAGACAGCAGCAGCACCATAAGGCAGAGTGATACGCCCTAGAAGACGGAATGTGGGCCGTGATGTGGCGGACAGTCTAATAATTGATGGGCTACATCGGCTGCAAGAAACCATGCAGGCCAACAATAGTGCCTTACAAAGCCAGATGGCGGACTTGCGGCCTAGGGACTCTGTAACCCCGCTCTGTGAATGGCAACAATTTATGAGTGCAATTATTCCAGACCTCATGACCCTAGGCATCCAAATCAAATATGCCTTCTGGGTGGAAATGACCCATTTAGTTGCAAAGTATTGTGTCAAAATCCCCTTGAATGTAACTGTCATCTGCGTTTAGGAATCTGGAGACTCAGAGTAGCTGGGCCTCATCCTGGAATTTATTTAGCAGAATAGTAGTTGCTACTTAGAAACAAATGTTTGCCACCATTGGCTAGACCCTTTTTTCAGGCCTGTTGTCATGCGGGGTCACACTTTAGGATCCAATGGTGATGTCAGCACTGTTTTGTTGGTGCACATGTTGAGCTTATTGAGTTTGTTTCTGTTTCTAGATTGGAAAATACATTATGTTGTGGTCACAACCAAAAACAGTATATGTGTGCAATCCTTTCACAACAGGGTGACTCATACAATACAAATTTGCAATGAGTAATATGGTGTATCAGGTTAACAGTTACATTATTATGGCAACATCATCCGAATGTTCGCACAACATTCGACACACACAACATACCTAACCAACATATTTTATGGTGATATGCTTGACTTCATGATCATAACCACATTGTGTGTTCAGGACATGGGACACTTGTGTGTTTACAAGTGCAGGTGACAGTACATTTTGAAAGTTTGGGGGTGGATGTGACATGGTGCTGACACTCATGAGCACATGAGGCCCACAAAACCATACACATGCTTGTCATCAAGCTAGGACAACAAGGACAAATATGTTGAACACCTAATAGATCCAAGACTGAGAATGTAGAGTGTCGATTGGCAACCTAGTGTCCTTGTGGCCAAAGGCCTACAAACATGTGATTGTGTTACCTGTTAGCGTATTATAATATAAACCATACAAAAATAGAAGAAACACATATTTATTACACAAAATAAAAAACACCAAACCGGTGGTTTACATGTGGTAACAAATTAAACAGATTAAGATTCACAAAATAATAACACCAAACTGGTGTGTTACATGTGGTAACAAATTACGTACAGAAAGAAAATACTAACGAGGTCATTAGCCAAAACAGAGACACAGCTGAAAACCAAATGCGATTAACGAGCACTACGCCGCCCCATGTCAGTCATAAAGTGGTGGGCATATTTGTCGCGCAACTCCATTGCTGTTGTAGGCCTAATAAAGGAGAACTCCCAATCATATGGGTCAAGGTTTATTGGCTTTTGTCTACACACATAAATACAGGCCTTGACCACACTGTCCACATTGTGAGGGCGCAACTGTATGGTGGTCAGCAGCACCCACGACATTGAAGCCAACATGCCAAACACACACTCAACATATTGCCGTGCCCAGCTTAACCGCATGTTAAAGTTACGCCATGCAGACATGAGTGCGTGGCTGGCATATGGCTTCAATAAGTCTATATGAAGCTGAAAGGCCTCGTCTAGGGATGGGCGAGTACCGTACTATTCGGAATCGCTATACCCGCAACGTGTAGGTCTCGGTACTCGCTACTCGTTGTGAGTATAGCGATTCCGAGTACTTTTGCAGTGTATCAATAGATACACTGCAAAAGTCCTGTAAAAGAGAGGAAAAGTGGTTAGAAAATAAAAAAATCGGATACTCACCTTAACCAACGGCTGTACCGGGACCGGCCGATGCACATATATTCATGTTAAAGGACCTTTCACTCTCTCAGCCAATCAGATGGCTGGGAGAGATATGTCCAATCAGATGCCGCCACGTCACAATCATGTAATCGCTAGCAGCCACCTGATTGGCCAGATAGAAAGGTCCTCGGTGTACCTGAGAGGACCTTTCCATCTGGCCAAACAGGTGGCTGCTAGCGATCATGTGATTGTGACGTGGCGGCATCTGATTGGCCAGATCTCTCCCAGCCATCTGATTGGCTGAGAGAGTGAAAGGTCCCTTAACATGAATAGATGTGCATTGGCCGGTCCCGGTACAGCCGTCGGTTAAGGTGAGTATCCGATTTTTTTATTTTTTAACCACTTTTTCTCTCTATTACAGGACTTTTGCAGTGTATCTATTGATACACTGCAAAAGTACTCGGTACTTGCTACTCCCGAGTAATCCTAATTTACTCGGTGAGTAGCGAGTACACGAATACCGCTACTATTCGGCGAGTTCCGAATAGTAGCGAGTATACTCATCCATCCCTAGCCTCGTCAGCCACCAAAACAAAGGGTAAACAGGAAGCATTGGTGCCAGGCAAAGGGCACGGTGGGGGTATATGAAAGCGCCCATAATACAGTGCTTGCCCCGTGGCACTGTCCTTGAATACTTGAGAGTCGTTGGTCCTGCCATACGCCACTATGTCCACCGCAATGAAACGGGCCTGAGAATCAGCTATCGCCATTAGGACTATGGAGTAGAATTTCTTATAGTTATAATAATTAGAACAATTGGCTTCCGGATTATTATATGTTTGCCATCCAGGGTGCCGATGCAGTTTGGAAACTGGGCTTGCTATTGAAAACGGACAGCATTTTTCCCTCCATGTTTGGGTGGTGTGTGCTGGCATCACCAGGGGCTGGAGCTTGGACCACAAAATCTCACAAGTCTCCCGGACAATGCTGCTGATGGTCGATCGGCCAATCCAGAACTGGTAGTGAAGGTAAGCATAAGACTCCACTGTGGTCAAATACCTGTAAGTGAAGAAAAAACAGAAATTAGGCAGGTACACACAAATTACATGAGTTTGTAGGAAACACACACCAGGTTTGTCCAAACTCCTAGGCAACATGCATAACATCAGATCACAGATCCTGATTGTGCCAAAATGATAATTACATTGTTGCTCACTTTATTTTGACAAGGATAATACTGATGTGGTGCCCCTGCGCCCAGGGTGGCCACAGGTAGGAACTGCGGCCAGGCAGAAAGTAGACAGTTCTTTAGGAACCCCTTCAGAACACTCACCCACAAGGCACAACACCTAACCCAGAGCCCGGGACTCTAGGCAGGCAAAGGGGTGACAGGGATTAGAGGAGCAGCCCCGACCGGTGGCGGGCTCATCCATCTTGCTGCAGCATCATCCATCCATCCTCCTGACAGAAGTACACTGCAGCGGTGGTCCCCTCATTGACCACAACCCATGGGTGGTGTCACGACAAACCCCTGTAAATATCCCTTTTAGTTGTGGGCTCCGGACATGGTCCAGACCAAGACTGCCGTGATCATCCCCAGTGCAACCCCGGTCTGGTACCGAGTACCCCGTCCCAGTGGGCTCCACACTGACATCCGCAAGACATTGACATTAGCAAGGGAATTCACAAAATGACAAGTAGAGTGCCATATTCCCAGAGTCATACTTATGGACAATAAAAAGATGTATGTCAATCTAAATGGCAGCAAGTACCACAGTGAATGACACATTGATGTTGTAAGGTTCTGATTTTGAACATTGTGCTGCTGTCAGATGCCATGGAAAAAACCTGGCAACAGTTTCCCTTAAATCTTCAAACATGGAGAAATCACGTGTTCAGCTTGTGCAGCCAAGCAGGCAGAAGCCCAACAACACTTGCCTTAGCGTCACTACCAGTCTTTCAGCTGGTGAAATGGCCGTCCGCCACCGTGTGTCCTGCCGAGAGATGTCATCGGCCACCAGGGCAAGAAGGGCGTCAAAAACAGGCACAAACATCCTGAGTAAACACTGAAACTTGCGCTACACATGGCCTGTCACCACTGGCGACGCCGGAGGGCCACGTAGCGCAGCTCCAGGAACAATAAATGAAACTCAACATCCATAATGCACCCACAGTACAAACACACAGAAAATGTCCTAAATGCAGGTATCAACACCCCAAAATGATCTGCCCGTCTTATTGGCTGAGGGGTCTGTCTAGCCATGCATATTTAGTGCCAAATTAAAAAAACACCAAAAATAATGACCCTTATCCGTTAACGGATCCGTTTTTTTAAGCACAAAAATTGTCATAAAACTGCCTGAAAATAGGGATGGGCGAGTCTACTCGCTAGGACTCGTTACTCTGCGAGTAGTAAGGGACTCGAAGACTCGGTACTCTGCGAGTTTCCCAGCGATTACTCGCACAGTAACGAGTCCAATGCAAATCAATGGCAATCCTAGTTTTGTCAGAGACTCTGACAAAACTAGGATTGCCATTGACTTGCATTGGACTCGTTACTGTGCAAGTAATCGCAGGGAAACTCGCACAGTAACGAGTCCGGCTGTCTGCTCTGGGCCGGGCTCGGGTTCTGCGGGCTGCCGCAGCTCCAGGGTACTAGAGCCCGCCTGCTCTCCCTGTGTACAGACATGAATGTCTGTGCACAGAGATGATGTAGCAGAGCTGAGATTGTTCTCAGTCTGCTCACTCCCTGTGCATAGACATCTATATCTATGCACAGGGATATAGCAGAGAGGACATCGCGTTTTGGACTACGTCGAACGGAAGAGGATTTTTTAAATTAAAGATGGAGTCCCTAATGGCTTTTTTTTTTCATTTCTAATAAAAAATTTTCTCTGTGTTGTGTTTTTTTTAAAACAATTTAATAGAAATTCATGGCGGTCATGTCTAATATTGGCGTGACCGCCATAAATTTCGGGCTTAGGGCCAGCTGATAATACAAAGCTGGCCCTAACCTCTTTATTACCCAGCGTGCCACCGCCACCAGGGCCGCTGGAAGAGCAGGGTTCAGCGCCAAAGGATGGTGCTTCAATGAACGCGCCATCTTCTGGGGCGGCTGCGGGCTGCAATTTGCAGCAGGGGGTGCCCAGAAAGCTTGGGCCTCCCTGCGCTGCAAATTCCAGCCCCCAGCTGCTTAGCTGTACCTGGCTAGACATAGAAATTGCGCGGAGCCTCACGCATTTTTTTTTTATTATTTCATGAAATTCATGAAATAATTAAAAAAAAGGGCTCCCCTATATTCTTGTGTCCGGCCAGGTACAAATAGGCACCTGGGGGTTGGGGGCAGCCCTTCGCTGCCTGCTGGATCCGGCTGGTTCCAGAAATACGGCGAAGCCCACGTCATTTTTTTTCTGAAAAATCAATAAAACAATCCTAAAAAAGGGACTGCATCTTTATTAACCCCTCGCCCATGGTCCAGGGGTTAATAAAGATGCAGTCCCTTTTAATTATATTGTTTTATGGATTTGTCAGAAAAAAATTTGACGTGGGCTTCACCGTATTTCTGGAACCAGCCGGATCCAGCAGGCAGCGACGGGCTGCCCCCAACCCCCAGGTGCCTATTTGTACCTGGCCGGACACAAGAATATAGGGGAGCCCTTTTTTTTTTATTTCATGAATTTCATGAAATAATAAAAAAAAAAATGCATGGGGCTCCACGCAATTTCTATGTCTAGTCAGGTACAGCTAAGTAGCTGGGGGCTGGAATCCGCAGCGCAGGGAGGCCCAAGCTTTCTGGGGAACCCCCGCTGCAAATTGCAGCCCGCAGCCGCCCCAGAAGATGGCGCGTTCATTGAAGCGCCATCCTCTGGCGCTGAACCCCGCTCTTCCAGCGGCCCTTGTGGCGGTGGCACGCTGGGTAATAAAGGGGTTAATACCAGCTTTGTTATACAAGCTGCTATTAAGCCCGAGATTCTTAATGTCAGGCCTGGTTTGACCCGGCCACTAAAAATCTCCAATAAAGGGTTAAATAAAACACCACACAGAGAAAAATTATTTATTAAAAATAAAGACACAGACACCATTAGGGACTCCATCTTTATTACCACCACATATCCCTCTAAAGATCCAGGTCTTCTCTCTTCTTTCTTCTCTCTTCTGTCTTCTGTCTTCCTTCTTCTTCTTGTTGAACTCATTCAGCTCTGCTACATCACACATCACACCACAGGGGGTGGAAATGCGCTCCCCTGCTGTGTGATGAGTCAGTGAGGCTGTGAGCATTAAGCAGTGCCGACAGCACAGAGCCGACTCATTCATAAGCTGCTGGATTTAACTCCCTGCTTACTGATCACTGCAGTGCCGGTAAGCAGAGAGTTAACTCTGCTGGGACAGCGGCTGGTATATGCGCCGTTCATACTGCAGCCGCTGTCACAGCACAGTTAACTCTCTGCTTACTGGCGCTGCAGTGATCGGTAAGCAGGGAGTGAAATCCAGCAGCTCATGAATGAGTCGGCTCTGTGCTATTGGCACTGCTTAATGCTCACAGCCTCACTAACTCATCACACAGCAGGGGAGCGCATTTCCGCCCCCTGTGGTGTGATGTATGATGTAGTAGAGCTGAATGAGTTCAACAAGAAGAAGAAGGAAGACAGAAGACAGAAGAGAGAAGAAAGAAGAGAGAAGACCTGGATCTTTGGAGGGATATGTGGTGGTAATAAAGTTGGAGTCCCTAATGGTGTCTGTGTCTTTATTTTTAATAAATAACACTGGTCAACAGCATTTTTGGTGCCAAAGATATTTCATTGAATTTAGGGTAACTTTGGGGTGCTGATTCTGAATATGTCATCAGTTTTGCCAGATTGGCTCAAGTTTTTGAGATTTTTCGTAAAATGTGTAAAAAAAGACGTAATTTGCTACACGCGCATTAACTTTATTGATATTGTCATGAATACAATAAATTTAACAAAGTAAATGTTGATTTTAGTTTATTTTAACTAGTTTTAGAAAGTAATCTTCAAAAATGAACAAGACATGAAAGATAGACATTTAATCGCTGGAAAAGCGCTTTTTATATGATTTTCTTCTATGTGAGCTATTGGGGCAGTCACGCTGTAGATTCCAGCAGTAATCAGCCATCATATGTCTGTCCCATCTGCCTTGGTACCTTTCCTCCATCACCATAATATCCTGATGAAATCTCTCCCCTTGTTCTTCGCTAAAATCTCCAAGGTTTTCTGGAAATCTGTCCAAGTAACTGTGAAGATAATGCAATTTAATGCTCATGTGTACACCCAGATTTCTAAATCTCAATAGCATGTTTTGTACCAGTTCTTCATAATTGTCTGCCTTTTGATTTCCCAAGAAGTTCTTCACTACCAACACAAAACTACACCATGCAGCAGCTTCAATGTCATTCATTTCCTTAGGAAAATTTGAATCTTTAATGAGTTTCCGAATTTGAGGACCATCAAAGATTCCTGCCTTCAGTTTTTCGCTACTAAGACCAGGGAAAGATCTGCAGATGTACATGAAGCAATTACCATCTTTGTCTAATGCCTTGACGAACTGCTTCATTAATCCTAACTTTATGTGAAGTGGTGGTAGAATGATTTTTTCCCTGTCCACCAAAGGTTCGTTCACTATGTTTGATGCTCCTACTGTCAAGGTGTCCCTTGGAGGCCAATTCAGTTTCTCCCAGTGCTGATGTTTTGCTCTACTATCCCACATGCAGATGAAGCAAGGATACTTTGTGTATCCACTTTGCTGTCCAAGTAAAAAGTTGACCATTTTTAAATCAACACATATCAGCCACGAATGTTCATGGTAGCACAGTTTCTCCAAGACCATTTTGACATTTTGGTATTGTTCTGCAAGTTTAGTTGAGTGAGCTACTGGAAGAGATGCACACTGATTGCCATTGTTCAACAAAACACATTTCAAACTCCTTTTAGAACTATCTATGAAAAGCCTCCAGTCTACAGGACGATATACTTGTAAACCCATTTGCAGCATCAGGCCAGGAATATCCTTACAATATACAAGTAGGTCATCTTCACAGAAAAATGGAAGAAGTGCTTCTTCTCTGGTCCTGTAAGATGTAATTTTAGTTCCAGGCGTCAGACAATTTTTTTCACTTAGCCTTGAAGCTAAAAGTTCGGATGCACTTTTTGAGAGGTTGAGGTCTCTTATTAGATCGTTGAGCTCTCCTTGGGTAAATTGCGTAGGTGTTCTGAAACTTCCTTCATATTCTAGTTCACTTCCAGAATTAATGCTTAGCTCCATACCCTGCATTTCATCATCATCATCATCAGGTGGGGGAAGGTCAGGTAACATGGTAAACACAGGTACAGGCACATCTTCACAATGAGGGACAGGCCTTCTTGCAGATTCCATGTTAGGATACTCCCATTTTCGTTTCTTATGCTTATTGAATCCTTGTACTTGCACTGCACAGAAATAACAGTCATCATGATGATTTTTTTGCTCTCTCCACACCATTGGAACACCAAATTTGAAGCTTGTTCTTTGTCCTTTGCTCCATTTTCGTAATAATTCGATACATGCTTTGCACACTATGTGTGGTGCCCAAAACTTGTCTTGGTCCCCAAGCATAACCCCAAAATAGGCAAACTACACTTTTTTAACGAAGTCTGTTATGTTTCTTCTATGTTTTGTCAGTGTATATTCACCACAAATGTAACAGAATGAGTCTGGATCGTTAAGACAACTTCTTCTTGATGAGTTCATGCTTTTCACTGGAAAACAGACAACAACATAAAGTTAGTGCAAAAATCAAGCTATGAACAAACTTTTAGAACACTAATTAGCACAAAACTATATTGAGAACTGCTCAGTTCAAGTACTAATCCAAAGAAATTAATGAGATGATGCGTCGCATTTACCAACAAGTGCTATAAATAAGATACCAAAAATCTCAAAAACTTGAGCCAATCTGGCAAAACTGATAGCATATTCAGAATCAGCACCCCAAAAATACCCCAAATTCATTAAAATATTTTGGACACCAGAAAAAAAAATTTTTTTTGTTGACCTGTGTAATTTTTTTCTGTGTGGTGTTTTATTTAACCCTTTATTGGAGATTCTTAGTGGCCGGGTCAAACCAGGCCTGACATTAAGAATCTTGGGCTTAATACCAGCTTGTATAACAAAGCTGGTATTAACCCCTTTATTACCCAGCGTGCCACCGCCACCAGGGGCGCTGGAAGAGCCCGGTAAGGCGCATGGAAATGGCGCTTATTATTAATGCGCCATTTTCAGGGGCGGCTGCGGGCTGCTATTCTTTAGCGTGGGGGGGCCCTATAACAATGGGCCCTCACCCCACTGAGAATACCAGCCTTCAGCTGCCTAGTTTTACCTTGGCTGGCATGGAAAATAGGGTGGAGCCCAAGCATTTTTTTTTGCCAGCCAAGGGGAAATTAAGCAGCTGAGGGTGGCAGCTCGCAGCTGTCTGCTTTCATCGGGCTAGACTTAAAAATGCTGCGAAGCCCCACGCGTTTTTTTTTTTTAAATAATTATTTATTTTACACCCTACAATGCCAGGTTGGTTGCCATACACTAATGTGTATGGCAACCAAGCAGAATCACTGTCCAGATTGAGAAAATCAAGTCTGATTACAACAGCCAATCACAGAGGCTCCCACAGAGTGTGAGCTCCTGTGATTGACTGTTAGTTTGACAGTGCAGTGAATATGTAATGAGCTTAATAGGCGGGAGCCTATTAAACATAATTTAGCTATTGTAGCAGATAGAGCCTGAAGCTTCCGAGACACATCTGCGATTTGTAAATCGCACATTACTCGCTATTACTCGCTTCCCCATTCATTAACGTTGGACTCACTAGACTCGCAGCGAGTAGCGAGTCCCGGGCTCGGACTCGCTAGAGTCAAGCGATTCCGAGTAATTTAGGACTCGCCCATCACTACCTAAAAATAACGGATCCTTTTTTGGATCCATTAAAAAAAACTGGTTGGCATGTGTCACCCTAGCCAAAGATAGTTGTGAATATTCAAAGATTCTTGTGATAAGAAGGTTCTACACCCGCAGAGTCAGTGTAACTGGGAATTTTATTGATCTCTAAAATTGCATCAACAGCACCTTAATAACAGCTTTATTCTCCTTTGTTGTCTGTGAGGACACTACAAACAAGGAAGGCAATCATTAGGGGATATCCGGTACTTTATTTTTGTTTTACTCTGTGTCTAAGTTGATATCTACCTGCTAGTTGTGCCCCACGCCAATCTCTTCCAGTACAAAGAGATAACAGACTGCTACTCTTGGCAATTGAATTGCTTTTGCTTGTGTCAAGCCTTCCTGCTGTTGTTGAGCCCCAGGCCCTAGGGTACTCAGGTATCAGGCTCGGTGGTCGTTCTCACAGGGGATGTCACGAGTGGCAGCGCCTGAGCCCGTGGCCAGGGTGACACTTTAATAAGGGTGTATATACAGGGGATAAGAGTTTGTCATGTGAAGCCACCTGTAGTACCTGGTGATGGGTCACCAGCGTCACCACAGTCCTCTGGAGGTCGATGGTAATGTGGCTAAGATGACAAAGCTCCCTACAAGTGGAGCGGAGCCTCCGGGGCAGCATTGTGAAAAGGGGCAGCTTGAAGTGGAGCTTAGATCGACATAGGGAGTGATGGAGCAGTCTATAAGGGTACCGGGAGTGGAGAGGAATGACACACACACACACTGCAGAAAGTCTCTTTCACCTTTTTACTGGTGGTAATAGCAGGTAAAGACGTCCAGAGCACTGTCGGGTGACCAGGTGCACAGTGAGTTTCCACAGCAAGTGGGTATAAGGCCTCCACAGCTTCTTTACTGTTCCTGAAGCCGCTGTCTGCATGCAGCCAGACTGGCCTCCTTCCCTCTTGGGTCCTCTCTTTCTCCTCCTGCGCGATCCACGGGTTACCCTCTTTGATCACTGCTGTGCTGATCTACACTGTGGTGTCTGGCTCCCTCTCTTTGGGTACACAGGGGAACTGGGTGACTGAAGTCTCCGCAGTGTGACGGGGTTTTCTGTAGTCTTGAAGTAATCCTACAGGTGCGGATCCCTGAAGTCCGATACGTCTCTGGTTAAAACTCCACAGGTTCCTCACTCCCTTGGCTCTGCTCCTTGCCTTCTGTCCCCACTCCTAGGTTGGCTGGATGACAGAAGGGCCACTCCGGGTCACTGGTTCGGGCCTAACTGCGGCATCAACTACCAGGATGTCTTCGCAGCTCTCCTAGCGTCTGCACACTCTGCCTAGCTTCTCCCCCAGCAGCAGTATTTATAGGGGATCTCGCCTAAGGTCAGCAAGTGGTGCTCCTCCTACTGTGCCGAGGTGTTGCATGTAGTAGGTACCTGCTGAGGAAACTGTGCATTAGGGAAGTCTGTGGCTACCTGCATGAGCAGGATTCCACACTGTCTAACTGCGAGTATCTGGCTGTCAATCAGCATTATGCTGGTAGTCATGCCCCATTAACAGGACAACCTGAAAGAAAAAAGAGCTGCTGTGTTGAGAAGGAGGAGCAGAAACCTTGGCAGGAGTGGTCAATAACCTCTTTGTGCCAGCACTGGGTACAACAGCCCAGTGGCTGCTTCTGTTAACAACTACCTGACAGGCACATAGAAAAAAAATTCCCGGACGACTCCATAAATATCACCCTGTCCTCATGATGGTTCTGAAGAAAAATCCTGAAACCAAGGCTTATGCGACAGATATCATGTGATTCCTGGCTTGTTAGGCGACAAGTCTTAATTACAAAAAAAGATAAAAGAAAAATGACCACATTCCATAAATTTACACACAACTGTTTATTTTTGTAATCCACCTCGCATAGTGTGCATGTTGTAGCCAAAAAGGTTGAGGTACCTTGGAGATTAATAAGGCTGTGTTTGTATTAAAACATTCAAAAGGGTTCAATATAGTTCTAAGAGACCTCATAGAGTTATGCACATATTTTCCAGGAAATTAGAGACTTTGCAGTAATAAGATTCATAGTGAATGTATTTATTTTATAATTCTTAAAAAAATGAGGCAAAGCTGGCAAAACATCTGCTCATCTCTATCGATGCCAATACAAAAGGTGACTGAATCAAAAAGATGTCTGGAGCAGAATTCAAATGGATTTTTAATTGGACACTTTGACACCAAAAGAGTTAAATTGGGATATTGACTTATACATTCCAATAAAAGCACATTCACCCTGTGCATAACCAATATTTTATAAGTTCTCTTTTTTATAACTTTTATATCAACAGTTAGGTTCAGAAATATTTGGAGAGTGACTGAATCTTTCTGATTTCAATTCTTCGTGTCCCTATTTTTGATTTAAAATGAAATAACTAACATGTAACTGAAGGGCAAACTGTCATATTTAATGAAAAGTGTTGAATAAAAACATCCCGTGAAATATTTAGGACTCACAACCATGTTTTTAAAAAGACTACTTGTTTCAGGGGGTTCAAAAGCAGTTTTTGTAAAAGAATATTTACCAGTTCTGAGGCGAGGAGGGGGGTGCTGTCAGGCACCAGCAGCTTGAGTAGCGGGGGGCGGGGATGTTGTCAGACACCGGGGGACGTAATTAAGAAGTGGGGGGGATGTGCTGTCGGGCGGCTGGGAGATCCTGTGCACCAGGCAGTGGGTGGCAGTCCCCATATAGCTCCGCCCCCTCTGCATATTTTCCGGTATGCCGTACCGGCACGTACCCCCACAAAAAAAGCACTGCTCAAAAGTAAATGGAAAAATGTGCTTTACCATAAATAAGATGATTGGTTCAAATACTTTGTAGAGAATCCTTTGTGGGCAATGACTGCCTGAAGCTCAGAAGCACCACCACTGGGTTTCCTTTTTCGTTATGCCTTGTCAGAACTTTACTGCATATGACTTCAGTTATTGCCCGTTTATGAGTGTTTCTATCTTACGTTTTGTCTTTAGCACGTGAAATGCAACTTGATGTAGGTGAAATCTGGTAATTGATTCAGTCATTGCAGAATATTCAACTGTGCGACGTGATCGTGGGGCGTTGATGGATTGTCATGGCAGCCAGCGGTCAGCTGATTACCCCTGTCACTGTTAAGATGACCTTCCTGTGAATGCTGACTGAGCATCAGTGTTCACAGGAGATTATCATTTGTGCTGTAGATAGCCATGATGATGAACGGCTCTGTACGGCACAAGGGATTGGATATTGAGAGCTTCAAGTCTCTTAAAAGGACTAGTAAAAACAATTATAAAAAAAAGTTCAAATCACCCCCTTTAGCCACAGATAAAACAATACAAAATAAATATATTTGGTTTTACCAAATTCAGAAGTCACCTTCATTTCTTGCTTTATTTATTGTATTTTCTTTTTTACTTTGATTCTATGCCAATTGTTTTGTATCCAACTATTGTACTATTTGTTCTCTACTGTAATTACTTACTGTTTATTTTCTGTACTCTAACCCTACATTGTAAAGCACTGCGGAATATGTTGGCGCTATATAAATAAAGCTTTATTATTATTATTATTATTATTATTATTAAGTGACCAAATTTTAATAGTAAAATGCAAAATAAATCAATCTGATCGGTAACAGCATAACAAAAAAAAATCAAAATAGGAGAATTATGTTTTTATGTTCACCGATACATTACAATAAAACACAATCGCAAGCGATCCAAACATCACATCTACACCAAGATGATATAGTTAAAACAGTCAGCTGAGAACATAAAAATTAAGCCCTCACAAAGCCCCAGATCCTGAAAAATCAGAATGTTACGTGTCTCAGAAAATGCTGAAAAATTAGGAATTTGTGGGGGGAACAAATTTTTTAATTTTTACTTCACCAATTAAATGATAAAAACCTATATATGTTTGGTATCTAAAAAAATATACTTACTGATAATCAGTTACCAAAAATTGGACAGCACTCCTTGTTGCAAACCATGTTTTTCTTTATTGGCCCATCAGGACTGAACGTTTCGGTTCCTCAAGAACCTTCTTCCAGCAGTGAACAAATCATAAACTGTGACAGAGTTATATAGTGTGACACTCATTAGTGTCATTAAAATCAATTATCTATAAAGTGCAGTTTTACAGTGTGTTTAAACCCTCTTTCCATTACATGGCATCCAATGCCTTATTTCATTAATAAATATAAAGTGCTTAGTGCTCATTTAACAATGCTATGGCAGTGTTTACATGTTTTAAATACATTAAATATATAAAGTGCTTATTAAGTCATTTATATTATTCACATGTGTCTTACATTATCAGGCTCACTCATCTCATGCTTATCACGCTTTCTCCCAGAGACCAGCGTCTTCCGGGTGCCCTGGGCATGCTCAGTATACCACCAATCACTGCATAGTGTGCCATCACTCGCCGCACTCCACCAATCAGTCCGCTCCCCGGGCGATCACATGGTGTTGCAGCCAATAGCAGCGTCGGCGCTTCCATTATGCATACAGCGTCGCTGCTTAGTGACATAGTTTGTTTATGTTTTAGCCTCCGTCCTCCATCTTTATTAGGGGCAAATCTCTGCCCTCACTTCATATTACATTAAGGCTACATTAGGGCTACATAGTGTACGATCTTTTCTTCTGGCAATGCCCCTACAGTACCAGGCTGTGGTTAAGCCATATCACGGCCACATAATTACACAGCTCACGTCTACTAGGACACTGTACAGGGGATTAACCCCTATGTGCAGGCCCCGTTCGAGACTAGGTCCGATCACCGGGAGCTTTCAATGCCACCTTATCACTATCATGCCAAGCAATATTACTTATCTTATTCACTTATTACTACTAATATGATTGGTGGGTTACTCACATGCCTCAGGGAGAAAAAATATATACTACCCCCCTCCTTATTACTTTCATACATGGATTGATGAGTCTTCAAATTACCGTCTTCATTTATTTCCATCTAAAAGGATAAAAGATATAAAAAGAAATATATTATTTCTCAAAACCATATTTACATATATAACTCTTACTCAGCATATACTATCAGTAATGAGATATCAAGGATACCTTACAGTACAGGGCCTATCTTAAAATCTATATTCAGTCCCTGGGGTCTTAAAGTTTCCAGTCTGTGTATCCACTCCAGCTCCAATAATTTGAGCTTTTTTTTCCCTATCCCCTCCTCTCCTCAATGGCAGTACATGGTCTATAATTCTAAATTTTAAGTGTCTTTCATTATGTCCAACTTCAGTAAAGTCTCTGGGAGAAAGCGTGATAAGCATGAGATGGGTGAGCCTGATAATGTAAGACACATGTGAATAATATAAATCACTTAATAAGCACTTTATATATTTAATGTATTTATAACATGTAAACACTGCCATAGCATTGTTAAATGAGCACTAAGCACTTTATATTTATTAATTAAATAAAGCATTGGATGCCATGTAATGGAAAGAGAGTTTAAAAACACTGTAAAACTGCACTTTATAGATAATTGATTTTAATGACACTAATGAGTGTCACACTATATAACTCTGTAAAGGTACCGTCACACAGGGACAGATCGCCGGCGATGTTGCCGGCGATCGCGGGAGCGCGCATCCCTGACAACATCGCCGGTGAGCTGTCACACTGAGCAACTTACCGGCGATGTCGCCGGCTAGTTGCCGCGGCTATCGCTCGCTGGGCTGCCCAGCAACCCAGCAAGCGATAACCCGCAATGTTGTAGATAAGCAGAATCGCCCGTAACATTGCGGGTTGCCGCGTTACACAGGGCGATCAGGCAGGATCGCCTGAGCAACATCGCCAGGTTTCCCAACATTGTTGGGAAACCTGGCGATGTGACTCAGGCGATTCATCGCCTGATTATCGCCCTGTCACACGCGGCAATTCGCCGGCGATGTCGCTGCAACCTGGCCACGC
Source organism: Allobates femoralis (assembly GCA_033576535.1). Lineage (NCBI taxonomy): Eukaryota > Metazoa > Chordata > Amphibia > Anura > Aromobatidae > Allobates > Allobates femoralis. Next base: position 208,784,942 of record JARQOC010000002.1, on the reverse strand, counting down.
CCCTCGGTTGCCGGCAACATCGCCGGCGATATCTCCCCGTGTGACGGTACCTTTACAGTTTATGAGTTGTTCACTGCTGGAAGAAGGTTCTTGAGGAACCGAAACATTCAGTCCTGATGGGCCAATAAAGAAAAGCATGGTTTGCAACAAGGAGTGCTGTCCGATTTTTTGGTAACTGTATACAGCTGAACACTGCTGGACTTTTGCACCCAAAGTGAACTGTTCCTAGTGCTGCTTTCAATTTTTACTCATTACTTACTGATAGTCATATATATATACTGTATATGACACGCACTCAGGGCTGTGGGGTACTCGGCTCTCGGGCTCTCAGTCTGGGAATTCGGGGGTGGCCCTGGGGGTCAACTAAAAAACAAAAGAAGTGAGAATTTCAAAGTTCTATTTACAATTTGTCTTCGTGACGTGACCTGCTGAGTCTGATGATGTTCACCAGCGCCGCCAAAGTCCTCCGGTGGTCGGTGGTATTGCGGCTTGGATGTAATAGTCCCCGCAGGCGGGACTGGACCACCGGGGCAGCAATGCTGTAAAAGCAAACTGTTTATATTTGGAATGATACAGCAGAGTCAAAGCTTCACTTCACCGGGTAACTTTACTTAAACAGTTCTTTCAGCCTTACAGTTCAACAGGTCGTTAGATGTTATACTGGCGAATGCTCTGAGGCTGCAATTGGGATTCTACCCTGAGATGGAACCCTCCTTCATGTTCCTTTCTTTTCCTTCTATTCTGTTCCCAGTGTGAAGCCTAATCTCTTGTAGATGATCTGGCCTGCTGTTGCTTGTTCTGTCTCCTCTCCCTTTTGTACCCGTCGGGTTAACCCTCTAGTGAGGGATCTGGCTTCCCTCTTGTGGGATCTTTGGGAGTCAGGGCCGTATTTATAATATCCCTGTTTAGCGGATTTTCTGTGAGACTTGGAGTACTCACAGGGGCGGGCTCCGGTACCCGAGTTTCTTCCTATGGGGCAAACTCTATCCGTTACTCACTTCCCCACTCAAGTTAACTCTGCAATCCTTGCTTTCTTTTCTCTTGTTTGGGATCTGTGCTCTTTCAGGGCCTCTCAGCCGAGATCGCCCTCTCGGTTCCCTGCAGGCTGGCTGCCATGCTCCTTCCACCTCCTCCTTACTCTGACTACTCCCTCTCACTTTTCTCTTCCAACTGAGCTCTCTGGTTCCCTTTAGAGGTCGCTAAGACCCTCCCTGGGTTCCTCCCACCACTATCCCTAGTGTGTGAGTGCAGCTCTAGGGCTCCATCTTGTGACCATTGTCCCAATTGCAGTGGAGTACTACACTGCTTTTCTGGGTGCAGTACCCCTTTTGTGGCATCTACGTAGTGGGGCGCCACATATATATTTCCATATAGTGAACAGGGTAATTAAGAAAAATAGTCACTGTGGAATTCCACTTTTGTTTACAATTTCACCACAATTGGATTTTTTTCCCCATTTTCCAATAGACTATATGGTAAAATGAATAGTAGTGTAATTCAAAAGGACATTTCCTTCAAAAAACAAACCCTCATATAGCTATGTTTACGGAAAAATTAAAAGGTTATGGCTCTTTGAAGGAGGTGAGGCAAAAATGAAAATGAAAAATGGAAATTGACCCGGGGTTAAAGGGGTTAAAGAATTTTAAAAAAATATCCACACCAGTTTCCAATATAACTTGTGTACACACCATATGAATGCAACGGCCTGTTGCAGATGTAGGCTTTTGGAACCTGTACCTAGTTTTTTTGTTGTGTTTAGTGATGCACAGACCCGTGCATTTTAGAGTTTGACTGATTCGGCTAATAAAAAAGTTTGGTTCGGGAACTGGACTTGTTCTGAACTTCACCCTAAGTAACGAACCTCATACAAGTCAATGGGGATCCGGAATTCAATTCTGAAAAATAGCTGTAAAGTGGTTGTAAAAAGGACTAACTAGGGGCGGACTGGCCCTGGTGGCAGGGGGGCAAGTGCCCCCTGGGCTGGTGGTATAGCCCACATGTAGGGCCGCGCCCCCACAGGAATGGGCCGGCCTGCGGGCGCGACTCGCGGCCGGTGCGGCGATGTAGACCGCGGCTGACATGGTGAGTGAGCGGTCCGAAAACCGTGATAGCACCCCCCCAGTCATCAAAAATTTCTGATAGCACAACCCCCCCCGGTCCTCAAATCAGGGCTGGATGTCCGGAGGGCCAGAGGCTCCAGCCTGCCTCTGTGGCTAAGGGACTGCAATTAGAAACAAAACAAGAGGAAAGGCCGCTTTACACGTCGGAATATTGTTCCGATATTGCATACAACTTCACGGGAGTGCGCATGTTTTTGGCACTTGTCCAAAATCGCATAGGAGATGTTACACAGGGAAATATCGCCAGGCAACGCAACTACGATGTCGTACACCCCTCTTGCACACTGCGTCTGAGCAACTCAGGGAACGACCAATTAACATTGTAGTGAATAGGGAAGGTTGCACTCCAAATCATAGTTGCGCTGTCACACAGCACGATCATGCCAAATCGCATAGCCAATATTGCACGGTTGAAGAGCATGCACAATTCAAAACCGATATCGTAGTTGCATCGTTTTTGAGTTGTGTTGCCCATTTACATGATACAACGCACGAACTATATCGACTGCAATGCCCGTACCACGTGACTTAGTTGCGTTGCGATATCGTGACGTGTAAAGTGGCCTTTAGAGCAGGACAATTGCCTTGCAAACAAACGTGGGTAGGGAAATTATTTAAAGGTGTTTGGTCACCATACCAATCCTGGTTACTTAGGAAGTAAATGAACAAACTAAACATTTGAATAGTCACCCCACAGAAATTGATTTCAGAGTTTCCCCATAGAGCATGAATGTTGATATAATCCCAATACAAAACTTGTTTTTCCTTTTTCCCCTATAGAGTTTAATTTTCTGATTCTAGTAAAATATAGCATTTCATTGATTGTGTTTGCAATCCTGCAGAATAGTCTTGCTACTGAAAGTCTCACCTCCTTTGCCTTTATGCGCTTCCCTAATGCAGTTGATAGAGTGTAATGGGGACCCGAGGCATTTCTTTTGAAAAATGTATTGTTCAAAGCAGCTAGATTCATCTGAATACAACAGCTATGAATAATGGAATAGCACTCCTGTATGACTATTGTCATTAATGGTGTCATGATTAAGAGTGGACCAGGTGCAAGACAAAGCGCATGAACTATATCTACATGGGTAGGACCCATCACTCAGTTTGTTCACATATCTGTGGAGACATATTTCTCCACCATGTAGATGAAATTGTGCCTCTTCCTACTACAGAATGTATCACATGAGTGAGCACCCAATTTTAAGGAAGGCTCTTAAACAGTCTCTTTTGCCTGCTAACCCCCACAGCCTAGATTGTCCGAAATTCCCCAAAGAGTACTTAATTTTTCAAAAGGCCCCTAAACAGCCTATTCCCCTTTTGATGCTCACAACTGTTTGGCTGAGATCCACCACAGAGCACCCAATCTTTTAAAAGGCCCATTTCCCTGATAACAGTCACATACAAGATTGACCAGGAGCCACAACAGAGCTAAGATTCACTGAGATCCACCACAGAGCACCCAATTTTTATAAAAGCTTCAAAACACCCTCTTTACCCAGTAGACCCTAACAGCCTAGATTTCCTGTGATGACTTAAGCGGCCGTCACACACACAGATATCGCTAGCGATATTGTAAGCGATCACGTGCACGCGCGATCGCTTACAATATCGCTCACATCGCTGATGAGCTGTCACACAGACAGACTCACCAGCGATGTGGACCAGCGATCTCGCAGGTTACTATGGTACACATCGGGTTACTAGGCGCCGCGCGGCGCTTAGTAACCCGACGTGTACCATAGTAACCATCTCCCAGCATAGGCTCTGCTGCTGGGAGATCGTTCATCGTGGTGTTATACACCATGATGAAGCAGATCGTGACATCGTTCATCGCTAGATCTGAGCTCCGGAGCTCAGATCTGCGATGTCACCATCAAGCGATTTTACATAGTAAATCGCTTGATTACATGCAACGATGCCAAAACGATATCGCCTAAGCGATCCAAAAGGAGATCGCTTAAACGATATCGGGCTTAATATCGTTGCGTGTGACGGCCGCTTTAGAGTAATAGATTTTTAAAAAAGGCCCTAAACAGCCTGCTTCCCTGTTGATGCTCAAAGCCAAGATTGTCCGAGATTCACCACAGACCACCCAATTTTTAAAAAGGCCCCTAATCAGCCTGTTTTCCTGTTGAAGCTCATAGCCAAAATTAGCTGAAATCCACCACAGAGCGCCCATCTTAAAAAGGTCTCTAAACAGCCTGGAGAACTGTTGATGCTTACAAACTTGATTGGCTGAAATCCACCAAAGATTTTAACATTGTTAAAATGTCCCAAAACAGCCTCTTTACCTTGTTGACCCTCACAGCTCAGATTCACCAAGATCCACCACAGAGCTTGCAATTTTTCAAAAATGCCCCTAAACAGCCTCTTTACCCTGTTGACCATAACAGCTAAGATTCACTGAGATCCACGAGGCTGGTGCAGTGGAATAACAGAATTTTTTTGCATCTTAAGCCAAGAATATTTATTGCACACAGCTGAAATATAGATGGTTGTTAGAGATCCGCAACACTGGGCCTGCTGCAGTGTAATTTCTGGTACTTAGTAACTGCAGCCTAATTTTTTTTAAATTTTAACTGAAGTGATAGACCCAGTACAGTCGTGAGAGGTTGATTTTTGATGAAAAATGAAGGCCATAGACCCAGCTCCATTTTTGCAAGAAGTAGAATTTTGTTTAAAAAATAAGGCCACAGACCCTGCTAATGAGTAGAGATTAAAAAAACAAAAAAAACAAACAAAAAACCTAGGCTGCACAGTTGCAAGAGGTGGAATTTTGTTAAAATAAAAGCCACAGACTCTGCTGATAAGTGGTCAGAGGTAAATTTTTAATAAAAATTAAGGCCACAGACCCAGATGCACAATGGAGAGAGGTACATTTTTGGGAAAATATTAAGTGGACAGATCCTGATACATTGGCTACAGCTTCAATTAGAAAAAAAGCCACAGACCCGGCTGCACAATGGCAACTTTTTTAGTTTATCTATTGTTATGTTTTTTTTGAGAGGTGGAGTTTCTTTTGTTTTTTTAACCCCTTCATGACCAAGGACGTATAGGTATATCTTTGGTTGCTTCATCCCAATTAATGCAAGCTCACGTGTTGAGCTTGCTTTATTGCCTACACATCCATCTAATCTGATCACATGATATGTGCAGCTAGCAGAAATGGGTGGATCAGGGTTCACACAATTCCCCACCAGTATCAGCAACCTCATGATGTGATCACAGTGTGCAATGTGTTTCTATGACTTCTGTTACTGTCATGACTCACTTCCTGGGAACACTGCCCAAGCGGCAGCGTTCAAAGGGATGATCATCATTTCTGCAGTAGAGATATGGATCATTATGGCTCTGTTCTGCAGCAGTGATCAGATACTGCAGTGTTGAGGCGCCTTAAGGGGCCAAGTAAAATAAAGTAAAAGTGAAAACAAAGTTTTTAAACATATGAAAAATGTAAAAGAACTTAAAAGTTTGATTCACTCTCCTTTTGTGGCTATAGAGTAAATGACTCGACCTGGCTGGGGCCATGGGGTACTTGGAACCGGGCCCTCTCGACGTCATCGGGGCTGTGGGATGTCACAGTGGCGTGACCCGGTCTGTGCGCCCCTCGCCGAGCAATCAGTAAAATGGGGAGTTTGAAAAAGGGATGAAAAGAAAAGTGTAAAAGTAAACTAAAAGAGTTTGTGTCGTGACGCCACCTGTGGACGGCGGCCAGTAGAGTTGCTGCTATAGTCGGGACCTCTGGGGATGATGGGGGTAGTAGCTGTGATGGTTTGGCTCTCCACTGGAAGAGCGGGTCCCCAGGGCAACTGAAATGTTTGTGGAGGTGATTTGGGGAAATAGAAGGCCAGCGAGGCTGAGCTGGCTGCTGGCAGGGATCAGGGACACTCTCAGGCAGGCTCCAGCTGCCTACTCGGCGTTTCAGTCTACCTCTCCTTAGGCGCAGAATAAACAGTCTGATATGGTGCCGAGTTTCTACCTGGTCTACTTGGCTTCTCTCGTCAGGCGTTTCAAGTTACAAGCCAGTGCAGTAGCAGCTCCGGTTTTTTTTTAGCACCCAGGATGGCTCGTCCAGTTCACGCCCTTTTGTGTTGCTTTCCGTGGGCCTCTCTTCTCAGTGAAGAGTGGCCTATTTTCCACCCTCCTGCACGCGCCTCCGATCCAGCGGCCATGGGCCTTTGTTGGGCGACCGACCAAGTCCCCTTACCCTAGTAAGGCGGCCTTCTCTTCGCTGCACCGGGAGTTGGGCCATGGGACATAAAGAGCTCACAACAGGCCGGTTTTGTGGTTGGAGCTTGGAGCTTCATTGCCACCTCATGGCCAGCTCCCTGGTTTCTGTTGTGTTCTTTGGCTTCACAGCATGGGCACATGGGTGAATTGCTCACTGCCCACGGCCCTAGGAGTCCTTCTGTCTTTCTGCAGTATGTAGCTCCAGGACCCGGAACAGGCCTCATGATAGTACAGACCACTGAGTCTGTGTCCTTTCAGTCTCATGTCCTGATGGTTCTTTCCTCTCTGTCTGACTAGTTGATGGACTAACTGCTGGGCTGACTCCTCTACCAGAACTGACTAACTTCCTGTGATGTTTTCTATTTTGTCTCCTATTTCCTAACCGCTCCCTATGCTAACTTCCTACCCACCACCTGTCTCCTCCCACCATCTCCCAGCTGGGCATAGAGTCCTTGCCCTTGTCCCGGAGTGTGTTGTGTGTTTGTGTGGGTGACTGGACTTACCAATCCCAGTTGCTGCAAACTTCCAGTGGAGACCGGACCGCAGGGGCACCACACTCCCCCTGGGCAAAGGTCCCCATGCTAAAACCAGCTTAGATTGTGCAGAGAAACTCACAACTTTTTTGTAAACATATAACAACAATAAAACTTATCAAGAGTGCTTGTTCCTTAACGGGAGGTTCTTTGCTTAAACGTTACATAACAAAAACGTAATATCTATGGTTATATAAAAAGGGTATAGGTGTAAAAGTAGAAAAAGGGAAAGTGCAAAAAGTTACTTGGGCAAGAGTTCTTCAATGGGTGTCTCTTAGTCTTTGGGGGTACCCACCACAAGAAAAACCCCAGTACATGCCCTGGGTGTAGCGACAGGGACAAAGAGACCGATTCTTTGGACACACCAGTGGGTATTTGGCAGTGGCAAAAACAAGGGAGAAAATTGTCCAATTAGACCACTGCCAATCCTGGTTACTCTGGCTGCCACGGCAGCCCATTGAGTATCGCAGTTCCCACTAAAGGCGGGGCCGGCATTGAGGGGTCTGGCGGTTGCATGCGGCATCGGCGATCGTTAGCAACCATTAAAAACGTGCACGCGCACGTACGGTTGATACCAATCGCCAGTGATAGTTGCGACGTGTAAAGGTACCTTAAGAGACATCCAACCATGGTCGTATCCCACTGATGGGAATAGTGTTATAAATGATTAAAAGATTAAGGATAAGCAACAATCTCATCATAAACTACCAATATTCCATGATAAAATAACACCTTTCCTGCACATCTAGTTGCAAAGGCAAAGTCCTGACATCCACCCTGGTGTGCAGAAATGAAAAAAACAACAAGGATCTGTGCAACAAAGGAGAGGTATAGACAAAGGAACAACCCCATATCATATAAAGCATAAAATGAATTATAAAGATTTAGGCCTGTTCCACATCTAAGGATGGTGTGCGTTTTGGTTAATTTGCATTTTTACCAATAAAAAGGAATAAAAAATGCTAGTGTTTTTGCTCCCATTGATTTAAATGGGAACACATGTAAAAACGCAATCAAAACGCATGTGCGTTTTCAAACCACCTGATCGCTACCAGCCAACTGATTGGCCAGATTGCCAGGTCCTGAACATGCATCAATGACCATGCAATCTGGCCAATCAGGTGGCTGGTAGCGATCAAGTTGTTTGTGACGTCTGACCATCTGATTGGCTGTGAGACTCACAGGTCCTTGTCAGTGATCGGAAGTCTTTGCCGGTCCAGTGCAGGCGTCGGATAGGTGAGTATGGCATTGTTCACACTCAATTTGCGGTTTTTTTTAGCAGGGAAAAAAACACCTGTGGTTTTCTAAAAGTGCCAAAAAGTGTCCCTTGTGTGTCTGAAAGGATTTGACACCTTTTTGGACTTAGTCATTTTTTGGCCAAAAACGCAGGCAAAAACGTTAACGCAGGGTGCTTAACTGAGCACTTTAAAAACGCTAGCGTTAATGCAGGGTGATTAACTGAGCACTTTAAAAATGCTAGCGTTAACGCATGCGTTAACGCAGGACACCTATAGGCACCTGCGTTAACGCATGCGTTTCTCATAGGGCCCCATGTTAAAAAAATGCATGCGTTTTTGGGAAACCACCCCTGCGTTTTTTTCCAACACCCAAAAAACGCTGCATGCAGCGTTTTTTGGACTGGGTGAAAAAAACGCAACTGGAGCTGAAAAACGCAGCTACACTCAATAGCACCCTGCGTTAACGCACCTGCGTTTTTTGAAAAACTGCAGAAAAACGCAGAGAGTGCCAAAAACGCAGGTGCGTGTGAACAAGGCCTATGATATTTTTTTATTTTTTAACAACTTTTATTCACTTTTAGTGCACTTTCGCAGTGTATATATAGATACACTGCAAAAGTTAAAGGACTACTCCTACTCCCGAATAATCACAAGAGACTTGGGGAGTAGCGAGTAGCCCAAATATCATTAGTATTCGGCGAGTACCGAATAGTAACGATTCTACTCGCTCATCCCTAACTACAAGGACTTTTTGAAGTGAAGTGTGCTGATAGGATAGCTACCTGCTAAGCTTTTTCTAGTCCTGTAAGGCCCTTTTCACATTAAATGCAGGTCTGCGTTTTGCTGCATTTGCGTTTCTATGCGATTTTCCCGCTAAAAATGCACCCAAACGCATGCGTTTTTGGCCCCATTGATTTCAATTGAAAACACAACATTTTTGCAAACGCAACCCTAGACGCAATAGCCCATGTTTTTGGCTGTGTTTGCAAAAACACATGTGTTTTGTGTTTTTGCAAACGCACATGCGTTATTGCATGCGTTTTCTATGCGTTTTCCATTTAAATCAATGGGGCCAAAAACGCATTAGTTTGGATGCGTTTTTAGCGGTAAAAATGCATAGAAATGCAAATGCAGCAAAATATAGACCTGCATTAGATGTGAACTAGACCTAAGGAGTTTTTTTTACTAGTACGGTGTTAGAAATTACTTTAGGGTACAGCCCTAAACAGATAGGGATTTAGATTGAAATTTATTTTGACTTTGCATCACCCTTATTAGTCACACCAGGGAACATTCACAAACAAAATTTTCACACCAAATTTGGAAAAGGGTTTACACAACTTGTGCTCCTTTTTACACCAACACAAAATGATTAAAAAAAAACTAGTGCAAGGCCTTAAAAAATGGCATTTGGCCCAAACACTATATTTTCACATTTGTTTATGCTAGAAGATTGATGTAAATATATTATATCTGCCCAACTTATTTGTAATATTTCCTATCAAAAGCAGGGTCACACATACAAATCCATTTTTTTAAGCCTTTAGAAAAACTGATCCGTTTTTCTAAGGGTGCCAATAGTGTCCCCTGAGGTCCAGGACTTTTATTTGGAATTTTTGGGACTTAGGCTAGGGTCACACTGAAAAGGCACAATCCGGTAACCGCATTCATTACCGGATGCGTTTTAACCGTGTGTCTTCATACTATCATTTGATAGTAAAAATGCAACCCTCATTCCGGATCTGGATGCATTAATGCATCCGGTTTTGGAATGTAGGTTTCTGTAATTTTAAAAACCTAATCCGGGTCTTGGTACTACATGTTACATTTATGTACCTTGCGGTACCAGATCCGGTTCCCATAGACTCCCATTATAACAAAACGGGATCCAGTTTTGGAACCAGCGCGATAGACGTAGCCTGCATGATTTTTCCTGCAGGCTCCAAAACTGGATCCGGTAATCGGATTGCAATTAGTGCAATCCAGTTTTTCTATTGAAGCCTATAGGCTGTGAATCCGGATCCGGTTTTGAGCATTTTTAATGCTCAAAACCGGATCAGGATCTGTAAGCCCAACCGTAGTTGTGACCCTAGCCTTAGTCATTTTTTCTAAAAAAAATGCATGCATTAACGCATGCGTTAATGCATGGTACCTATAAGTACGATGCGTTAACGCATGCGTCTCCATAGGGCCCCATGTTAAAAAACATGCGTTTTTTGAAAGCACCCCTAAAAACGCTGCTAGCACATGCACATGCATTAACACATATGCGTTTTTGGACTTTGAAAAAAAATGTCTAAGCCTTTCACATCTCTGCGTTTGCTGCGTTTTGCTTCAGCTTTTTTTTCCCGCTTTTTACCGCAAAAAACCATAATAGCATGCGTTTTTGTCCCCATTTGATTTTTATGGAACGCATAAAAACCATGCAAAAACGCATGTCAAAATGCATGTGCTTTGCAAAAACGCAAAACGCATGCGTTTTGCAAGCGCAGCTCAAAACGTGGCAAACAACGTTTTGCTGCGTTGCAAAAACGCATGCGTTTATGCGTTTTGCAAACGCACATGAAATTTGACATGCGTTTTTGCATGCGTTTTTCATGCGTTCCATTAAAATCAATGGGGACAAAAACGCATGCGTTTTCATGCGTTTTTGCGTAAAAACGCGGAAAAAAACGCAAATGAAGCAAAACGCAGCAAAACGCAGCAAACGCAAAGATGTGAAAGGGGCCTAAAAATGTTCCCAAAAACGGATTTAAGGCAAAAACGGATGGTATGTGTGACCCTGGCCTAAGACTATTAAGCCCCTTTCACATCTATGTCTGGGCTGTGTTTTGCTTCATTTGTGTTTCTATGCGTTTTTACAGCTAAAAACACTTCCAAACGCATGTGTTTTAGCCCCCATTGAATTCAATGGAAAACGCATTGAAAACGCATGCAAAAACACATGTGCATTCTCTAAAACGCATGCGGTTTGCAAACGAAGCCTTATACGCAGCAGCCCACTTTTTGGCTGCATTTGCAAAAAAGCACATGCGCTTTTGCATGCATTTTCAAAGTGTTTTACTTTGAATGGGGGCAAAAACGCATGCATTTCGATGCGTTTTTAGCAGTAAAAACACATATGCAGCAAACACAGCCCTGCATTAGATGTGATAGAGGCCTAAGGCCACGTGCACACGTTGAGTATTTGATGAGTTTTTAACCTCAGGATTTGTAGCCAAAACCAGGAGTGGATAATTAAATACAGAAGTGGTGCAGGTGTTTCTATTAGACATTTCCTCTGATTGGTCCACTCCTGGCTTTGTCTACAAATCCTCAGGTAAAAAACTCATCAAATTCTCAGTGTGTGCACGTGGCCTTACTGTTCCCTAATTGAACTATCTAAATTCTGTGCTATTTTATTTTAAATTTCATGTTTAATGATGCTTTATTTGAGAATCCCATTGCATGCTGGGATATGGAAACAAAGCCTCATCACGGGACTGAGGCTGTGGTCACTGTGGCAGCCTCTGCTCCCTCCCTTAGGCAAAGTGTCATCAGTGACACTTATTTGAGGGACTAGTCTGTCCCTGCTTGATCACTGTGGTGTTCCTCCCTGCTTGTGTGGTGCCCCTGCAGATCCAGTCGCCAGAGAGGTACTGCACCCCAGCCAGGGGTGTAGTACACCATTCTCGGGTAAGGAGGAGACACTGACCATATCCAACACCAGGCCAACACTGCACCACTCCAGGTCAGGGTAGTGAGATGCTACTAGGGAGAGCACAGTCCTGATCCTATCTGAGAGGAGTAACCAAGTAGAAGGATGGGTGGAGAGCAGAGTTTAGGGAGCACCCAGGAGGGAATGAAGCAGGGGTCACACGTTAGTGATGCAGGACACATGACAACAGATAAAAGACGAGAAAACATCTAGAAACAGTTGTGGTGGCTGGCAGAGCGAAGGAGTCTTCAGAGTGTCTGTCAAGAGTGATAACATCTAGAAAGAGGCATCCTAAGGAGCAGCCTGTGGAGCTCGTCTAAGACTGAGAGAGGCAAGACCTATAGAGCAGCTGAGAAAAGAAGAGAGGAGTGCTCCAAAGACAGAAGGGGTCCCAGGGGACTGGGTAGTGAGCATCACTCAGAATGCCCGCATCACACCGACTCATACCGTGTGAGTGACAGGCGCAGAGTAGAGCACTCTTCCCTAGACATGGAGAAACAGGCGCATCTAGCACCCGAGCTGCATTTTCCAAGTACGCAGCCAAAACTGCACACATACCTAAAGGTGCCACGTAGGCAGGGACTGGCACCAGAGAAACCCTACAAAGCCACAGCCACTGGCTCTGGCACTGTGTGAGCAAGGCGCAGGCAGGAGGACAAAGCAAACCAGAAGAAGAGTCGACAGTGAAAGACAGTGACAGAAAGGGCTACCGGTTTAGACTACAACATTACCCGGAGTTAGCTGGTTCTCGTCTCCAACTCCAAGACCCAGGCTCGTGGCTATTGCAACGTGATGACTGCTGTAACGGGAACGACAAACCTGTGAGTAAACATCTTGAGACAACACTCCCCTGTGTCTGTGACTTTCCTTGCTGCGCTCCTGCACTGTAACATCTACACCTCTACACCAACTCACTAAGTAACATCTGCTGCCCTGGGGTCAGCCCTAACCGCGGAGGGCTTTCCAACCAAGCTGCCTTGTCACTAACCCCAGTGGAACTATGTGGCAGCGGCGGCCACCATTAGCCGCAACCCGCGGGTGGCGTCACATCAACAAGGATCCCCAAGTCTGGTACTCCTCACTCTAAGGACACCTTCCACTCAGCACCCACTTTTCAAAAGAAAACCATCTACCCTCCTTTTGATTGACCACTCTAGGGCCACGGACCGGGTCATAACACTATGACATCTCCAGCAACATCCACCGACCCGTCTCCGAGTACCCCATGGCCCCCACGGGGCGAGTGAAAGTGGCGTCATGAACAGGATCACCGGCCAGGTGAAACAGGTCTCGTGCACCTAAGGACAGTGTTTAAGACCTTTGAACAGCGCTCAGCCAAAAATAACAGGCACCATGAATATCAAGGAGGGAGTGGTGTGGCCTTCCTTCATGGGCTGAGTTGACAAATGGCGAGAAAAGCCGTGCCCGCCCACCAAAGGAATTTCTGTGCAGCAGGACTTGTCCCTTGGCCAGAGAGACCCACCCCCTGATGTGTCCGACGATGCCAAGAGAGGGAACTGCCAGACTGGGGAACAAAATGGCAACGCGGAACCTGGATGCCATGGAGGAAGGTGACCAGAGGGCCTTAGAGTGGGGACTCCCCCAGAGGACTGGAGGAAGGCCTTGAGCAGCTGTCACTCCTAGTCCCGGGTTTCCTGCAAGGTGAAGTGGAGAACCTGGGCCCAGCAGTTGAAGAGGGCCCTGGTGGAAGCAGTAGAGGCCTGGAAGGATGCCCTCCTGGATAAGATGATTCGGAGGTGGACGCAGTCAAGACCACCATCACCAGCCCCAGATGATGAGGAAGAGATTGGCGCTGAGGTGCTAACTCCAGTAGAAGGTACTGACTCTCCCCCAGTACCTGATGAGACCATGGCGGCACCCCTAGACACCCTGACCGGCCAGGTGTGTAAAAAACCTGCCCTGGGACTGCTCTGTAGAAATTGATAGGTTGGTGGTCCCACTCACACCTGAACTGGCACCTGGGGGGATAAGTGTGGAGACTGTCGTATCTAAATGGGTCAACCATCAACCAAGGTGAAGAGCTAATTGGCTTCCCAGGAGAGGCTGAAGAAGGGGAGGCCCAAGTAGAGACTTTAAACTGGAAAGACTACTGCCACCAGCAAGAGGCCCAGTGGAAGGCCCGAGAGCAGGAGAGGTGGGTTCAATGGCTTGCCATGGAGGAGCAGAACCTGTAGACCAAACAGTAGGCCTGGCAAGTATAGGGCCGCTAACAGAGGGCCGATATGTGTGGGCACAATTGTCCGGTTCAACTTGGAGAAGGGCTGGTGATACCTAAGAAAGGGGGAAAAGGAGAGAGAACTGTTTGTGACCTGGCGGGATGTGGAATCCCACCTGCGGGAGGGCTATCCCTGACGCAACTTGCAACCCAGTGATTGTGTCACTTTCACTTGGTACCTGGGCGAGCGGGGGTGGTATGCCCTTGATGTCAACATCGTAAGAGAGGGGTCACCATCCTCAAAACCAGCAGAGCCCCAGGTGTCGCAGCCAGCAACCCTACCAGTGTCAGAACCCCAGAGGAAGCAGCCAAAGCCCCCATCCATGGGGAGCCTAGCCCTGAAGCCATCATCCAGGCTGCACCCATGGCCCGGGATGTATCCATGCAGACCTTGCTGAAAGGGTCTGCCATGGTGGTCATAAGAACGAAAGAGGTGGCTGCCCAAACGGAGCCCCTGCAAGTTACCCCAGCTGCAGCGTGAGACAGGGCAACGCCAACTACCACCAATAGACTCGAGAAGAGCAGAGATAGCTCAGCTGACAAGGTGCTGGCAAAGGAGGAAGCCACACTCAAACTTGTGGTAAACAAAAAGTGCTAGCTCTTGTACCTAGTTAAATAATGTTGACCCGGCTAAGTCGTGACTTTAAGTTATGTTTTAGTTAGTGAGTGTGTGCTTGTTAAAAGAATGTATGCTTAGAATTTGTCAAGTAAAAGTTAAAGTTTGCCTGTTTGAAGAATTTGTGCTTTAGTTTAGATTAGGAGTGAATGGTAGGATTTGTTAATTAAAAGACTGTGAGGCTGTGGACTACGCGCAGCCCGAACTTTATTGTATATAGTTAGCACCACGGTGTGCTCCCTGTTGGTTTTACAGCCGACATAAAAACTTAGAAGGGATGGATTGAGAGCAGAGTTTAGGGGAGTACTCAGGAGGGGGTAAAGCCAGGGAGGACACATGTTAGTGATACAGGACATGTGACAGAAAGCATAAAAGGACGAGAGAAACATCTAGAAGACAGTTGGTGGGTGGCTGGCAAGAGCTGAAGGAGCCTGTGAGGGCCAGAGTGTCTGTCAGAGAGAGACAACATCTAGAAATTGATGTCCTGAGGACTGGAGCTCGTCCTAAGACTGGAGAGAGGCAAGACTGGAAAGAGAAGCTAAGAAAAGGAAAGAGGGGGTGCTCCAGAGGACAGAAGGGGTCCCAGGGAACCGGGTATTGAGCAATCAATCCAGAGGCGCCCGCATCTACACTGACTGATACCTTGCGCAGGGACCAGGACGCAAAGTAGATGGACTGGGCCCTAGAGTAGTGGAGAAGACCAGGCGCATCCAGCAACCCGGAGGCTGCACTATCTCCAAGTGCCGCAGCCAAAACAGCACACATTGGCTGAAAAGGTGGCCACGTAAGGTCAGGGGACTGGCACCCAAGAAACTCTACAAAGGCCCGTGGCCACTGGCTCTGGGCACTGTGAGAGCAAGGAGCAGGGCAGGAGGGCGAAGTGAGCAAAAAAAAAGAGTTGACCGTGAAAGGAAAGTAAGAGAAAGAGGTACCGGTTTAGAACCACCACATTACCCGGAATTTAGCTGTATCCTCTTCTCCACCTCCAAGGACTCAGCATTCTGTGGACTGTTGCAATGGTGATGACTGCTGTAACCGGGAACGACAAAGCTGTGAGTAAACATCTTGAGACTGCACCCTGCTGTGTCTGGGACTTTCTTGCTGCCCCCTGCGCTGTAACATCTACACCAACTCACTAAGTAACATCTGCTGCTCTGGGGTCAGCCCTAACCATAGAGGGCTTTCCAACCAAGCTGCCTTGCCATCAACCCCAGAGGAACTGTGTAGCAGCAGCGGCCATGATAAGCTGCTACCCGCGGGTGGCGTCACATGAATAAGCATCCCCCGGTCAGGTACTCCTCTCCCTAAGGGCACCTTCCCCTCAGCACCCACTTCCGAAAAGAAAACCCTCTACCCTTCTTTTGATTGACTGCTCCAGGGCCACGGACCGGATCACACCGCCGTAACATCCCCAGCAACGTCCACCTGCCAGACTCCGAGTACCCCATGGCCCCCACGGGGCAAAATACTTTCTGTGCACTATACATTCTGTTCTGTTGTCAGCTCAGATCAGTAATGCTATGCTGGCAACTGAGCGGTGTCAATACTTGGCATGCTGGAGACTAGCGCAGCCACCGTTAGTGATGTAACTGGTCTCTGCCTTGTATTGACTCTACTCTGTTGCTGACAGAATATCTGAGCAAACAACGGAGCAGATGCTGACATTGTGTAGAGCTGGGAGGGACAGAGCAGCCCCTGAAATGAGCATCACTGATGACGCTTCCTTTCAGGGAGGGAACAATGGAGGTGATAATGACAGCAACCTCTTCTCCCTCCTCTGATGATGCTTTGCTTGAGCATCCTAGCATGCACTGGAAATTTAAAACAAAATGTAAGGAAACAGGAAATAGGAAAAAAAATGGAATAGCAGTTTGTGTAGCCAGAGAACTGTAGGAAATATTCAATACAAATATACTAGACAATAGCTTAAATTACTGCCTTGTTAGACAGTGATTTAAAAAGAAATTTAGTTCGACTTTAGACCACCCTTTTGTTGGTAAGCATCCTCCTGCAAAATTGTGGATGCACCACTGTACTTTGATACATTTTACAACTAAATCAAGTAGAATATATTTTTCAGAGTTACTCAAATATTTATGTAGGATCAGGGGCGGACCGTCACCCCCGGGGGCCCTGGTGCAGGTGTGGACCGGGGGGGGGTTTGGTGCTGGTGCTGGGACAGAGCTCTCTTACCGCTGCTTCTGGGAGAGCCGCCGCTGCTTCTGGGAGAGCCGCCGCTGCTTCTGGGAGAGCCGCCGCTGCTTCTGGGAGAGCCGCCGCTGCTTCTGGGAGAGCCGCGCTCTCCCGTCTGGTGACGGTGGCTCGTGGGGGTCGGCTGGGGGCCCCCCTCCAGGCTTGAAGGGGCCCCCTAATTGGTCGGGGCCCTGGTGCGGCTGCACCAGCCGCACCAGTGTAGTTCCGCCCCTGTGTAGGATTGATTTTATCTATAATGATGAATTTTTCAGATAATTATTTTTATTTCACAATGTTTAACAAATGTTGATAAGCTGCATTCATGTCTTCATCACCTCACTAGCCAATAATCTTAAATGACTCTTTGACACTTCCACTACCTCCTCAGTCCAAAAGTACAGTCCTCAACCACCAACGTCAGCGCTGATGATCTGGCCAGCTATTTTAAAGACAAAATAGACCACATATGAGTGGCATCACATCATGGCAGCATCCGATTCGGGGCTGTCCGGTGTAAACCAGACAGCCCCGGACCGGATTTCGGCCCCATAGTACCCTTTAGCTATCTGCCATCCGGTTTCCATCTCTCCGGAAGAATCCGGGAGAATTCGGATTTTTCTCCCGGACAAAAAAACGTTGCTTGCAATGTTTTTGTGTCCGGGGAGAACAATCTCCCCAAATTGCCATCTCCCGGATCCTCCTGGATTCCCCCGGATCCTCCCGGATCAGGTGCAATCCGGCGCTCCCTAACATGGGAGCCTATGGTGCCAGATTGCCCTGGTCCGGGAGGATCTGGGAACCGGACACTTGCGGCTGCTCGTCGCTGTTATTTCAGGACCGCAGCTAGCTCCCTGCGAGCCGCGGTCCTGATTCATCAGCAGCTGCAGCTGTGTCCGGCTGCACACCAGACCGGAGGGCATATTAACCCTCCGGTTCTGTGTGCTGATCCGGTCCGGGGCTGTCAGGTTCATCAACTCATTACATTAAAAACCATCCTTGACCATAATTGCACTGCAAACTACAGACCTGTCTTTAATCTGCCCTTCATCTTTAAACTTCTGGAATGCTTGGTCCACTCTCGTCTGATCCTCTATCTTTCAGATAATTCTCTTCTTAATCCTTTACAACCTGGATTCTGCTCTTTACGCTCTTTTGAAACTGCCCTTACTAAAGTATCTATCTATGGATGAGCGAGTATATTCGCAAGTACTTGGTATTCGGCGAATAATGCGGTACTCACGGTACTCAAAACATAGCGAGTATTTCACTACTCACCTCGCAATATTTGGGTCTCCTGCCCAGCATTAGCCAATCACAGTAATGCCGCAGCCTTCTTGGTTGTGGCATTATCCTGATTCGCTGGCCGCCCAGCGTCATACATGAGTCATAGCCTATGAGTCATAGGCTCTATATAAGCCCTGCCGCCCCCATTTTCTGCACATTGCATGCAGAACACAGCTAGTGTAGGGAAAGTGTGAGCAGCTGCTAGGGAGAGTTGTGCTTGTGCAAATCGTACAGAAATCCTCTGTAAAACTCAAAAGCTCTTTGAGCTACCAGTATTGTAGTATAGGTGACTGTAGTGCAGGCAGACAGGCAGGAGCGTTACAGTACCACGTAGTACAGTCAGCAATATTTCAGCTCTTCTCAGAGCTGAAAGTATAAGTTCAGGGAGTAGTTTGCCATTGCGGTGGTGTATTCACACCAAATAGCACACACGGTACTGCACAAGTGACACGTAGCCAGCACCGCTATCTTGTGTGGTGACTGGTTTTGAGTAATATTTAGCCTTAAATGTCAGGACAAATTTTTTGTGCCATTGCAGTGCTGTGTTCACACCGAATAGCATGCACGGTACTGTACAAGCCTCTCACCACGCGACATTGAAGAGCAACGTGAGGAGGTATTGTCTGTTCATCACCAAATATTTGAAAACCCACAGCCAGAAGAAAGACACTTTCATCCAGGTGATATACCGGGTGAAGAGGTGAAGGCTGATGGTGATAACACACAGTTGCCATCTGGCCAGCCGACAATATCAACACAGAAGGAGGATGACATGGACGATGAGGTGGTTGATGATGACACCACCGATCCGACTTGGACCGCCGGCACGCATAGCCAGCACAGCAGCACAGAGGAAGAAAATGGATTCATAGCATCAACAAAGGCATGAAGGGCTACTGGTTTGAGCAGAGTGTGAAGTGTGTCAACTGTTACCAAGAGCAATCCATCTGTGCCCCAAGTCAAGGTAAGGGTGCGTGCAGCCACTGTCTGGAAATTTTTTTCAGATAGTCCTTCTGAACCAAATGTCATCTGTAGCATCTGCCATACAACGCTGAGCAGAGGCCAGGGCAAAGGCAACCAAAGCAGCACCAGTATGTGGAAACACATGGCAGCCAAGCACCCTAGTCGGTGGGCGGAGCAACAGGGTACCGAATCGGTGCCTGTGGGTCAAACCACTGCCATGTCGCCTGTGATCCGTCCTTCACAATCTGCTAGGCAGGAAGCATTTGATCATACCTCTTGTTTACAAGCTGCAGGTGCACAGACGCAGGACACAACAAGCTTATCCACTTGTTTGACCCAGCCAAGTGTCCAGTTGTCCGTGCCCCAGATATGTGAAAGGAGGCGTAAATACCAAGGCAGACACCCAGAAGCACAAATACTGAAGGGGCACATTGCCAAGTTGCTAACCGTGGAGATATTACCATTTAGGCTGGTGGGGACACAGTCTTTCCGTGATCTGTTGGCTGTGGCTGCCCCATGATTCCCAGCCGGCACTATTTTTTCCAGTGTGCCATTCCCACGTTACACCAGCACGTCTTAAATAATCTAAAGCGTGCTCTCACCAACGCCATAACTGGGAAGGTCCACCTTACAAAAGACACTTGGATAAGTACTTGTGGACAGTGACGATACATCTGTCACGGCACACTGGCTCAACCTGGTGGAGGGTGTGACAAAGTCTCAAACCGGACCATCACCTATCCTACCCATGCCACGAATAGCAGTTACAACCTGAATCAGGGCTTCCACCTCATCATATACCTCCTGTCTCCCCTCTTCCTCCTCCTCCACCTCTTCGTCATACTATGCTGAATTACCCTCCACATCACTCCCAAGCTGAGAGCTGTGCAGCAGCGCATCGGCAAAGCGGCAACACGCTCTGCTGAAGCTCATCTGCTTAGGGAAACACCACACATTGCAGCAGAGCTGTGGCAAGGAATAAAACAACAGATCCATCAGTGGTTCTCCCCACTGCAACTCCAACCCGGTCTAGTTGTCTGTGATAATGGGCGTAACCTGGTGGCGACTCTAATGCTCGTTAAGCTGGTGCACGTGCCATGCATGGCTCATGTGCTGAACCTAGTGGTGCAGAAATGTATAAAAACATACCCTGAGAAACTATGTCTATGCCAGGACATTGGGCACTGCAACTACTGTGCTAGTAGTCCTAGGCTATCTTCATAATTGTTTGTCCTTTGAGGCCTGCTTCCTTCATTAACCATAATACAGCCCCTTGGGCTAATTTTTTGAGACCCCATGGCTATGCCTGCACATTAAGCACTGCAAGAACTATGCTAGTAGTCCTAGTAGTCCTAACTTTATAACTGTTTGGCCCTTGAGGCCTACTTCCTTCATCAACCATGATACAGCCCCATGGGCTAATTTTTGGAGACACTATGCCTGCACATTGTGCAGTGGCAGTGGAACAACAATGCCAGTAGTCCAAGATTTATAATTTATGAAGCCCTTATGATGATGATGATGGGTGGCTTCTTCCTGCGTTAACCATCACACAGCCCCTAGAGTAGATCACTCTCTTTACACCACTTAAACACTGAGCTGTCAGAAGATCTTCTCCATCATAACTCGCTCTGACGGCAATCATGCACCCATTTCAGCCTTTTACTCAACCCCCAGACCGCTTTTTTGGGTCCAACAGACAATTACTCGCATTTCCCATTGACTAACATTGGGCTCGCTACTTGCACTGAATACCCGAGTATTACGATGTACTCGGCATGGGTATAGCGAGTCTGAGAATTTGACTACTCACTCATCCCTATCTCTAATGATCTCTAATGATCTACTAACAGCTAAATCTATTGGTCACTACTCCTTGCTGCTTCTCCTTCTTCTCTATGCTGCATTGAATACTGTGGGTCACCAGCTGCTCCTCTCTATTTTCTGCCCTATTGGGCTCAAGGACACGACACTGATCTCTACTGGTTCTCCTTTTACCTCAATGACAGCTCCTTCACAGTCTCTTTTTGTCGACTCATATTTCTCTCCTTCTCCTCACAGTTGGGGTTCCTTAGGGTTCAGTCCTAGATACCCTTATCTTCTCTCTATACACTGCCCCTATTGGACAAACCATTAGTAGATTTGGTTTTCAGTACCATTCTATGCTGATGACACCCAATTATAAATCTCTTCTCCTGACATCACCCCTGCATTACTACAAAATACCAGTGATTGCATTGTCTGTCTGCTCTCTCTAACATCATGTCTTCTCACTACCTTAAACTGAATCTGTCAAAAAGTAAACTTATCGTGTTACCTCCCTCTCCTAATCTTCCTAAACACAATATTGTCATTTCCGTATGTGGTGCTATCATTACTCCCCAGCAGCATGCCCACTGTTTTGGGATTATATTTGATTCTGTTCTCCCCATCACCCCCACATCTAATAACTCACTCGCTCATGTCACCTACATCTCAAAAACATCTCTACAATTCAACCTTTTCTTACTGTTAACTCTGCAAAAACTCCCACTTCGGTTTCCAAGACTTTTCACGAGATATGCGAAACCTCTGGAATGTGCTACCAAGATCAATTCAATTAATTTCCAATACCCATAGTTTTATGCAAGCCCTAAAAACTCATTTCTTTAGACTAGCCTATCACCTCACCTCACTTATCTAATTATTCCCATTCTGCTCTTTTCCAAATCTGGCCTCTTGTGTCATCTGTTTACACCCTACACACACTTCATAGTATTTTATCTGTGCTTTTACAGATCCTGACTGGTGACTGATTCATGCAGCATTAAATGAATCCCCTATTTATTATATTGATGGGTGGACCATAAATGACAGCACTTTTTACTCTTTATCTTTTGTGCTTCCCCTATTTCCTCATAGATTGTAAGCTTGCGTGCAGGGTCCTCCCTCCTGTTGGTATCTGTTGAATTTTATGTTACTCTGTAGTGTCTCAAATTGTCTGTCCATGTCCCCTATGAAATGTAAAGTGCTGCATAAAATGTTTGGATCTTTATAAATAAAATTATTATTGTTATTATTATTATATCTTGGAGTCCATTTATTGTGAATGAGCCTTCTTAGGGCCATCCTATAGTTGGTCAGGATAAACAAGATGATAATCACCCAGCAAATTAACAAAACACTCTTTTACATAGGGTGAAATTAATTTTAAAGTTATTTAAAAGTCCTCATTCTCGGCAGCACATACTGCAGTCCTCTGTAAACAGGACATGGTGCCGTTGAGCACAATGATAGAATAATGAACACAGAATGATATATTACTAATCGTTCTGTAGCCATCAGAATAGTGGTCAGCCATTTTAAACATCTATTAAACTTCAATCGAGGATTGTACCAGCAGAATCGCCAGCTAAGTGCGAAACGTTCGTTGTACCATCGGGGCTACCCGGTCCTCCTTCCTTTGCACCCCCACCTGTAACACCCCTGTGATGCATTAAATGGAATGATCACTTTTATCCTGTGTGCAGTCCTGCTCTTTTTCTTCACTGGAAGTAAGATACAGCTTTAAACATTTGCACATATATCAATGCACACGTTTGACCTTATCTACAAACTAAAGGACATATTAGGAACTTTGATTCTTTGGAGTTAAAGAAATGTGACTAGGGATGAGCGAGTACCTTAATATTCGTGCTCACTATACTCGCAACGAGTAGGTACCTGTACTCGGAACTCGTTGCGAGTATAGCGAGTACAAATACTTTCGCAGTGTATCTATAGATACACTGCGAAAGTAGCCTAAAAGTGAATAAAAGTTTTAAAAAATAATAAACTTACATGCTCACCTGTCCGACACCTGCACAAGGACCGGCAGATAAGACATCCGATCGCTGGACAAGGACTTGTCACTACCAGCCAATCAGATGGCCGGCAGCGATCTGGCCAATCAGATGGCACCACGTCACAACTACGTCATCGCTAGCAGCCACCTGATTGGCCAGTTTGCAAGGTTCTGACAGTACATCTAGTACCTTGCAAATTGGCCAGTCAGGTGGCCGCTAACGATCACGTGGTTGTGACGTGGCGCCATCCGATTGGCCAGATCGCTACCGGTCATCTGATTGGCTGGTAGTGACAGGTCCTTGTCCAGCGATCGGATGTCTTCTCTGCCGGTCCCGGTGCAGGCGTCGGACATGTGAGTATGTAAGTTTATTATTTTTTAACAACTTTTACTCACATTTAGGGTACTTTTGCAGTGTATCTATAGATACACTGCGAAAGTATTAGGATTACTCGTTACTCCCGAGTACACATAAGTACTCGGAGAGTAGCGAGTATACTCGCTCATCCCTAAATGTGACCCTTTATGTGGACAACTGCTTTATTTGTCTGCGCCATTATAGCTGCAGTGAAACTTCAAAGCTTAATAGATGCATTTTCCAAGTTATCAAAATTTGTGTTTCAAAAGGCAATTTTACATATCTATTACTAGGTTGATCCAGGGGAAAGAAAATGAAATCCACTCCAGCTGCTAATTGTAATTTACCAGGTGAAAAAATCCAAATGGTATTCAATTATTCCCTCGATAAATCCCAGGCAATATTTTATTTCATAATTATGATAGTAGATAGCAGTTATGTTTCTCAAGGCAGCAAATCCAGCATTTTAATGGAAACGTTGCCTTCGAAATGACTAAATCCAACAAATATTCACCTTCATTCTTTCTAACTAGTGCGGTATAGGTAGTCCCTCTGATGCAATATCCTTGAATGTGCAATTTATTTGGACCCAGGCAACCATACATGCAAGAAACCTCTGGTGAATATTGTACATTCACTTTATGTTTTTCGATTAGAGCAGCTGCATTAGATATCTCATGAACAGCATAGGGTACGACTATCTGAAAGCAATGAGTATAAATAGTTCAATAGCGGGTATTCCCAGAGGAGTGACCCCATAGCGCTATTAAAGTGATCGGAGGGGGTAAGTGATTTGTAAGTCCCAGTATAGATACATTTTCAATCAGCAGTAATAGAACACAGAACATATCTTATTCTCCAAAGACAATCATCCCTAGTTATCAAATGCTTCATACCGAATATCATATTTTCTGCTGGTTAACGTAATATATGATGTTGCAAAGATGTTTCATTATGACTATATGTTGTTTGTTCCATCTATTTCCATCGCTTGGTGTAGATGCTTACTATCTCCCTAATAAATGACACAGTGTATCAGTAATTGCATAATATTTGTGTTCTTTCTTGCTGAGCTGCCTTGTTATCTAACTGCCCAGCACAAACCAACCATTGAAATCAGCTTGTTGAAAGATTTATAGCCATTGTCTGCGTACAGCTGGTCCAACTGAAGCCAGTAAAAGGCATCGGAGTTATTAAGAGGTTAACATCTCTTTGCTTTTCTGCTTCAGAAAAAAAAAAAAAAGATGTAGCATTAGAGAATCAAACAATTTAATGTAGTAGGAGGATCTTGGTCTAGGAGCCGCCTTAGCTGTAAATGAGACATCTGATCCCAGGCAATAAGACAATCAGACTCTCTGGGAACTCCAATGAAGGCTTCAATCCCTAAATTCCCTGTGGATGTTGCTGCCACATAAGGCAGTGTTTCCGAATCCTGACATATAGGTTTTCTTCCTCTGATATTATGAATTGTTGATTTATTTTTTTTTTTCCCTACAATCTTTTGGTTGGTTTGGAAAAAAGAGAGAGGGAGAAAAGCCAGAGGAGAGAAGGATGCTGTGTGGGAAATGAATAAGGCAACAGGAGAAGATGCAAACTTGTGTCACAAGGCAATCCACATCATCGAAGAGCTTTGCAAGAAGCAAGTGGCTGACTTGGAACAGAAAACTTGCACTGAGTTTCTTTTACTATTACCTTCTGATCCCAAGCTTCATATAACTGAGCCAGGTAATGGAGAATGCTTTTATCCACTCTGTCTTCCATTGTACAACTCTTAAGGTACCGTCACACACGGCAATATTGCTAGGCAATTTCACAGGCAATTCTCTGGTTGCAGTGAAATCATGGACACATTGCTCCATTTGCACACAGCAACAAGATAGAACAATGTGTCCATGATTTCACTGCAACCAGTAAATTGCTAGTGTGTGAAGGTACCTAAAGAGTTTTGAAGTTTATTTTTTTCCATTTAGATGCTACTAAACTCTGCTCCTAGTGGATAGAAGAGTTGAGAAAAGGCACTTTCGCTTTTTCTTAAAGATGTAGCAGAAAGGCAATTTGCATTTAACCCTTAGTGCACCCTGATGGGTTGAACCAAATGATAAGTCTCAGGCATCCTTCAATTGGTTCTGCTACATTTTTAGGTAAAACGTGTAGCTTTTGTTTTTCCATTGAGTGTTAGTGCGTCTTAAGTGTATAGCAGTCAATAGCAAGTTCAGCTGAATAGGAAGATTGCAGCACCATGGACAGCGCACATGTCCAATTCATTTTCTCTTTAGTCTGTGTAGCCCTTGAGGCAAGAATAATGCTGAACTAAATGCAGTAAGAGCCAGCTGACCATACAAGATAATGTGATATTAAAGTCTGTTACAAGATCACATTGCCATGCCCTCTTTTCCATTCATTAACATATTCCCCCCATTTTCCAACACTCTGTTCTTTTTCATTGATAGTAAAACATCATTGTATCTAAAAGTCGCACGTGATCACACTGATGTAATAAGTGATGGAATAGATGGAGAAAGATCACACATATTGTACGTTTTGTACAGTCAATATGGGAAGATGCACAGTACTTTGTATCTGCAGGTATAGACAAGCATGCTCTTAAAGAGCACAGCTACTACTGATCAGCTTGGAGACATGGCACTTTTCCAGCACTGTGAAACTGAGACAGGAATTAGGATATTGACCGATAGGTAGCATCTTTAGGTCTAGCTGTTATAGGATTCTACACACCTTGTGCATGTTAAGCAGTCTATAAGGAAGAGGGAATAAAAAGTGAGTGACAGAATAAGGCCTGGTTTATATAACTCATTAAATAATAGTCTACATCTCATTTATCACTGTCATTAGTTCAGATCACTCAGGCTGCAGAATTTAATAATCTCAACTATGGTCATATTTACATTACACATATCTGTCTATCTACTTACCAATATCTATGTGTGATTCTACCTTTTTATTAGAGTCCTTTCACATCAGCGTTTTGCGCTGATCGCGGCAGTTGCGGTGAAAAAAACGCAACTGTCGCGATTACCGCATAACGGCCACGATCGTGGCACACTTGCGGCAAGCCCCATGCAATGTCTATGGGGCTTGCGGTAAGTGTGCGGCAAGTGCGGTTTCGGCACTTGTGGCAGGTGCAGCCGCGAAAAAACAGCGGCATACCACGCTTTTTTCGCGGCCACACTTGCCGCAAGTGCCGATACCGCACTTGCCGCACCTGTCACAAGCCCCATAGACATTGCATGGGGCTTGCCGCAAGTGAACCGCAAGTGCGGCCGTTATGCGGTAATCGCGGCAGTTGCGTTTTTTTCACCGCAACTGCCGCGATCAGCGCAAAACGCTGATGTGAAAGCAGCCTTAATCTAACTCTTAATAACCAACTATCTATAGAGCTATCTGTTTATATATCTATCTATAACTAGCTATTTACGTATATGTTCAGCTATCTATCTATTTCTAACTATGTGTCTATTTTATGATATCTATCTATCTAATCTATCTATACCAAAAAAAGTAGGCAGCCCTCCAAATCAAAGTGAAAAATAGAGGACTTTAATCCCTATGGCCACGTTTCAGCAACATAGTCACCTTTTTCAAGCAGACCTCGATGACCACATAACTACTAATCGATCTCTTTATATACTGTATCAATCTATTCATCTACATCTATGAAATTACCTTTTATCTATCTATCTATCTATCTATCTATCTATTTTTCTATGGTCTCTATTTATCTGTACATTCTTTCAAATCTGATCATTTATTTTGTCCACTTATTGATCTTTTGTTTAGATCATCCCTTCTAGTATGTTTTATGGTTGGCTTATTATAAAAGCCCACCACATACTTCAGGATATGTCACACCCTACACAGACCAACATGTTCTAATTAAGATGGGAGTAAATTAAAGTCTAGAAACAGAGGCTTAGCTCCCTTTAATGAAGCTGACTGGATTATAGGACACTGCTCATTCTTCCCATGCTCATTTACTGCTTCACTGCTTGATTCTGTTAGATCTTTCATGTATACACATGGTCCGGGCTGTAAATTGTGAATGGAGGCAGATTTGGCTGTTATGTAAGCAATATTATTGCGATTTGTACATTCTCCTTTCATGATAGATAAGGGTCCATAATACACACTGTGGCATGAAATGACTTATTAAAGCTTCAAGGCATTTTTCCTGAGGACATCTCAGTCATACAGTGCACCAATCAATAGTGTGCTTTGCTCCCTACTTCGTACCTAACTCAACTTGCTTTGGCAATAGTGCATGATCCCATCACCAATATTCATTCTGATTCAATATAGGCTTTGAATTTCTAGCAAAGCCCCTATAGGTTTGGACCAAGACAAAGCTAATGAGGTCTTGTTTATTATTTATTATGTATTTCATGTTTTAATGATTAAGATGATCCATGTGCCCAATATGACTCATATTCTATTCATAGGTTACATTTATAGGAAATCATTTGACTTATTACCAATATTTTTGAGCAGTTGTGACAGTAAATTGTGCAAAAAAAAAATAACCACAAAGGTAATTTACAAACCATTCAGGAAGATCCTAATGCAATACAGTATTAATGCTGACTACAGTAAAGCAGATAACACATTTACAATACTAGGCTGCAATAGTAGATAATAAATGTATGGTTGTTATAGCAGGGGGATAAAAGCTGGAAAAGTTTACATTGCATAGCTGATTACTTGTTGCTCTTTGTTCATGTTCCAAGGGAGCCCTAGTGATATGTCACCTGCCAACTATCCAGTGCTTTATAAATAGTTAATTATGATATGACTTATTATTGTCACCATCTATTTAGCTGCAACTGTTCCCTATTTATCAGCAAACAAAAACCATTATACAGAGCTATAATTATGGATATGACATAGGGTTGAGTTTATCCACAGTTAAGGAAATAAGTCCAGTACCACAATGTATAAAGAAGTCAGAGGATATTAGGTAATATTCATAATTAGTCAACTTTATTGAAATCCATAAAAACAGTCAGACTAAAGCATTTCAGGCCCAAGACAATGGCCCTTAATCATAGCCACAGCAAACAAAAACCATTATGCAGAGCTATAATTACAGATATGACATAGCGATGAGCGGAAAAGAGTCATGGGACTCTCATCTATTGTCCAGGTCTATAGTACAAGTCAGTGGGATGAAAACTCTGTGAATGTCCAAGAAGTGTATTAGCCGGGCAGATGAGCGCTCCCACATCTGGAACTAATCAATTGAACTTCAATTTCTTTCCTCTTTCTAAATTTGGGCAGCCATCAATTTCTTATGGTTAACTTGTAACCAAGTTACAAGTTAACCATAAGAAATTGATGGCTGCCCAAATTCAGAAAGAGGAAAGAGATTGAAGTTTAATTGATTAGTTCCAGATGTGGGAGCGCTCATCTGCCCGGCTAATACACTTCTGAAGTCAATCCACGAACTCCCGACTGAGAGTTCCGCTTTCCTCCAGACTGGAGCAGCATACCATAGGAGCCTTACCAGATCCTAAGAGATCGATGTGCCATTGTATAAAGATACACTATAGGTGAGTGCGCTTGCCTATAATTTACATATATACAAAACCTCTACACTTAGGTCTGCACCTTCTGCTTTTTTATCCCCTCTAGACCTACAGCCTAAGGTCTCATGTGTACTTAAGTGTCCAAGGCATGGAATTTGATTTGTTGGGGCTAGCGTGATGTCATCTGAGCGATGTGACATGCAGATGACATCATGCCGACCCTGAAAAAAACAAATGCTGCACGTCAGATGCCAGAAGGTAAGAGATTCGAAGAGCTCCTGTGTAGTTGACAGATACCACAAATGTTGGTCAGACTTTCCGTGAGTCAATCTGCTCATCTCCAGTATGATGTTAAGGTGCCTTTTTTTCTCATAATACAACATAATGGAGATAACTTAAAGAGAGTCAGAGGCTTTGTACTCAAATGATACAGCATATTTTATGTGAATGAAACCTTAACAAAGACTCTCCTACTAAACAATACTATATAATGAAGAGGGGTTAAACAGTTTTTGCATAGGATGAATTTTCGTGGTGCCCTAGATTAGCAACATGCTGTCTAGTATGAGACCACATGCCACTTGGGTGACAAGGCTGCAGATTTTTTTGATGACTCTATATCCGCATAGTGGTTATATACCACTTATACTTGCTACACAGCTGTGCACCCATTACATCACCCATTACATATGACTTTCTGAATTAGCACTAGAAATGACTAATGCTGATTGGGAATGGGAAGTGGAAAGCTCACCCCTCCTCCTGTGTTGATCCAGGTCAGGTTCACAGCGGCGGCCGGCCACCACCCAAGTCCAAGACCATAGAAAAGAAGGTTGCTGGCACCTGATTCAGAATTCTTCAGACTTTATTAAGCAATTTCACACTGAAATATAAAAAGCATCCTAAGGCAGTGTGCCCCGTCAGACGCATTTCAGTTAAAAACTTTCTTCAGTTTTTAACTGAAACGCGTCTGACGGGGCACACTGCCTTAGGATGCTTTTTATATTTCAGTGTGAATTTGCTTAATAAAGTCTGAAGAATTCTGATCCAGGTGCCAGCAACCTTCTTCACTAGAAATGAGTAGCGACACTGTGAATAGAAAAAAAATGTTTGTACCGTCTTAGGCTAGGGTCACACTTGAGCCTTGGATCAGGTTTTTGCATTATTTTGTGCATTTATTTTTCTAAGTCCAAAGCCTGATGCCAAAAACTGATGCTACACTCAAGTGTGACTGCAATGGTGTGACTGCAGTGGGTGCAGTAAAAAAAACGGATCTGGTTAGTTAACATGGGGCCCTATGGGAATCACATGCGAATCCGCATGGTACTAAATGGTACCATAAGTTTTCGCATGAGTTTTTTAAGGCTACTGCAGATATAACAGCAAAAAGCAGCCCAAAAACGCAGACTGTGGCTAGGGTCACACTTGGCTGCATTTTTTAAGGTTGTTTTTGACAGCCTCCATTTTTGGCCTGCGTTTTTGCTGTTAGGTCTGGAGCAGCCTTAAAAAAACACATGGGAAAGCTCATGCGAAAACTCATGGTACCATTTAGTGCCATGCGGATTCGCATGTGATTCCCATAGGGCCCCATGTTACAAAAATGCATGAGTTTTTGAAAAAGCACCAAAAAACTCATCATGATGCATTTTTTGGTGCTGAGCCAAAAACTCATGGAAAAAACTCATAGCACTTTAGCTATGCTTTTTTGGCATTGGGGCATGCGTTTTTTGTATTGGGGCCTATGGATGAGTTTTTGCGTGCGTTTTTCACAAAATACAAGTGTGAAAAACTCATCCTTAATGCAAGTTTCACCCTAGCCTTTCAAAAACAACCTTAAAAAACGCAGCCAAGTGTGACCCTAGCCTTAGCCAGTAGATAGAAAAATGTTAGAATGTCACAGTCCTCAGAGGATGAAACCTTTTAATTGCTAACTGAAAAGATGGTAAGAAAAAGCAAAGCAAGCTTTCAAGAGACTCTGGCCTCTTCATCAGGCTAATAATAACACAAATTATGAAGACACACACATATATATGTATGCAGGGTAGGATGATGCAGTAAATACGACAGGTGACATAAAGCAGAAAATAGTTTTGGGAGGGGGACAGGAGCTGGGCAGGTAAAATCAACGTTCAGATATAAGAGGCACAGATTGTATTATTGTTCTATGATTAATGGTTAGTCGAGACCTGAAAATTCCTCAGTGATTGTAGAAAGCTATAAATCCATGCAAGACATTTCTTCCTGCTTTACGTATATCAAATGTCATCATCAGTTTATATTCACACTCTTCTATCTCGCTGTGATCTGAAGTTACCTTCTAGAATTAGTATTTTCATATCCATTATTGTGTGATCAGGCCTTCAGAAATGCCTAGGCACAGGTAAATCTGTCCTTCTTTCCTTTATAGGATGGCAATAAGAGTTCATCTTAGCTATGAGTTGTTTCCCCATCTCACCTACATATGGATTCCCGCTCACACACTTAGTACAGATAATTAAGTACACCACATTGCTTGTGGTGCAGCTGAAGTTACCTGGGATCTTGTAGTCTTGATCTGTTCTGGGAATCTTTATCTTGTCCGTTGTCATTATAGATGGACAGGTTTGGACCTGTTCTGGTTGCAGGGAAAGGTTCCTGTTGCTGGTGGAGAGGACAGGGCTTCTGATTCTCAGATTGCAATATATTTTTCTGTGAAAAGGAAAGTTTTCTACTTCTGTGTTGCCCAACATTAGGATCTATGTATACTGTAAAAATACATGTGCAAAGCCCAAAACCACAACAAACATAAGTTGAAAGTTTACATCTGTCCTGCAGATATTTCCATACATGCAGTACTTTGTTGAGATGAGGCAGCCTTCACCTGTGTTCTCATATTGACATGTTTTAAAGGTGAAAAATTTGATGGATATTAGTAAATGCTGTGATTTTCCTCTTTGCAAGGATGTCATTATTGATTTTCTATAATTCCCTAAGTACTAATGAGCATCATCAACTTTGTGTGCCCATACTCTGTAATGCTGTAATCAGATTATACTACCAGAAAATAGATGGCATTGGTGTTCCTAAAGAAGTCCTTATTAAAGGCACGCTCTCAGAAGTTATTTCTACTCTGTTTATATGTTTAATACTTGTATATTTCAAATATTCTTATTAGCCTTGGTATATTAAAATATCTTTACTCTGTGACCAATCATCCCAATATGAATCATTTCGTTGGGAAATATGTGTTGGGGAATGTGGTATTCCTGTACAATCATAGACATTTATGGGGACTCTCAATTCTTGTTTGTGCTTAGTGGTTATTTGGCTGCATTTGCTATTTTTTGTATGCATAGTTGACCATCTTTTGTGCATCTGATGTATTGAGGTGCATGCACTATTTTTTGGTGCGTTTTGAAAAACGCATGCGTTTTTATAACATGGGGCCCTGTGGAAAACGCATGCAAAAACGCATGTACAATTAGTACCATTTAGTGCCATTCTAAAACGCATGCGTTTTTATAACATGGGGCCCTGTGGAAAACGCATGCAAAAACGCATGTACAATTAGTACCATTTAGTGCCATTCTAAAACGCATGCGTTTTTTTAACATGGGCTCCTATGGAAAACGCATGCGTTTTTGGATGGTACTAATTGTACATGCGTTTTTGCATGCGTTTCCTATAGGGCCCCATATTAAAAAAGCATGTGTTTTTGGAAATGCACCAAAAACGCATGGTACTGTCACACATGCGTTTTTGCTATTAAGGCATGCGTTTTTTAACATGGGGGCCTATGGGTGCGTTTTTTTTACATGCGTTTTTGAAAACGCAGGTCTCCAAAAACGCTTGTAAAAAACGGAAGTGTGACTCTAGCCTAACAGCTGCACATTGAACATTGCTGTCGGGAAGAAATGAACTTTAATCTTCTCGGCAGCATTTTAATCGTAGGGCAGCGTCAGCGCAGGTTGAGTCATTGCTGTGTGTATGGAGATCAATTGCTGTATCCATGCCCCCTGCACTGACTGATAGGCGCTCAGCATTATAGCCTACTGTATGTCAGTGCGGGGGATGCAGTTACAGCTGCCACTTAGGGTAGTGACTAAACTAGTTCTCTGCAAACAACGCAGGGAACTTAGAATTTGGCAAGTTTGACCCTAGCCTAACCCTTATAATATATGTTTCCAGTGACTTCTCAGTTGATAATTGTTGAGCAAATTAACCAGATTCGAGTGACAGAACCAAAGAATTATTGCAACTTCAGCTCTGTGTTGCTTATTGGGTGTTCTTTAGAATTACAGGGCTTTTACACCAACATTAGAGCAATGTGATTGCATTTTGTTGCGTTTTTGCACATTTGGAAAATTCATGAGCATTTTCAAACATGGTTTTTGTATTATCATAAACGCTTTTTATGGCCACATCACACTCAAGGATATTGTTAGTATCATGGTTATGCTTGAAGGGACAGAGAACTTCTCAAGATGCATTCCCTTGGGGGGGATGCGGTGGTGCAATTCGCACTCCCCACAGCCCGCTATGTAGCTGGTAACCAGTAAACACAGCAGGTTGCTAGGGACCGTGTTCTCCGCTCTCCCGCTTGCGGGGAACATGAGGAGGCTGAGAAAATTTCTAAGTTCCCTGCTGGATTCGCAGGGAACTGAAATTCTCTCAAATTTGAACCTAGCCTTATTTAGAACCAAAACAAAATGTTAATTTGAAATGATTTATCTTGCAGATGAGGAGACTCCTCCTCTACCAAAAAAGAGAGCTCGGTTGGCGAGTGAGCCGACAGAGACTGCAAAAGATGGCATAGTGTGGCGTGAAGTACAAGTGGGGAAACGTCTCCATTTCACCCCAATTGAACCGTACCCTACAGATGGCTAAGGTCAGACGAAGTGTCCGGAGCCACCTTCAGAGCTTCCTCTGTTTTATCACTCTTGACATGCTTCGTACCAATCAAGAATCGACTACTCAAAATGCACGTCACACGGAGCAGGTGGATTGGTTCATGGGTCTCCCAGAACTAATGGCATTTATTTCAGTCATTATCTTGTGGGGTGTGACCAAGGTTCCATCACTACGTGACAGCTGGTCAGCAAACCTGGCAAACCCAAGGATCATTGCAACTATGACCCGAAACCACTTCCAAGACATCATGCAACACCTATGCTTTGATGACATGTTCACACGCAGTGAGCAAGTGGAGACTGATAAGTTTGCTGCAATCTTAGATGTGTGGAGATCGTTTGTCACCAACTGCATCGCATCCTACAACCCTGGTTGACACATCGCTATTGATGAACAGCTTTTCCCGTCAAAGACTCGCTACTGTTTTCTGCAATACATTGCAACAAAACCAGACAAGTTTGGCATCAAGTTTTGGGTGGCTTGCGACTTGAAATCAAAGTACATCTGTAATGTCCTCCCATATCTTGGCAAGGACCCCAGTCATCCCAGCGGGGAGAGACTGTCCGAAACTGTAATGATGAGGTTGATGGAACCATTCATGGACAAGGGCAGAACTGTAACCACGGACAATTTCTTTACATCATTGTCACTTGCACAACGACTGCTTACTTGGAAAACCACTATCCTCGGCACAGTCAACAAGAGTCAATCCGCTAGACAGATGGACCGCACTGAATTCACCACTCAGGTGTTTTCAACCACTGGTGCCACACTGACAGTGTATGCACCCAAACGAAAGAAGGCCGTCTATATTGTCAGCAGCATGCACAGCGTGGTTGAGACTGAGAATACCAACAAAAGGAAGCCAAATACGGTCACACAATACAACCACACAAAGTGCGGTGTGGATGTAATGGACCAAATGGTGAGGGAGTACAGCGTGCGTGCAGGAACACGGAGATGGCCAGTCGCCGTGTTCTACAACGTGATTGACATGGCAGCACTGAATGCTCATGTTCTTTATCAGGCATGCACTGGGGTGCAGGAGAGATGGGTGGACTTCTTGGTTGAGCTTGCAAAAGAGTTAGGTGGCTCTCATGTGACTGAAAAGAAGGCACGCAAGGAGAAACTCCTTCGGCAACAACCTTCCACACCCAGCCCTGGCAAAAGGGCGAAGTGTTAGGTTAAGCATCGATGCACGAACAATTGCGCAACTGAGAGTCCTCTTGTGCGATTTTCGCGCGATATTTTTCCGCTAGTGTGCTTGAGGCCTTAGACACAAATGCTTCTGGTCATTACTCACAGCTGTACCTTGCTCTAAAATTTCTAATTCTCTATTTAAAATATATAAAAAATTATTCATTGCTTCAGTGCTTTTTTGCTCAAATAAAACTAAACTTGATACAATATGTATAGTCTTTATATTATCAATAAACTGAATAGAACTAACTAGAAACTAAATGGCTAAACTCAATGAAAAACAACAACCCCCTGTGGTGCGAGAGTAATGGCCTTAATTACAGAACAAAAGACGGTGATTAGAGGATGTTAGCTAAAATCATTAGACCCGTCTCTGGGTTCCAAAGGTAGAAATTAGGGATGGGCGAATCTACTCGCTAGGACTCGTTACTCGGCGAGTAGTAAGGGACTCGCAGGACTCTGTACTCTGCGAGTTTCCCAGCGATTACTCGCACAGCAACGAGTCCAATGCAAATCAATGGCAATCCTAGTTTTGTCAGAGACTCTGACAAAACTAGGATTGCCTTTGACTTGCATTGGTCTGATTACTGTGCAAGTAATTGCAGGGAAACTCGCAAAGTAACTGCTGTTACTTTGCGAGCTGAGTCCGGCTGTCTGCCCTGTGCAGGCTGCCGCAGCTCCAGGGTCCTAGAGCCCGCCTGCTCACAGAGATGATGTAGCAGAGCTGCGATTGTTCTCAGTCTGCTCATTCCCTGTGCATAGACATCTATATCTATGCACAGGGGATGTAGCAGAGAGGACATCGCGTTTTGGACTACGTCGGACGGAAGAGGATTTTTTTAATTAAAGATGGAGTCCCTAATGGCTTTTTTTTTTTATTTCTAATAAAAAATTTTCTCTGTGTTGTGTTTTTTTAACCCTTTATTGGAGATTCTTATTGGCCGGGTCAAACGTGGCCTGACATTAAGAATCACGGGCTTAATACCAGCTTGTATAACAAAGCTGGTATTAACCCCTTTATTACCCAGCGTGCCACCGCCACCAGGACCGCTGGAAGAGCGGGGTTCAGTGCCAGAGGATGGCGCTTCAATGAACGCGCCATCTTCTGGGGTGGCTGCGGGCGGCAATTTGCAGAGGGGGGTGCCCAGAAAGCTTGGGCATCCCTGCGCTGCGGATTCCAGCCCCAAGCTGCTTAGCTGTACCTGGCTAGACATAGAAATTGCGCGGAGCCCCACGCATTTTTTTTATTATTTCATGAAATTCATGAAATAATAAAAAAAAAGGGCTCCCCTATATTCTTGTGTCCGGCCAGGTACAAATAGGCACCTGGGGGTTGGGGGCAGCCCGTCGCTGCCTGCTGGATCTGGCTGGTTCCAGAAATACGGCGAAGCCCATGTAATTTTTTTTCTGAAAAATCAATAAAACAATCCTAAAAAAGGGACTGCATCTTTATTAACCCCTCACCCATGGTCCAGGGGTTAATAAAGATGCAGTCCCTTTTATTTACATTGTTTTATGGATTTGTCAGAAAAAAATTTCACGTGGGCTTCGCCGTATTTCTGGAACCAGCCGGATCCAGCAGGCAGCGACGGGCTGCTCCCAACCCCCAGGTGCCTATTTGTACCTGGCCGGACACAAGAATATAGGGGAGCCCTTTTTTTTTATTATTTCATGAATTTCATGAAATAATAAAAAAAAATGCGTGGGGCTCCGCACAATTTCTCTGTCTAGCCAGGTACAGCTAAGCAGCTGGGGGCTGGAATCCGCAGCACAGGGAGGCCCAAGCTTTCTGGGCACCCCCCGCTGCAAATTGCAGCCCGCAGCCGCCCCAGAAGATGGCGCGTTCATTAAAGCGCCATCCTCTGGCGCTGAACCCCGCTCTTCCAGCGGCCCTGGTGGCGGTGGCACGCTGGGTAATAAAGAGGTTAGGGCCAGCTTTGTATTATCAGCTGGCCCTAAGCCCGAAATTTATGGCGGTCACGCCAATATTAGACATGACCGCCATGAATTTCTATTAAATTGTTTTAAAAAAAACACAACACAGAGAAATTTTTTTATTGGAAATAAAAAAAAAAGCCATTAGGGACTCCATCTTTAATTAAAAAAATCCTCTTCCGTCTGACGTAGTCCAAAACGCGATGTCCTCTCTGCTACATCCCCTGTGCATAGATATAGATGTCTATGCACAGGGAGTGAGCAGACTGAGAACAATCTCAGCTCTGCTACATCAGGCAGCAGGCGGGCTCTAGGACTCTGGAGCTGCGGCAGCCAGCACAGAGCAGACAGCCTGACTCCTGTGTGAGTTTCCCAGCGATTACTTGCACAGTAAACGAGTCCAATGCAAGTCAATGCCAATCCTAGTTTTGTCAGAGTCTCTGACAAAACTAGGATTGCTTCAGGCTGAAGCTTCCAAGATACATCTGTGATTTGTAAATCGCACACTACTCGCTATTACTCGCTTCCCCATTCATTAACATTGGATTCGCTAGACTCGCAATGAGTAGCGAGTCCTGTGCTCGGACTCGCTAGAGTCAAGCGATTCCGAGTAATTTAGGACTCGCCCATCACTAGTAGAAATGTTATATATGACCCCTCCCTGGGACTTCTAGTGTTAAGCAGCTTTAGATCAGGGGAAGGGAACAGAGAACACAATAGGCAATGGACATTTTGCACAAGTAGAGATGTGCGGACTCAATTAAGTTTGGTTTCGGAGGGTTATACAGTTCTGTTGTGGACCTAAACTTGTTTCCGAACTTCATGTGAAGTCACTAATTGTACAGTTTGGCTCTCCTCCCACATACAGCCAGCCATAAACAAAGCAGTTTTGGAGGAGGAAGAGAGAGCTTTTGTGATTTTTTTCACTTCTTCCAATAGCTCCAATTTTTTTCCCCCAGTGCAAGCTATTCAGTTATAGCATCTTGCACTGGACCAAGCACCAAGCTTACCCTAGCACAGTAATGCTCGTGGTTTGCATATGTAAAGCACCGATTTATTTTTGTAAAGTATGTGCTTGGCTTGAACACTATTAAGCATTGAACTTGAACAGCATTAAAGTCCGGATCTGCTCATCTCTATGCACAAGTGTCTGCTTTGTCAGGTCCAGTTGCATGGTGACATCAGTGTGTGTTTGCTTTTATATGCAATAAAACACATTAAAAACAATGAAAACAGATGTATTTAGGAGAAAATGCTAAGATTATTTTTAAAGCCCATTGGTTCCAGTCTATTGATTCTTAAGATCCATTTAAGCTTTTCTTGTAAAAAGCCTTATGTTGATCCTTTTTTCACAGCAATGGAGGCACCTCTTCAATGCCTGTAAATGACAAAATCTCATCAAAATCTCATCTGATCTCATCAGCTGAGATGTGGGGCTAACAGCACCAATCGAATCCACAATCTGATTGGTGCTGCTAACCCTTTGGATCATGCTGTCATTCACTGACAGGGTGGTCCAAAGGCGCTGCGGCGGGGACCGTGCCATTCCCTGCCGAAATCGGATATCCTGTGATAAGATACGGCAGTGACCCTGGATGCTATTACGGTTTACTTCCTGTGAGTGCTTGGCAAGCGCTGCCAACCACTCACAGTGATCATTTGTGCCATGTCCCGATGTGCTGCAGCTCATTGGGACATGCCACATGCGATTAGACTGTGCAGGACTGTGGTACCCTATAGGGCAGTATAAAATAAATAATTAATTAAAAATAAAGTTTTTAAAAATATGAAAAAAAATCATTTAATCAGATAGGTAAACTGCGTTACAGAAAAAAGGTCCAAACGTAAAAATTATGTTACTTTTGGTTGCTGCACGATTGTAACAAAATGCAATAAAGGGCGATTAAAACAGTGCATCCACCCAAAAATGATATCATTAGAAAGGTTAGCTCAAGCCGCGAAAAATAAGTCATCACACAGCCCCAGATCCTGAAAAATGAGAAAGCCACAAGCTACAACATGTTGCGTTCATGGTGCGGACGAGAATGTATGATTTTTACGCAAGCCTCTGCATGCATACAAATCACACATGGGGAGCAATGAGTACGCACGGCCATCCGCACCCGGGAGCATACACCGTGCTTCCCCATGTTAAACATGGAGATGGGTGGTGCTTGCGCTCAGCTAGCGTTCGCCCGCCGCAATGCGCAGCGCAGGTGAACGCAAGTGTGAAGCCACCCATAGAAAATCACATAAATGACAGACTTTGTTTTTCAGGTAATAAACTGTTAACTGCATGTATAATGGTCCCCATTTTTAGTATTTAGCACACATATGAAAGGGAAAATGTAATGTCAACAAACATTATTGACCTGCAGGTTAATAGGGTTCTAAATCTGCCCTACTACTGCACTGAAAACCCAGTTTCCAGAGGGAAATTTACTATATTCTTCTAGGCAGCCCACAACTTTTAGTCATACACAGTGTTGAGGGAGCGTACTCGTTACAATTCGTTACTCTCATGAATAGTACGGTATTCACTATATTCGTTACTCGGTGAGTATCGCAGGTGCTCGTTAGTGATGTGTTGATCATTATCAATCTGACACATTATCTCAGCTCCCTTCAGTAAACAATTGGAGCTGGCACCTCATTGAGAACCGATTGAATAGTAGGAAGTGATGAGCGAGTAGCAAAATATTCGCACTCACTGTACTCATAACAAGTACTTTTTAATACTCGCTCATTCGTTCAAATAGCGAGTCCAATGTTAGTGAATTAGTGATAGGCTCCACCCACACACATCCAGCCACAAAACGTGGGAGGGTGGTGTTTTTTTTGCATTTCTACTGCATAAAACACCTTGCTGTGCCCACCAGAGAGAACCTAACATTCAATCTGCTCTCACTGGGGTGCCGACTCCCTCTGTGTACTGATGGGATCTGGGAATTTGTGTCAGATCGATAACAATCGACACATCACTCACGAGCACCAGTGATACACACCAAGTAACAAGTATCGCGAATACCGTACTATCCGTTCAAGTAGCAAATAGTAACAATTACACTCAATCAACTCTAATGGTAGGCTCTCTCTGAGGGGGCACAGCAAGGTGTTTTATGCAGCAGAAATGCATAAAAGCTCACCCTCCCGCCCTGCCTCGGAAAGACTCGTTTTATGGCCGAATGTGTGTGGGCGGAGCCTATCACTAATTGACTGACATTGGCTCATTATTCAGATGAATATGTGAGTATTAAAAACTACTGTTATGAGTATAATGAGTGCGAATATTTTTCTACTCTCTTATCACTAATCATAGAGGTTTAGTCATAGAGGTGTGCCTTCAGTCACCAATTACAATGCAGTGAGCAGTTGCTGTAACTATGCCACAGCACTGGTTGTCAGCTGACTTTACCACGAATCAGTAAAGTGCCAGCTGTCAGACAGTGCCAGGGTGGGGATATGGCCGCTGCTGATTGCATACTAAGTGGTGACTGAAGCCACGCTGGCTGAGCCTTTATGACTTCAGGTCACAGGATGCCAGGATGAATAAAGTTCATTTACTTCTGGTAGATGGGCTTTCAGTGAGGCAGACACACAACTTTAGCATGCTGATGACCTGCATAATAGCCACATTCTTGTAGGTTAATAGCATTTTATTACATTACATACTCTCTTTAAATTCACATGTTCAGTAATTGCCCACTAAATCATATTTTTCTAGCAAAAAAATGAAGTGGAATAGAAAAGCTTCAACTAGGGATGAGCGAGTCTACTCGTTACTATTCGTTACTCGCCGAATAGTTGGGTACTCGGGCTACTTGTTACTCTGCGAGTTTCCTAGCGATTACTCGCACAGTAACGAGTCCAATGTAAATCAAGGGAAATGCAATTCCTCTGCTGCTGGACCCTATAAAGAGATCTGGCAGCAGAGGAAAAACCTGCAATTCCCTAATTCATTGTTTAGAAGCCTGTGGTAAAAAGCCATAAGCTGTAAAATCAAACTGGATTCTCCCGGATTGCCCCGGTCCGGGGCAATCCTGTACCATAGAGTCCAGTGTTACGGTGCGCCGGATTGTCCCTGACCAGGGCAAACCTGGAGAATTCCGGTTTGATACGGTTATAAAAATCAGATAAATCCAGTCCAGTGCAATCCGGCGCCCTGTAGCATGGGACTATATGGTACCGGATTGGCACGGGATCGAGGCAATCCGGGAGAATCCAGTTTGATTTTACAGCTTATGGCTTTTTATCGCCAGCTTCTAAACAATGAATTAGGGAATTGCAGGTTTTTCCTCTGCTTCCAGACCTCTTTATAGGGTCCAGCAACAGAGGAATTAATAGCAATACTCGCTTCACCATTGACTTAAATAGGACTCGCTATACTCATAACGAGTACCGATTATCGGGACCTACTCGTTACGAGTCTAGAGAGTCCGAATAATTCAGTACTCGCTCATCCCTAGCTTCAACTTAATATTTACCAAAATGTCTTTTAAATTACTATTGCATTTGAAACCAGCATTAGGATCTCCTGTACAAATGTTATGATGGATGACATACATGGAAGTAATGCACAGAGTTGTGGAGCTTTTTTATGAAAATGAGTCTTTACTAGAGATGAGCAGACCTGTGGAAGTTTGGGTTCTGGGGGTTCAACCGGTCTTTATATAAATTTCTGTTCCTGATCTAAACTTAACCCGAACCTCATTAGAAGTCATTGATTGGGCAGTTCGGCTCTCTGCCCACATACGGCCAGCTGTAAGCAAACACTTCTGGAGGAGTGTAATTTTTTTTCAGCACACACTACATCCGATAATATTGATTTTGCCTCCAGTGTAAGCCATGCAAACACAACAAGCGGCTCACACTGGCCTGAGCACCAATAGTACCCGAGCACAGCGACGCTCTCTGTAGTCACCTGCATATGTAAAACACCCACATTTTTGTAGAGTCTGCGTTCAATACGAACACTGTACTTTATTCGGTTCACCCATCTCTAGTCTTAAAGATGAACGTACGCTTTCAAGTGACCCAATATTACATTTGTGACTATTAACCCCTTTCTTCCATTATTAAAATTTTTTCCACTTTTGTCTTTGCCACCCGTTCTTTAAAGAGCCATAAAATGTTATTTTCAGGTTGTCATAGCTATATGAGGGCTTGAATTTTCCTGAATGAGTTTTAGTTTTGAATGTTTTATTTTTCTCTCTAATATAATGTAAAATGAAAAAAGTTCCTATAGCTGTGAAATTATTTTTTTAACACTATTACACTATTTATTTTTCCCAAAAAATGATCTGGCAATATAATTCTTCAAGTCATTATGGTCACAGTTCTACCAAACTTGCGTTTTTTTATTTTTTCATTCTTAAAAAATCTTTTTTGAAAAGATTCAGACATTTTTAGAAAAAAAATGTTTGCACCACCATTTTCTAAGGCATGTGACTTCTTTATTTTCCATTATGGGGCACTACAAAGGCTTTTTTCTTCCATGATGAACTAATGATTTTATGGCTTTTGTCGATACTATATTTTGGGTTACATGCAATGACTTATGTTCTATTTATTTTGGAGGTAATTGTGGTTACCGAAAACCAGCAAATATTTGCATCCTTAACTATTTTGTGGGCTTTGTATCATTATCAGTATAGGATTAATAATTTAAAGGCGTTATCCAGGATGGTTATAAAAAAAAACCATGCCTTGACACTAACCAGAAAGTAGCTGCCACCTACCTACCTGTTGTGTCTGGCACCATCCATTCATGGAATGGTCTGAGACCACTACTGTCGTCAATTTAGCCGCTTCCAGTGACGTTCACAGAGGAGGCAGCTTCTCCC
Organism: Allobates femoralis; assembly: GCA_033576535.1. Taxonomy (NCBI): domain Eukaryota; kingdom Metazoa; phylum Chordata; class Amphibia; order Anura; family Aromobatidae; genus Allobates; species Allobates femoralis. The sequence goes on along the minus strand of JARQOC010000002.1, from coordinate 208,742,240 downwards.
CTCTGTCAACAGGTGCATAAGAGATGTCATTCTGATTGACAGCTGGCTCCCCTTATCAGCGTGATGTCAGCTACACGCCTATGTCCGTGAACAGACCGCTCCTGTCGGTGATTTTGCCGGTTCCGGTGGTGTTCACAAAGGGGGCGGCTTCTCCCCTCTGTCAACTGGCACATAATAGATGTCATTCCGATTGACAGCTCGCTCCCCTAATCAGCGTGATGTCAGCGATGAGCCCACATCCGCAGAACAGACCGCTCCTGTCTGCCATTTTGCCGCTTTTGGTGACATCTACAGATAGGATGGCTTCTCCCCTCTGTCGATGGGCGCTTAATAGATGTCATGCTGATTGAGAGCTGGCTCCCCTAATCAGCGTGATGTTGGCTATGCGCCCACGTCTGCAGAACAGCCCACTCCGCTCAGTGATTTTGCCCCTTCTGCTGATGTCAATTCTACACAGGGCCGGCTTCTCCCCTATGAACATGGACTTCATAGCCAACATCATGTTGATTGACAGCCGACTCCCTCAATCAGGTAGCTGGGAGTCGGCTGTCAATCAGCAGGAGGTTAGCTGTCTCACCCATTCCACAGAGCAGATCGGAAAAGAAGCCGCCACTATATTTACCCTGCCATGCTGTCCCCGGCAGGAGCCATTCTCTGTGGTGGGGATAAATAACGTTGATTGGTGTCAGGCACAACAGGCAGGTAGGTGGTGGCTACCTGTCTGTTAGTGCTTAGACACATTTTATTTATAACAATCCCAGATAACTCCTCTAATACTGTCATAGGTATTTGTATGTGGCTTTTTTCCAATGCTGAATATTTTCATTTATCTAAATCACCGCAGTAACAATATGTCGAGGAAGAAAAATGTCACCTTACAAGAACACATTGTGAATGTAGCTGTGTAGTAATGTAACCTGAAGTGTGATAAAAGTGCCTGGGGAACCCTCCCCCAATTATTAATTTTTCTCTAGTGGTATAAATATTATATTTTATCCCTCAGACCAGATTGGTCTGTAAATTAAATTTTAAAGTGAAATTAAGCACGTTATACAGTATTTCCATAATATATTCTATTCTTTAGGTCTGCTAATGCATTTAAAATGTCGTATCACTTCATAGTGTAAATATCTGTATAGAAAGTGTGCAAATGAAATATGCTAATGTGGCAGCCGCTGGAATAATAAAGCAGAAATGACTTTTTTATTCATTTGCTAAAGTCATATACAATGGAAAAGCTGCGTGAATGGTAAAATGAACACTAGAGGGAAACACTAGCTCACACACGGGCCCGGCAAACCGGTTGTATTAAGGATACATCTTCTTAAAGAACAAGAACATATGGTTGGATTTACAACCTCTGTATCATACCTAAAAATATAATGACATACCTGTGCAAAGCATGCAAAGAGATCAGGGAAACCTGTATTTTCTCTTGTGTATGTTATTAATTTATGTACAATTCTTTATCAAAACTGAGAAAAACAGGTGAAATTGTATACAGTGAAGATGACTCTGATATACAGTACATTTATCTGTATTGTCATTCATATTCTTTCCATTTGACTCCAGTGTGTCATCAGTGTGTCAGTTTTTTACATTTACTTGAGATCCATGTAGCATCCTCATGAACAGGCGCATCTCAATGAACAGAATACTGGTTAACAGTCAGCGATCCACTCGTGACATGTCGGCTAATCAGATCAGCCATGATGTGCAAGGAAAGAAGTGGGCTCAGCGAGTAAAGACATCAAAGACAGGGACTTGACCTAGAACGTACAGAGGTCTTGAAGGCATTTAAATGCATATGATCAAATAAAAATTCCTCTGTTAATAATGGCAATCTATGCATAAAAATCAAATGCAGAATTGAATGGGTGAGGTTCATCTAAAATATGGGACAGAAGAAAGTGCATGCTGTGATTTTTTCACATGGATGCTTGGGTTCATGGTAATAAACTGTAATTTGAACAACCCTACTTAATCACATTAGCCAGGTTGCTTTCCAATTTTTACACGGAAATCACACCTCTCATCTGAACAAGCCCTAATGGTACCTTTACACGCCGCTACTGGATGGTGGCAACAACCGGGTACATGAGAGAAATGTATCTTGCACCGCCAATTCAACTCGAGGTAGCGGCGTGTGAAGACGGTTGTAGCCACCCGCCAGTGGCGGCACCTGTTTCAGAGCTCTGCCCTAAAACAGGTGGTTACCCAGCCGATGGTAGCGACCTGTATCGACGTGTAAAGAAGGAACAGAAGGGTTGTTTCTACACCATGCTATGTACCTGGTATGTACCTGGGGCGTGACACAGCCTCCGGGAAACCACCCCCCTTCAGCGATCATTGGAGGAAGCTCCTGCGTTACGATTGGTTGTTGCTGCATAGGGCGGCATATTTAAGGAGCTGACCAGTCACACTACACAATTGCTCGAGCGTCATGTATTAATCAGCCTCCTGCGCTGTCTGGCCAATCATGATGTTATTGCTTTGTCCTATCAGCGTACGGACGTCTCGTAATCCACAATTGTGGCACGCCTATGTGTTGTCCCTGCTGCACCAGGGCCGCCCATATTAGCTTGTTGTAGCGATGTGTAAATGAGGTAAGGTAAGCTACAGATGGCTACTTGTGGCACCCGGCGGTGTATCCAGAGATAGATGTAACGTAGCGTAGCGCACCTTGTTGCGGCGTGTAAAGGTGGTGCATTTACCGTTTGTAACTGTTTGTGCGTGCTCGTGCACGTGAAGTAGCTGGTTGTATCCACCCGCCAGTAGCGGCATGTAAAGGTACCCTTAAGGACCAAGCCTCATTTTTGCAATTCTGACCATGACCAGTGTCACTTTCTGAGGTTATAACTCTGGAACGCTTCAACATATCCTAGTGATTCAAGACTGATTTTTCATGACATATTGGACTTCATGTTACTGGTAAATTTAGGATGATATTTTCTGCATTTCTTTGACCAAATAGAGTGTTTACATGCCGTGACAGTTCAAAGCCATGATGGGTATAGCCGTCATTGGTCCTTAAGGGGTTAAAGTCATAATAGGTAGAATCTTCATCAAATCTTCAATCAATTAGCAATACAACAGACCACTATTATGCCACCCACAAATCCCTGTAGAGTATGACCTTCCCCACAGCCCCGCTATGCAGGATGATATCTCCACATCCCCCAGTTTAAGGTCCCCCACAGCCCCCTATACAATATGATACCCCACAGCCTCCTACATAGTATGATGACCCCACATATCCTATATTGTATGATTTCTCAACACCCCAGGGATGAAGGGCCTCCACAGCACACAGTATAATGTCTTTCATAGTCTCCCAAATAATATACTGTTATGTCACCACAGCTACTCTTGTGCTGACCCCCACATACCCTCTTGTAATGTACACAGAGCCATCCTCTTTTTAAAAACACCCATTCATTAGCAAAGTAATATAAGGAAAATTAAAAGACGCTTATACTCACCTAATTCAAGCTCCTGGTCCAGCACAGCTGCTATCTCCTCTTCTATCTTGCACAACAGTGGGTGCTGAGCGATGTGATATAGTGACTTCATTGTGCCATCTGATGATCCCTGTTTACACCATCTCAAACAGGATGCAAGCTGTAAGTAATCTTTGTTTTGATGGAGTTCCCAGAGTTTCAGAGTTCCACAGCCTCAGTTCTGGGCAGCGCTCACATCCATTGTATCCATTTCTGAAAGATGTGAATACAATTGTATGCAGGTAGGAAATGATGACAGCAGTGCAGGTGGTGATCAGTTTCAGTGACTCACTGACGCAGCTCACATGTGTATTTGCAACCTGGCCAGCATTGTGCTGAATGCCTGCAGACAAAGGAATGTGCCGGAGCAGCCGCAGGCATTCAGCCATGACAGTTTTATTTCCAAAGTGATCCCTCTCTTAGGAGACAGGAAATAGTTCCATAGATGGGTGTCTATAATGCCTACTAATCAGTCCTGGCTCTACAAAAGTCATATGGCAGATTGTAAAGGGAACCAACCACCAGGATTTAACCACCTTTAAATTAGTGCAGCAGGTGATTGACGTGTGCAGCATGACATCACTATTTATTTTTGTTTTTGTTCCTCTCCTGTGGACTTGTCTTTTTGATGAACCCCTCATCCAGACTCATCTAGAGGGTGGGAGGTTAGCCTTACAGCAGGAAGACAAACCCACAGGGGAGGAATAAAAATAAAAACCCAAATAGTGATGTCATGCTGCAAGTGTGGAGCCCACTGGGACGGGGTACTCGGTACCGGACCGGGGTACTGCTGGGGGATGTCACGGTGTCCTGGTCCGGACCGTGTCCCGGGTTCACACAAGTAAATGGGGGGTATTTACAGGGGATAAGGTTTGTCGTGACGCCACCCACGGGTTGTGGTCAGTTAGGGGACCACTGCTGCTGCAGAACCTCCAGGGATGATGTTTTGGCAGCTGTAGATGGAACGACTCTCCGCAGGTAGAGCCTGGTTCCCTGGGGCAGTGGTAATTAAAGTCTGTCATGGTTGTTATAGATGTTTCAGGAAAGTAGATGTGGTAGTAGAGATGATGAGAGAGGAGGCAATGGCAGTTTATGAGGGAAAGTAGGGTTTCAGCACAAGGATCACACACACTCACGTTTGTTGTCGTTTTCCAAGTCTTTACTGTGCAGATGGTAAGCAGAGTATTGTCCACGGAGTCTGTACTGGGGCCGGGTTGTTCCAACCCTGACCGGGTCCTTGGCTTCCTACTTCTACGCTTTGTGTGTGGCCCTGCTGCCGCTTTTAGCTGAGCTGCTGGCCCTGTCTCCCCTCATGGGTACCAATCTGCTAGGCAACTTGAGTCCTCTGTGTCACTGACCCCTCCGTGTTGCTTTGCTATGGTACAGTGAAGATGGTGGACCTTCACTATCCCGGTATTCACTGTCCTGTCTGTCTCAGGCACAGCCTCGGATCCGGTATCCATCCTAAGCGCCTCTCCGGGGCTGAGTTTAGGGTAACTACTTGTCCCGGGTATGTTCCTCTGTTCCTCTGACTCTTTTCCTCAGACCTCTCAGGACCTCCACTACAACTCGACTCTCTCCAGACTCAAACTAAACTGACTAATTGTCATTCCTGCTCTGAGGTAAACAACCTTAGCTCCTCACACCCTTGCAGGTGCCACCTAAGCTTCTCCCACTTTCTAGTGTAGTGTTGTGTGGGGAGTAAACCCATGTTGCTGTTTCTGTGGCATATTAACCCTTGGGGTGCCACACAAGCATCAATCACCTGCTGCACTGATTTACCGGTGGTTGATTCCTAGTGCTTGGTCTGTCTGTCTGTAAGTTTGTCCCAAAAAACAGCACCACCTATAGTACATTACAAAAAGTAGTTAAACTGGAATGTGGGAATTTAAACTAAGGTTGTTAATCAGTCAAGCTTATTTGATCACTCAAAATCTACTCCAAGATGGGCAGTCCCAAAAAGTAAGCAGATGATACGGAAACGAAAGCACCACAATGGAAAAGGCAACACATGCAAACAAGACTATTGAAAAAAGAGAGCATTGCCTTGACCAAGCCGCTACATAGAAGCGCATGCATATCGCACACAACTATCCCAATCCAGAACCAGTAGGTTGTCACAGGATGCCGTTTTGCAGCAACAGCGTTAGGGCCCTTTCACATCAGCGTTTTTCGTAATTCGCGGCTGACCGCGTTTTTTTTCGCTGCCGCACCTGCCGCAAGTGCAAAACCGCACTTGCCGCATCTGCCGCAAGTCCCCCTATACTTTGCATGGGAAAAACCGCAACCGCGCCGCAAGTGGAACGGTTATGCTGCAAACGCGGCAGATGCGTTTTTTTCACCGCATCTGCCGCGAATTACGAAAAACGCTGATGTGAAAGGGCCCTTAACAACACGAATCTCCAGTATCAAGATCAATGAGATGCTCACAAGACGCTGCTTTACAGTGAACATGCCACGCAAGCGATGTGAAGAAGATTCTTACTGTTGCAGGATGCATCATTGCATTGCCAGCACTGTGACAATAAATCTCTGCAATCTAGATCTATCAGACTGTCACAAGATGCAGCATCACACAGGTGTCACCGTAATGACGAATATACATAGTACAGATCTATCAGACCGTCACAGGATGCAGCATCACACAGGTGTCACCGCAATGACGAATCTACGTAGTACAGATCTATCTGACTTTCACAGGATGCAGCATCACACAGGTGTCACCGTAATGACGAATCTACATAGTACAGATCTATCAGACTGTCACAGGATGCAGCATCACACAGGTGTCACCGTAATGACGAACCTACATAGTACAGATCTATCCGACTGTCACAGGATGCAGCATCACACAGGTGTCACCGTAATGACGAACCTACATAGTACAGATCTATCAGACTGTCACAGGATGCAGCATAGCACCGTCAGTACCGTAATGATGAATTTTGTAACCTAAAACATTAACAACATAGTTCAGCAAATGTATAATTGCAAACATTCTAGAATCGCCCGATGCTATAGAATCTGTCTTGTTCATAATAATTATGCAGTGTGAAGGTTGCTGTATATCATAAGCTAACAACTCAGTGAATTGTATATCTTACATACTTATAAGACAAGATTACGATCAATTTTACTGGGCTGTCATTCTTCTTAACAGTTTATAAACTTTTAGCTGTGTCACTGACTGAGAAAATGGCAATTTAGCTTAATAGTTCCCATGACATTTATTGTCAAATTTTGCCCCCCAAGTTCTACAGCCTGGAGCCTCAATAGACTTCATTATAGGACTTCCAATGTTTAAATTTCACACTCTATTAAAATTACACAGCTTGTATCAGTGAATGACTGAGAGCAATCTAATAATGAGGAATATTTATTCCTTGAGATGTAATCAGTTTATTTTTTACTAATTAAAATGAAGTAAGTAAAAAGAATTTAATAAATGTTCCTTGGTGACATTATAAATGAATTGCGATGAGGCAAGCTGTTAATTTAATTAAATGTACCCTAATTTCCGGTATTATATCTATTTGAATAGGGGATTCCAGACACTTTTCTTATCAGCACATATTATACCAATAAGACATCTCTACAAATAGCTAAAATTAATATGTTATGGTTTTATTTACAGGATGGTATTTGCTGGTGCCCCATGAGCCCAGGGGGCACAATAATAATAAACACTGTGCACACAGCTTGGACATGTGCTATGCTCTCACAGTAATGCCCTGCCACATTACTATGGTCATACTATATATTAGATAATGACCGGCATCACCTGCATGTAAAGGTGCAAGCAAAAAATACATACACTAAGAGAATATCTGCTGCGACACTAAACATGATGAGTGTGAACTAGCTACATGACTATGAAACAGGGCTATGTACAACTAAGACAATGCATATATGACAAAGAAACACCGTAAATACTGCTCTGGATTATAGAGATTTTTTGAACGAGCTCCCTCCCCCAGCTCTGTAGCCTTGCTTATCCCTCCATCTTGCTGTAGCCAAGGTCCAGAGACATACCAAACCATCAGGTTTTAATTGCAGTTTGCAGGCATAAAAACCCATACTAGCAATTGTATACCGCTTGTAGTGACATAGCGTTAGGACCCGGTAAGATGAGAGCACCTTGTCGTGGTTACCGGGCTCTTTCGCAAGGGCCATTGTTGAAGCTAAATCTATTTTCTCTATAATCCAGAGCAGTATTTACTGTGTTTCTTTGTCATATATGCATTATCTTAGTTGTACATGTGTCATTTTTCTGCTGGGTTGCTGACTGCTTATAATTGGTCATCATGATACAGAGAAAAAAAAATTCACTTCCTAAGTGAAAATAATTTGATAATACCCAATTGAACTTGTTAGGGGACAAATACCTTGATTGCTAATATCTATGCATCAAAAAGGTGAAGTTAAAATAAAATCAATAAATGAAACGTGTTAGTCCACTCTGCAGCCAATATTGTATCATAAGTTCTGATAAACATGAAAAATTTGATGAAACGTAATCTTTAAGGAGGTTCTGGGTGGATTTCTTGAAAAATATAATATGAATTATTCCAGAAATTTACTTTGAAATGTTTTATTGGAATAAGGAAGTAATATTTTTATTATTATTCGTCAATCAGGAAACCAAGCATTCAATTACCCTGCAGTGCCAACACAGAAGAAAAATGGAATTATATAGTGTACTTTGAAGTGAATGCATGTATAATGTATAATTCTCATAGTCAGCTGCACTGGCAACTTGTGTTTCACAAAGTCACTCATCCAGACAGTTATCCTACTATATCTGACATATTGTAATTTCAAAGGGTTGTCCAGTCTATATCGAAAAGTTTGCAATCACTCTATGTGTCACCCTATGTGCCTGCAGACTTGTAAATCCTCACATCTTACACACTGCACACTGTGAGTATTGCCAAGAATGGTGGTCTCATGACTGACGGTATGCAATATTCATTCTCCCAGCTTTAATCTGAGTAGACTGTTTGTGGCCTTGCAAAATACACCCTGCAGCCTGACTGCATGAATACAGCTAGGTATTTTTCCAAAAACATATTTTTAAAATCTAGTTGGGGACTATAGGAATAGAGGAAGGCAGTCCATCCTCAGCCCCGGATGGCACCTACCCATACCACTTTAGTTAATTCAAGGGTCTCACAAATGTGTATAATACATAAGAACCTGTCAATCATGTGAAACAGAATTAGAAGTCTTTCCTATCCCTCACAGATTTAAAAGTGTTTTTAAAACATTCCTGGCTGCAATAACACTGACAGACTTTGATTCAGGCTAGGGTCACACTTGCGTTTTATTTTTTAAATCCTGATCTGGTTTTGAGCTTTCAAAAAGCTCAAAACCGCATCAGGAAACTCTCCTCATAGGAGCCCATTGTAAAAACCGGATTGCATTACATGCAATCCAGTTACCGCATCCGACTCTGCAGCCTGCATGAAAAATCATGCAGGCTACAGTTTTCGAGAGCGGTTCTAAGCGGTTCTAAGCCCCGCAATGCGGTAACAGCATTGCTCAGGATGTGTAATCCTGAGCAATGCAGTTACCGTATGGTTTGCTTGTCCCGACTGCCGCCTCCTGTCGGCTCTGTACAATTTTGTGATTGAAGCCGCGGCTCCACTGACAGCTGCGCACATACTATACATAATGTACGTATAGTATGTGCGCTGTCCGAGGTCCGGTAGGCTTTTACAGTAGATCTATAGGCAGCGCAGCGCCATAGATCTACTGTAGAATACATGACCTCGGACAGTGCACATACTATACATACATTACGTATAGTATGTGCGCAGCTGTCAGTGGAGCCGCGGCTTCAATCACAAAATTGTACAGAGCCGACAGGAGCCGGCTTATTGTACAAGCAATATTAACCCATAATATGCCCACCTGAGTAGGTAGCACGTCTCTAGGGGGGTGGGCACCCCCTAGAGACATGTTGTGCACAATTATTATTTACATTAAAGCTTTTATTACAGTGTCAACAGTTTGCTCATCCCTGCGGCAGCAGGGATGAGCAAACTGTACGGTAACCGAATTGCTCCGGATTACACATCCGGAGCAAACTGGTTATCGCAAAGCGGTTCCCTCCACACATTTTTCATAAAAAATGTGTGGGAACGCAATTGCATTCACCGCATCAGGATCTGGATGCGTTGAACGCAATTGCGCTATCAAATGTGACCCTAGCCTGATTATGCCTGTGGTTTGAGCAGCATGAATAGAGTGACAGATTTCCTTTAAAGGGGTTGTCCAGGCTCAGGGGGTAATTTTATAGTGCCTGTATATGAATTTTTGCAATGTGCCATGTGTGTAAGCTATCAAGAGTCTTAACTGAGGGGAACAGGTGGGTGACTGCAAGTATAAGATTTGCATATATGCAGTCCCTTGGTGAGTATGACTTGATGTGCACTTGATGTGCACGGCCTTGCCAAGAGCAAGTGAACTCAGAGAATATGGACATGTTGAAATATGTCTGGAAGTATGCAAGTGCAATGTTGATTTTTGGATGTGGCATGGATGGTGCATCCTGCAAGTGCAGTGTTGTTTTTTGGATGTGGTATGGATGGAGCATCCTGCAAGTGCAGTGCTGGTTTTTGGATGTGGCATGGATGGTAAGTTTTCTGATGCTGCCTTTTTGAGTAGTTTAAGTATGCAAATTGCAAAACTGCAGTCATGCTCCCATCTGCTACTTAGGCTAGGGTCACATCTGCGGTCAGGCTTGCAGATCCTGATCTGGTTTTGAGCATTAAAAATGCTCAAAACCGCATGCGGATCCGCAGACCATAGGCTTCAACAGAAAAACTGTATTGCACTATTTGCAATCCGGTTACTGCATCCGGTTTTGCAGCCTGCAGGAAAAATATTGCAGGCTGCATTTTTCGGAGCGGTTGCAAAACCGGATCCGTTTTTTTTAATCATGGGCGCCTATGGGACCGGATCCGTTACTGCACGGTACATAAATGTACCTTGCGGAACCGGATCCGGATCTGAATGAGGTTTTTAAATTTGCAGAAACCCACATTCCAAAATCGGATGCATTAATGCATCCAGATGCGGAATGAGGGATGCAATTTTACTATCAAAAGACAGTATGAAGGCACACAGTAACACCGCATCCGGTAATGGATGTGGTTACCGGATTGTGCCTTTTAAGTGTCACCCTAGCCTTATACAAACATCGAAGAATCCTGACAGTTCACAATCTGTGCAATGTAAGGATGCACAAGTCTGCAGTCACATACAGTTCTATAAGTTTTACCTTCCCACTACATTCTTTAAGTTCTACCTTCATACATGGAATAGGGCTATACAGGTAGTTGCTGATCTGTAACATGCCATTCTTCAACTAGTAGTGTTCTATAAAGTAGTATAGTATAATAAATGTTATAATATTGGTATTGGCATGATGTGCATAGTGCTAGCCGCAAAACAACTGATTTCTGTGAAAGCATTTCTGTTGTAATCTAAAAGCCAACTTACTAACAGGAAAATTCACACTTTTCTTTTCTCGAGTTGTGAATATAAATTAAACATGACAAAGTGCTGCTATTGTCGGCTGAACAACATTGCTTTTAGGAACATGAATGTACAGTAAAATCCCTTTTGTGCAGTAAAATTATATGTGCAGTGAAATACCTTTAAAGGAGTTTTCCACACCATTAACAATGACGCTCCTTGAGCCCAGGGGTCTTAATAAGAAAGAAGAAAACCATTTCTCAAGTATTGGACGGGTGCCGCTCCTCTGCTCTCACAGCTGTGCTGATATAAGACTGCTGGCATCAACACCCAGCGGAGGCAACTGTCAGGTCACAGCCGTAGGCAACCAGTAGCCACAGATTGGCTGCAACCATCTCATTCTATACAAACATGAAATTGCATAGTATATTTTCTTTTTAAACATACAGGCAACATAGTTTATGCCATTATATTTTAGTGATGTAGACAAAGCTTAATAATTTGTTACAAATGGACACATTTTGCATAAACAATCGCTTATAAGATAAATATTATTACTTATCAATATCAAGATATTGCATAAATAAATTGAACTCTAGTTCAATTTTTATTTAAGAAATGCTATCTCTCCAACAGCATAATCAAACTCACAAGGTTTAAAGCGTAAACGTCATTTTCATTTTTATTTAATAATAACATACAGTGTTGGCCAAAAGTATTCACACCCCTGCAATTCTGTCAGATAATACTCAGTTTTTTCCTGAAAATGATTGCAATCACAAATTCTTTGGTATTATTATCTTCATTTAATTTGTCTTCAATGAAAAAAACACAAAAAGAATTGTCCCAAAGCCAAATTGGATATAATTCCACACCAAACATAAAAAAGGGGGTGGACAAAAGTATTGACACCCTTAGAAAAATCATGTGATGCTTCTCTAATTTGTGTAATTAACAGCACCTGTAAGTTACCTGTGGCACCTAACAGGTGTTGGCAATAACTAAATCACACTTGCAGCCAGTTGACATGGATTAAAGTTGACTCAACCTCTGTCATGTGTCCTTGTGTGTACCACATTGAGCATGGAGAAAAGAAAGAAGACCAAAGAACTGTCTGAGGACTTGAGAAACCAAATTGTGAAGAAGCATGAGCAATCTCAAGGTTATAAGTCCATCTCCAAAGACCTGAATGTTCCTGTGTCTACCGTACACAGTGTCATCAAGAAGTTTAAAGCCCATGGCACTGTTATTAATCTCCCCAGACGTGGACAAAAGAAAAATTGACAAGAGATTTCAACGCAAGATTGTGCGGATGGTGGATAAAGAACCTCGATTAACATCCAAACAAGTTCAAGCTGCCCTGCAGTCCGGGGGGACAACAGTGTCAACCCGTACTATCCGTCGGCGTCTGAATGAAAAGGGACTGTATGGAAGGAGACCCAGGAAGACCCCACTTCTTACCCCGAGACATAAAAAAGCCAGGCTGGAGTTTGCCAAAACTTACCTAAGAAAGCCTAAAGCGTTTTGGAAGAATGTTCTCTCTTTTTGGCAAAAGCATCAACATAGAGTTTACAGGAGAAAAAAAGAGGCATTCAAAGAAAAGAACACGGTCCCTACAGTCAAACATGGTGGAGGTTCCCTGATGTTTTGGGGTTGCTTTGCTGCCTCTGGCACTGGACTGCTTGACCGTGTGCATGGCATTATGAAGTCTGAAGACTACCAACAAATTTTGCAGCATAATGTAGGGCCCAGTGTGAGAAAGCTGGGTCTCCCTCAGAGGTCATGGGTCTTCCAGCAGGATAATGACCCAAAACACATTTCAAAAAGCACTAGAAAATGGTTTGAGAGAAAGCACTGGATACTTCTAAGGTGGCCAGCAATGAATCCAGAACTGAATCCCATAGCACACCTGTGGAGAGATCTAAAAATGGCAGTTTGGAGAAGGCACCCTTCAAATATCAGGGACCTGGAGCAGTTTGCCCAAGAAGAATGGTCTAAAATTCCAGCACAGCATTGTAAGAAACTCATTGATGGTTACCGGAAGTAGTTGATCGCAGATATTTTGGCTAAAGGTTGTGCAACCAAGTATTAGGCTGAGGGTGCCAATACTTTTGTCCTGCCCATTTTTGGAGTTTTGTGTGAAATGATCAATGTTTTGCTTTTTGCTTCATTCTCTTTTGTGTTTTTTCATTTAAGACAAATTAAATGAAGATAATACCAAAGAATTTGTGATTGCAATCATTTTCAGGAAGAAACTGAGTATTATCTGACAGAATTGCAGGGGTGTCAATACTTTTGGCCAACACTGTAGAGCAAGAGATTTTAATAAACTTTCACATGTACTTCTTTAGAAAATTCTGATTGAAAACCATTCTTAAACTTTCCACAAGGTGTCCCCATTATAGTGTGTATGAAGCAATCATATATTTGTTATCAGTCAGATCTGTCTTCACAGTGAATATGGAGTATGTAACCATATAAGGTAAAGAGGACATGGCCTATACTGTGTGCAAGCCCCTGACTGCAGCTCACAAGGAAACAATGTATCAGATTACAGCACAGTTGCTAAGCAATGTCAGATGTCAGGATCACTTCAAACTCCTCTTTTCTTAGCACAAGCTTCTAATCTGTCACCTGGCTCCACACAGTTCAGTCAGGAACTCTGTTAACCCCTTCTCTGCTGTCACATCACTATCACTATCAGTTTGCTTTCAGAAGCTGTGGAAATACACTCACAGTGCTGGAAAACACTGGCCATGCCCACAGAGCCATAAAATGCAAATTTAAAATAGCACGGGAAAATGTGAGAAAATAAGTCATATGGCACAATAAAGCATTATCTTATGTGACTCATCATTAATAGCCAGTGCAGCATGGTGCTTTTTTTTTTTTCAATGAAATGACATTTACACTTTAAGGCACAACGTAGTGATTATGAACTCTAACATAGTGCTTATTTACTTATGAGACAACTGACCTTTACTTGTTAATAGATGATGCTTTAAGTGATTGTTTAAATGGCTGTAACTGTAAGTTAAGTGAACATTACTTAAGTATAATCCGAGCAAATCAGACATTACATTTTAATGGGATTTAATTGCGTGATCCCTCACAGCAGATAATACCATGGTCTAGAAGTGTAGCCATTATAACTTAATAATATATTTTGAGACATCACACATTAAAGGTTATATAACATATAGCTATACCATAAAAGCTCTCCACAGTTTCATTTGGAGATCTGTAGTTCTCTAGACAAAGTAGGGGAAAAAAACAATTCTTATATGAAATCTATAAGAGAAATCAATCATGGTTAATGCTTTCTGTAAAGAATTTTTCGGGTAGCCACCTACGGCCAAATATAGGAAAGCGTAACATTACATGGTGGGCATTTTTCTGTAAAGCATGGACCAGCGGGTTTACCAGGAAAGGTGTGTATCCTAATAAGAAATACAAAAAAGGTTTGTTGCATGGGACAGAAATGTTTGAAAAAGCAAAATATTTAGAGATGAAACCTAATCTCTCTAAAGAGGCTCAACTCACTACAAGGTGAACATTTATCCAAGCAAAAGTGAATAAAAAACATAACTTTAATTAAAAGAAATTATTAAAAAAGTAACTGTAGATAAAATACTGTGAGAGTGCAAAAAATACAAAGGGGGTTAAACCCATGATCACCAAAAATATAAAATTGTAACTAGGAGAACTGACAGTGTTCAGTGTTATACACTCACAAGGGTGAGCATATGATACTATGGATTAAGACAATACTGACAATTAATCATTATAGACTAGATAAACCAAAACAATCTTACCCATCCAGTGGATCCTAAGGAGACATCATATTAACTCTAGTATTCTGAAGTCTACTCTTGTCATGATACAATAATAAAATGGGTATATTACCTTAAGAAGCCTTATGTTTATCTGGCTCTGGTACCCCAAAAATTCCCTCTCTGACAATGGCAGTCCATACCTGACTCTATTAATGGGTGACCCTGGACTGCCCCTAACTATGCATGCATTTTCTCAATAGAGAGTCATCAGGGGAGTTGCTCTATAGTAGTTTACCAGTTGACCAGAGCTACATCCCAAAACTACAGATGTGTGCTAAAATCTGGGACAGAAATTATATGGTATATGGGTTGGGGTCAAGTGAACATAGTGTAAGAATGAATGCTCAGGCACGTGAGCAGCAAAGGTTTGGAAAGGTGAGTATGTGTATATATATATATATATATATATTCCAAAAAATTGTGTGATTTCTTTTCTATTTTTTATATTTATATATATATATATATATATATATATATATGTGATTTTTCTTTAACAGGTGATCGGCTACTTTAATCCACAGAGGCATTTTGGCACCAAAATCCACACAATTTGTTCTCATTTTGTATGGTGGACCTTTCTGTTGATTTTTGAAGATTTTGCATAGAAATTTTTTGCAGCAAATCTGTTGTCGGTAGATTTATCCCTCATGTACATCCATAACTACTTTCGAAACTATGTGATATGTTTCAATGTACAGAAGGTTTTCCAATAGGGTTTAAAATGTAGTAAAGAATAAAATATACTATAAGTTTAATGATATGAATTACTATTAACATACTATGACTAAGGGATCTTGGCTACCAGAAACGCATCAGATATAATCATGGATCCATAATAGTTTTATTTCTTTTGCAATAGCAAAGAGTTCTTAATTAGCGGGTGGTCATGCTTTAAAAGATTTTGTCTGGTATTTTTTTCACTGGATAACTGCACTTACAAGCCTTTCTCTATGCACCTACCAATAATCAAGTCCATGACTTAGGCTAGGGTCACACATAAGCCCATGGTCCGTTTTTGGCTTCATTTTTAGCATTTTTTTTTTCTAGGTCCAAAAACTGATAGAAAAACGGATTATATGTAATAAACACCCTATCTGTTTTTTTCTGCACCTAAAAACATTGTTATGTACGTTTTTGGGGTCCGTTTTTAAAAAAAAAAAAAATTTAACATGGGCCCTATGGAAAAACGGATCTTTTTTTTTTTTTAAAGCATTTTGGTCAAAAAATGACTAAGTCCAAAAACGTTCAGCGTTGCAGGAGGCTCAAAAAGCACCCAAAAAAAAAACGGATTGGTCATGGAAATCACTTCCAAAAACGGATTGCTATGTGTGACCCTAGCTTAAGTTATGTTTACAGATGTGGTAACCTTATCAGGTTTTCTGTATGAAAGATTTAGGTCATAGTAACAGCATCATAACCATTGATAATAGGGAGGAGTGGACAGCTGCTGTAGACCCTCTCCACAGGTGTTTAGTTAGGGGGGAGCAAATTTAAACTAATCTCTTTTGTACCACATTTAAATGAAAAATTCAATATTACTAAATACTCCAAAAATATAATTTTCAAACTCAGTTGATGCAGAGGATTTTATCTGTTTTGGAGTGTTTAAAGATATTTTAGATTCTTTGTTTGTGACAATGGAGTGATCAGCAGGTGGTCAGTTGCAAAGAAAAAGAACATTGGCAATATTCTAATTGGCGAATTTGAGGCAATATGAACCTCTATGTGGCCACTTAGTGGTTGTCATGTGAATTGCAGCCTGCCATGCCTTTTGATAACATGTCAAGGTATTGAACTTGTGTTGTGAGAAATTTGCTAAATATTAAGGGTGGGGGTTACATTTCTGTTTTAAGCTAGTAGCAAAACTACACCCTAATATACAGACACAATTTATTTCCCCTTTAAGGGAACTGATTTCTATATTCCCATAGCACTAGCCAAAAGCATTATAGTGTGGAGTGAAGTAGCCCAGTGTTTTAACACAAACATCTGCCTTTGAATCCAGGCAGTAAACTCTGCGGCCACGTGTTCTGCTTTATTTAAGCTTACTGTAGCAGATTTAACTCCCTCAGAAGCTTTTTGTTACTGCCTATTGCAAAGCTTTCATTCTTTCCCTGTGCTGGAAATGGAAATATGACTGGGATTCCTTATGGAGGGTAAGTGACCATCATTAGTTTATTCAACATTATTTTAATGCATGAAGAACAATTTCAATTGTCGCCAAGGCAGATTGACGACTGATGAAGATTATGTATCTAAGTAACCGTGAGATTGTCCATGTTTTAAAAAAAATGCAAGACTATGGCATCATTAGGGTTAGCCATGAATGGGAAAGGCTTTCTAAAGAATGACTTGTTTCAGATAAGATGAAGATAAGTTGAATTTCAGCAGTAATTGCTAGTAATTATCTTCAACCAAAATATTTGTTTCTTGAGCAATTCTAATAACAGCTACTAAGGATGCGCGTTACGCAACAGTGCAGTACATTATCTATTAATCATGAGTCAGTGTGTTTGCTCGGCTTCTTCAGATCCCACTTACTGATTGTATTGTCTCTGCAATTATACATATACTGGGTTTATACTTTTTTCCATTTTGATTGAGGAAAAGTTCAGTTAACTTGTGGTCTGGAAGAAAGAATTATGTATTTCATGAGAAAGTATTAGTGGATGCATTTTCCTCTCACCACTGTGAAGAAGATATTATAATAGGGGATGATCTAATAGATACACACTGTACTGTCATAACATGTAATTTTTGATGTACTCCTCTGATCTTTAAGATAAGTTCATATGAGCATATACAAATTCATCCAAGTTTAATTGAAAAAATTGTATGGTATTTTGTCGCATTTTTCACCACCCATGTGCAATCTGTTTTTATATAGTTTAAATGAAAGATGTACAAGATTAAATGCAGTACCCTATTAAAGAATTATGATATATCTGTAAAAATCGCATGGTATAACAAGCCTCCGTAAAGAAAACCTTTTTTGCACACCCATAGACTTGAATGAGTGGGTCTCATCCAACACACTCAGCACTCAGACTAAAATTAGGCTCATATAAACTTGTCTTTAAAATGTGTTTCAACTTTTGGGCATCATGGAGGGGGGATTCTCATCTGTATGGCCTAGTTCACATCTATGCGCCCCTGAGTTTGCCTGCTTTGTGCTATCGCAGTTGCTATCACAGGCCAGCATAGGCAAACGCCTCGGCGCATAGATGCAGAGCCCTTGCATCATGTGACGTTTCCGGTGCATCCAGAATAAGAGCATGCGCTGTGACAGGACTTGCGTTTCCAGGATGCGGTCTCCTGCGCTCGGCCATAGAAGGTAATGACGGCGCTAGTGCAATGCACTTCATCTGTGCGCCGATGCGCTTGGCTACGCTGGGCTGTGATAGCACCTTCGCTTGCACTTGCACTAGCGCAATGCTGCTAAACGCATCGGCGCATAGATGTGAAACGGCCCTATGATTTAGAATATAAAGCTATTAATACAAAGAAGGCCAAGTCTCGAACACCACTCCCCTTCTAGGAATCAGGATAAAGATGCAGATATGGTGCATTCATACATTACATTAAAGTGAAAATGTCATTTCATTGAAGAAAAACCACTCCCCTGCCTGTTAATGATGGGTATCATAGCAGCTAAAATAATGTTTTTTGTGCCATATGACTTATTTTCTCACATTTTTCTGTGCTCTTTTATAAACTGAATTTTATGGCTGTGTGGGTGTGACCAGCATCCCTCAGTATCTGCCAGCACTGTGTGTGTATTTGCACAGCTTCTGAGAACAGTCTGATAGGGAGCAGTGTGGGAAGCCAGCAGAGAAAGGGTTAACAGAGATCCTGACTGAGCTGGGTGGAGGCAGATGACCAATCAGAAGCCTGTGCCAAAGAAAGATTAGTTTGCACTGATCCTGACATTTTGACTTTGCTTAGCAACTGGGCTGTACCGTGCGCTAATCTGATACATTGTTTCCTCATCAGCTGCAGTAAGGGGCTCTCACACAGTGTACGCCATGCCCGCACTCTTATATGTTTACATGCTCCATTTTCAGTGTGAAGAATAGAACTGACTGATAATAAACATATGTCTGCTTCACACTCAGTGTAGTGTGGACACCTTGTAGAAGGTTTATGAATGTTTTTCAACCAGATTTCATTAATAAAATACATTTCAAAGTTCATTATAATCACTTTCTCTACATTATTGCTAAATTAAAATTTAAACGGCGATAATGTTTTAAATGTCAGCTACTTGGACAGCCTCTTGTCATTCACCATGTTTGCTACCATTAAAATAAAAAGCTTATACTTACCCCCTGTGCCAGCATTGTTCCAGCAGAGTCAGCACTCGCTTTTCCAGCTCTCGTGAGGTTGTTCTTCTTAGACACAATATCTTTCACATGAACCCTTTCACATAAACAAAATACCTACCCTATAACTAGAGGCTACACTGTTGAAATAATTAACGATTACCACCAATGTGGCAATTGCCATTTTTGTTCTCAGCATATAGTGAAAAACCCCGTAAAAATTGGCCCTTTATGCCATAAAGTAAGACAATTTATTTCATATAGATCAAAGAATATTATTCATTCAGTCTTTTGCACTTGCGGCATATATTACCGTATATACTCGATTATAAGCTGACCCGAGCATAAGCTGAGGCCCCTAATTTTACCCCCAAAAAGTGGGGAAACTTATAAACCTAGGGTGGGAAATGCAGCAGACCCCTATCCCTATATATAGCCCCTAATCCTGGTATATAGGCCTTCATTACTGTATATAGCCCCCTTATTGTGATAAATGGCCCCTTATCCTGGTATATAGCCCCTCATCACTTTATATAGCCCCATCACTGGTATATAGCCCCCCATCCTGGCATATAAAGTCCCCATCACTGGTATATAGTACCCTATCACTGGTATATAGCACCTATCACTGGTATATAGCACCCCATCACTGGTATATGGCCCCCTATCACTAGTATATAGCCCACATCACTGGTATATAGTCCCACATCACTGGTCTATAGCCATAACTCACTAGTATATAGCCTCCCATCATTGGTAGTTAGTCCCACATCACTAGTATATAGCCCCATGATGGGTGATAATAGCCCCGCCATCAATGTATATAGCCCCCATCACTGGTATATAGTCCCATATCACTGGTATATAGTCCCACATCACTGGTATACAGCCCCTTTCTGCCGCACACTATAAAATAATAAACAATTAAACTCACACTACGCCGCTGTCCTGCAGGTACCATGGTGTCCTCTGCTCTTCCTGCTTGTCCTGGGTTTCTAATCATGTCACCGGCGCATCATTGACATCATTGCTGATGTGCCAATCACGTGAATAGAAGCCAGAGACAAGCAGGAAGACCGGAGGATGCCACAATACCTGCAAAACAGCGACAGAGTGTGAGTATAATCGTTTAATATTTTATGGTGTGAGGCAGCAGGGGGCCATGTACTGTGATGTAAGGGGTGTATACAGTACTTAGTGTAATGTAGTGTGCACTGCTCCCCCTGCCGGTGATGGACAGGGGATGCAGTACATATTACATTACACTAATGAGCGGGGGCACGTGACTTCCTGCTCCCTCTGCAGTCTCCTCCAATGCCCAATCACCACCCCCCCTACAGCAAACTGACTGACTCTAGTGAAAGCTGAGGGGAGCATTTTTAGCACAAAAAAGTGTGCTGAAAAACTCTACATATAGTCGAGTATATATTGTATGTAGGGAAGTTAATCAGATCCCTATATGTACGTTTTAGGGAACATTCAAAGTCCATTGAGTCTGGGGTGAGCTCACCTAGACTAATAGAACATGTCAGAGCACTGCACAATAGCGACTCAAAAGTGCTTACTTTTGGGGGGTTGAAAAAGTCGAAATGCCTCCTCAGGGTGGAAATACCCATAAATTATTATTACAGAGAGAGGAGAATTAGTTCCTAAGACTGAGGCCACAGGGACCTGCTGGTTTTAATGACAAAATGATAATGTTTTAATGTCTGGTGCAGATGTTGTCAAAGTAGCTGTATCTCTCAGAAGAGGTGTGTTTTTGTTTTTAACGTGATTTGTATTCCTTCTTGTGTTGCCTAATTAATTATGATATAGTGTGCAGCTGAACATAGGTAAAAAGGAGTGACAGCTGCACTGCACTGTGTAACTTAACCCATGGAAGTGGTATTCAACACCGTGAAATGGCCATTGTTCAAAAGATATCCCCATCCTTTCTTCTGTGCCCCCTGTTTTTAAAGCCTGTCCAACATCACACAACACAATAACATTCTCCTCAGATTATTGTGTGTTTGCTGTGTTTTTTTTTTTTTATATGTTTTTCCCCTTACTTGATATGTTTTTGGCACAGATGTGAATCCATAATTTCAATTTTTTTTAATACTACAGAAAAAGCTTTTATTTGGTGCTTAAAAAAGTTTTTTTTTTACCTGCATATTTTTGTTTAGCAAAAATTGCCTATAGAGACAAAAATAACACCAAAATCACACATTTCAGCAACGTTCTTAAACACACTGGGTGAAGATTTTATGAACTCATATCCACTTAGTAACACAGTATTTTATTTTATTTTAAGGTTGAAGGAAGACCTTGAGTCCATCTAGTTCAACCCATAGCCTAACATGTTGATCCAGAGGAAGGCAAAAAAAAACCATGTGGCAACACTAAGCTCCACATTGGGGGAAAAAAATTCCTTCCTGATTCAATGGCAATCGACTAGTTCCCTGGATCAACGCCCTATCAAAGAATCTAGTATATATAACTGGTAATAATATAGTTTTCAAGAAAGGCATCCAGGCCCTTCTTAAATGTTAGTAGTGAGTCACTCATTATTACATCATGTGGCAGAGATGCCTTAAAAAAGCAAGTTGATCATTATTGGATGTTGAAGTCATTTTTTTGATTTGGTCTTATTTTTCTTATATTGAGGAATTCGCTGATGTTTTTTGCTCACAGTTCATCATTTTTGAGCAATGTCAAAAATGGTCTTCTTTCTGTTTTTAACTAATTCTACAACATCTTAGAGCAAATGTCACTCTTGGGGACCTGGAGTAAATCTGTTACAAATGATGAATTGAGCAAAAACATGTGGAAACTTAAAACATGCTTACAGTAGCAAAAACAAAAACATATGAACACAGACATAAAAAAAATGGCCTTTAATGACTGTGGGTTTAATAAAGACAGCGCTGGACTAGGTGCACTCACTTCATTACCATGCCTACAACTTTAATAAATTAGGTACCAAAAAGTAACTATCCAGTAGGCACCACTGGTATAATAATGGAGTGCTAACCAAAATATGAGCAAAACATATGAAAGTAAACAAAAAAAAAAGAGGAACTATACATACAAGAGATCTGCTGTTCTGTCTAAATTTAAACAGTATAAATATTTATTATGTAACAAACACAAAAATACGTATGGAGAAACATTTGAAAATATTCTATTGTGCCTTTTTTGGCCTAGGAGACCGATTCTGGTGCAATGGCACTTTTTTAAATGTTTTTATTTTTGTGTTTTTTGTATGTTATTATTTAACTTGAGGAAGTGTAATTGATCTTTTGTACATCTCGTTCTCCTTTTTTTAAATGTAATCATTTAAAGCGTAACCGCCATTTGAATTTTTATTTAACAAAAATGTAGTGCAAGAGATTTTAGTACACTTTCAAATCTACTTTACAAGTGAAAATTGATGGAAAACTATTCATAAACCTTCCACAAGGTGTCCCCACTAGACTGTGTCTGAAGCAGATAAATGTTCATTATCAGTCAGATCCAGCTTCACACTGAATATAGCCACATAACCATATAAGGATAAGAGGGCTGGACCTACACAGTGAGTGAGCTTCTGACGGCAGCTGATGAGGTGACAATGTATCAGGTGACAATGTATCAGATTACCTCAGGCTACAGCACAGTGCTGAGCAATGTCAGAATGTCAGGACCAGCACAAACTCTTCTGCCCTTTCCTTGGCACAAATTTCTCTGATCTGTCATCTGGCTCCTTCTCTGCTGGCACATAGCACTGCTCATTGTTATCAGCTGCTGGCCAAGCCCACACAGCCCTAAAATGCAGTTTTTATAAGCACACAAAAAAGCATTATCTTAGCTGTTTTGTGACCCATCATTAACTACTAGTGCAATATTATTATTTTTTCAAGGAAATGATATTTACATTTTAAGCACATCTTAAAAGTGTTATGCGCGTCCATCAGAAATTTTACTCCAGTGAGGAACTGGGCATAAATTTTGTGTCATTTATGCTACTAAAGCTGCAAAAATGTTGGTGCATTAGACCGGGTGGGCTTTGCCACACCCAGCTCTACAGGAGTTCCGGCCACTTATGGGGAAGCTGGCCAGGACTAGATTAAAAATATCAAAAATTGCAACATTTTTGTGAAACCTTCAGTTTCAAGGTGTTCTACACCAGAAAACTTGAGAAAACATTGTGATGAATCAGGACCCAACATGTTAGTGACAAATACTGGTGTTTACAGCTTACATGAAAAGAAAAAAAATCAATAAACTGACAGTCTTATCTAATAAAAACCTGTGCTTCTTCAATTCTTTTTTCATTTATGCTGTCAAAAAAACAAACATAACATGCTTCTGACAGCCAGTAATAATATATACAGTATATTGATGGACCCAGATAACAATGCAAAACAGATACAGTAAAAAAATAAAGCCTGAACAATATGATTCCCATATTTCAAAGCTATTAGTGTTTTATATAATGATTTATATATATTAGAGATGAGCAAATTAATTCAATGTGAGTCATATTTTACTTAAATTTTATTAAAAATACAGATTTATTGGAATCCATTTTTTTTATGATTTGCTTTGTGAGAATCTAGGAAATTGATACATTTGATGGATTTTAGGAGGTTAAAATAAAAGAAAATATACTCACCTTATCATTCACCAGTTCTACCGCAGTCTCTAATCCTCTGCTTCCTCCTGCCGGCTTGGGTCTCTTCTTGTCTATTCATGTCTTCTTCCGTATCTTCTTTCACTTTGTGCCAGTGTTCCTATGTCTAAGTAGGCAACAGGTGATACATACAGTGATGTAGAGAGTCACAATGTCAGGATGTAAAGACATGCTTCTTCCGTGGCCTTGTCAGTGCAGGAAGAGCTGGTGCAGTGTGAAGGAAGATTATGTTACCTGCCATGAAACCATAGAAGACCAGAGCAGAAAAGAGGCAGCAGAAGTCTGGGCAGGAATTGAGAGCAGTAGGACAGGAGAGCAAATTCAATTTTCTGGCCAAATTAAAGTGAACTGCAAATTTACATTTTGTCAGATTCGCTCATCACTAATAAATATGTGCTACTGCATGAATTATAACTATAAAGCTATGAAAGCATAAACAAATGAGTAATGCTTAATTAAATTAATATGCTGGGTTAGATCTCAAGAAACACAACTTAAAAACTATTTCTGAAGGCCACCACAGCACACTACAAGGTTTTAAATGTATTCAAAAACATATTAAAGGTTTTTCTATCTTAGTTGAAGATGCCATGTTGCTAGTGTATGACATCACTTGCTGACCATGAGGTTATATGAAAGTCCCAACATAACAAAAACAAAGAGGTTGAGGATCCAGTTCAGGTCCCAACAAGAAGGTGAATTCAGAAAGAGTTGCAATACTCTGTTGAGGTGCTGGCTTCAGCGGCCTGGTTTAGTCAGTAGCAAGGCCGGACTGAGGCCACACTGTAACCCCAGCTGGCTCCTTGGTACAACACTTCAGGTCAAGTGATCTGCACTGTTTGCCAACAATCTTTTACTTCTTTTAATTGCATTAACATGAATAGGGACATCATGGGCACCACTCTTAAATATGACTTGTTTCGCGGAAATTACTTTGATAGAATTCAGTGCAGACTGCTCACGCTGTTCTGGTACCTTACCACTCTTGTGAAGTCATTTTCACACCATTGTGCTTTGTCTCAAATTCAAAAAGTCTCTCCACAGCACCAGCTTTATTCCCCTCACAGAGAACCATCTAGAGGACTGACCAGGGCTGCCGTTAAACAGAGATTCCTTTGATGCAAGCATTCTGATGACTTTTTTGCCTGAATCAATGTAGAAGTCTACTACACACATACCTTTGGGAACAGTCACTGCCCGAGATGACCCACACAGGGCAGGGATCAAGTATCAAAGCCAGTAAAAGTCCAATTCACATGAGTCTTGGGCTGAGGTCCAAACTCTAGTAGTCATAGGGTTGATCCAGAGGATCTGACCTAATCAATCCTTTGAGCCTCTTTGAGTCCCCATAGAAACAGCAATTAGTGTTCTTCACTCATTCACTCCTCTGGTGACACTTTCTGTCTAGACATTTTTACACAGCTAGTTCTAAAACTCTTGCACTTCACCCCTAATGGGTGTGCCCACACACACACTAATTCCTGTAAACTCTAGCTTACCAAAGTAGCAGGGAGCAGTGTGGCAGCATACACAGCATACACAGAATTATAGACACAGTAACATGTAATATGTCAGCATTTATACACAAAAATCTGTGACACATCAATACACAGTGCCTTGTGAAAGTATTTCACCTCCTTGAACTTTTCAACCTTTTGCCACATTTCAGGCTTCAAACATAAAGATATAAATTCTAATTTTTTTGTGAAGAATCAAGAACAAGTGGGACACAATCGTGACGTGGAACGAAATTTATTGGATATTTTAAACTTTTTTAACAAATAAAAAAGTGAAAAGTGGGGCATGCAAAAAATTAGAATTTATATCTTTGTATTTGATGGCTGAAATGTCGCAAAAGGTTTAAAAGTTCAAGAGGGCCAAATACTTTCACAATGCACTGTGTATATACAAGAGTACAGCATTCCCCATGGTAGGGGCAACAGAGCTCTGTACCCCCTTACAACTCAATGGAGCGCAATAACAATTTCTGTTAGCAATGACACATAGTTTGGCCTCCAATTGATTAGTATGTAATAGCATACCTAGTATTTCAGTGCTGCGAAAACTCTGCGATAATAGTTTTATTTGTCTGCAACGATATTATTATAAGTCTTCTTTAATGCATGTAAATCTAATATTGCAGATTATGAATGAATATTGTCTTACGTATACCAAACTTTCAATGTCTATAACAGACATATAACATGATCTATAATAGTAAATGTACTTCTAACTTCATTAAAACTGCAGGAGAATGGCATATAATAACTAATAAGTGCTATGGTAGCAATGCTTTCTGGTTCCCCAGACAGACCATGGGTTTTAAAAATTCAACTGGCAGTTTTCCAAACATCGTAGTCCTTAGTAGTATTTTTTTTCAGAGAGCTTTATAAGAAATAAGCCTTTACAAATCCAGAGGAAATAACATTTACATCCTGCACTGAAATATTTGGACTTGTAAAACATGATATTTCATCAGTAAGATGCATTATCAATTTTGAAGGAGATTGCATTTCTTCAATGTTCTCACTTCTCAGAGAGGTTCATGGGCTGAAAACAAATAACTAGATTTAAATTTTCTTAGGAAAGGATTTCAACAAGGTGCTTAAAAATATGTTAAATAACATAGATATCCTTTTGGGTCCATGACTTAAAGAGGTTTTCCACTACTATTTTCCCTCCCTCTCTTTTATCCTAATTATTCCTAACTAAGGGCCCGCATATAGAAAAGGGAAAAGAAGCGAAATAGGGTCTTATCTTTTTTATATGGAGGGACTAGATATTACTAGCCACTCACCTGGGGGTGTTGTGTAGCACACAACCAGCATCAAGACATGGAAAAAATGGCTGCTGCAAGGTCCACACCTCAAACGATCGATGTGGTTCACAAATGTAGGGATGGACAGTGTTCACGGACCTGCACTGCGCTATTCAGACCATTAAGGATCAGCCGATGTTCATCACTAAAGTTTTATTACCGACGCGTTTCGAAGTTAGTCCCAACTCCTTCCTCAGGGAACAGTAGTGTTCCCTGAGGAAGAAGTTGAGACTAACTCCGAAACGCGTCTGTAATAAAGCTTTAGTTATGAACATCGGTTGATCCTTAATGGTTTGAATAGTGCAGCACAGGTCTGCGAACACTGTCCATCCCTACATTTGTAACTAAGGGCCCCAATCACACTAAGAGACGCTCCAGCGATCCCGACAGTGATAACGAACTGGCCGGGATCGCTGGAACGTCGCTACCTGGTCGCTGGGGAGCTGTCAAACAGGCAGATCTCCTCAGCGACCAGGGAGCCGACCTCCACATCGCTGGAAGCGGGGAGAACGCTGGTAACTATGATAAACAGCGGGTATCTAGGCAGTGCATGCTGCTTAGTTACCCGCTGTTTATCATAGTTACCAGCGTCCTCCCTGCTTACAGGCTGCGCTAAGCAGGGAGCACACTGGTAACTATGATAAACACCGAGTATCTAGGCAGCGCACGCTGCCTAGATACCCGCTGTTTATCATGGTTACCAGCCTGTGAGGTCGCTGGTCGTTGGTCTCTAGCTGTCACACGCAGCGATGTTGCTAACCAGCGGGAGACCAAGGACCAAAAATTGGTCCTGAACCATGTGCAGTGATCAGCGACCTCACAGCAAGGGCTGATCGCTGGCTACATGTCACACATAGCAACATCGCTGGAGAGATCGCTGTTACGTCACAAAACCTGTGACGTATCAGCGATCTCGTTAGCAATCTCACTATGTGTGACGGGGGCTTTAGGCTAGAGTCAAACTAGCATTTACCCTGGCGTTCCACAGGGTTCCATATAAAACTTAGAATTTGGCAGCATATTATTATTATTATTATTATTATTATTTATAGAGCACAATTGATTCCATGGTGCTGTACATGAGAAAGGGTTACATACAAACAATTTAAAAATACAATGAACAAACTAACAGTGACAAACCGATACAGAGGGGAGAGAGGACCCTGCCCTTGCGGGCTTACATTCTACAGGGCAGTGGGAAGGGAGACAGTAGATTGGGTCTGCTCTGGTGGTGGTGGAGCGCCAGGTCCAGCGGTGGTGGAGCACCAGGTCCAGCGGTGGTGGAGTGCCAGGTCCAGCAGTGGTGGAGCGCCGGTACAGCAGTGGTGGAGCGCCAGTACAGCAGTGGTGGAGTGCCAGGTACAGCAGTGGTGGAGCGCCAGGAGGGATTTGCAGAGGGGAGAAGTGGAGGAATAGCAAGGAGAGAGGTGGATTAGTACGGCAGCAGAGTTAAGGACAGATTGGCGAGTTGCAAGAGTGTTAGCAGGGAGGCCAAGAGGAGGAGGTTGCAGTAGTCGAGACGGCAGATGATGACGGATTCTGGAATATATTTGAGTTGGACGCGGCAGGAGGTTGCAAGGGCTTGGATGTGTTGGGTTTTAAGGACAAGGCAGAGTCAAGGGTTACTCCGAGGCAGCAGACTTCAGGTACAGGGCAAAGTGTGATGTAATTTATTGTTATAGATAGGTCTGGTAAGGAAGGTGTGTGAGATGGAGGAAAGATGATCTGTTCGGTTTTGTCTACATTGAGTTTTAGGAAGCGGGAGAGAAGAAGGAGGATATGGCTGATAGATACTCTAGGATTCAGGATAGCAGAGAGGTGACATCTGGGCCAGAGAGGTAGATCTGAGTGTCATCAGCGTACATGTGATACTTGAAGCTATGGGACTTTATTAGTTGTCCCAGACCAAGAGTATAGATTGAAAAGAGGAGGGGCCCCAGGAAAGAGCCTTGAGGGATCCCAACAGAGAGAGGATGGGGCGAGGAGGTCGTGTGGGATTGGGAGACACTAAATGTGCGGTTGGAAAGGTAGGAGGAGATCCAGGAGAGGGCAAGGTCAGTGATACCAGTGGAAGAGAGGATCTGTAATAAGAGGCAGTAGTCGACTGTGTCGAATGCAGAAGACAGGTCTAGAAGGAGGAGGACGGAGAACTGTCTGTTAGCTTTGGTCATGAGTAAGTCGTTAGTAATTTTGGTCAGGACAGTTTCAGTGAGTGGTGGGGGCGGAAGCTTGATTGAAGGATTGAAGAGAATTGGATGAGAGGTGGGATGAGAGTACAGTGTGTACATGCTTTTCGAGAAATTTGGAAGTAAACAGAAACAGGGACATGGGCCAGTAGCTGGATGTAGAAGTGGGGTCAAGGGATGGCTTCTTTAAGATAGGTGTAATTGTTGCATGTTTGAAAACAGAAGGAAAGGTACCAGAGGTTAGTGATAGTTTGAAGAGGTGGTTTATGGCTGGGATACGTGTTGTGGTGAGGTTGGGGAGGAGGTGGGATGGGGTCCAATGCCAAGGGGTGAGGTGCCATCTGGAGAGGAGGTGTGCAAGTTCTCCTTCAATGATGGAGGGGAGGAGAGGTTAGTGGGGGAGGGGAATGGTCTGGTATACATGGGGGTTGTGGGGTTGGGTAGCAAAAACTTGTCTGATCTGGTCGATCTTGTTGGTGAAGTATGTTGCAAAGTCTTCTGCAGAGATACAGAACTAGAGGGGGCAGTGGGGGCGGAAGAGGGAGTTGAATGTATTGAATAACTGCCTGGGGTTGTGGGACAAAGAGGATATGAGAGTAATGAAGTAATTCTGTTTAGTGGTGGTGAGTGCTGACTTGAATTTGAGAAGTGCTTGTTTGAATGCTGTGTAGTCTTCCTGGAGTGTGTTTTCTTCCAGCGCCGCTCTGAAACCCTAGACACTCGCGGCAAATTTTTAGTGGAGTCTGTGTGCCAGGGTTGTCTGTTCGTTTGTCGAGTTCTGCCATGAGTGAGAGGGGCAACTGCATCAATAGCTGATGTGAGTGTTGAGTTATAGAAAGCTGTGGCATTATCTGTCATATGGATGATAGTGGTAAAATGGTGTTGGAGAGTGTGTGAGTGTCAAGATGTGTGGGGTTTCTGCGAGGGTGTGCGAGTTGGTGGACATGGGTGGCAGATGAGGAGGACGAGGATGAGAAGGTAAGTAGATGGTGGTCAGAAATGGGGAGAGGGGAGGTTATGGGTTTAGTTGGGGAGCAGAGGCAGGTAAAGATGAGGTCTAGTGTGTGTCCGTCTGTGTGGGTGGCTGTGGAGGACCATTGAGAGAGGCCAAAGGAAGAAGGCAAGTGACAGGAGTTTGGAGACTGTTGACTAGTGGGTGTCAATGGGAATGTTGAAGTCGCCCATTATTATGGTGGGAATGTCAGCAGATAGAAAGTATAGGACCAGATGGAGAAATGGTCAAAGAAGGTAGTGGTTGGACCTGGTGGTCAATTAATGACGGCCACTTGTAGGTTGGAAAGAGAGTAGATACAGACAGAGTGTGCTTGAAAAGATGAGAGGATGAGGGAGGGAGGAGGAGAAATTGGGTTGAAGATGCAGTTGCTAGAGAGTAGAAGACCCACTCCTCCACCATGTTTGTTGCCAGTGCAGAGTGTGTGGGAGAAATGAAGTCCACCATAGCATAGCGCAGCATTAGCGCAGTGTTAACGGAAAGGTGAGACGGCATTAACGCTGTTGATTCATGCCTATGGCAGACGGAACCCACACACTTGCAAACACTGGCATCTAAGTGCCAGAATTTGAAATCTCGTGCTTTTTCCAAGAGCATCACATGACACTTAGATGCTGGCGTTTGCAATGTGTGCGGGTTCCGTCTGCCATAGGGATGAATTGGCAGCATTAACGCATAGTTACCTTTCCGTTAATACTGCCCTAATGCTGCCAAATTCTAAGTTTTAGACTAAACCTCCTGAAAGCTAGGATAATTGCTAGTTTGATCTTAGGCCATGTTCACACACATGAGCTTTGTTGCCCATGTCTGCATTTTTTGCGCTGTTATTAAAAAACGCAGGTGCGTTAACGCATGGTACACTTGAGTGTACATGTGTTTTTTACCTCCACTTGCGTTTTTTCCCCCAGTCCAAAAAAAACGTTGCATGCAGCGCATGTGTTTTTTTAACATGGGCCCCTATGGGAAACGCATGCGTTAACGCAGGGCACATATAGGCACCTGTGTTAACGCATGCGTTTCCCATAGGGCCCCATGTTATAAAAACGCATATATACATAACATGGGGCCCTATGGGAAACGCATGCGTTTTCAAATGGCACATTTGTGCACCCTGCGTTAATGCATGCGTTTTTGCATGCGTTTTTGGCCAAAAAATGACTACCGTATATACTCGTGTGTAAGCCGACCCCCCTACTTTTGCCTCCAAAACCTGGGAAAACCTATTGACTCGTGTATAAGCCGACCCCAGCACAGGTATACAGCCCCCAGCAGTGTATATACAGCAGCCCCAGTGGTAGTATACAGCAGCAGCCCCAGTGGTATATACAGCAGCAGCCCCAGTGGTTAGTATACAGCAGCCCCAGAGGTATATACAGCAGCCCCAGTGGTAGTATACAGCAGCCCCAGTGGTAGTATACAGCAGCCCCAGAGGTATATACAGCCCCAGTGGTAGTATACAGCAGTCCCAGAGGTATATACAGCCCCAGTGGTATATACAGCCCCAGTGGTATATACAGCCCCAGTGGTAGTATACAGCAGCCCCAGAGGTATATACAGCCCCAGTGGAAGTATACAGCAGCCCCAGAGGTATATACAGCCCCAGAGGTATATACAGCCCCAGTGGTAGTATACAGCAGCCCCAGAGGTATATACAGCCCCAGTGGTAGCATACAGCAGTCCCAGAGGTATATACAGCCCCAGTGGTAGTATACAGCAGCCCAGAGGTATATACAGCCCCAGTGGTGTATACAGCAGCCCCAGTGGTAGTATACACGCAGCCCCAGAGGTGTATACAGCCCCCCCAACAGTATACAGGCCCCCCCTTGCAGCACAAACCTGTAAAGGAAGAGATTAGTATACTTATCACTGTCCCGCAGCAGCTGTCCCGCCGCCGTCATCGCGCTCCTCCGTCTTCATGCAGCATCTTCCGACTTCCTCTGGTGCGCAGACAATGACGTCATTGCCTGCACCGATCGGAGGAAGCCGGAAGAAGACGGATGAAGACGGAGGAGCGCGATGACGGCGGCGGGACAGCGGCAGCGGGACAGTGATAAGTATACTAATCTCTTCCTTTACAGGTTTGTGCTGCAAGGGGGGCCTGTATACTGATGGGGGCGGGCCTTTATACTGTATACACTGTATACAGTGTATACAGTATACAGTGACTCGCGTATTAGCCGAGTCACTGGGCTGAAAAACTCGGCTTATACGCGAGTATATACGGTAAGTCCAAAAAAGTGTCAAATCCTTTCAGACTTTTTTGCACTTTTAGAAAAACGCAGGTGTTTTTATCCCTGCTAAGAAAAAAAGGAAATTGAGTGTGAACAATGCATTAGCCTAACAGTTTCTTGATATACTTAAGCTACCCTTTCTGCTCCTGCAATCATACATCCGAGAGATAAGTGCATACCTTTATTCTGGTTTTATCTTTCATCCTTCTGGCTGCAGGCTGGATTCAGACCAAATGAGCAGAGCATATCACTGGTTGGGGCAGTGCTGCCACTTAGTGATGGGCGAATCCTAAATTACTCGGAATCGCTTGTCTCTAGCGATTCCGAGCCCAGGACTCGCTACTCGTTGCGAGTCTAGCGAGTCCAATGTTAATGAATGGGGAAGCGAGTAATAGCGAGTAGTGTGAGATTTACAAATCGCAGATGTGTCTCGGAAACTTCAGCCTGAAGCAATCCTAGTTTTGTAATTTATTTGCATTGGACTCGTTTACTTTGCAACTGTAATCGCTGGGAAACTCGCACAGATAAGAGTCCTGTCTGCTCAGTATGCTGGCTGCCAGGGTCCTAGAGCCTGCCTGCTGCCTGATGTAGCAGTGCTGAGATTGTTCTCAGTCTGCTCATTCCCTGTGTACAGACATGAATGTCTGTGCACAGAGATGATGTAGCAGAGCTGAGATTGTTCTCAGTCTGCTCATTCCCTGTGTACAGACATGAATGTCTGTGCACAGAGATGATGTAGCAGAGCTGAGATTGTTCTCAGTCTGCTCATCCCTGTGCATAGACATCTATATCTATGCACAGGGATGAGCAGAGATGACATCGCGTTTTGGACTGCGTCGGACGGAAGAGAATTTTTTTAATTAAAGATGGAGTCCCTAATGGCTTTTTTTTTTATTTCTAATAAAAAATTTTCTTTGTGTTGTGTTTTTTTTAAAACAATTTAATAGAAATTCATGGCGGTCATGTCTAATATTGGCGTGACCGCCATAAATTTCGGGCTTAGGGCCAGCTGATAATACAAAGCTGGCCCTAACCTCTTTATTACCCAGCGTGCCACCGCTACCAGGGCCGCTGGAAGAACGGGGTTCAGCGCCAGAGGATGGCGCTTCAATGAACGCGCCATCTTCTGGGGCGGCTGCGGGCTGCAATTTGCAGCGGGGGCTGCCCAGAAAGCTTGGGCATCCCTGCGCTGCGGATTCCAGCCCCCAGCTGCTTAGCTGTACCTGGCTAGACATAGAAATTGCGCGGAGCCCCACGCATTTTTTTTTAATTATTTCATGAAATTCTGAGATTCTGACTCTGACTCTGAGACTCTGACTCTGACTCTGACTCTGAGACTCTGACTCTGAGACTCTGACTCTGAAATTCATGAAATAAAAAAAAAAAAATGCGTGGTGCTCCGTGCAATTTCTATGTCTAGCCAGGTACAGCTAAGCAGCTGGGGCTGGAATCCACAGCGCAGGGATGCCCAAGCTTTCTGGGCACCCCCCGCTGCAAATTGCAGCCCGCAGCCGCCCCAGAGGATGGCGCGTTCATTGAAGCGCCATCCTCTGGCGCTGAACCCCGCTCTTCCAGCGGCCCTGGTGGCGGTAGCACGCTGGGTAATAAAGGGGTTAATACCAGCTTTGTTATACAAGCTGGTATTAAGCCCGAGATTCTTAATGTCAGGCCACGTTTGACCCAGCCACTAAGAATCTCCAATAAAGGGTTAAAAAAACACAACACAGAGAAAAAATTTTATTTGAAATAAAAAAAAAAACCATTAGGGACTCCATCTTTAATTAAAAAAATCCTCTTCTGTCCGACGTAGTCCAAAACGCGATGTCCTCTCTGCATAGATATAGATGTCAATGCACAGGGAATGAGCAGACTGAGAACAATCTCAGCACTGCTACATCATGTCTGTGAGCAGGCGGGCTCTAGGACCCTGGAGCTGCACAGAGAAGACAGCTGGACTCGGCTCGCAATGTAACAGCAGATATTTGCGAGTTTCCCTGCTATCACTGGCACAGTAGCCGAGTCTAATGCAAACAATGGCAATCCTAGTTTTGTCAGCGTTTCTGACAAAACTAGGATTGATATTGATTTGCATTGGACTCGTGCGAGTAATCACTGGGAAACTCGCAGAGTACCGAGTCCTGCGAGTCCCTTACTACTCGCCGAGTAACGAGTCCTAGCGAGTAGATTCGCCCATCCCTACTGCCACTCTGTGAGAGACAGCAGTCTGTGCACACATGCCCAAATCACACTTACTCTCCTCTCAGCTTCCACCAGTGATGCGGCCCTGATCAATTGGTCCATTTTCTGGTCTGCAGACTGTGAAAATCAAAACTACAACCAGAATAAAGGTATCTACAATAGATATTATTCCAGGAGCAGAGTAGGTAGCAGATGAATATTAGAACAGTTAAAAAGAGTTAAGGCAAATGAAATGGGGTGAAATTATAGAGAACCCCTTTAAGGACTATGCATGTGAAGTGTGTGGCAAAATATCTAGATAGTTGTACAAATAGATGTAGAAGTTAATATTTTAAAGGGGTTGTCTCATGTTATTTGTTCTGGAATGCTTTGCTTCTCTGCTTTCAAAATTCCTATTTCATATGGGGTGCTACATTTATAGAGATTGATTGTTCTGATTGGGGGTATTGTGATGCCACTGATCTGAACTGTATACTCTCCCATATTGGAAACAGAGTCTGCTTTGCCTCTGCAACATTAACGAAGTGCATGAGTGCTGAAGCTTGTTGGAGCCAGCAATCAGACCTGCCCTTTAAGCAATTAATGTGTAAGCACACAATTCCTTCTCTAGGAAACGCACACTTCTGATAGGCTGCTGAGGTGGTCAGTAATGTAGCAACAAGCAGTAAACTATAAAATGTAAAATCCTGAAGCAATGGCGAAAATGAAAAATAAACTGCCCAAATGGCCTATCAGTTTAAAGGTACCATCAGAAGCCACCATATGGCTTCTATATTGCCAGCAATTTGATGTGAGCATGCACATTTTGGGAACTTTTTTCAGATCGCCGTCGACCTGTAACACATAGAGATCTTGCCTGCGTTCTACACAGTGGCGGACCTTTACCCCAGGGGGCCCTGGTGCAGCCATGTTGAGGAGCGGGGGGAGGGAGGTGCTGGTGGCCGTCAGCGCTGTCCGGGAGGGGGGGTGCTGGTGGCCGTCGGCGCTGTCCGGGGGGGGTAGTGTGATGTGGTGCTGGCGGCCGGCGGAGTGGTGTTTATGGCCAGGGTCACATTTGCGTTTTGACCCTGGCCTGCCGGAATCCGGTTTTAACTTAGAACTTTTTCCAGCGCCGCATAGCGTTGCCGCTATGCGGTGCTGGAAAACGCAGTCCCTAGTTACCCGATGTTTACCTTAACGACCTGTCACACAGGCAGCGGCTTGGAGTGCGCTTTACAGTGCTGCACAAGAAACGCTGTCTGCAACGGTTTCCTGTGCGGCGCTGTAAAGCGCACTCCGAGCCTCTGCCTGTGTGACAGGTCATTAAGGTAAACATCGGGTAACTAGGGACTGCGTTTTCCAGCACCGCATAGCGGTAACGCTATGCGGCGCTGGAAAAAGTTCTAAGTTAAAACCGGATTCCGGCAGGCCAGGGTCAAAACGCAAATGTGACCCTGGCCTATGTCGGCTCTCCTACCTGCTGAGCCGCGCCGAGTGCGCTCCTGGGAGCCGGAGGGGCAGAGTAGAGGAGGGATGAGATCAGGCAAGGGAAGCAGGCAGCTTTCTGCTTCCCTTGCCTGACCCTCCTCTCCTCTGACAGCGGCTTACGGGGGTCAGCTGGGGGCCCCCCTGCAGGCTTGAAGGGGTCCCCTAGCCGGTCGGGGCCCTGGTGCAGCTGCACCAGCTGCACCACGGTAGTTCCGCCCCTGGTTCTACGGCGATCCTGCATTCCGGAAATCACCTGCAGAAGACCGGAAGCAATTTTCACACGTCACCATGTCACATGGCACAATCGTAGCAGCGATGTCGCCATACTGTTTTGATAGGGGCGTGCTAGAGTGTTTTTCACCACGCCCCTATCACTGCGATTGGTGGACGTAACTGCGTTCCCATTGGTGAGCCATGCGTGAACGCCTGGGTGAACAAATAAGGTGCCTCGGATATGGCCAGCCAATCGGAACGCAGTATCACCCACCAATCACCGCAGGGGCGACGTGAAAAGCACAACATCCAAGCACGCCTACTTGATTTCTTTCATGATCAATGTGTACGTCATCCTTGCCCTGTCACACGCCACCATGCGCGGAAATTGCCTGGTGGATATCACCTGATTTCACTGCAGTGCAGGGCAATCAGGCGACGCTTCACCTGCGATTTATCGCTGTAGAATCTCCCAGTCACACGCCACTACGAACATGCGAAGTGGTTTCCACATCGCCGAATTCGGGAATTGCCAACCAAATCTCTGGCGATATGGCGGCGTGTGACGGTACCTTAACAGAAACCCATCGTCCATATCATTTTTTTTATTGACAAAGTAAATATATTTTAAAAATCATCCCTGCATTTTTTTTTCTCATTGTATTCATTCATTGCTATATTTGCAATACATCCTATGGGTTAATAAGCTAACAATGCAACACTACAGGTATAAGAGGACCCAGGCTTTGTCAAGTAAGCAATTCCCACATGATTACTTCACATCCCCCAGCCAGAACAGTTCACATGTGACAGGCAGAATTCATTATTTCATGCCCTTCCATCAGCGTGGTGCAACAGAAATCTGGATTTACTTGACCTGGCAATATTTTTTATTGCTTCATGATACAAATATTGTGCTGTTTTTACCATTGGAATTTTGCTTTTCATATTCTTTTAAACTGCAGTGGTACTTAGTCTGGGCATCTGATGATATAGCACATTTCTACTTAATAATAATAATTTTACTTCTATAGTTCCCACATATTATGCAGCACTTTACAATTCAACATAGATGCCCAGGTCTTGATGGGGAGTTGGATGGAGTTTAACCCCTTCATGACCCAGCCTATTTTGACCCTAAAGACCTTGGCCTTTTTTGCAATTCTGACCAGTGTCCCTTTATGAGGTTATAACTCGGGAACGCTTCAACCGATCCTAGCGATTCTGAGATTGTTTTTTCGTGACATATTGGGCTTCATGCTAGTGTTAAATTTAAGTCGATAATTTTTGCGTTTATTTGTGAAAAAATCAAAAATATGGCAAAAATTTTAAAAATTTCACAATTTTCACATTTTTAATTTTTTTTTCTGATAAACAAGAGAGATATGTGACAGAAAAAAGTTATTAAATAATATTTCCCACATGTCTACTTCACATCAGCACAATTTTGGAAAAAAAAAATTTTTTTGTTAGGACGTTATAAGAGTTCAAAGTTCATGAGCAATTTTTCATTTTTCAACCAAAATTTACAAAACCATTTCTTTTAGTGACCACATCACATTTGAAGTCCTTTTGAGGGGTGTACATGACAGAAAACACCCAAAAGTGACACCATTCCAAAAACTGCACCCCTCAAGCTACTCAAAACTACATTCGAGAAGATTATTAACCCTTCAGGTGCTTCACAGGAACTAAAGCAAAGTGGAAACAAAAAATGGATATTTTAATTTTTTTATCAAAAATGTTCTTTTAGCCTCAATTCTTTCATTTTCACATGG
The DNA here is from genome assembly GCA_033576535.1 of Allobates femoralis. Lineage (NCBI taxonomy): Eukaryota > Metazoa > Chordata > Amphibia > Anura > Aromobatidae > Allobates > Allobates femoralis. The sequence goes on along the minus strand of JARQOC010000002.1, from coordinate 208,704,542 downwards.
GCAACAGGATAAAATGGATCTTAAAATGTGTTGTGCAAATTCTCCCGAGTACATCGATACCTCATAAGTGGTCATAAACCACTGTTTGGGCGCACGGCAGGGCTCAGAAGTGAAGGAGCGCAATTTGACTTTTGGAGCTAATTTTACATTCAAAAAGTGAAATTGCGCTCCTTCCCTTCTGACCCTTGCCGTGCGCCCAAACAGTGGTTTATGACCACATATGAGGTATCGGTGTACTCAGGAGAAATTGCCCAACAAATTTTAGGATGAATTTTATGCTGTTGCCATGTGAAAACGAAAAAATTTAGGCTAAAAGAAAATTTTTGTGAAAACAAAAATACTATTTCATTTTCACAGATCAATTTGTAAAGCACCTGGGGGTTCAATATGCTCATTACCCATCTAGATATGTTCCCTGGGGGGTCTAGTTTCCAAAATGGGGTCACTTGTGGGGGAGCTCCAATGTTTAGGCACACAGGGGCTCTCCAAACGCGACATGGTGTCCGCTAACAATTTGAATAAAAATCAGCTCAAATTGTTAGCTGTAACCATGTTGTGTTTAGTGAGCCCCTGTGTGCCTAAACATTGGGGCTCCCCCACAAGTGACCCCATTTTGGAAACTAGACCCCCCAAGGAACGTATCTAGATGCATAGTGAGCACTTTGAACCCCCAGGTGCTTCACAAATTCATCCATAAAAATGAAAAAGAACTTTTTTTTCCACAAAAAAATTCTTTTTTCATTATTATGGATCAATTTGTGAAGCACCTGGGGGTTCAAAGTGCTCACTATGCATCTAGATACGTTCCTTTGGGGGTCTAGTTTCCAAAATGGGGTCACTTGTAGGGGAGCTCCAATGTGGAGACGCACAGGGGCTCTCCAAACGCGACATGGTGTCCGCTAACAATTTGAATGCAAAATGAGCTCAAATTGTTAGCGGACACCATGTTGCGTTTGGAGAGCCCCTGTGCGTCTCCACATAGGAGCTCATCCACAAGTGACCCCATTTTGGAAACTAGACCCCCAAGGGAACGTATCTAGATGCATAGTGAGCACTTTGAAGCCCCAGGTGCTTCACAAATTAATCTGTAAAAATGAAAAAGTACTTTTTTTCCACAAAAATCTTTTTTTTTCAATAATTTGTGAAGCACCTGGGGGTTCAATATGCTCACTACCCATCTAGATATGTTCCCTGGGGGGTCTAGTTTCCAAAATGGGGTCACTTGTGGGGGAGCTCCAATGTTTAGGCACACAGGGGCTCTCCAAACGCGACATGGTGTCCGCTCACAATTTGAATAAAAATCAGCTCAAATTGTTAGCTGTCACCATGTTGCGTTTGGTGAGCCCCTGTGTGCCTAAACATTGGGGCTCCCCCACAAGTGACCCCATTTTGGAAACTAGACCCCCCAGGGAACGTATCTAGATGAATAGTGAGCACTTTGAACCCCCAGGTGTTTCACAAATTCATCCGTAAAAATAAAAAAGTACTTTTATTTCCACAAAGATTTTCTTTTTTCATATTTACAGATTAATTTGTGAAGCACTGGGGTGTTCAAAATGCTCACCACCCATCTAGATAAGTTCCCTGGGGGGTCTAGTTTCCAAAATGGGGTCACTTGTAGGGGAGCTCCAATGTTTAGGCACATAGGGGCTCTCCAAACGTGACATGATGTCCGCTAACAATTTGGGTTGATTTCCATTCAAATTGTTAACAGACACCATGTCGCGTTTGGAGAGCCCCTGTGTGCCTAAACATTGGAGCTCCCCCACAAGTGACCCCATTTTGGAAACTAGACCCCCCAGGGAACGTATCTAGATGTATAGTGAGCACTTTGAACCCCCAGGTGCTTCACAAATTGATCCGTAAAAATGAAAAAGTACTTTTTTTCCACAAAACATTTATTTTTTCATTTTTACGGATCAATTTGTGAAGCACCTGGGGTTCAAAGTGCTCACTATGCATCTAGATACGTTCCTTGGGGGGTCTAGTTTCCAAAATGGGGTCACTTGTGGGGGAGCTCCAATGTTTAGGCACACGGGGGCTCTCCATACGCGACATAGTGTCCGCTAACAATTGGAATTGTTAGCGGACACCATGTTGCGTATGGAGAGCCACTGTGTGACTAAACATTAGAGCTCCCCCACAAGTGACCCCATTTTGGAAACTAGACCCCCCAAGGAACGTATCTAGATGCATAGTGAGCACTTTGAACCCCCAGGTGCTTCACAAATTGATCCGTAAAAATGAAAAAATAATTTTTTTGTGGAAAAAAAAAGTACTTTTTTAATTTCATGGATCAATTTGTGAACCACTTGGGGGTTCAAGTACTCACTATGCATCTAGATACGTTCCTTGGGGGGTGTAGTTTCCAAAATGGGGTCACTTGTGGGGAGCTCCAATGTTTAGGCACACGGGGGCTCTCCATACGCGACATAGTGTCCGCTAACAATTGGAATTGTTAGCGGACACCATGTTGCGTATGGAGAGCCACTGTGTGACTAAACATTAGAGCTCCCCCACAAGTGACCCCATTTTGGAAACTAGACCCCCCAAGTAACATATCTAGATGCACAGTGAGCACTTTGAACCACCATGTGCTTCACAAATTGAGACGTATAAATGAATAAAGAAACTTTTTGTAAATAAACATACTAGTCTAGTAGTTGCAATTCGCAGCATGGGGGACCCATGGGGCTCTGCCATATTTTTGGTCCAGCCAGGTACAACTTGGCAGCTACGGACTGCCGCCAGCCCCCAGCTGCCTCGTCATACCTGGCTGGAACCAAAAATACAGCGAAGCCTATTTTTTTTTTATTTCTAGAAAAAAAATGACATAGGGCTCCGCCATATTTTTGGTCCAGCCAGGTACAACTTGGCAGCTACGGACTGCCGCCAGCCCCCAGCTGCCTCGTCATACCTGGCTGGAACCAAAAATACAGCGAAGCCTATTTTTTTTTTATTTCTAGAATTATTTCTAGAAAAAAAATGACATAGGGCTCCGCCATATTTTTGGTCCAGCCAGGTACAACTTGGCAGCTACGGACTGCCGCCAGCCCCCAGCTGCCTCGTCATACCTGGCTGGAACCAAAAATACAGCGAAGCCTATTTTTTTTTTATTTCTAGAATTATTTCTAGAAAAAAAATGACATAGGGCTCCGCCATATTTTTGGTCCAGCCAGGTACAACTTGGCAGCTACGGACTGCCACCAGCCCCCAGCTGCCTCGTCATACCTGGCTGGAACCAAAAATACAGCGAAGCCCATTTTTTTTTTAATTTCTAGAACTAATTCTAGAAAAAAAATTACGTGGGGCTCCGCCATATTTTTGGTCCAGCCAGGTACAACTAGGCAGCTGGGGGCTGGAATCCTCAGCATAGAGAGGCCCAAGCGTTCTGGGCCCCCCATGCTGCGAATTGCAGCCCGCAGCCGCCCCAGAAAATGGCGCATTCATTGAAGCGCCATTTTCTGGCGCTGTACCCACGCTCTTCCAGTTGCCCTGGTGCCGGTGGCTAACTGGGTAATAAAGGGGTTAATGCCAGCTTTTTATTGGCAGCTGGCACTAAGCCCGAGATTCATAATATAGGGCCAATGTTAGACCCGCCATTAGGAATCTCTAGTATGGTAAATAGTCAATAAATACACACAGAGAAAAATCTTTTTATTTGAAAAAAAAACACAGACACAATTCGGACTCCATCTTTATTATAAAAAGATCCGACGTAGTCCACAACGAAGGTCCCACGACGCTCGATCGCTCCGACGTAGTCCATAACGAAGGTCCCACGACGCTCGATCGCCTTTGCTTTTAGATCGCTACTCTGGAGCCCGATCCGCCAGCATGGTGATCGAGCTGCAGAAAGTGATCTGACACCCCTGGCGCAGTGACCCACTATGTGCATCACTGCGCCTGCCAGATCGATTTCCGCAGCTCGATCCCCATGCATGGGGATCGAGCTGCGGAAACCGATCTGGCAGCACAGGCGCATTGACCCACTATGTGAATCACTGCGTGCGGGCTGTCAGATTGCTTTCTGCAGCTCGATGCCCATGCAGGGAGATCGGGCTGCAGAGCAGCGATCTAAGGGCGCCTTCACACTGGCGTTCCCTCGGCAGCGTTCTGCGGAGGGGAATCGCCATGTGTGCGCCGCGGCCGCCAGCTCCTATCTTTAGAATGGGAGTGCACGGTGCTGCGCTTGACAGCGCATGACCGTGCGCACCCATTCACTCCCATATGTGATCTGTGCGCAGGCATCCGCCTGCGCACAAATCACACACTCCTGCCCGCACCAGGACGCAACATGTTGCGTCCTGGTGCGGGCGGGAGTGTGTGATTTGTGCGCAGGCATACGCCTGCACACAGATCACATATGGGAGTGACTGGGTGCGCACGGTCATGCGCTGTCAAGCGCAGCACCGTGTGCTCCCATTCTAAAGATAGGAGCTGGCGGCCGCGGCGCACACATGGCGATTCCCCTCCGCAGAACGCTGCCGAGGGGAACGCCAGTGTGAAGGCGCCCTAAGAGCCTGGGCGCAGTGACCCACTATGTGCATCACTGCGCCCGGGCTGTCAGATTGCTTTCTGCAGCTTGATCCCCATGCATGGGGATCAAGCTGCGGAAAGCGATCTGGCAGCCCAGGCGCAGTGATGCACATAGTGGGTCACTGCGCCCGGGGTGTCAGATCACTTTCTGCAGCTAGATCCTCAGGATCCAGCTGTAGAAAGTGATCTGACAGATCCAGCACAGTGATCCACAGTGACCATTATGTGATCACTGTGCTGGATCTGTCAGATCACTTCCTGCACCTAGATCCTCAGGATCCAGCTGTAGAAGTGATCTGTCAGATCCAGCACAGTGATCTACAGTGATCACATAATGGTCACTGTGGATCACTGTGCTGGAGCTGTCAGATCACTTCCTGCACCTAGATCCTCAGGATCCAGCTGTAGAAGTGATCTGACAGATCCAGCACAGTGATCTACAGTGATCACATAATGGTCACTGTGGATCACTGTGCTGGAGCTGTCAGATCACTTCTACAGCTGGATCCTCAGGATCCAGCTGTAGAAGTGATCTGGCAGCTCCAGCACAGAGCAGTCAGATCGGAGGCGGCGCAGAAGAGGAGAGACTCACAGCAGAAGAGGAGCGGGACGCAGCAGTCACAGGACGGAGCGGGCCGCCGGAGGGGTGAGTGGGAGAGGCGATCGCCGCTCCGGTGATCGGGGGGGGCAGGAAGGGGGCAGTGGGGGGGCTGGTACTAGATGTGGGGGGGCACTTAGAGGAAGCGGGGGCAGTCAGGAGGAGGCGGGCGGCAGCTAGAGGAAGCGGGAGGCAGGGACAGGAAGCGGGCGGCAGGGACAGGAAGCGGGGGGGACGGGGGGTAGAAAGATGATGGGGGGGGGCAGGAAAGAGAGGTGGGGGACAGGGGGGATGTTATAGTATGACAGGGGAGCAGATCGGAGGGTAGGGAGAGCAGCGGCAGGCAGGGAAACATGACAGGCGCGGTGATTTTCACTTTCACTTTTGAGCGCCAATCACCGCGCCTGTAGCCGGGGGGGGGGTAGGAGTGGGGGCAAATCGACCCCCCCTGGGGTGTAGTACAACTCCCCATGTACCTGCAGGCCGAGTGACAGGTCAGTGAGACCCTCACTCGGCCTGCAGGAGCCCGTTCATTCCATGGCCCAGGGGGTGGGCCAAGGGTCGGGAAGGCACTTGTTTTCATGGCCCAAACGGTGGGCCAAGGGTCGTGAAGGGGTTAATGAGCATCCCTCCTAATGAATCGGGTGTGGCGCATGGTGGCATGAGCCTCTGTTGCAGTGAAATCATGGACACATTGTCCCATTGTACACAGTCACAAAATGGAGCAATATGTACATGATTTCACTGCAACCAGCAAGTTGGTCAGAAGTTGGACAGATAAGTTGGTGTGTGTAAAGTGGCCCTAAGATTTGTGGCATATCGAAAGCTGCTGCTCATCATAATTTTAACAAGTGAGCGTTGAGATGTCCTGGCTGCGGCCACATTTTTAGAGCTGGTCAAAAATTGCACAAAAAAGTCAAAAGTCACAATTTTTTGTGCAATGTTCCAGTGCTAATTAGACAAACTTTATAAACCTTTTATTAGTAATTCACTTAAAAACGAGTATAAAACTCGTCAGACAGACCAACAATAGACAAATACAAACAGATAAGGCAATTAAATTGTCCCATCAATAGTACAGAAATAATGGTATTATTGTACAGAGCAAAGAATTGCCTAGAGTACAAATATCTGTAAACCCATAGTCAACCATACCATGGTAAATATTGCACTATGTCTATGCACTATAGGAAGAAAAAATTGCTCTGTGAAACTCGTTGATGTCGATAAGATAACTTTAATTTATTATATTGGACTGGATAATCCTTGTCACAGTGTAACTTTAACCCATTTCTTGCTGTTTCCCTGAGACCTATCCTCTTTACATCTTTGAGAGAAGTGTTTAGGGATAGATAACTTGTGAGCTGTAGGGGCATTTACATATTATCTCAAGGGTCAAGAGTGTAAACTGGAGATGAGAAAAGTTTCCTTGAACATGTTTGCCAATTTCAATTTCAGCACGAACATTGCAGATTCTGTTCTTAATTGGGAACCTGAGCAATTTGCAAAAACAATCGCTGAACGCGGCATTGTTCAGGAAAAAAGGTTGAAATTTAAAAACGCGCTAAGGCTGGGTTCACATTTGCGGACCCTACGCAGCGTTCTGCGGAGGGGATCCGCCAATGTGACCGCAGCGGCCGCCAGCTCCTATCTTTATAATGGGAGCGCACGGTGCTGCGCTTGACTGTGCATGACCGTGCGCACCCATTCACTCCCAATGTGATCTGTGCGCAGGCGGATGCCGCGCACAAATCACACAGTCTCGTCCGCACCAGGAATGCAACATGTCGCGTCCCTGGTGCAGACGAGACGTGTGTGATTTGTGCGCAGGCAACGCCTGCGCACAGATCACATATGGGGGGAATGGGTGCGCACGGTCATGCGCAGTCGAGCGCAGCACCGTGCGCTCCCATTATAAAGATAGGAGCTGGCGGCCGCTGCGCACACATGGCGATTCCCCTCCGCAGAACGCTGGGAGGGGAACGCCAGTCTGAAACCAGCCTAACACTTTCCCTGATCTTTGGAGCCAAAATGCTCACCAGAAGACCTGCTGGCTAGGAACACAACATCCTGGAGTGTTCCATCCATTGGGTATACCCTTTTCTTTCAAACTGTATAATTTTTGGAGCTTTGAAAAAGTTTTTTTAAGCTTCTTGGAGTTTCTAGGTGTTTTTAACACTTGCAGTGTGTGAATTTTGGAAACAGTGCCAGATGTGGCAGCATCTGTGAAGTCCAGGAACTTTACAATGTCCTTAAAATATCTGTTTAAGAGAACTTCATTTTTATTATTTCTTTCTATTTTTGTATTATTTACTTTAATTTTATTATTATTTTTTGGGGAGGGAGACAAGCCTTCAATATTGCCGAGGATCAGCAGATCAGCAGTGCACAATGCCATCTCTTCAATTATTATATGATAGCAATTCATATAAAAATAGCATATGGCCATTGTATGCTTCACATATACATGGTTTTAGTGGTCTGTTCACACTCATGAAAACTATACTATGGATATTGCTTCTTTAAAATGTGCAATCACTTTATTTATTTAATTCCATATGTTTAGAATACTGATTTTTGGCATGTGCACATGTGTGTTATATGTATCATTAATATTGAACTTGTCCTTTCATTGCTGCCACCTAAGTTATTCAGCATTCCAGATGAATTGATGGTCAGCTTAATAAACCTATTTGTTTTCATTTGTTTCCTCCAAATATGTCAGGCTTCAATAACCACTGCACCCAACCACAAGCTAAGGTGTAACCTGTGGCATGGACAATTGAATTTGTAACCCAAAGGTGTCTTCTGCAGCCCACATCATGGAGGGGTTAAAGAGGATCTAGGCTACAAGGTTGTGCAAACAATAATATTCTGTAAGTGATTGTAACCTGGCACTGGAAGATGAGGGCCCCTAGGCAAAGCAAAGAGTTGTCACCATGGAGCCTTGTGCCATCTTGGTGGTGCAGTTCAAAGCATCTACACTCTGCTACACTTTGCTACTGTGTGCCTGCAGTAACACAATGCTACTAATGATGATTCCACTGCAAGATATGACAGCACAGGAAGATGTAATTTTCCTCACCAACCCATGGGCAGAGGGTGCTTTAGCACCAGAACTGGAGCAGACCACACAGGACACATATGTCACCTGGAGCTCCACTGTGCTATCTGCATTGGGCCTCAAAGGCAGCAAGATCAGGATCTTGTGCTGGGCTTGGATGCCAGAGGAGGTCCTGAGAAGCTCACAATCAGAAGGTGAGCTTTTCCCCATACCAGGCAGGAGCAGCAGATGTTCACACTCAGAAGGATCTTGCAGCATGCCTGGCATTACTACACCTGTAGCTGGTGCCGCAACTGCTGGATTGACAAATCCAGATCAAGGAGCATGATGACGCAAAGGTATAGATCAGAAGGCCTTTTTTCCAACCTTGTGTTGCAACTCCGCGATAGGCCTTTGACTGGGAAAATGTCATATGGGAACCCCTACCACCTCCAAGCAGCTATCTGATATGGCATGAACACCCTGTCCTGTCTCTTGAGGAGATTTAAATTGACGATGCCATTGCCCAAGAGTGGTTGTATTGGCCTAAGGCCAATGCTTTGGTGGCCAATATACTTGAAGCAAGGTAGTGGAATTCATCTACCAGAGGGGTTTGGTTTATAGCTGAACAAGGTACTGGTCATCGTTACTACATGAACTGGTACACCCTTCTGCATGACCATCTTACCAAAAGACTCTGCATAATCTAGGTTAGGGAGGAGGTGACCTTCATGAATGTCATGGGCAGCAAGGGTAGGTATATGGTTGAGTAAGTTGCGTTGCCACTGCCGATGAGTTTGGAAATTGGTAGCAAGAGGCCTAGTAGGAGAGAATGATACATCAAATTGAGGCTATGCCTCTCTTGATTAGCCAGCCAGATGAACCGAAACCCACAGGTCTAGTTCTAGTCAGAGTTGAAAGGAAAGAAGGAACTTATAGAGTAAATAATAATATAGACATTTAGGTGTACATTATTATTGTTAGTCTGCTGTTATTGCTACACATTCGCATGGTATTGGAGGAATTCATATTTTAATGACCATATTAAAAGTTTTATTTTAAGGGAATAGAGATTTATGATTTTTGTTGACTTTTTTCCTTCTTTGGGCAATTCCTTTAGGTTAGTAGATTAATGTGCAGGTTAATAAAGTTCCTATTCTGTGCTATCACCGTTATGACAGTCTCACTTCAAGGAGGAAATATGTATTCATCCCAGTAGCCTCGGGTTTCTAGCAATCATAGGGAAGTTGTTGGCACCAGTTTCAGTCACCGCCCTGTGCATAATGAGCGGTGGCTGTATCCATGTCCTGACTTACAACAGTCTCTGAAGTCTTCAAAAATCAAACTAAAAAAACTGATGAAACTACAATGATGAATTGGTCCAATATGTTTCTCCTTTGTGCAGAAGACCTGAAGCACTACTCATTCTTTAGTGTACAAGGTATATATGCCTATACTGGATGAAAGTTTAGTAATAAATCTGTTTAAACTGATTGCGTTTGAGACTACTGTCTTTATAGAACTTTGTAGAAATAAAATGATAGAAGTAATTTATGAACAACCCTTGCTATTTAATTGATAGGCAGAGCATGCAGTCTCCAGTCATTTAATGAGATGTGGCCCAAGAGCAGCTCATGCAGGTATTATAAATCTGCGCTACTAAATGAATTTCAATGATTTCTGGAGAACAGAATAATTTCCCTGCATATGTTCATTTGACCCTCTTTATATACTACAATAATGAATGATACTAAAAGTATAAACTACAGATGTAAAATATCACAAAATACATATAGAACACACATAAATGAATCTCTGTCTGAATCTATGGATGCCTATAATGTGAACAATGATATACATTATATATATATATATATATATATATATATATATATATATATATATTCATATCCTGTTGATAATAATCAATTCTAATTGCATATTCATCTATTATATCAGGAAAATATAAAATGTATGGATTTTTTTTCTAGTTTACAGTCTATTTTATGATAGAGGAAGATGTCAATAAAATTACACTTTTATGCCTTTTCTGAATGAATGGTCTGGGTATTTATTAGAAGTTACAGGCCATTTCAGCTTACTTTTGTGTTTGATCAGAGCATCTCTCTGTAAGTTTAGTAGTCTCAACAATAGCACATTGCAATGAAGTCACTTGTGTCATTCCAATGGCTTCAGCTCATTGCCACAGCATCGATGTGCACTAATCTTTCAGCACTATGCCACAAATACCCTTCTTAAATATTCATTAGATAAGATATCTACCAGATAAGATATGGTAGATACGTTGCTAAAAAAGGTCCATAAAATGATAACATTTTTTGCAATGTATGCATATCTGTTAATGTAGGTTTTCATCTTTAGTTCTGATGGGAAACTCCACACTCACAATGAAAGGCCTAATGCTTGCATCCTCTGCATAGCCCATTCCATGTTCTTTGTATGAATTCCTTCTTGGTTGCTAACACATCTTGCTGACCATCAAAGATTCTGTAATTTTAAGTGGATGAAATATGGGAGCATTAAAATGATGGAGAACCTAATGGAAACCCAGTGAAACCTATTATACAGGGGTGTTTGACTGTGACTGTTAGAGACCTCTAGTGATGGATCTGTTTACTGCCTCAATTCCATTTTTTCTGTTACTATACCAGCAGGGTACCAACTAGAAGCAGGGGTGGGCAACTCCGGGCCTCGAGGGCCGTACACAGTGTAGGTTTCCTGTATATCCTTAGCATTTGACAGTTGGTAGTTTAATGTCCTGCACAGGTGATGATTCCAACTGTCAAATGCTAAGGATATACAAAAACCTGGACTCGAGGCCTGGAGCTGCCCACCCCTGAACTAGAGATAGAAGTAATACACAGAGGAACTACTTGCCAGTGCACGCACTGATTTAATGGGTCCAATAGGAATCCGAATAAGACCTATTGGAAAGTGGTACACTAGACACTGAGGAAGTGAACCCGTAACAAGTATCTAACATTGATGGTATCCTTGCAGAGCTGCTCAAACCTGTCTAAAGAACTGCACTAACAGCACTATACCAATAGATCTGGAGAACCTGCATATGGTCAAAGGACTACAAAAGTAAGATTTCATCCCACTGGCAAAGAAAAGTGACAACAGGGACTTTGATAACAATAGAAAAATCAAAATGATCCCTCACACAATATAGAGAACTTTCTGACATGCAAGCTGTATTCTGTAACTGTACAGGGAACCATGATCACATCGCAAAACTGAGATGGATTTTGGAAAAGACAAGAGAGTTCCAGAATAATATTCATTGACTATACCAAGGCTTGTGTGTTCAGCATGATAAGCTTTGGGAAGCAATGAGTGTGGAAGAAGTGCCAGCACACTTAAATAAGATAATCAAGTCACTCTATGAGGATCAAGAAGCTACATTGTGAACAAGGTATATAGCTCTGAATCATACAAGTTCCAAAAAAATTAAAAGACAAGAAGGCCTGCTCTCTCCTTTTCTTTTCAACCTTGATGCAGAAGTAATCGTGAGGAAGTCGGACTTAGATTAATTCAAGCATTTGGGTGAAGATATGTGTAAGAACCCTCATCAATCTGAGATATGCAGATGATGCAACCCTGCTATGGAAGACAGTTTTGACATATGGCTGTGAAACATTGAACACAAAAGAAGACACAAAAAACTATGTTACACTCTGGTCCTAAGATCAGTAAAAGTAATATTCTTGATAACGTAAACCCAGATTTGTTCTTTGATGGCAAATTCTTGAGACAGAAACAGACCTATTTTGGACATGTGATGAGGACAACTTCTCTAGAAAAGAAGATGCTAGTAGAGATAATGTAAATGGAGATGAATGGTCAGTGGTGAAAGGAAACAGGGAAGACTGATAAACCATTTGGTTGAGTACCATCAATAATTACAAAAATGAACATCAAGCTATTGAAAGAAGCATTGGAAAACAGATAGAAACTGGCCTACAGAGAATCCCAAGATTCGACAAGACTTAATTAATAGAATAAATACCAAAATGGAAAAATGGACCGTAGAACACTTTTGTGAATCTGCCATAACATTGGCATTTCTCTGGAAAGGGCTATAGCACAGTTTGTCATACTGAATTGCAAAGGGCAAGGGTCCAGCTAATGATAGGGTCCACTCTATGTTGTCCGCAGCAGCTGCATGGAATAGACAGACAACAGTTTTAGTACCAGAAAGCTGCATTATATGTACAGCATATCATTAGATAACAAAAACAATTTCTTGCAACACACTTTGGGTTTTCTTCTTTTTCTTTGAAGGTGTTGTACATTCAGGCTTTTAGTGTCTTTTTTTCATAAACAACACAATGCAAAAAAAGTTAATATCAAATTATAATTAATATTAATGAATTAAAATTACATAAGCATAATCATTTATTAGCATAATTCTCAAGTATTTCATTGTAATAATTGGAAACTAAGGGTGTGTGCCCACATGCGTGTTAGCATTGTCGTTTAGCTTGTAAACGAGCCGGTCGGTTCTTCCTTAAGTTTTATGAAAATTTATGTTAATCCAAACCGGCGTTTGGATTAACATTAAGACCTAATGGAAGCTAGGTGCACAACCAGGCGTTTACACATGCTCATCTGTTGCTAAACGCTGGTGGTTCCCAGACGGGTTAGCAACGAATGTGCATGTTTCAATAAATCCGGCCGGTTTGCAGCAGCTGCAAGCGCATCATCATGTAGCTTCCAGCCGCCACAACACCGCCGGCGCTAACCCGCTGTGCATCCGCCCTACACCCGCCGCACATACCCGCTAGCAAGCCGGTGGACGGCTGCAGAGCTTCCTGTCGGGTCCGCCCAGCCGCCGCCGTCACTAACACGGCATGTGTGTGCACATACCCTAAAGGCTTCATCTCAACATTACTAATTGTTAACAATGTAATGTACTTGTAATAATAAGCAACTTTGCAATTTATCTGGAGCAGCAGTGGTCAGGCATGTGCAATTCTTTGAAGAACTTTTTAAAAGAGTTTTAAAATGGTGATTATAAACTGGTTGGATTGCTGTAGTCCAGTCCTCAGGAGCCAAGGACAATGCTTGTTCTTAGGATTTTCTTAGTATAGCACAGGTGATGGAATTATCTCATGTAATAGTAGTAGAGAAATTCTGAAAACATGAATGGTTGGTGTCTCTTAAGAACTGGAGTTGGGGAACATTATTGTAATCCATGATCTGACCAGCCTTGGTGCCACTGCACTCTTCTGATGCTACTGCAAAATCAACAAGAAGACAATTTGGTACAGCAGTCATTCTCTAAAGAAAGATAAGAACAACACTTTAGGCATACAAGAAGAAAAAAATCTTATGCACTTACTCATGCAGACCTGCAGCAGAGGACTTCCAAACAGGACCCTAGATCATCAGCAGTTGGCTCAGACTATGCAGCCACTTGTTAGACTTTAGTTGCCAGTCGACAAAGAGGAAGAGAAATCCAGTATTCAGCAAACAAGATGAAAAGACGGCACTCCATGTCTATTTCTCGGTCTCCCTCTTACTAAACTCTCTCCTCTCCAATCCATCCTCAATTCAGTAGCCAGGATCATATTCCTCTACAACTGCTTCACCGATGCCTCTATCCTGTGCCAGTCATTGCACTGGTTGCCATTCCATTGAGTACAATATAAAATTATCACTCTCACCTACAAAGCCCTCCACAGTTCTGCACTGACATACAACTCCTCCCTCATCTCTGTCTATCGCCCTACACGTGTCCTCGATTCCACAAGTGACCTAAGAATGAACATCAAACTACAATCTAAACCTCCCATTCTCCCATCTCCAAGACTTCTCACAAGCTGCACCCACTTTCTGTTGGAAGGGTTACCAAAAGGCAGCAAGGTTATGACGTTTCGGCCCAGTATGGGCCTTGATCACATGGTCGCTGCAGAGATAATGAATATGTACAATCAGAAACTTTGTAATCTACAGTTATCACATCATATTTACAATATATGTACAAGTCATATATACAAGTAAACGTTAGATATACTTCCATGCATAGTATTCACAGTATGTGTAAGCAGAGCTACTTATATAGTACCAAGTTATGGTAAAAGGAACAGATAGTGGTAAGCATGTCAGGGTAAATGTAATATATGTAATGGTGTTTATAAGACTGGTATAATGGTATAAACTGACCCTAACCTTGATTTGGATGAAACAAAGATATGGCCCTTAGGAACTGCTTGCTGTGGTAGTTTTGCAGGGTAACCTGTTGTAGAATGTTGCAGGTTATAAAGGGTTAAAGGTTGCTTACAGAGGTGATTATAGGTTATTTCTGGAAGGGTCTATAGGGTATAAGTGACTCAAGTTCTCATGCAAGTGGAAAGTGTCCAGTTATGTGACTTATTAGTGTATGGATAACGGCAGAGAAGGTGATTGGTACAGGAGGGTAAAACCCCCAGATAAAACCCTGATGGTTATGTATAATACCACTAGTGAAGGAACAACCTAGGTATGTAATGTTCCCACTTCTTATCCAGTTGAAGTTGTACCCAGGGAATGCACTTGGTACTTTTGCAGTCTGGTCACTGTAAAGGGATAGGCAAGCTCAGAGCTGTCACTCTGTGAATGGGCTGTAAATAGTTAAAATATTAGTACAGTGAGTGTTATAATGGTACTTATCTTTGGCTTAGGTCAAAGTCCTTTGTTGTGCACCTAAGGGTATGGTGGACAGTGTTTTCCACATGAGAATGTCCAGATAGCTGTGGCAAAGAAGCTCTGTCAGAGCTCCTTTTAATTGGTACCAGGCCGTATTGACTGGAAGTGACCTCACATGGTTCTCTGGTTTTTGTTGTCATTGGTGTTCGCACATCCAGTGGCGCGCCATGTAATGATAGGATAAGATAAAAGTGGGCGGGTGCAACTAAGGTGTTTGGAGCAACACCAATCAGAAAAAGGAAGCTGGGATCAGTTAGATTAGAATGACCTGATCTGGACATGCACAGAGCGGTACCATTTTAAACCATGAATAGGATAATACACATTAGCAATTGTGAAACCACTTAGTATGTGATAGTTACTAATTGTATAGGTGCTACTACTATGTTTTTAGGAGGCAAGATGAATAGTTTGAATATGAAGGATTGGCATGTTGTAGTAATGTGTGTGACCAAATGTGTGTAAGGGCCCTTCACACAAGCGGTAATTTGAAATCTGCCAAACCCATTGCCGCACCTGCGCAATACCCCTATACTTACTATGGCGATTACCGCAACCGCGCCGCAAGTCAGCGGTTAAGCGGCGGATATGCGGCAATCAAAAAACACCATCTGCCGCGATTTCAAGATACCCTTGATTGAAACAGGGCCCTTACTTATTCATGCTAATAATTAATGAACATATTGTGGTCCTTCAAGAATCCATACATCATGTGCATAGACACCATAATAAAACAAGTAGAGTCCAACCAGTGGTTAGGGCGGACATAGGATCCACCAAACCCACCCACACAAGGACTCTGACTGGACAAAGACGAACAGGGACATTCCCATGCCTGGGTTGCATGCCATGTTCCAATGTTATCAGGGGCAGTGAGGTGGTTCACCCCCGTTCTGGTAAGGCATACCCAATCAAGGACTACTACACCTGTGCAAACCAACTATGTGGTCTACGATGTGAAGTGCCCCTGTGGACTACTGTACGTAGGCGAAACAATACAGGCCATATGTGACAGAATCTCTAGTCATACGTCCACCATCAGGTGTGAGAAAACCTGGCTCCCTTACCCGCGATTTTAAGGAAGCGCGACACAACGTTTCACAACTTAGGTTCCAGGTGTTAGAAAAAGTCCACAGACCCAGACGGGTGGAAATCACATCCAACTACTGAAACAACGGGAAACACACTGGATTTACACACTGGACACTCTATCACCTAGGGGTCTCTACCGTGAGATTGACTGGTTAAATTAATGTGTATAACCTTTCTCCTAGGTCACTTAATCCCTAGAAAGACTTGTAAGGTTTGGTTCCACACCCTCTTGGTAAGATAATACTAAATAGATTAGTACTCAATAGCCATCAGTTTTCGTCCCCCCTCCTTTGTTTATTTCCTTGGTTTGAACTCCTACTTGTTTTATTATGTTATACTATGCCACAATGTATGAAATTGTTGAAGGACCACCAAAATGTTGATTAATTACATTTGGTCACATTCACACATTCACATACATGCCAATCCTTCATATTCAACATATACATCAGCCTCCTAAAAACTTAGTAGTAGCAACCTATACAAATCATAACTATCCCATACTAAGTGGCTTTCACAATTACTAATGTGCTATTATCCCCTCTTCAGGTTAAACTGGTCCACTCTGTGCATGTCCTGGCAGGTCATTCTAATCTAACTGATCCCCAGCTTCCTTATTCCTGTTGTTTTGCTCCAAACACCATCTTGCGCCCGCCCACTTTATCTTATCCTATTCATTACATGGGCGCCCACTGAGCATGTGCGATCACCATGACAACCAAAACAACAGAGAACCATGTGAGGTCACTTCCGGTCATATGACCGGCCGGGACCAATAAAAGGAGCCCTGACAGAGCCTTCTTTGCCACAGCTATCTGGACTTCTCATGTGAAACACTGTCCACCATGTCTGTAGGTGCACAACAAAGGACTTTGACCTAAGCAAAGATAAGTACCATTATAACACTCACTTGTACTAATATATTTAACTATTTACAGCCCTTCCAGAGTGACAGCTCTGAGTCTGGCCTATCCCTTAACAGTTACCAGACTGCAAAAGTTACCAAGTGCACTCCCCTTGGGCACAACTTCAACTGGATCAGAAGGGGTAACATTACATACCTAGGGTTGGTTCCTTCACCAGTGGTATTAAACTAACCATCAGGGGTTTTATCTGGGGGTTTTACACACCCTGTGACCAACACCTTCTCTGCAGTTACCCATACACTAATAAGTCACCCATAACTGACACTTTTCACTTGCATGAGAACTTGAATCACTTATCCCTATAGACCCTTCCAGAAATAACCTATAATCACCTTTGTAAGCAACCTTTAACCCTTTATAACCTGCCAAACATTCTCCAACAGGTTTTACCCTGCAAAACTACCACAGCAAGCAGTTTCTAAGGGCCATATCTTGGTTTCATCCAAATCAAGGTTAGGGTCATTTATACCATTATACCAGTCTTATAAACACCATTACATATACTCCATTTACCCTGACATGCTTACCACATCTGTTCCTTTTACCATAACTTGGTATGTATATAGTAGCTCTGCTTACACATACTGTGAATACTATGCATGGAAGTATATCTAACGTTTACTTGTATTATGACTTGTACATATATTGTAAATATGATGTGATAACTGTAGATTACAAAGTTTCTGATTGTACATATTCATTATCTTCTGCAGCGACCATGTGATCAAGGCCCATACTGGGCCGAAACGTCATAACCTTGTCGCAGTGAGCAAACACTATAAATAAAATTCTCACGAAAAAGCACTATTTCCCTTGTACGTGTGCAGTGATTCCTATAACCATTGACTGCGGAACTTTTGGTTCCTTTCACTTGCACCGTTAACCTCACTAAGGCTGGGGTCACACATAAGCCCCTGGTCTGTTTTTGGCTTCATTTTTGTCATTTTTTTTTTCTAAGTCCAAAAACTGACAGAAAAACGGATTGGATGTAATAAACACCCTGTCCGTTTTTTTCTGGACCTCAAAACATTGCTCTGTCCGTTTTTGAGCCAAAAACGCTGCTAGCAACGTTTTTGGCATCAGTTAAAAAACGCATGCGTTTTTTTTAACATGGGGCCCTATGGGAAACGCATGCGTTAACGCATGGCACATATAGGCACCTGCATTAACGCATGCGTTGACGCATATGCGTTTTTAATGAAAAAATGACTAAGTCCAAAAACGTTCAGGGGTGCAGGAAGCTCAAAAAGCACCCTATAAAAAACGGATTGGTGATGAAAATCACTTCCAAAAGCGGACTTCTATGTGTGACCCCAGCCTAACTTGAGTGCTAGCCATTGCCTTCCCATTCATTGTCCCCCATGCATAATATAGCACTTTATCTTTACTTGTATAGATCCCAACCGGTGACCAATTCATGCAACACTATGTTAATCTCCTATTTATTATATTTATTTCTGGACCATATATGACGGCACTTTTCACCATTTACCTTTTGTGCCTCCCCTATTTCCTCATAGATTGTAAGCTTGAGAGCAGGGACCTCATTCACTCACTTTTTAATTTTTTGTTACTCTATGTTGTCGCATATTGTTTGTATATGTCCCCTCTGAATTGTAAACTGCTGCGTAATATGTTGGAGCTATATAAATAAAATTATTATTATTATTTAATGTCCAAAATTTTATATCAGGTTAAAAATCACTTAGTCAAGGAGGCACTGGGTGTGGGGAGTGACAGTCTGTTTCACCAGTGGTGAAGCAGTCTGTGTTGCAGGTGGGGCCGGTTGAGGCACCAGGAGGCACGAGACAGACTGTTGCTCCCTACACCCAGGACCTCCCTGACTGTGATTTTTACTCAAGAACAACATTTTAACAAACTGTTTGATATGTTCATCATGTGTTAGGTAGAAGTGCAGTTTAGTATGAGTTTACTATGTATAACAAATGATAAATGGAAAAAAGCAGAAAGAGGAATATAATTTTAAAACTTTCTCCTATGCACTTTCGATAGCTGTTGGTTTACTATTGGTTTGGCCAATTGTTCGGGCAACAGCTATCTTATCTGTCTCTCCTATACACAGGAGTACTCAGCCAGAAAAGTGTTGCCACGTGTGAGTGTCACTGTCAGACATCTCTTTTAACAGTTTATCTCTTAAGGTACCATCACACGCCGCCATATCACTGGCGAGATGGCTGGCAATTCCCGAATTCGGCGATGTCGAAACCACATCGCATATGTGTAGTGGCATGTGACTGGGCGATTCTACGGCGAGAAATCGCTGGTGCAGCGTCGCCTGATTGCCCTGCACTGCAGGGAAATCGGGCGATATCCACCAGGCGATTTCAGCGGATCATGTCCTGTGACAGGGCGATAGCAACATACACAGTGATCCTGAAATCAATCCCGTAGGCGTGCTTGGATGGTGATTTCTTGCGCCGCATCTGCGGAATTGGTGGGTGATACTGCGTTCCAATTGGCTGGCCGTGTCTGAGGCGCCTTATTTGATGACCCATGCATTTACACAAGGCTGACCAATGGGAATGCAGTTCCGTCCACCAATCGCAGTGATAAGGACGCGGTGAAACACACTCTAGCACGCCCCTATAAAGACAGTATGCCCACATCGCTGCTACGATTGTGTCGTGTTACGCGGCGATGTGTGAAGGGAAGATCGCTTCCGGTCTTCTGCAGGCGATTTCTGGAGCGCAGGATCACCGGAGAACCCATGCTAGATCGCTACTTGTGACAGTTCCACAGTGATCAGATAAAAGTGCTCGAAACGTGCGCGCTCACGTCAAATCGCCAGTGATATGGAAGCCATATGGCGGCGTGTGACGGTACCTTTTAGACAACAAAAGGATAGGCAATCCAGAACTGGACAAAGCAGGTGCTTCTGTCGCCCAACTTCATCTGTTAGGGACAAGATAGAGGCCTCCAAACACATTAGTCTACTAAACCCTCCACTATTGGCCAGTTGGAGTGGATGTTGGTCTAAAGCATAAGGAGTCATAATATTTTTTCTATTTAGATGTAACGCATCTGTAATTTATTTGCTACAGTCTATCAGAATATAGTGTGACAGCATCCAATAGACATAGGCTTATTCAAAGATCCAACACATAAATGTAAAATTGCAACTGTGGAGACCCGGGGGTCAGCGGGCGCTCTCGTCCGCAGGCCCAGCCGCCTTTACAAAGACAACGTGGACCAGGGCTCATCCCCAACTGAACGCCCGAGCTCCTTAACCGTGGGCGGAACACTACTCAGACAACACAGGGTGAGGGAATCACAATATCAAGGCTTTATTGGATCCCCAAACAGTTAACAGCATATAACGCATAACCAAGCACAACACATAAATGTAACAGGCGACAGAGTCTCACCCTTCCGCTGGCTCACCAGGGTTTAGAATGCAGCACGGCAAAGTCTGTAGCCAGGTGACTGTATCGTCCCAACCTGGGTTGCTTCCTTGTCCTTAAGTATCTTGTGCAGTCTTTATCACAGTCGAATCCGATAATCCGATACTGAAGTCCTTGTGGTTCCTTAGTCCGTGTTCTGATCCCCTTGGTCGGCACCGAAATGCCTAGGCCTGGGGTTATGGCTAGCTAATCGGATCCGAAGACCCTCGATTAGCTGCCTGTATCCAATCCAGTGACCTCTAGCCGGACCGAAAATCCCTAGACTGAGGCCACTAGACAGAATATAACTCCAAAACTACTGGTTAAAGTGAACAGTCCTCCTTATATACCCTCAGCCCTCATTGTAGGATATTGGGGACGTCATGATTGGTGCAATAACACAGTCTTTTCATTGGCTGAACTCCAATCCTCATTTAACATATGTTAGTCCTATTGCAATCCAAATGCTGATCCAAATGCTAGCAGTGATACAATGGAAAGTTAGCATGAGACAATCAGTCTGCAAACCATGACATTAACACAATAGTGGCTGGGGCCTCAATCCACATTCACAGGGTAATAGACAATGGACGATTAGCATAATTAAGTTCTCTGGCCTTCAATGACAAACAGGTTAGATAATTACATTACCAAGCTAAACTTTAACCACAGAAATCTATGACAATACTGTAAGAAATTCTCTTTGACCATTACAAGTTTACAAACCAATATACAATATGATAGGTCTGGATGAATAAGAAATCCTCCTACATTATATATTAAAGGGTCCATTTCGTCACAGCAACATTTTGCCTTAATAATGGGTCTTTCTCAACCATTTTGTGGGTTTAAACATTAATTTTTTCTTGTGCAGGGTATGTGAATTAATGCTGCAATTTTAGTGCATTTGGAATATGTGACAATATTGTTATTTCATGGGAAATACCAGCATTGGCTATACAAAACATGTTAGGAATGGAGACATGTAATTCCAATGAAAGATAGAAAATCTTCTTCTCTTATCAATCCCTGTAGTAGAATAACATTTTATAATATTGATTCATAACAGTGGGGGGTCTGTGATTTCCGAAATACATGGGCAAACTTTGAATCTATGAGCGGAAATCAAATGTGCTTTAGTAATTTGTATCTGGCAATTGTAATGTAAAAGTACAAAGAATAGATTTGTCAAAGTATTGAACATCTCAACTTCTCTTCTGTCGCTAATACACATTTATCATCACCTTTCCACTTGTCAAGAGATAGGGATCGCACCGCAAGCTTGATTGAAATTCTCCCCACAATCCAATATCATCGCAGTCATCTGATTAGATTGTGAGGGACTTTTGCTCACTTGTGGCCGCATCTCAGCGCAGCTGTACTTCCCTCATACATAGTCAAGACACCGCCGAACTCCATAGAAACAAGCAAATACATTCCGTGCTCAGTTAATTGTGAGCAGAACAGGCAGAGGACAGAGGAGGAACAGGCAGGGACCATACGCTGCATGGTAAGCCTTGTTTAGAAAACTTCTTTTTAAAATACAGGAAAATATATAGAGTTGCGATGTGCAAACATCAGCTCATGTAATCCTCTTATTTCTCAGTATTTTGGAGCTTTTGTGAGCTCTGCACCACTAAATCTCATAGCGTGTGTTTCCACAGGCTTTACCTGTCATGCTGTTTCTTGCAGCAGTGGATGAGAGGAGTTGTAGGTGATTTATTTTATCTTTCTTTTAACTTGAATATAGTAAGAAAATACCTAGGTAACTTCTAAAATATGCGTTGAGATTTTCTCAAATTATCAATATAACACACAAGATTTGGGATTAGACTTTAATGGTATTATATGGCATATGGGACAGGATGAGAGTTGTTCTAAAGCCTGCTATAAAAATATATCTTCATGCCATGCCTAAGTTATGAAACATATTATTATTATTGCATTTTATTATTATTGCATACTAATATTATTATCTGGTATATTACTGTATCAATTTTCACTAGTACTGCTTTATGTATAATCTGACTTTCTTAAAAGGGGAGAAGTTCTTTCTCATTATTGTACAATATGCTTCTGCATCGATTATTTTATGGAATGGAAAGGGTTTTTTTTATTTTAGGTATTTGTTATCTAAAATGTCTGATTGTGAGGTTGGGGGGCATATAAAGACCTTAGGCTGGCTTCAGACTTGCAGATGCATCTGCAGCGTTTTGCAGATGCATCTGCAAGCATCTGCATGCAGACCGCGGCCCCTATGTTTATAATGGAGCGCACGACGGTCTGCAGACGCTTGCAGACCGCCGTGCGCACCCATTCACTCCTATATGTGATCTGTGCGCACGGCCGCACGCGGATGCCTGCGCACAAATCACACACTCCCGCCCGCACCATGGACGCGAGATGTCGCGTCCCTGGTGCGGACGAGAGTGTGTGATCTGTACGCAGGCATCCGCCTGCGCACAGATCACATATAGGAGTGAATGGGTGCGCACGGCGGTCTGCAAGCATCTGCAGACCGCCGTGCGCTCCATTATAAACATAGGGGCCGTGGTCTGCATGCAGATGCTTGCAGATGCATCTGCAAAATGCTGCAGATGCATCTGCAAGTCTGAAGGCAGCCTTACAGAGCAGCATGGAAATAATATCTTGCTTTGAATTGTTTCGGGTGACTTTGCTTTACTTGAAAAGCCCATTGATTACAATAGTAGCTGTTCAAAGGGATTGTCGGGCTTTTTGTATCATTTATATGTGTGGGGAGGATCGTTGCTGTGTGGGGCGTGCTTGTAGGAGTGTGGGCGTAAACGACAGGAAGAGACGTTATGCCCTTGCTCCAAAACCAACATGTCTCTTGGTGGTTGGTGGCAGAGACTGCTGATCCAGACACAAAACGATGATATCTAGGTAACCCTGCCAAATGCTGACAGGGTGTAAATTACAAACTGTCAGCATTTTGCAACCTAGATACACACATGAATTATAGCAAAAGCCTGGACAATCCCTTTAATGTCTCCCCTATCCTGCAGTGTTGCTGATTTTTGCCACAGATTATATATCATCACTAAGGTTAAGTTCATCTTGTATTTCCAGCAAAGTGTATGGAATTTATAGAAATTTCATACAGAAAGTGTTTTTTTTTCTCAGCATAAACTGACCTGCCGTGCATTCCAAATTCGAAACATGTCAATTTGGCCTTGTTCACACATACCATCCGTTTTTGCCTTAAATCTGTTTTTGGGAACATTTTGGACTGTTTTTTTTTTTCAAAGTCCAAAAACGCGTATGCGTTAACGCATGGTGCACTTAAGTGCGTTTTTAACAACACATGCGTTTTCGTTCAGCATCCCAAAAAACACTGCATGCAGCGTTTTTGGGTGCAGTAAAAAAATGCATGCGTTTTTTAAAAACCGCATGAGTTTTTTTAACATGGAGCCCTATGGGAAATGCATGCGTTTTGCATGGCACATATAGGCACCATGCGTTAACGCATGCGTTTTTGGTGAAAAAATGACTAAGTCCCAAAAGTTCCAAAAAACATTCAGAACCTCAGGGGACACTATTGGCACCCTTAGAAAAACGGATCTGTTTTTCTAAGGGCTTAAAAAACGGATTTGTATGTGTGAACAAGGCCTTTCTCTTGCAGGCATGCTGAGTTTTCTGTTCAGATTTTCAGTTAAAATACGCACTGTGCATTTCTGCTGCATCAAAACAGGTTATTCACTCATAAGGATATCAATAAGGTTCAGCCAAATACCAAGAAGCATAAAAAAACAAGGCAACTTTGTTTAAAACACGACACAACGAAAAGAGACAAAAGCCGCAGTGTCAAAAATCCAATAAGAAGACATGCAAAAACCACAAGTAACCTAATTTACATAATATTTCCAGAAATTCTGCAACATCATAAACTCACCAAAATCTCATTGTGGGAATGCAGAGATTTTTACTTGTGGATTTATTGCACTCAATGCAATTCCGTAGGGAAAACCTGCACATAAAGTTCAGCGAAACAGACGTTGATTTGAAAAACATCGCAGATCACTTTAGGAAGCTTAAAAAAAGCACAGTTGGTATGAAACGTCTAGAAATACCATCTATTTTCCTGTAACTTAAATAATCTACAGCAAAGGCTAGGGTCACACATATATATTACACTTGTTTTTTTTGAGACCTGCGTTTTGTAAAAACGCATGTAAAAACGCACCCATAGGCCCCCATACAAAAAACGCATGCCCCAATAGCAAAAACACATGCTCCAATAGCAAAAAGGAATGCCCCAATAGCAAAAACGCATGTTAAAGTGAGGAGCTGCCTTGAAAAACGCATGCAAAAACGCATGGTACCATTTAGTGCCATATAAAAACGCATGCGTTTTCCATAGGGGCCCATGTTAAAAAAAGCATGCGTTTTTAAAAACGCACCAAAAAACGCAGCTTGCAGTATTTTTTGGTGCTGATTCAAAAACGCATGGAAAAATGCAGGGTGTCATAAAACACCTTAAAAAACACATGCAGAAATGTAAAAAAGCATGGAAAAACGCATGCTTATTTTTAAGGCACCAAAAAACGCATGGCATGTGTGACCCTAGCCTTAGGCCTTGTTCACACATCTCTGCTGCTAGTATTTAGCGGGTCGCTTTTTTCTGTGAAGCGGAGATGCGTGAGCGCCTCAGCTTCCTGGTGACGCAGCCCATGGTTACCCGATGTTGATCGTGGTAACCAGGTCACACATAAGGCTGCCTAGTGTCCGCTTAAGCCGAGCGGACAGGGAAACGCTGCTAGCAGTGTTTCCCTGTCTGCTTTGGGAAAGCGGACACTAGGCAGCCTTGTGTGTGACCTGGTTACCACGATCAACATCGGGTAACCATGGGCTGCGTCACCAGGAAGCTGCGGCGCTCACGCATCACTGCTTCACAGAATAAAGCGACCCGCTAAATACTAGCAGTGGAGATGTGTGAACACGGCCTAAAATATGCAGCAGCAAAAACTCCTGGTGGGAACTTCACATAAAACTCCCAGCAGGACGGCGCACTGTGATGGGTTTATCAGAGACAATTAGGCCCCTTTCACATCTAATGCAGGGCTGCACTTTGCTTCATTTGTGTATCTATGTGTTTTTACCGCATGCAAAAACGCATGTGCGTTTTAATGTGTTTTTCATTAAAATAATGGGGTCAAAAACGCATTGAAACACAAATGAAGCAAAACGCTGCCCTCATTAGATGTGAAAGGGGTCTTAATGTATATAACGTACATCTTTCTAGAGATTGTGGTAAACAACCAATGGACAACCAATCTCTGGTAGACTCAGGCTATGCTCACACCGTGTGTTTTTGATCCGTTTTTTTCCAGTGCGTTTTTCTCTCTTTTTCAGCTAGAAAACTGAATCAGCTTTTCAAAAAACACATCAGAAATGGATCATCCATATCTGATTCGTTTTTGATCCGTTTTAGCTGCGCTTTTTCTGGTATTTATTTTCAGCCCATACAGAATGGTTTCAAAGGAAAAAGCGGATCAGAAAAAGCACCCATAATTGACGTGCTCCTTCTTTTTTCAGGATCACTTTTCATGGGAAAAAATGCACCAGGTCATGAAAGCACAGATTGAACAGCAAAACGTGAAAACCCATAGACTTTACTGAGATTCTGTTTAAGTGATACGTTCACTGCAAAAATGGATCCAAAAAAGGATCAAAAATGCACACTGTGAACAAAGCCTAAAATATACTGTGTATGAAAACTGGTGGCCTATAACAATACTTAAGGCTAGGGTCACACTTAGGTTGTGGCATCCACTTGAAGAATGCTTTGAAGGATGCATTTTTGTGTCCTCGCGTTTACATGACATGTGTGCATTTATGTTGCCTAAATTAACAGATGCATTAACGCATGGTACATGTATGTACCATGCGTTAATGCATCTGTTAATGCATCCGTTAACGCATGTTACATACTGTACATGTACCATGCGTTAACGGATGCGTTTGCCATAGACTCCCATGTTAAAAAAAACACATCTGTTTTCGATAACAGGTCCAAAAACGATGCAGCCCGCATTTTTATGTGCCAAATAATAATAATAATAGCTCCGAACGCATTGCACTATAGCAATGCGTTTTTTGCATTGGAGTCTATGGGTGTGTGTTAACGCATGCGTTTTTACACAAGTACAAATGAAAAAAATACATCCTTTTGGGGGTTGCGTGGTGTGAGTAGGACCCTAGCCTAATAGAGGTATGAGTGAAATATGTTTTCAGGCACTATGGATATATAGGGGCCAGTTTCATTACCCATATCAATTGTCTTCTCACTTGTAATCAATAGTCATAATAGAGATACTACAGTAGTATTTCATATTACCTGGAATTAGTGCTGAATGATTGCAAAAGTAAAATCTAATGACTTTTTTTCACTAAGACTAGTGTAATGGTGGGTTTACACACACCAATTTCTGTGTCCAATATCTGAACAGATCTCTGGTTGCAGTGAAATCATGGATACATTGCTCCATTTTGTGGCTGTGTACAACATGGAGCAATGTATCCATGATTTCACTGCAACCAGAGATCTGTTCAGATATTGGACACAGAAATTGGTGTGTGTAAACCCACCATAAGGCTAGGGTCAGACTTGGTTTAGGACCCACGTTTCCAGGCAGCGCTAATACTGGACAGTGTTAATGGCAAGCGTTGTATGGAAACGGGGCCCCATTGAAACCTGTTGTGTACCTTAGTTGGAGACGTACAGAGAGCTGCAGGAGTTGCGCTTTAGCTAAGCGCACAGGAATCACTGCGTGCAGCGTTTTCCTGTGCGCTGAGGAAAAGTGGTTGTCCTGCAGCTCTGTGTGCGGCTCCATCTAAGGTACACAATGGGTTTCTATGGGGCACCATTTCCGGACAGCGCTTGCCATTAACACTGTCCGGTATTAGTGCTGCCTGGAAACGGGGTCCTAAACCAAGTCTGATCCTAGCCTAACGCATTTTTGTGCCATGTTTTTATACAAGATTTATACAAGTTGCAATCCATACTTGGGCACACCTCCTCTTGGGTTACTGATATAATTTTGAATATGGTGTAATGCAAGCTTGCCATCTGCCAGTGTTGACAGAGTACATCATGCCAAAAGTTAAACATTTTTGGTGCAACTCAGCGCTGCACAAAAACCTGTGAACCTTCCAGGCTTTTTTGCCACTTTTGTGGCGAAAAAGCTTTGATGGCTTGGCCTGTAAGTATTATTGGGTTATGTTCCCACAATGAGCTGTTGGTGAGTTTTTGATGTTGCAGAATGTTTGCACATATTATGTAAATTACATTCTTTGCCGTTTTCATTGCATTTTATTGCATTGTTTGTCTCTACTTGGTGTGTCATGCGTTAAATCAACCAGCTTTGTTTTAATACCTACTAATATTTGGATTTGACAAAACATTATTAATATACTAAGGTGCAGCTTAGAATGCATGTGTTTTATATGCGTTTCTATTGTGAAAACACACTAAAACCACAAATGCACTTTTTACCTGTGGATTTACTTACTCAATGCAAGTTTATGAGAAAAATCTGCACATGAGACTCAGCGTACCCAAGAGAAATTAAAATGTTGGGAAGTTGAAACACGCACCCCAGCTCAGTATATACAGAGTAGAAAAGAAGCACAGTGGGCAGGAGATTTCTATAGATCCGTCCAATTCACTGGAACTGCAACATGCTGCATTTTTGATGAAGAGAAAATATTCAGCTTCAAAAGCTCGCCAATGGATAAATAAATGACAAAGCTACCCCTATCCTTTGCAAATTTAAATACGTACAGCACACAAATGGCACACAGATGCTGTTTGTGTGCTGTGCGTGTTTTTCATGAACCTATAGACTTGTATTGACCCTTTTTCTTCCAAGTTACCAGAAAAAAGACATCTCTGTGATTTTGCATGGACACATGGCAAAAAGATATGGATATGTAAATAGCACCATTGATTGTTTCTGTGAAAAAATGGATGCAACATGTCCGTGCAACACAAACTTTTGAATGAGGCCTAAATATTTTGCCTATGGCCTTAAAGTGAACCTGTCACCTGTTTTTTTGCATATGAGCTGCAGCCACCACCAGTAAGGCCTTTTAAACAGCATTATACACTAGAATGCTGTGTATGTGTCCCCAAACCAGTTTGTATAATGCAAGAAAACAGTTTTTATTGTACTTACCTGGGGGAGCGGTTCAGTCCGATGGGTGTCATGGTCTCCTACATCTCCCACACGCATTCTCCTCAATTGCACTCCTGCACATGTGCACTTCTCTCTGCCCTGCTGAAGACAATACAAAGTACTTTAGTATGCAGGCATGGGTGTTCTTTGACCTTTTCCCATGCCTACGCACTACAGTACTTTGCTCGGCCCTCAGTAGAGCAGATAATAGTAAGCATGTGCAGGAGTACGATAGAGAAGACTGTGTGTCCCCCGTCACCCACTAGAAACAGAGAAGCGTAGGGCATTCACAAAAAAAATGGAGGCGCTGGACCAAGACCAGCATCACCCACTGGACCAGAACGCCCTCCCCCAGGTAAGTATAATATAAGCTGTTTCTTCTATTATACAGATGGGTCTGGGGACTTGTATACAAAAAAACTGAAAGGATGAAACAAAACCATATCAAAAATCAAAAGAGCAGGCATTTGCAATACATGATAACACTAAATGCACAAGCAGGAATACAGTAGACCTCCATTGTAAAGGTGGGAGCAGCACAAGTGCAAGCTGCTCAGTACAGCCAATCAACCCACCAAAATGAAGGAAAAGGGTACTAGCATTGAACATGCGCACTAATGCATTAATGAAGCTTGCATAGGGAGTCAGTCACACAGATGAGTGTGGGGCACAGTGTCTGACTTATAGCCTATAAATGACGCCCTTACTTGTAGTTATATATTAGTTATTAGTTATATAAGTGCACAGTACAGGATCATCAATATAGCCAACCTAAAATCAAAAGGCCCAGTTGCACCCTGCAAAAAAAGACTGATTTAAAATAATGTGAGGTAATGTTTCATATTTTTACTCAAAATAAATAAGCTCACAACCTATACATCAAAGGTTCTCACTCTTGTGAGTCCCGAAACTAAAGGCAAAAAAAAATGAAAGAAATGTACCAAAAGAGCAGCCATATCCAGTATAAATGTGGAACAACTGTATAATGGAGGCCTACTGCATCCTGCTTGAGCATTTATTGCTATCATGTATTGGTTATGGCAGCTCTTTTGGTAAGTTACTTTGATTTTTTTGTTCTTTCAGTTTTTTTTTTTTTACTTTATTTAGTGTAGGGACTCGCAAGCATGAAGACTCTTGATGTATGGGTTGTGAGCTTGTTTATTTTGGACCAAAATATGAACCAATGCCTCACATTATCTTTTATCAGTTAATTTTTTGCAAATTTAGCATTTTTTGCAGGGCCTTCTGAATTTAGGTTGGGCACATTGGTGAGCCTGTCTTGTGAGATGCACTTATATAGTGCTGGTCAGCTTGACTGACCTAAAAGTATGGGCGTCATTAATACGCTACAATCATATATAGTACATCACATTCATCTGTATGATTGGTTCCCTATACAAGCTTCATTACTATGCATATGTAATGGTAGCAGCCACTTCCCTTATTTTGGTAGGTTGAGTGGCTGGTCATATATACAGTATATGCAAAAAACTGGTGACAGATGCACTTTAACCCCCCTCTCCAATTTGTGTTCATCATTTCTAAACCTGTAATTATAACAATGTTGACTTTTCTACAAAACCCAACACGGTTATCTTTTATTAATTTACATTTTTTAAATTTAGCTTTTTGAAAACTTTTTAAATCATTCATCTGTTTTACAGTAGGATAAATATACTTTAAAAAAAAACATATAATAAAATCAATGTCAGTCCGTCAGCAGCACTAGACTCGACCTAGTAAATGGTTAAAAATCCCATTTCTCTGCCTCATCATTACCAGCCTAATAATTAATTTTGTTTGCCGCAGAGAAACTTTTCAAGGTAAGTACTATGCTTACAATACACTCAGACAAGGGTAATGAAGGCATCTGTGCCTGAGCAGATAGCGCTGCCTTGTCTCTTAGTACGGAGACCAGTGCTCAATTACAGTCATAGATTTCATTATTGCTGCACACATGGTTCAGAGAGAGAACCATACTTCTGTGAATAGGATTTCACATGAGACTACTGCAGAATGACTGCACTGGTTATACATATTAATACCGTCTGGATAAAATGTATGCGCCTTGGTAAACACTGCCATTTTCTTATTGTTAAGCAACAGCATTTTACCTCTACTTTCATTGAGATGTATTGCAGTACTCCAGAAACAATATATGTATTTCCAGAACAATTCATAGCTATTCCATACCTTTTCTGATATCTGAAAACCCATGAAGACCTACTGTGGATTTTTTGCTTCTTAAGCTACGTTCATACAAGGGGTATTTGGTCACTTTTGATGTTGTAGATTAACAGCTGCAGTTCGACATGATGCTCTTTTAAATAAAGCTGTTTATTTTTAATACTTCTTGGTGTTCAACTTTGACCAATCTTTATTGGTCTTGTGCGGAACATGCACAGTGTATTTTCCCACTTCTAATTTACTATTATTGTTTATTATTATTACAGCACCATGTATTTCATGGCGCTTTACATGCATACATAACAATAAATAGAACAATCATGAACAATACAAGGCACAGACTGGTATAGAAGGAGAGAACACCCTGCCCGCTAGGGCTCAGTCTACAAGAGATGGGTGAGGATACACTCCTAGGAGAGGGTACAGCCGGTCATACGGTGGTTTGGTGGACTGAGGATCACTGCAGGTTGTAGACTTGTCGGAAGAGGTGGGTCTCGAGGTTCATTTTGAAGGTTTCCAGGGTAGGCGAGAGTCTGATGTGTTGGGGAAGGGAGTTCCAGAGTATGGGGGATGCATGGGAGTAATACAATACAATTCCGTGAGGAAATCTTTACATAAAATTCAGCATACCCACAAGAGAAATTGACATACTGTGGATTTCAAGAACTTTCCACAAATCAGTTTACATGGTATAAAAAAAACACAGTGGTAATAAGATTTCTATAAACTGCATCCACATCCACCGAAACCTTACCACACACTCATTGTGCCAGCCCAAAATGACAGTATAATCTAAGTACATAGCCTTCTAGAGAATATTGCCCTTATAAATGTTGCATCCATTTTGCAGAAACTGAAAGCTAATCAAATATGCTAATTAGGATACTTGGTGCACCCTTTGTGCGCCCAAAAGAGGTAATTCCCTGCATACAGGTCTCATGTGTCCCTGTCTCCTTGACTGACAGTTGACAACAGTACATTTAGCTTCATGGCACTCTAAGGATGCAGCAGCACTCTAATTAGCATATTGTATTACATTACATTTATGCATGCCATAATGTAATGATATAAAAGGACCAATTATTTAAAACATTGCTCATCAGTTGGAAAAGAAAGAAGAGCTAGCACTCTACCATCTGACTGCTATTCAGCTACGACCCTCTACTGTGAACAGGTAATTGAACTGGTATATCTGCTGAAAAGAAGACACAAAGTTTGGGCTTTGTATACACCAGAGGCTGAGAAATAATAAATGTATCAGAAAACTCTTATTGTCTTCAAAAACTTAGGAGGCTTTTTGGACCAGAAGTCCAGTTATGAATATTTGTGACAGGCCTAGGTCCTACAGCTTTGGCCACTTTTTTGGTATTGTGATCCCAAGGGAGATGACATGCATGTTTTTCATACCTGTGTAACCTGCCCATGAGCCTCAAGTTGATATGGACCTGATGGACGGGGCTGTATAGGCCATATTTCTTACATATGGAAAGCTGAAATAGAGATAGAAAATGTGGCATTAATATCTTCCACCTTAGGGCCCTTTCACATCAGCGGTATTTCCTTTGGAAGTACACTGAGCTGTAGGCTGATTTTCTGCTAAGGGGAAAAAAAAAAAAAAAAACCTCTTTAAATCTGATTTTCTAGCGAGTGTGGCGAGCTGAGTGTGACAGAGCAAGTGCGACAGAAGTAAGTGTGTGACTTGTGATTCAGTGACTTTGGATTCAGGGAGTTTGGAAGGGAGGACTTACTGAATTGCTGGTTGTATTTTGTTAATACTTTGCATTTCTTTTTACTTATCATTTCTGTCTGGTGCAATCCCCAGTAGGAAATGAGCTCCATGATTGGCAATGCCATCCAGTGTACATCTTGCCACATGTATGCATTCCTTGACCAGCCGGTCGAGGGTGCATACTGCTGTGTGAGATGTGAGTACGTTGTGCATTTGGAAGCCCAGATACTGGATCTAAATGAACGACTGATAACGCTGAGATCCATAGACAATATGGAAAGGAGTCTGCTGCTCACTGAACAGCTGCTCAATGGGATAGATGTGGGGGAGGATGGTAGTATGGAGCTGCAGGACCATGAGGTAGCCAGCTGGGTGACAGTTGGAAGGCGGGGTAGAGGTAAGGGTGCCAGGGAGGCTAGCCCTGATCTGGCACACCCCAATAAATTTGCTATGTTGGCAGATGAGGGGGGTGTGAGTTCAGGTACAGCACTGCTGCAGCAGGGCATGACCTCTGAAAGCCAGAGGAGTGGCTGCTCCAGTAAGGGGGAAAACAGGAGAGAAGGGCAGGCCAGACAGGTGCTGGTAGTGGGGGACTCAATTATTAGGGGAATAGATAGGGCAATCTGTCACAAAGACAGAGATCGTCGAACAGTGTGCTGCCTACCTGGCGCTCGAGTCCGGCACATCGCTGATCGGGTTGACAGATTACTGGGAGGGGCTGGTGAGGACCCAGCGGTCATGGTGCACATTGGCACAAATGACAAAGTTAGAGGTAGGTGGAAGGTCCTTAAAGATGATTTCAGGGAATTAGGCTGCAAGCTTAAGGCAAGAACCTCCAAGGTAGTATTCTCTGAAATACTGCCTGTACCACATGCCACACCAGAGAGGCAAAGGGAGATTAGGGAGATAAATAAGTGACTCAGGAATTGGTGTAGGAAGGAGGGGTTTGGGTTCCTGGAGAACTGGGCCGACTTCTCTGTTGGCTACAGGTTCTATGCTAGGGACGGGCTGCACCTCAATGGGGAGGGTGCAGCTGTGCTGGGGGAGAAAATGGCTAGAAGGTTGAAGGAGTGTTTAAACTAGGGATTGGGGGGGAGGGTATTCATTGTATAGGAGGGGAAGATAGTGTAAATAGTAACCTGGGCACAAGTAATAAAATTGGGGGTGGCATGGGGGGTGGGGTTAGAACAGTCAATCTAGTAGGAAGGAATAGTGGTAAAGAGAGAGGCATAAAGTGCATGTACACTAATGCCAGAAGTCTCAGCAACAAAATGGAGGAATTAGAATTGATTTTGTTGGAAAATAATTATGACATGGTGGGGATTTCGGAGACTTGGCTGGACGAGAGCCATGACTGGGCTGTTAATTTACAGGGCTATTGTCTGTTCAGAAATGACCGCACAAATAGGCGTGGAGGAGGTGTATGTTTATACGTAAAATCATCCTTAAAACCCATCCTTCGTGATAATATAGGTGAATCTAATGGAAATGTAGAGTCCCTGTGGGTGGAGATAAGGGGAGGGGGAAAAAATAATAAATTACTGATAGGGGTTTGTTATAAGTCCCCAACAATGATGGAAGTGGAGGAGAATATCCTCATAAAGCAAATAGATGAAGCAGCGACTCAGGGAGAAGTCATTATTGTGGGGGACTTCAACTACCCTGAAATACATTGGGGATCAGAAACCTGCAGTTCCAGCAAAGGTAATAAGTTTTTGAAAACTATGAGAGACAATTACCTTTCACAACTGGTTCAGGACCCAACAAGAAGGGGGGCACTGCTGGACCTAATATTAACTAACAGGCCGGACCGCATATCAAATATACGGGTTGGAGGTCACTTGGGTAATAGTGATCATAACTTAATAAGCTTTCAAGTATCCTTTACTAAGACGTGTAGTAGAGGGGCTACAAGGACATTAAACTTCAGGAAGGCGAATTTCCAACGGTTGAGAGATGATCTTAGTGCAATAAACTGGGACGATGTCCTGAGACATAAAAGTACACAACACAAATGGGAGATGTTTATTAGCATCCTGAATAGGACCTGTGCACAATATATACCCTATGGGAATAAGCATGCTAGAAATAGGAGGAAACCACTATGGCTAAATAAAGCGGTAAGAAGTGCAATATGTGACAAAAAGAAAGCATTTAGGGAATTAAAGCAAGTAGGTAGTGATGAGGCATTAAATAAATACAGAAAATTAAATAACATTTGTAAAAAGCAAATCAAGGCAGCAAAGATTGAGACAGAGAGACTCATTGCCAGAGAAAATAAAAAGAATCCCAAAATATTTTTTAACTACATAAATAGTAAGAAACTAAAAAATGATGGTGTTTGGCCCCTTTAAAAATAGTCTGGGTGAAATGGTGGATGAGGATGAGGAAAAAGACAATATGCTAAATGACTTTTTTTCAACAGTATTTACACAAGAAAATCCCATGACAGACAATATGATCAGTGATAACAAAAAGTCTCAATTAAATGTCACCTGCTTAACCCAAGAGGAAGTACGGCATCGTCTAAAAATCACTAAAATTGACAAATCCCCGGGCCCGGATGGGATACACCCCAGAGTGCTGCAGGAATTAAGTACTGTCATAGATAGACCATTATTTTTAATATTTAAAGATTCCATAATAACAGGGTCTGTACCACAGGACTGGCGTATAGCAAATGTGGTGCCAATATTCAAAAAGGGGACAAAAACTGAACTTGGAAATTATAGGCCAGTAAGCTTAACCTCTACTGTGGGTAAAATCCTAGAGGGTTTTCTAAGAGATGCTATACTGGAGTATCTGAAGAAAAATAACCTCATGACCCATTATCAACAGGGTTTTCCGAGGGACCGTTCCTGTCAAACTAATCTGATAAGCTTCTATGAAGAAGTAAGTTCTGGACTGGACCAAAGAAATGCAGTGGATGTGGTGTATATGGACTTTTCAAAAGCTTTTGATACGGTGCCACACAAAAGGTTGATACATAAAATGAGGGCAATGGGGATAGGGGAAAATATGTGTAAGTGGGTTAAGAACTGGCTTAGTGATAGGAAACAAAGGGTGGTTATTAATGGAACACACTCAGAATGGGTCACAGTTAACAGTGGGGTACCACAGGGGTCAGTGTTGGGCCCGCTTCTATTTAATATATTTATTATTGACCTTGTAGGGGGCATACAGAGTAGAATCTCAATATTTGCAGATGACACTAAACTCTGCAGGGTAATCAATACAGAGGGGGACAATTTTATATTACAGGAGGATTTATGTAAACTAGAAGCTTGGGCTGCTAAATGGCAAATGCGCTTTAATGGGGATAAATGTAAAGTCATGCACTTGGGCAGAGGAAACTAAAGGTATAATTGTGTGCTTAATTGTAAAACATTGGGCAAAACTGTCACTGAAAAAGACCTGGGTGTATGGGTAGATGACAAACTCACATTTAGTGGCCAGTGTCAGGCAGCTGCCGCAAAGGCAAATAAAATAATGGAATGCATTAAAAGAGGCATAGATGCTCATGAGGAGAACATAATTTTACCTCTATACAAGTCACTAGTGCGACCACACTTAGAATACTGTGTACAATTCTGGTCTCCGGTGTATAAGAAAGACATAGCTGAACTAGAGCGGGTCCAGAGAAGAGCAACAAAAGTCATTAGAGGACTAAGGGGTCTGCAATACCAAGACAGGTTATTAAACTTGGGGTTATTTAGCTTGGAAAAACGAAGGCTTAGGGGTGATCTTATAATAATGGAACTCTCTGCCACATGCTGTTGTAATGAGTGAGTCAATACTAACATTTAAGAAGGGCCTGGATGCCTTTCTTGAAAACTATAATATAATAATAATATAATATAATATAATAAATCGCGGCAGATGCGGTGAAAAAAACGCATCTGCCACGATTACCGCATAACCGCTACACTTGCGGCACACTTGCGGCAAGCCCCATGCAATGTCTATGGGGCTTGCCGCAAGTGTGCCGCAAGTGTAGCGGTTATGCGGTAATCGCGGCAGATGCGGTTTTTTCACCGCATCTGCTGCGATTTGAAAATACCGCTGATGTGAAAGGGCCCAAAGACCTCCAGGGGGCAGATATCATGAAGATCAGGGATCCCATCATTTTGGTGATCCGAATCACATCCCAATGGCAGCCCTCACCTGAGGCCACCAAGGGGAGGTATACAGGAGTGACTATTGTTTAATAAATTAAAATTTTGAGTTTTAATCCATGTTAAGTCTGGAAAGGTACAGCTCACTGTAGGATTGTTACATATTTCAATTGGAATACCCCCAACAAAAAAGAATTGTGCCACCCCTGTGACCACAGGTCAAGTACTTTTATTATGTTTATCCTTTTTAGTTTATGTAAATGTTATAGTGTATAGTTTTTTTCCCTTTGAAATATATTTTTGTATACATTTTTTATAGAGAACCAACCAACAGGATTTAGGGCTATGAAGTGAAGCCAGTGCCTTAGAGGCACTGGGATGCTCAATGCAAATATACTTTTACTTGAATCATTCTATGTTTGATTGCAGAGTGTCATAAACCTTCTAGAAAACAGGGTAGCAGATGATTGGTATGTACAGCACTGTGACACTATGTGGGAATGTTTTTTTTTTTATTACTCCCATGTGGGCATGACTTTTGACTGTAAGCCAAACCCTCGCCCCGTCTCATCTGAAAGTACTTAAACTTGAAACTGAAAGTACAGATGAGAAGGGAGAGAGGCTTTGGCTTACAGCTGAAAGGCATACCTACATGGAAATAATAAAAAATCCCAAATAGTGACACAATGCTGCACACATCAATTATCTTCTGCCCTGTTTTCCAGGAATTTTATTCCACTTTTCTCTGCAATCAGACATGTAATCATTGAAGTAAAAGTATGATTGTACTCAGTATCTCACTGCCTATAAGGAACTGGCTTCACTTTATAATCCTAAATCCTGACGGTTGCATCCCTTTAAACACTGCCTACTTTTCAGATGAAAAATATAAAATGTACTGGCTTTGTTCCTCCTGCTCAATAAATGCATACCTGAAACCTCATGAGGCCATACATTACCGGTAATGGGTGTCCAATCAGCCTGTCTAAATGATTAGTGCCGGCAGCGAGTTTTCCTTGGGTTATTATAAAACTTGAAAGTGACTGTAGGAGATCATATATATATTCCATATGTTGGAATCTTGTGTGTATATACTATATGTTCAGTATGAAAATGCCTATTAATCAGCGCAATAGTGAAAGTATCTGTCACCTCATCAAACAATTGTCAGTCATAACAATTCGAGGCAGTGGGGTGCTGTATGTGACAAATTGGTGGCAGTGGTGGGATATCTGCGTGATCTCTTGGGCTGTCCCTTGACAATTGATGGCAGCGGTAGAATATTTTCAATACCTCAAAGGCTGTCTCTGTGACCCTAAAGAACACAATCAGCAATTAGAACACTGTAGGTGTGATTTTTATAGGGACTATATTTCCTACAAGGCCCCTCAGAACTCAATTATAAGATTTTTTTTTCTATCCACAAATATTAGCAGAACTTGGAAATAATCTATGGTTTATGGGATGTAGCAGCCTCTTTAATGAGCATAGTGAGGAAATATAATAGGTTAGAACTGATGAGCTTTCCCCCGTTTTTCAAGATAAAGAGAGAACATTGCAGTGCTAGGAAGACGTCATTACCAAGGTTTTAAAATAGTGAATTTGTTGTTTCCTTGAAATAGGTATAGATTAGTCATGAATCAACTGAATATCTTTTACTTTGTGTGTATGCAGATATATAGTTTTTTTCTCAAAATATCCTCAAAATGTACTAGTAGTTACAAGGATTATAATAATATTAAAATCACAATTTATTGCCTACATACAAAATAGGACCCACTGAAATAAACCCCATTGATAAAGAGATTTGGGGGCTTGAAATTGACATCTGATTCTAAAGGTCGAGCAGAAGCTTTTCTTTGTTAGTGTATTGAGTAGATTTATTTGTATGGTGCTAAATAATGTAGCAAATAGGTAGTTATAAATGAGCACAGTATTTGCTGTTTGGGTTCACCTTATTTATCCACCATTTGTTGACAGCAGCTACTCTATTGGTATAAATGTTTAATGAGCAGAAGAATAGAGATGCTTTTGACATAGCTACAACACAAAACAGTGTTCTGGAAATATAACTAGATGTGTTCTACCATAACCCCCCCCCCACAATGCATGTTCAATAATGAGTGGGCATCATTGCTGACATTTTACACGTATCCTTTGATGACTGCTTGTTATTTGTGTTAACCCCTTCATGACCTATGATCTATATGTACATCATAGCTTGTGTACTGCTCAGCGTGTGAGCCTATACCTTTCTCTGTGCATGTCAGCTGATTAATCAGCTGATGTATCTCTAATAGTGGCGGGTGGAACAAATATCCGCCCGCTGCTATTGACTTGTTAAATCCTATTGTCAGTCTCGGACAGTGACACATAACATGTGCCTTTGGAGGAATTCGTCATTCTCCGCACCAACTGACTGTAGGATAAAATTCACAGTAAAAGCTTTATATTACATAACTTGAGTATACATCAAACATTAAAATAGGTTCTGATGAGAATAATGTTCATATACTTATACTCATGTAGCTGTTTGACAAGGTAATCTACGATTGCAAGTTGGCTGGATGAAAATCTTAAAGTCCCCGTCACACGGGGCCACATCGCCGCCGAATACATAGGCAACGTAGGGGCGTGGCCTATTGGCGGCGACATTGCCCCTACGTCGCCTCATGTAAAGGGACGATGTCGGCGGTGCCGAGCGGTTGCCTGGTTTCAGATCAGTGCTCTGAAACCAGGCGACCATCATGGGGCGATGTGCACACATTGCCCCATGTAACCGGGTGCCGGCGACCTGTCAGGCGGTGGGAGCCATAGACTCCCATTGTCCTGCATTGCCGCTATGGTTTCCAGACACCCCGGCGGCAATGCCGCCTGACAGCTCGCCGGCGCGGGGCTGGAGGTGTCGCCCTGTGTAAACGGGGATGGCGACGCTGGTGAAGCGCCAAAAATGTGCGCGCACCTGCCAGTCGCCGTCGTCATCCCCAGCCCCGTCGCCAGGTGTGATGGGGGCTTTAATGTATAAGCACGTCTGTAGTATAGGATACCTGATAGTCCAATAAGGTCCAAGCAATCCCTCCATGTTTCAGGAGGTGTTTAGTAATAAATAATATGAATTTTGTATGTGATGGAAGCAGTGTCCATGGTTCAAGTAATATACAAACTATCTAGTTAGAGGTTTACATTTGTTGGTGCCAACCTGGGCTCCAGCCAGAGAACACTCACGGAGGAGAGTATGAGTGAACCACCACCACCGTCCAGCTCTGAATAACTGCATATCAGGATATTTCTTGATCCATGGACACTTCTTCAACCAGAGACATAATTGTTATTATTACCCAACACTGCCTGAAACACAGAGGGATAGTTTGTACCTTATGGATTACCTTGTCAAACAGCCATATACCGTATATACTCGTGTATAAGCCGACTTTTTCAGCCCAAAAATTGGGCTGAAAAGTCCCCCCTTGGCTTATACATGAGTATATACATAGTGTGTGCTGAGTGTGACGGGGACGGGGGCTCTGACTGGGGGCAGGAGGAGGCAGGAGGGGGCTGCAGTGACACCGCGCGGTCACGTGGGCCCGCCTCATTGATATGCACGCATCCCCCTGTCCATCCCCGGCAAGGGGATGCAGTGCATATTGCCGGACACAGCCCCTGGCGGCCCCCGGCAGTGGTATACAGCCCCCCCGCCTAGTACCGGGCCCCCATGCTGCGGCACAGCATACAGTAGTTCATACACTACCATCTCTCCCTGCAGCGCGCGGCTCCTCCATGTCCCAGCCGGCATCTTCCTGTAGTGTCATGTGACTGGCGCGTCCGCTCGTCACATGACACTACAGCAACAAGCCGGGCGGAAGATGGAGGAAGCGCGCGCTGCAGGAGATGGTAGTGTATGAACTACTGTATGCTGTGCCGCAGCATGGGGGCCCGGTACTAGGCGGGGGGGCTGTATACCACTGCCGGGGGCCGTCGGGGACCATGTATACCGCTGCTGAGGGGCCCTGTATACCACTGCTGAGGGGCCCTGTATATCACACTGCTGGGGGCTGCTGTATACACCTGTGCTGGGGGCTGCTGTATACACCTGTGCTGGGGGCTGCTGTATACACCTGTGCTGGGTGCTGGGGGCTGCTGTATACACCTGTGCTGGGGGCTGCTGTATACACCTGTGCTGGGGGCTGCTGTATACACCTGTGCTGGGGGCTGCTGTATACACCTGTGCTGGGGGCTGCTGTATACCACAATTCTGGGGGCTGTATACCTGTGCTGGGGTCCACCCTCGGCTTATACGCGAGTCAATAGGTTTTCCCAGGTTTTGGGGGCAAAAGTTGGGGGGTCGGCTTATACACGGGTCGGCTTATACACGAGTATATACAGTAAGTGTTTTAAGTGTGGTATAACTGTGTAAACATAATTATCATCAGAGTCTGTTTTAATGTCTGATGTATACTCAAGTGTTGTAATATAAAGCATTTACTGTGAATTTTATCCTACAGTCTACATTGCATTTATTCTAATTGAGCACAAATTGATTGTTTTATATATTTTCATAAACTTGCTTTTTGTTGCTTTTACTCAAGGTGTGGTCAATGGAAATATTATCTCATACATTTTTTTCCAATATTAGGTTACATATAATATTTCTAACCTAAAAATGCAATTATAAAATGTTCATTTTTTTTACATTAAAAAAATGGAAATTTGTAAAGCAAAAAAAGAAAAATGTTTCCTTGTGTTGACATTTTCTGAGACCTGCAATGTTTTCAATTTTTAGCCAATGGAACTATGTGAACACTTATTTTTGTGAGGGTAACCAACGTTTTTTTTAAAGCCTTTTAGGAAAGATACTATATTTTCATTGCTGATTCTTATATTTATTGTGGCCTTGCAGCCACCAAACATCTGCAATTTTGCTATTTTACTTTTTTCTGTTTAACATGGTAGGTGATATAATAATAATTTAATAAGTATTTTTATAAACTTCTTGTATGGATGCGGTGATACCACATATTAGAATTTTTTCCAATTTTAAATATATTTATTGTGAATTAATTTTTTTGTTACATTTTTTATAAATATAAAATTACACAAAAGTTATAGATAACGGAAAATGGAACAGCAGAGCAAAAATAATAATAAATGCAGGTGAGAGCCCTCATGCCACAAATCCATAGGCTTAAAAGATAATAAAAGGAAAAAATCGATGGCAAGGCGCCAAAATAATTGCAAAAAAGTGCAACTTTTTGGCTATTCACTAGCATTTTTCAAGCTTGAAACTCTTTTAAAAAGATTATTGGAAATGTAGTAATGCAATGTTTTAGTCCCCTTGGGTCACTTGATCATGCTATTGCTTGTACTATAAACAAGATAGCCCCCGTATACTAAAGGCCATGGTCTTCTTTCAAACCAAGCCAGAAGTTGTGTTTCAATGGACCTAATTTATGGCA
Organism: Allobates femoralis; assembly: GCA_033576535.1. Lineage (NCBI taxonomy): Eukaryota > Metazoa > Chordata > Amphibia > Anura > Aromobatidae > Allobates > Allobates femoralis. The sequence continues at coordinate 208,662,547 of JARQOC010000002.1, read as the reverse complement.
GGAACAAGTTCAGCAAACTCCCATGCTACCTTTGAAGCCAACCAGCAATCCGCAATTGCATCACGGGGCAGTCGATAAGCGAATACCCATATTGGCGCACTGTTACTGCTGCAGCATTTATCAGATTAACAGCCATAGTTCGAGATGTAAAAGATCCTGGCAGGGAAACATAGCCATTATGTTCCAGGTATGACGCAGGCTCATCCTGTGAGACTGCTCCATTTACCTGTTCCCTTCTTGTGTTATACATTTATGGCAAATGTCGGTAAAGGGAGAAAGAAGTTGGCTAACCTCGTAAAATAAACAGTCACTTTTATGAGGCTGACAATTGCCAAGTAGTGACTATATGCACTGTGTATGTAAGGCAGGAGGGGGTTGGTGGGATGTAGCTCACCCGGACAATATGACACCGCTCCTGGCAGAAGTGATGGTGCAGGGAATCAGCCCTGGTCCTGAGCCGGATGTCAATGTGCAAAATCCATAAAATCCAGCAGTCAAGTAACTCTTCAAGTTGATTGTTTATTTCCAATGATACACCGTCACATCAGGGGCGCACTGATGTGCCCTTGACATAATGGTGTATCATTGGAAATAAACAATCAACTTGAAGAGTGACTTGAGTACATGCACAGTGGGTCCTGTAATGATTTCTCAATACAGCTGGTGCAAGCAAACAGTGATACGACAGCTTATCAGCAATTATCATATTTTCTGTCACCCGCTAACTAATCTTATCTTGCTTCTCTCAATTCTCTTCTATTAGGAGTAGCTGACTGCATCTATCAGCATGTGGTCAGAATGTTGGTCTCTTACTTTAGAGACTTGTGACAGTTATGTGACCTGTGTCTCATTCCAGTGTTCCAATGAAATTCCTGTATTGTGACTTTATATTAAACGTGTTTCTTTCCTTTGGCAGTTTAGGAGTTAATGTCAGTTTCTGTAGCTAGCAAACTAACTAGTTCTTTGTCCAGGTTTGTCTTCTTTGTGATCACTCCCATCCTATTTATATGGTCACATGGTTCCAGCATCCTTTGCTTGTGATTGAACTTCATGCATGGCCTGACTACCTGTGGTGAGGGTGATATTCTGGAGAGCTTACTACTGCCAAGCCGTCTGCTGCCAAGGAGTGTGGCAGAAGGCATGAAGTTGCTTGTTGTACCCCTGACTGTCTTTCCTTCCCCTTTTGTTGATTTTAGTGTAGTGGTTGGGACTCGTGCTCATTTTGGCCATTTCACTATTGAGGGCTAACATCAGGGCCAGCAAGGGACAAGGTATCCTATTCAGCAACAGGGTGAAAGAACCCTTATACGGACGATAGAGAGGTCAGGGCACAGCCACAGGTGAGTGCAAGAGGTCACTTCTTTTGCGTTCCCTATGAGCAGGGCCCTCCACTGTCTTTGTTCTCCCTGTGTCTCTCTGTCTGTTGTTTGGTGTAGTGCACTGGACAGCATTGATCCCTGCGTCTCTGTCACATGCTGTTTCCGGATGCTCACTGCATCCAGTGTGACACAGAAGTAAGCAACGTCTATGCAGGTGGCCATGTGACTGCCTGCTTGCATGGGCAGTCGATTGTCCCAAACTCGGGCAACCCCTTTAAAGTAAAATACAATATCTATGAGTTTCTATTATGGCCATGACTTAGACCAACCCGTATCCTTAAGCATCAACTTAAATATAGCTTCATTACAGCAATTTATATATTATTGACTGAATACTTGTTGCTATACTAAACCATATTAGTTATGCTACCATGTAGTAAATATGAGATGGTACAATTATCTCCTTTACAAATCAGGTTTAGAATATTTATATTATTTTTCGATAATGAGAATAATTACATACCACAACTGCTATAGTCAATTAAAATAATTTGTCTCCATTGTCCCTGAAAACTCCATTAATATGCAGTCCAGAATGACAAGATATTGTCATGGGAATACCGTAAATTCGGTTTTCTTCTCTGGTATATCATGTCAATTAAACACGGGCACAAAAAAGCACTGACAGCTCATTAAGTTGAAAGTGTTTCCACATTTCCTCCTTAAGCAGAGCGTGATCTATTCAATGCTACAATATATTTCAGTCAATTCTTCCTAAAGGTCCTGTCTCATTTCCAGAGTGGGCAGATCCAAAATAACGGCTGCCAGGAATCGCCAAGGGTGATCCTGGGATTAACACATCCAAGAATATTGTGCATGCTTTGATTACTGTGCCCAACTACAAATCATTGTGATGACTATTGAGACTTAATTACCCACAGCAGTAAATCAAGACAACAGTGGGATGCAGCTGTAACATTATCCACTATAACTGTTATATGCTGGTTTCCAGTAGGAGAAGAGGGCTTCTCAATGGCACATTCGCAAAAAAAAGACTTAAATGGTCAATATTATTTAAACACTTTGATCCCAATGATGAGCTAAATAAGAATTTAAAAATCACTTTATATAACGTTATATTGTCATATCCCAAAATATCAATTTAAATTACCAACCAAAAGGCTGCCTCCTGTTTAATTTATTGTCTACTGCATGTTGTCGAGTACTAGTGCATCTCAATGAATTAGAATATCATCAAAAATCAATATCATATTACCATGTTTCAGGGCGTTGACTAATAAATCAATATTATATTCACCCTTTGATGTCTCATGGAATACAGGAGCGCAGTTTTAAACCCTTAATCCTTCCTACTTTAATTTTCTGAGATAATGACCTCTGGGTTTTTATTGGCAGTAAGCCATAATCATCAACATTAACATAAATAAACACTTAAAATAGACCACTCTGTTTGTAATGACTTTATAATGTATGCGTTTCATTTTTATGTATTGAATTACTGAACTAACTTCATTTTTTGAAGATATTCTAATTCATTGAGATGCACTAGTATAATCCATGGCTAACAGAAAAGATGAGGAGACATTGGAGATAAGACTTTCCTTCTCTGATCCTGTTCTCCTGTCTGTTAAACTCCATACAGGCATAATAGAAAGCTTGTCTTTCTGATTAAGGCAAGGTAAGTCATTAGACACTGGATGTATGCTCAAAAGTGCTTGAAAGGAAGCTCTAGCTCCTATAGTGCAGTTATGGGGACGTCACACGTGTTAATGTCACCAGCGATCTCATCGCTGGCGACATTGAAGGCTGATCACTGGTGAGCGGTCACACAGACAGACTCACCAGCGATCAGTACCAGCGAGAACGCTGGTAACCATGTAAACAAGTGGGTAACTAAGCGCAATGCGGCGCTTAGTTACCCACTGTTTACCATGGATACCAGCTCCCAGCGCTTGCTGAGAGACGCTGGGAGCTGGCTTCTCGCTCGTCTCCCGGTGTCACACGCAGCGATGCTGTGTGTCCGCTGGGTGACCATCACCAGGTTTTAGAGCAGGTTCTAAAACCTGGTGACAATCAACCAGCGATTTATCGCTGATTGATGTGCCCTGTCACACATGTCAATTTCACTGCAACGTCATGTGCAGCAGTGATATTGCACGCGATATTGACGCGTGTGACATCCCCATTAGAATACTGAAAAAATGAACTGCCCAGAAAGAGAGGATGGCAAGTAAAAGAGTCATGACATTTCCTGGAGATGTATGATGATTATATGCACCAAAAGCAGTTTGAAATTGCTTGAGATGATTGCAGCCAAGACTGTTTTTGTGAAAGGTTCAGTACACTGAAAGAGTGAATTGTCTCATTCCCAATAGATGTATGTTTTGAAAAAGCAAAAATGAATAAAATGTTCTGTTATTAAATATTGATTACTTTCTGATCAGTGGGATCAGCACTGGTTGATAGATTGGGGAATTTGTATTCCTAGCAGGGAACTTATATCCTTGTTACAAAAAGATGTGACAGGTCAGACATTCACGAAATGCAGTAGTTCTATAGGGAATGAATGGAGTGCAGGTCGGTTCCTGGTGAGTCTACCAGCAAGTCGCGGTAACCTAACGAGGTGATGTCATTGCGCCACAGCATGTACAGGTCAGGACATGTAAAGGACATTATTGTCTCAGCATAATTATATAATTACAATGCTTTGCCCCCACCTGAGACTTGTTCAGTGCATCATCCACCCATCCTGTAGACTGAAAGAGTAACTAGAAATGTGGCCTAAAGAGGGCATAATTGTAGGGATACCATGTCTCTCTGCTCTACTACAGAGGTTAGCTGTATTGATGAGCATTACCGTTACAATTAAGAGTGGCAGCTGCTCCCGATGGCAGGAAAATAAATTGTATTAACACAATAAATTGTGTTAACACAAATAACAGTAGGGCGCCTGGTGGATTATACTTTTATCTAAAAAGAATGTGGGGGAAAAAGCATAAAACTGATAAAATATATTTAAATCTTGACTGTCCAAAGTGTATGATGAACAGATTACGTCTTGGTGTTAGGTTAGGTGCTTTCACATAATGATTTTTGTGCATCCGTGGCTTTCCGTTGTAAAACAGACAGCCACGGATCCGATTTGGCTCCCATGTTATCCTATAGGGGTCGCATCGGATCGGATTTGGCCTAATTGGCATCCAATTTTGTGGGATCCGATTGTGTCCGATTTTTTTGCTGTACCCAAAATCGGAGACTGCTTCGATTTTGGGCTCAGAAAAAAATCGGATCCCACAAAATCGGATGGCAAATAGGCCAAAACCGATCCGATCTGTGTCCTTTAACATGGGGGCCTATGGAGCAGGGTCCGAGGAAACAGCTGATCGTTCCTTGGACCCGATTGTAGTGTACTGAGCATGCTCAGTACACTAAAATTGCTCCAACCCTTCTAATTACACTTCTGCAATGTATAATATACTTTGCAGAAGTGTAATTAAGTAAAAGAAAGAGTTAAAAATAAAAAATCACTATTCTCACCTATCCTCGATCCAACGGTGCTTCCCAGCAAGGTCCGGGTGCTTACAGGACCTGTGATGATGTCACAACCTGGAGCGTCATCGGGTCACATAACTGCGGTCATGTGACCTGATGACGCTCTGGGACATCATCACAGGTCCTGTAAGCACACAGACCTTGCTGGGAGGCAGCCTCGGATCGAGGATAGGTGAGCATATAGTGATTTTTTATTTTTAACTCTTTCTTATATTTCACTTCCACAATGTATATTATACATTGCAGAAATGAAAGTGCCCCGCTGTGTCCGGATCAGTGATAATCACGGACTCGGACACATAATAGGTCACCCCCTGTGGTGTCCTTTCCTGTCCGTGGGATCCTACAAAAAAAAGTAGGATCCCACGGACAGGGAAAAAATCGTTATGTGAAAGCACCCTTAGTTTGGTATCACCTCTACAAAGCAGCAGTGACTGCCCCTCCTGCGTCCCTGGTAGTTGTGTTGATGCATTGAAGAAGTGATGCCAAACTGACCTAATACCCAGACCCAACCCTATATCACACATTATGGACAGTCAAGAAGTAACTATATTTCCTTTTCCATCAAGTTCTTGTTAGATGAAAGTAGTATCCAACAGGGGCAAACTATTGTATTAAAAATTAAGAGTTTTCATACCAAGTTCTCCCACCTCTGACATTTTCATTCTAGTCCTATTTCATATAATTTTGTAAATACCAAGAAGAAATTATGGCACTCATCACAGTAAAACATGTTCATTTTTAATAAAAATCCTCTTAATTGCCTATAGTTATGCTCCCAGGGCCTCATAAAAGGACAAAGTAGTAAAAAAAGCAAATAACATTGAACAAAGGCACTTTTTTATACCAATTACATTGTTTCTAAGATTTAGTATGCAGAATGGCCACTAAGTGGCCTAGGATGACATCTTGAATGCTAGAGATAGGTAGTGCATGACAGATAACCTTAGCTAGTTAGTTCAACACTAAAGCTGGCCATATACAAGACAAAGCTGTCAACAGACATTTCTCTTGCCTCCCTCATATACAAGAGCACTCAACTCAGCCAAACATTCAGATGTTTCACTTCAGTAGGAAAAAGATAGCTACTTCAAAACTCATATGGCAGCAGTTTATCTTCTCAGAAACTATAAGGATTAGTTGTTTACATTGCAATAGTCTGGAAGCCCAGTATGTATTTGATTGGTATTTGGCAGGGTTCTACCAACTTATAAGGGCCTTAAAGAATGACCATCATTTGAATTTGAATTTCATACATCAATATTACACATTAATATAAGAACTTTAAATATATTTATCAGGGACATCTGCTCCTTTCTCTGCTAGGACCGATCATTCGTTTTCAAAATTCTCAATTCATGGCTAAAATCTGTATTCAGTGAAGACAGATTGGTACATTATTGAGATAAGAGATGGCAGTTACTACTAGTGTGATTCTATGTAGACCTGATGTCAGAGGTCAGTGAGGAGGCCGCCCTCCACTGCTTACAAGGGCAAAGGATGGTACACAGAAGGGTACAAAAACTGAGTGAGAAAACTAAAAATGTTCATGTAAGGAGAAAGGAATAGGTGTTGGGAATGGAAACAAACAAATTCACAGTAGGCAATCAAGTGGTGAGCTGAAGGGCTGCAATGCCTTAAAACAAGTCCAGCTAGAGATATAGCCAGCAAGGAAGTGCAGTGAATGGTGGACATAAATAACCCAGCCCAAAAGCAATTATTGTTTTCAACAACGACAGCTACAGTGAATGAATGCTTTAAAGACTAGGAATGGATCACATAATTACATAGAAATACACAGGGATGGAAACTAATGATGGTTACTAATACTATGCTACCAAAACTAATGCGATCATCTCATATTTTCTAATTTCCTAGTGACATATCACATTTGTAAGAATTTCTCTTTTTCAACTTGTTTCTTTATAATACTTGAAAACCACTGGAGTCTTTTCCTTAAATATTACAGTCCACAGTATATTCATGGTCTATTTGCATTTGGCCTTTACAACTGTGTTTGGTGTGAATTATTATTGTCCTTTTTTAGACTTCTGTTCATATATTGTTCATAAAATCCTCACCTGCCTCAAGGCTCCATCTGAGCATTTCTAATGAGTTTGGCAAAGGGTAGAGTGGATATATGTGTTCTCTACATCCTACATTTTCCTTAGGACCATTGAGACATTACCTTTAACCTTAAAGCTATTACTGAACTATTGTTGAGTTACCGTTTTTAACACTTTCTAGTATGCCACAGCAATAAGACTCAAACATTTTCATTGCAGGAGTTTTAATACTACTGTTTGCAATGGTTCAGTAGTCAAAAGCATGGTGTTTTAGCAGGCAGATGACAATACCAATCAAAAATTATATACAAAAAAGATAAAGAATATGTATGTAGAATTCAGATGTGCATATATGAAACAAACAGGATGTTTTCTGCTGCAAGAAAAGAGTTTGCTTGTGAAGGACAATTAGAACTGTAATGGAGGGTATAGTTTTCAGATTGGAGAGAGGCAATAAGCATAAAGGGGGTTATTCACCTTAGAAGGCAGTTGACTGACTACTATGTCTCTTGTTTTCCCTATAAATATGTATGCTGGATAGAGCACGCATGTATTTTAAAAAGCATGATTTAACCAAGCTATGGCCAAACATTTTAGGCGATACCCTATCTCCTGTGCAAACATTAGGGTTTTTTTTATTAATTCAACACGTCTGATTATTTCCAAGAGGTATGCAGATTGTCAACTTAATTTTGGGACCCCAAAGATTTCAGAATAGCAAAGCTATAAAAACTTGAGTTGTTCTTGGAAAATAGGGATAAAGATCTATTATAGTAAAGGCAGACATAAAACCTCAGACATTTTTAAAGGGAACTTGTTAGGTACTTTGGACCTTCCAACCTATCACCATCTGCCCCTGCAGCGTCCTACTACACCCATAAGCATCCCTTTCTGAGCTAAATCTGTAGTATAAATGTGGAAAAAATGCTGTTTATAACTTACATTTTCCACCATTCTGAGGGGGTTCCTAGACAGGAGGGCATTTCGCTCTGCGTCTATGTTTCTCCTCGCCCCATGGTATTATGCCCCAATGGGCATGATTATGTCATTCAGAAGCGCAGTCCAGGCATTTGACATTTGTGGGAGGTTCCTTCCTGGTATGACGCACCACTGTATTGGTTATACTGGGCGGCTCTGGAGCATGATTAGTGTGCATTCCGAAGCAGCCAGTACACCAGATAATCCCCCACAATGCACTGGACCAGAAATGATGCACAGTGGCACATCATACCAAGAAGGAAATGCCCACAGATATGAAGCGATGGTACCGCGCTTCTGAATTACACTTCCATGGAGTAAGGAGAAACATAGACCCAGAGAAAATCGCCCACACATCTAGGATTCCCTCAGAAAGGGGGAAAATGTAATTTATGAATAGCATTTTTTCAACATATACTTTAGGTCAGACAGGGATGCCTAGGGATGTAGTAGGAAGCTGCAGGGACAGGTAGTGATCTGTTAGAAGGTCCAAAGTACCTGAAAGGTTCCTTTTTAAATGTTATCAGTAGTATTCGCCACTTTACCACACTTATATTTCTGCAGTTGACAACTGATTGAAACCAATTTCTGATCTTGTGATATCAAATGACAGAAGCACAGTTGTGATGTCACATGAGCTCACCTAACAGGAGCAAGGTTGTGATGTCATACCAATTACATGACTGAAACCTACTTGGGATGTAATTAAATGTGTGTTGGCCAGGGAGACACCCTAACAGAATAGCAGTTTCATCCCACTATGGACTCCCCTTACGTCTTTGTATACATTGTGCACTGCTCTATATTCATTGCATGTAGACATTCACATGCTGTATATATTTGTCTGCTTGGTGAAGATACTACTTAAAAGGCAATGGAGCAAAAATATAGCTACACCTTCTTATCTATAATTCCAAATACAGGGAAGAAAATTACTTGCAGGAATTACATAATGCTGGCAGGTTGTTCTATTATTCTGTTTTAGTGCTTTCTAAATTCTGATATTAAATCATTTCAGCCAGAGGGAGAGGTTAGTAGGCTATATAAATATTCCATGCTGGCAAGCCATACAGATCTCTAAACACGACAGCTTTTGCTATTAAACCTTACACCAGGGAAGAGTGGAAATATTTTGGTAATTGACAGCGTGGATAGTCTTTTGGGTTCAGCCATAATTTATTTAATACTGCATAAATCAAATGGATATTACTGCCTGCATAAATATACTTATAATATTCTAATAATGACTGTAGAAAAACAGAAGTGCACCTGTCTTAGAAAATCACAGTACAATCTTCATATATTCATATCTCGAGGGACTCACGGGTGCTCTGGGTTGCATCTGTGGAATAGCTGCTGACAACAGAGATGCTGAGTTAAGAGAGATCAAACAAAGCAGGATTCCTGCAGAACATGGGTTGGTATGTCGTCCAGACTCAATGATTTGTTTTTTAAGTATATCTACAATTGAGCCCCATGTCTTGCTGGGTTACACAAATGACTTTTAATACAGAATTTGCACTATTGATATGCATGTAATCTGTCATAAAATTTTCTGTGTAAATACTGTATAGAAAAGGAAGTTTAATACAGGGTGGGTCATTTACAGGGCTGGCGGAGCCTCTATACCGGGTGGCAGATTTCCATTGCCGCCCCGACTTGAGACGGTGGGGGTGCTGTCAGCCTGACGTCAGCCTGACTTGAGACGGGGGGTTTGGGGGGGTGCTATCAGCCAGCCACAGCCCTTACCCATCCCGACTCCAGCGTCATGTGCTATCGCGCGCGCGACTCCGACTGCCGCGGCCGTTTCTGTAGGGGCGGCCCGAAATGTGACTATACCACACCCAGGGCACTGCCCCCCTGCCACCTGGGCCACCCCCCCTGTCATTTATATGGATGCCTAATCAATTAGAAAAGCAGGCGCACTCACAGTTGCAAGATCCTTATTTGTCCTGAGATCATAATATTCTGGGGAGCAAAGACGACGGCAGCTGTATGGCAGGGCTGTGCCTGCTTCCACGGAAGCAGGCACAGCCCTGCAAAATGGCTGCCGTCTTTGCTCCCCACTCCCTCTCCCGCAGAATATGTTATGATCCTCAAGTGACAAATAAAGGATCCTTGCAACCTGGTGAGTGCCGCCCTGCTTTTTCTATTTGAATAGACTGTGGTTACTGCTTATTTGAGGGCGTGCAAACACAGTGCACTGAGGAATTTTCCTGATGGTACTGTAGTCACTGAAAACTCTAGCCTCTCCGGTAGGTGCCCGGTAGCCTCTTTTGATTGGATGCACCTAAATAAAATGGGAATGGATGGTGATATCAACTTCCTGTTTGTGGTACATTTGTAGATGGAAGGGGGAAAACTTTTCCACATGGGTGGTGACCATGGTGGCCATTTTGAAGTTGGCCATTTTGGATCCAACTTTATTTTTCATTATCTGTTGCTTCAGTACTGCACATCTCGTATCTTCACAGCACAGACTATTGCCTTCAGATGAGTGATGAGGCAAACTTTTTGTGAATGGTGAAGTTAACAAACAAAACCACCGCTAATGGTCTGACATTAACTCTCAGTGTATAGATCCTCCAAGACTGTTTGAACACAAAAATTGATGGTATGGTGTGATATATGGGGTACAAAGATAGTGGGGCCATTCTTCATCAATGGAAACTTAAATGCCACTGGATATCTGAAATTGCTACATTATTTAGATATCCAGTGGCATTGAGGTTTCCATTGATGAAGAATGGCCCCACTATCTTTGTACCCCATATACCACACCATACCATCAATTTTTGTGTTCCAACATTCTTGGAGAGATCTATCCACTGTGGGTTAGTGTCAGACCAATAACAGTGGTTTTGTATTAACTTCACCATTCACAAAAAAGTTTGTCTCATCACTTATCTGAAGGCAATTGTTTATTCTGTGAAGACACGAGAATGTGCAGCATCTGAAACAAGGATACTGGAAGCCTGTGCTAGCATTTCTTCTGCGGTGTTGCTATCAGTGTGTCAAGAGTGGGAAAGAGGGTTACATTCACAATCCAACACAATGGGCAGCACTTTGAACATATTTTATAAGTGGTCATAAACTTGTAAATAACTCATGAAAGAATAAAGTTACGTTAAATCCAAGCACACCATTGTTTTTCTAATAAATTCTTTGTGTCACATGACCCTCATCCCGTTGTAAAAAATAAAGTTGGATCCAAAATGGCCGACTTCAAAATGGCCACCATGGTCACCACCCATCTGGAAAAGTTTTCCCCCTCCCATATACTAATGTGCCACAAACAGGAAGTTGATATCACCAACCATTCCCATTTTATTTAGGTGCATATATATAAATGGCCCACCCTGTATATTGACCTTTAATTCATCCTCATCCTGTAATTCCCCTGTAATATAAAGGTGACAACACTATCATTATGTAGTCAACCTCTTCATTTAGTTGAAAATATTTTTGGATTACTTCTACATTCCTTTGCAGTGGCAATTTTTCTCCCTATAATTTGGAATGCCTAATCACTACTCTTTACTTCTCTATTGTTTTTTGTATTTATTATGCCCCTTTTAGTTCTATTTACTGATGTGGTTTACTCCTATTTCTAGCTAGTTTATTCCCATAGGGTATGTATTGTGAACAAGTCCTATTCAGAATGCCTATAAAAGTTTTCCATTTGCTTTGCAAACTTTTATTTTTTTATTTTGAATGTTTATTGTTTGTATTCCCTCTAAACATATGGTTAAAGAGAAAATGAAAAGTGAAATATTTTGTGATCAATATTATCTATCTGGACCCCAAACCAAACAGTGGTGTATTGGTAAACATTAGGTCTAGAAGTCACCCTTTGCATCTTCCTTCCTTTTATTGGATCTTGAACCAGTTGTGAGCATGTCAAAACCCTCTTTTCTTTACTGGACCTGCAAATTTCTGATCTCCAATTTATGTTGGAGTTGTAAAGGTCCCCAATAATAATTACTTCTCCCTGATTCTCGGGCTTATGTATTTGCTCTGTGCAATATTTTCTGATTCTTCACTTATATTTGGAGACATGATATGCCCTATCAATATTTTAGTATTCTTTCTTCCTCACCTTAATTCCCCCCTAAAGATTGTACATTACCATTTGCCTCATATACTGTATTAATATGCAGGAAGGGATATTAAGAAAGGTTTCACAAACAAAAGAAAGTCCCACTTGCTTTTTTGTGATCAAAATTCCCTTCCTGCATTGTCAAATTTAATTCCAACAATTTGTTGGTGAAGTTTCTGGCGCTAGTATACATGCACTTTATCAGTTTTCTAAACTGAAAAATTGGCAAAATGGAATTCATCCTCATTCCTCCATTTCAACCCGCAATAAATGACATCAGTTTGTCTCATAGGGCATCCACTGCCCTGATGTAACTCTTGATTCTCCACTGTCACTCAAACTATACATCCAAGTCCTACTCCAACGTAAAAATATTTCCAGAAACTGTTCTTTCCTTAAAGGGAACCTGACCCTGAAAATCAGCCCCCAGACCATTTATACCTGTAACTGCACCTTCAGGTATGCATTGTAGGCATCCCTTTGTGTAAAAAAATGGTATTTGTAAAGTATCTAAAAGTGCTTTTATTACCTGGCTTTCTGCAGCTTCTCAGTGCTTGAGACGTCACACAGGGCGTTCCCTGTGGCTTCTCAGCACCGCATGCAGATCAATTATTCATGCCCAGATGGGCGTGCTAAAGCAGTGTGAGATCCCTCATGATCCTCCATGGGCAGTATAGGCTGTATGACGCTATTCGCGTCATATCCATATCATAGGACTTCGCGCTGCGCATTGCGCATGTGCGAGTTGGCTCTGCGGCAGCTAATCCCAGACTAGCTGTCGTAGAGTGAAGTCCTATGGTATAAATATGACGCGAAATAGCGTCATACAGCCTATACCGCACATGGAGGGGGCGAGGGAGCTCACACTGCTTTAGCACGCCCATCTGGGTATGCATAATTGATCTGCAGGCGGTGCCGAGAAGCCACAGGGAACGCCCTGTGTGACTTCTCAAGCACTGAGAAGCCGCAGAAAGCCAGGTAATAAAAGCACTTTTAGATACTTTACAAATACCTTTTTTTACACAAAGGGATGCCTACAATGCATTCCTGGAGGTGCAGGGACAGGTAAAAATGGTCTGGGGGGCTGATTTTTAGGTGTCAGGTTCCCTTTAACCTCGAATCAAACAAAATATTATTACGTGCCCCCTTCATTACTTACCTGGAATAAGTGAAAGGAGTTCAGTAGCAATTACCTCAAAGAAGATGAAAAAAAACTTTTTATTCCATGATTTTTAAAAAATCCTGCTCCCCCAAATATCCTCAAATTAATTTCTTGATACCTCCCCACACATAAAAGATATTCGAAGCAAGATAGTGAGCAGATTTCACTTTTTTCAGATGTCACTTTCATCCCAAAGAAACACGAATGAAGTGGTCCATTATTGACCACTGATTAGGTGGAGGCCTCATGTCACATCCTAATGCAATCTCTGGGGGACCCAGAATTGAGTTAGCTGGAATCAGGAAATTTGAGTATAAGATGTTTATCCCTACTTTCTGCTCGGATTTTGCAGACACTTTTAAGGTTGCCTTCTTGTCCATAGCTGTAAGGCTAGGTTCACATTTGAGAGCTTGCATCCATTGGAAGGATGCATTAAAGCACGGGTGGGGAACTCAGTCCTCGAGGCCGCACACAGTGCAGGTTTTCAGGATTTCCTTAGTTTTGCACAGGTGATAACATAATCACTTGCACTGGTGATGATTCCAATCACTGTGCAATACTAAGGAAATCATGAAAACCTGAACTTTTGCGGCCTCGAGGACTGGAGTTCCCACCCTGCATTAAAGGATCCTATTTTTCCCTTGCCATTTTCATGGCATGTATGTTCATTTTTAGCGCATGCGTTAACGCATGGTACATATATGTACCATGTGTTAACGCATGCGTTTCCCATAGAATCCCATGTTAAAAAAAGCATGCATTTTGCAAAAGCACGAAAAATGCTGTATACCACGTTTTTTGGTGCAGTTGCAAAAACACATAGCGTCAGACGTATTGCACTTTTGCAATGGGTTTTTTGCATTGGAGTCTATGGGTGGGTTAAAGCATGTGCTTTTCAACATTTGCACATGATAATAGTGCATGCATTTAGCAAATGCATGACCCAAGTCTGAACCTAGTCTAATTTAGCTTCAAACGCATTGCTTTATTTGCCAATTGTGGGGTGCTGTCATGGATGGTCACTATAAAAATTGTAACTTAAGAAGATGCTGAGAAATCTCCTTTTTCTGTCTGTTTTCTTTACACTATTTTGCTGTACAAGGTGATTTATTATTGTAAACTCAAAGACATATTCCAGATATAAGAAGATTTTATTTTATTAATGTGCAAAAATTATAAAAGTTTTCCATGGCAGGGCTCGGGAGGGAGCGACATTTAATACATTTTGTACACTGATGCCTCATACTTGGTCATGAGCACTGTGTGGGCGCACGGCAGGGCTCAAGAGGGAGCGCCATTTGATACATTGTGTACACTGATGCCTCATACGTGGTCATGAGCACTGTGTGGGCGCACGGCAGGGCTCAAGAGGGAGCGCCATTTGATACATTGTGTACACTGATGCCTCATACGTGGTCATGAGCACTGTGTGGGCGCACGGCGGGGCTCAAGAGGGAGCGCCATTTGATACACAGGGTACACTGATGCCTCATACGTGGTCATGAGCACTGTGTGGGTGCACGGCAGGGCTCGGGAGGGAAGGAGCCATTTGATACACTTGGTACCTTCAGCACTGTGGTTTCTCAGATTTTGAGAAGTCACAAAAGACGTTGCCTGGTGCTTCTCCCCGCTGCCTGCAGCCTAATTATACACGCCCCGATGGGCATGCTAATCAGCAGAGAGCCCCCGTGTCACATTACATGGGTGGTATAGCCACTATGATGTTAAACGCGTCATATCTGGCTATACTGACCTCAGTACACCCATTTGGGTGTACTGTGGACCTCGCGACGAGCATTGCGCATGCGCGAGATGTGTTCACGGCAGCTCATTACAGATAAGCTGCCATGAACACACCTGACGCATGCACAATGCGTGTCATACTTGTGAAAAACATTAGCTTTTAGTGCTAATGTGGCCCTAGCCTAAAGTGGGCTTCCAGATTGAGTATTCTATATTTAAACATGCAGACAAGTTGAACCCTTCTAAGTTCTGCCATCGCCTCTATTTTACTTCATCGAATAAAGAGTTCAGGAGCTGGATCCAGTGGTAAAATTATATAACTTGTGATTAAAGATAATGTATGTGAGGTAATGGCATCCTTTAGATTGTACACCTAAGTGATTGTTACACCTGCACAGTGTATTGATATTGAACAAGACATATTCAATATTAATGCACACTGTATGTTCAAATCTTTGCTCCATTATTTCAGAAATGTTTTTTTTTTTTTTAACTGCAAGAGGCACTCGGAGGTACCTGACAGACGGTTAGTTCATACATTTTTACACTGCAAAGACCCATTAATGCGCAGCTATTTCCAGCAGGTCCTATAGAGAAATGTAGTGACAGTGTGCATAGCCATGTGTTGGGATTGTTGATGTTTCATAATAAGACTCTGAGCAATCTGAGTTTTTCAAGTGCGCAAGCGGCTGAGGGACCCAGGGGAGGGCCAGGTACGCCACTCTACTGCTCCCAGGAGTGGTCACTCAGACATGTCACCAGTGATGTAAGAAGTGCAAGATACGCTTGGAGTGGAGGACATGGCTGGGGGTAACAGAATTATCCTGCTCTGGTTAGGCCTCACACTTATGGGTTTTTTTTGTAGTCACAATTCTTCAGCAGTTGCCTGGTCGGTGACGCTCAGCTACATGTTTCCAGTGTATGCCAACAAGAGAGTCCCCAAGTGTAACACCATTAACTTTATTAAGAACTGATTTTGAGAATAAAGTCCATAAATTGTAACATGACCAGTACATGTGTGGCAATGTATAGTTTTTCTGGTCCTTCCTGTTTCCCTTCGTACAATGACGCGAGTCTGCATTACACGTGAGTCCTCCAAGATACCTGCAGTAAGAAGCACACCTCACCCAACAGTCCACGCAATGTGTCAAATGTTTAATACAGTAGTTTTACTTGAATGACCAGGCAAGTTAAATGATGTAATGGTTACAACCTATGAGTGTTTCTAGCTATGTTCTTCCGAGGTAACCTCATTAACCTCTAACATTTTGCCAGTAATTCCTCATGTCCCTTTTTATCTTACACCTGAGACGGTCCCCTCAGCTTTACAGTCTGGTAATTCTGAGAATGATACAAATATTAATTTAACAAGTCTACTGCTTCAGTTTTTATGGCATTGCATATATCGAATGTCAAAAGAGTGATCAGCTTAACAGCATTACTTGTAATAATATTTGCAGTATAAATGAACTTTAACCCAAACACATTTCACATAATTGCAGTCGCCTTAAAGGAGCAGCTAACATCGTTTTAGTGATTTCCATTAACACAGTGTGGTTGATGAGTACGGCGGACATCAGTATGATTAGTAGAATGACAACACTACCACATTTTAAAAGGAGTGTGCTTGGTATCATTGTTTTTTAGTTAACCATGGTTATCTCTAAAGAACACTGCAGCCATCATTGCACTGCACAAAAATGGCTTACAAGTATCCCAGCTGAAAGATTGCACCTCAGTGCACAATCTTCCATCATCAATAACTTAAGGAGAGAGTCTTTGTTGTCAAAAGCTCAGTGGCCCAAGAAGACCAGCAAGCGCTAGGACCGTTCTTAAACTGTTTCAGCTGCGGGATCGGACTACCACAGTGCCGAGCTTGCTCAGGAATGGAGCAGGCTGGTGAGTGCTTCTGCGCACTGTGAGGCGGAGACTCTTTGAGCAGGCCGGTTTCAGGGCGAGTAGCGGAAACCAACTTCCCTCCTGAAAACATCAGGACGTGATATTCGCAAAAGTACATGGGAGTGGATGCTGAGGATGGGGTAAGTCAGTTGTTGCTGATGAATCCCCTTTTGATGTTGGGACTCTGGAAAACGCTTATTCGGAAAGAGGTGACGTTTACACAGTCTTGTTCTGCAATGTAAAGCATCCATGAAACATTCATGTGGGGTACTTCTCAGCCAGGGATCGCTCACTCACAGTCTGCCTAAAACACAGCCGATAAAGATGGTACCAACTGTCCCCAAGAGCAATTTTCTCCAACGTCCAGAGCAGTTTTGGCGCCACATGCCTTTTCCCAGCATGATGGAGACTCTGCCATTAAGCAAAGTTGATTCTAAATGCCAGGGAACAAACATGAGATTTGGGTCCATGGCCTGGAAACTCCCCAGATCTTAATCCCATTGAGAACTTGTGGTCAATCATCAAGAGACAGGTGGACACACAAAACAACAAATTCTGCCAAAATGCAAGACATTGATTATGCAAGAATGGACTTCTATCAGTCAGGATTTGGAAGTTGATTGAGAGCATGCCAGGGAGAATTGCAGAGGTCCTGAAGAAGAAGGGTCAACACTGCAAATATTGACTTGCTGCATTAACTCATTCTAACTGTCAATATAACCTTTTGGTACTCATAATATGATTGCAATTATATTTCTGTATGTGATTAAACATCAGACAAACACAAATAAAAACCGAGGGAACAGATGAAGTGAAAATATAATTTTGCTGTCATTCTCAAAACTTTTGGCCATGACTGTACATGTTGTCTTCTTGTCTTTCTGCTGCCACTTTAAACTTTCATTTATCTCTGTGTATGCCTTACATCAACCGTAAGTCCAAGATAGGAGCTGGACCTGACCCTTAACTAGGAAAACCCCACCATTATGGACTCCCCTCTAGTGGGCAGGTGAACCCTGAACTCTTCTTGCTCCACTTTCTAAACCCTAAGCTCCCCTACACTGTAGTGACCCATAGAAACATCAACACTAAAACAACCATTTTACATAAAATACAAAGTATGACTTAAAGTTACATATAAATCACATAAATACTGTGGAGATCTTCAGGGGAGAAGCAGTCATCTCTTCCTGTCATCAGCCACTCATTAAACTATTCTATGGACAGGACTTTCAAACTTGAGAATACCCCTTTAAAGAGGAGGGCGGCATAATATTTTCAATGTTTTGCTGCTGTTACACAGTAAACACTCTTTAGATTAAATTGTTTTTTTTCTCGTCATGTTTGGAGAGCTGCTCCTTTTTTATTTTTGGTGAACAGAGCTGTGTGAGGGCTTATTTTCTGTGCGACGAGTTGGAATTTTGAAATTGTGTGTTGTAAACAATTTTTGGTTACTTTTTATTCATATGTTTTTTTATTATTTATTATTTACATTGTTCTGGATGCATCAATACCAATTACTGTACTTCTTTGTTTATTTTATTTTAACACAAACATTGCATTTTTATTGCCAACATAAAAATCATGATTTTGTGCCTGAGTTTTTTTTTTTTTATCTTTTACAGCAGCTAAATTAACAGTTCCCCTAATGACCTGAAAAACTTGATCTTTTCAAGCTGTTGAGCGTAAATACAACATTAGTAATATCAAAGTGACTTCAACATCTCTTACTGTGGGTAAATGAATGGTAACTGTTCTTCACTGCTGTGCTGTCAAGTACTTTCAATAGTGTTTAATCACTGTTTTATGGCTTCTCTCCTATTCTGTTACTAACTGTGACATTCATACCAAAATGGCTGCTGAACTCCCTGCCTCTGCTTGTACACAGGCTATGATAGCCTTTCTTGATTGCTTGCTCTATACCATGTGATACCTGAAAGATTTGTGTAGAAGCATGCCCTGCCAGACCCAAGGTCAGGTGAACCTTCTCTGGCTGATTAAACCTTGTACAAATTGTAAAGTATTTTTCCTCAGTCATATGAGTTGTATTGTAAGTTGTTCAAATTTGCTGGGTTCAGCAATTCCTGAATATTGAACACTAATTTCATTCACTCGATGGATAGCATTATTGCTTTGCACTGCTGGAGTCCTTGGTTCAAATCTCACCAAGAACAACAACTGCAAGGAGTTTGCATATTTTCCCTGTGTTTGTTTAGGTTTCCTCCTGCACTCCAAAGGCATACTTATAGGAAATTTAGATTGTGAGCTGCAGTACGGATAATGATGATAATCTCAATAAAGCAATGCAGAAATATAATGGTGCTGTGAAGAATATGGAATATAACCAGACATACCAATTAATCATAAGTTTCCAAGGTATTTCTACAGATGTAAGTTATACATATTTTTACATCTGCTATCTGCACACATCAGCCACTCGACTTTGACCCCCTCCTGAGGAACTGACACCTCTACTGCCAATTGTTCAGCATAGACTTGTAAACAAGGATGTTACATCCACTGGCAGATGGCTAGGTGAGAAAAGTAATTAAGAATCCAGGGGAATTGGCCTCTGACAGGAAAGAAGTCATGCAGTGTCCAGAGCCTTGAACCTATTTAATTTAGCTGAGAGGGCTGCACACTGAATGGTAGATTTGTTGGCCCCTTCATATCAATACGAATTAGGAAATTACCATATTTCCTAGGCCAACATTGATTAGATTTCTGAACTTGTGAGAGCACACACACCTAGGTTACGATTTCTCCTAGCTCCACAGGGCGAAGAGATATGTAGAATGGCTAGCAGAAGCCAAGTAGAGAAACCATGTTTGGTCTCCAAGAGTAGGGGATATATAGCTGGATCCAATGGCACCAGAACCGCTCCCCTAGGACCTTTCAATGGAAAGTTATGCCCAATAGTAGCTATTGGGATATTTCTGCCCAAAGCCTAAGGTGAGGGAAGTCAAAGACAGCCCAGGGATGGAGAGGAAGTGAACAACCTAAGGGTTAAAAACGACCAGCAATGTTCCTCCAGAGGTTCAATTTCAAGGACACGTCATGTTACTTGTTGGGAGTAACTAACGAAATCCCAGTGGCTCTATACTGCCTCCATGTGGTCACCAGTAACAAGAAATCCGCAACTTACTTACATTTGACTGCATATACATTTTATATCCTACTACCTTTATTCACATATCTGACTGTAATATTTGTAAAAGAAAATAAAGTTTTTTAGAGTTTACCACAAATATCCAGAGCCAAAGCGCGTATGGAGATTGAAACCGGAGTGTGGCAATTACCAGCTGCTGTGCTTGCAGCACTAAGTAGAATTAAAGTGAGGTAACTCAGGGGCACGAACTATCCGGTTTAAAGTTTTTTAATCTTTAATTTAGAAAAGATAAAAAGTGCAAAAGATCTTTAAAAGAGTTTGCATTTTGGACACCAAAATGCCCTTTATCAAGCATTTCGGTGTCTGAAACGCGTCTTCTTTTTAAAATGTTTTGCGCTTTTTATCTTTGCTAAAATAAAGATGAAGAAATTTTAAACGTGATGGTTCATGCCTCCTGAGTTACCTCACTTGAATTCTACTTAGTAATATCTATATAGTCCATCATGTATATATTTTTGTAATAAAGTAATATACTGGAGCTAGGATCTGAGGGTACTAATATAGAGTATTGCTGCAAAATGGCTACGAGGGGATTACCGTCTTATATCCCCCCATAAAGTTGAATATATGATTGATTATTGGAGCCAAGTGTAAACTATGACTCTCTGACAATGGCCTATATTTCTCAATAAAATTAATTAGACCACTATTCTTGATTAATCGTCAACCGGATGTTTACCGTATATACTCGCGTATAAGCCGAGTTTTTCAGCCCAAAAATTGGGCTGAAAAGTACCCCCCTCGGCTTATACACGAGTCAGTGCGGGGGCTGCTGTATACAGCGGTATAAAGCAGCCCCCGCATCCCCAGTAATGCAGGGCTTCCCCCCTCATGCTCCGGTCACCTGTAAAGCAAATTATACTTATCATTGTCCCGCTGCCGTCCGCGCCCGCATCTGCCAACATCGCGATCCTCCATCTTCATGCGTCTTCTTCCTGTTTCTGTGCGCGTCGCAGGCAATGACGTCATTACCGGCGACGAGCACAGGAAACAGAAAGAAGAAGACGCATGAAGATGGAGGATCGCGATGTCGGCAGATGCGGGCGCGGACGGCAGCGGGACAATGATAAGTATAATTTGCTTTACAGGTGACCGGAGCATGAGGGGGGGCCCTGCATTACTGGGGCTGCCTGTATACTACCACTGGGGCTGCTGTATATAGGGGCTGCTGTATACACCACTGGGGCTGCAATACCACTGGGGCTGCAATACCACTGGGGCTGCTGTATATAGGGGCTGCAATACCACTGGGGCTGCAATACCACTGGGGCTGCTGTATATAGGGGCTGCTGTATACACCACTGGGGCTGCAATACCACTGGGGCTGCTGTATATAGGGGCTGCTGTATACACCACTGGGGCTGCAATACCACTGGGGCTGCTGTATATAGGGGCTGCAATACCACTGGGGCTGCAATACCACTGGGGCTGCTGTATATAGGGGCTGCTGTATACACCACTGGGGCTGCAATACCACTGGGGCTGCTGTATATAGGGGCTGCTGTATACACCACTGGGGCTGCAATACCACTGGGGCTGCTGTATATAGGGGCTGCAATACCACTGGGGCTGCAATACCACTGGGGCTGCTGTATATAGGGGCTGCAATACCACTGGGGCTGCTGTATATACCACTGGGGCCTGCTGTATATCATACTGCTGGGGCCTGTATACCACTGCTGGGGGCTGTATACCTGTGCTGGGGTCCACCCTCGGCTTATACGCGAGTCAATAGATTTTCCCAGGTTTTGGGGGCAAAAGTAGGGGGGTCGGCTTATACACGGGTCGGCTTATACACGAGTATATACGGTATTTAATATGAAAAGTTGTTTTCTATACTGATATATTAAAAGGTAATCTTGTATACTAAAATATAAACTCTTAAAAATGTATGATATACATAAAGTTATAAAATCAATGTATATTAAAATAAATGTCCTTTTTCTATACAGGACAATTTTCTCCTTTGTATAGACTTCTACGGTATCTTTGGGTTCTACAACTATATCAATTGATTTAATCGTCTGTCAAGAAAACCCAAGACAGATGAATAAACCGATTGATATACTTGCAGAACCCAAAGATACCGTAGAAGTCTATACAAAGGAGGAGATTGTACTGTATAGAAGAAGGACATTTATTTTAATATACATTTATTTTATAACTTTATGTATATCATAAATTTTTAAGAGTGTATATATTGTTATTCTAGTCTGCCTATATGGTGATTAAATATAAAATGTAGTCATGAATTGCTCTTTTATCTCAATTCATGAACCCACATGCCTGGATCCTTTGTTTAATATTGTATGCATCTGTGCGCTGGTTTCTGGCCCATTATAAGCCTGTTAACGGACTGGGCTTATGTCTAACAAGGAACTGGTAGCAGCATTTTTGTTCTTGTGTTATTGTGGAATTCTGGCAGTGATGGTCCAGAGGTATATTCTGTATACCCTGCACTGGGATCAATAACTGGCTAATAGCAGAGCAGCCGCTGCATCATTTACTTATCCCCGGTCAATACCCTGATTGTCATGATGATAAGGGGGCACCAGAGGGCTGCTTTTCATCACAGGGGTTATATAAGCAATGCATAATAAATAAATAATAGTAAGATTTACATCAATTTATATTACCAATAACGTTGATTAAATTGGAAATTATTGGTAAATGAATTGTAATGAAAACTTGCAATGTTTTATTAATATATCCATACCTCCAATCTTATGTCAGTAGCCTCACCAACTTTACTTTTCTGAAGAAATATCTTGCATGACTTCTTCAACATTTAACAGGCTTTGTACTAGCTCAGTCTCTGGTTAATGATTCATAGCATGCCTAGCAGAAAGTGAAATGATCTTGCAAGCTTTAATTTTCTATTTCCCACTTATCCAGTAAATGTGTTCTTTTATTACATAGCTATTTTATATTTTATTTACAACTGGAACCATCAAGCAGTCTTGATGACTATACAACCCATTGAACAAAACATCATCATAAAATATTTCATCATCGTAGTATATATGACATTTCTTCAAAGCTGAGTGCTTTTGATAGCAATATATTATCTACATTTATGTTGTGCAGCAAAATACAGTTATACAATATACAGTACAAGTCATCCAGTATGTCACTGACTGGCAGACTGAGCCTTCTAAGGGTAAGGTTTTCTTTCTCTTCTGTTATCTACAATATTTATGCAATTCATTGAATTATGATATCAATGGTCATGGATATATGTTGTGTTTCTTTAGATACCTAGTTATACCCAGTGGCGTAACTACCGCGGTCGCAGCAGTCACGGCTGAGACCGGGCCCGCCCCTGTAGGGGGGCTCGCGCGCCCCTGGGGGGGCTCATGCTTCCAGACGCCCCCCGCAACTGCGATTACGTGTGCCCGAGGAGAGGAGGGAGGACAGGAAGTGAGTCAAGCCTCACTTCCTGCAGCTGTGCCCGCCCCTCCTCTCTTGTTATCGGCACTGAAGCTGACACTGCGGGAGGCACCATAAGGCAAGTCCCAAACCAATTACTCCCACAAAAACTCTGGCTAGCACCCCCCACCCCCTAACTGTGCACGATGAACGACAGGATTTTAAAATTCCTGCTAGCACCTACAATCCCCCCCCCTCCTCACCTATGGGGCCCCGGAGTAAATCCTGCACCTGGGCCCGTGGCGGTGATGTTACGCCACTGGTTATACCGTTCCTGATTGAGACAGTCTTGAAAGCTTGCTTTATAAAATAATTATTATTTTTTTCTTAGGCATAAAAAGGTATCACAACTACAAGATATTATTTTGCTTCTCACACTAAGATCAATCAATCATTTTTCAACTGGCTAACAAGTTATCAAACCTTTTTTTTTCTTTTACCAAAATTATGGCTTTAAAGGGAACCTGTCAGGTGGTTTAAGCCCCCTCCAGTTATCACTGTCTGTACCAGCAGCTTCATAGTACTATTCTCATCATCCCTGTCTTTGCTCATAGTGTAATGTTAAACATGAAAAAAAAGCATTTATACACTTGCATTTTCTTATTTAAATGAGGCAGTGTGTAGACACCTTGGAGGATGTAGTCCCTCTGGCAGATTACTGTATATACTCGTGTATAAGCCGACCCGTGTATAAGCCGACCCCCCTACTTTTGCCCCAAAAATCTGGAAAAACCTATTGACTCGTGTATAAGCCGAGGGTGGACCCCAGCACAGGTATACAGCCCCCAGCAGTGTGGTATACAGGCCTCCCCAGTGGTAGTATACAGCAGCCCCAGTGGTAGTATACAGATTCCCCAGCAGCCCCAGTGGTAGTATACAGATTCCCCAGCAGCCCCAGTGGTAGTATACAGATTCCCCAGCAGCCCCAGTGGTAGTATACAGATTCCCCAGCAGCCCCAGTGGTAGTATACAGATTCCCCAGCAGCCCCAGTGGTAGTATACAGGAGCCCCAGCAGCCCCAGTGGTAGTATACAGGAGTCCCAGCAGCCCCAGTGGTAGTATACAGGAGCCCCAGCAGCCCCAGTGGTAGTATACAGGAGCCCCAGCAGCCCCAGTGGTAGTATACAGGAGCCCCAGCAGCCCCAGTGGTAGTATACAGCAGCCCCAGTGGTATACAGCAGGCCCCCAGGGGTACATATAGCAGCCCCCAGGGGGTACCAGCAGCCCCCTGGGGGTACCAACAGCCCTCAGGGGTACCAACAGCCCCCTGGGGGTACCAGCAGCCCCCTGGGGGTACCAACAGCCCCCAGGGGGTACCAACAGCCCCCTGGGGGTACCCAACAGCCCCCTGGGGGTACCCAGCAGCCCCCAGGGGGTACCCAGCAGCCCCCTGGGGGTACCAACAGCCCCCAAAAGCTGGCACTGTCCCCCCTTATAAGGCCCCCCCCCCACCCGCTGCTTATACATTACTATTCCGGTGTTCTGATCGGCGCCGCTCCTCGGTGCGTCTTCATCCTCCCGTCCGCGCTGGCTGCATCCGGGTTCTCGGCTTCGCAGCGATGAGTCAATCGCATGCGACTGCGGACCATGAGCAGGCGGACGGAGGATGAAGACGCACGAGGAGCGTGCCGATCAGAACACCGGAAGGTATGTATAAGCACGGGGGGGGGGCCGGGGACAGTGCAGCTTTTGGGGGGCTATATGCACTGCTGGGCCTGCGCTGATTGACAGGGGGAGCAGTGCATATTTATGGGGCCCACTGCACTGTGCCCCTCATGACAGGCACCCATGCCCTGCCCCTCCAGCACTCCAACAGCCCCCCACCCACAGCCCCAATTACCGTATAGACCCGTGTATAAGCCGAGGGGGGGACTTTTCAGCCCAAATTTTGGGCTGAAAAACTCGGCTTATACACGAGTATATACGGTAATAGTTAACAGTTTTACCGAATGGTGGAAGATGCTTTGAGACCTGTGTGAAGTCACGATCATGTGACTATAATAGGCAGACCTAAGTCTCCATAGCCCATAATGATTTTGCTTGCTTAGCTCTGTCCACTATGCTCACATGATCGGGACATCACACAGGTCCTTTATACAGAGACGTTTTCAGTTTGTTTAGTATTAACCTGCCAGAGTGACTACATCCTTCAAGGTGTCTATACTCTGCCTTATTTACATAAGATAATGTAAGTGTATAAATGCTTTTTTTCACCTTTAAAATTACACTTTTAGCTCAGACAGGGATGATTAGACTAGTATTATAAAACTGCAGGTACAGACAGTGATAGCTGGGGGGCATGAACGACGTAACAGGTTCCCTTTAACCTTCATAAGGAAGGAAATTAGGAACTTACTGTATGAAAATTAATTAATGCATTCAACCTGGACATCATGAATCTCATACAAAAAACATCAAGCTTGCATAAGACATTTTGCAGATTGTAAGCCATGTTGGGTCCTCTTTGATGCTGAGGGGTCTGTCATTCACGAGTATTGCACTGGTTTATGCGTGTTATCTTATGGCTTATATTATAATTATGTTGTTCATTGTAATCTATTTCCAAATGTAGAACTGCTGCTTATTACATTTGTTGTGTTTTGTTGATTTTTAAAGAGGAAAGCATAGATTTCTATGGCAGAGAGGCACTGCGCTATTATGGCCATTTGTTCTCTTTATGTAATGGTTAGCTGTAGTCCCCAGCATTGCCTGGGATAGTAACTAACTGTTCTTAGCTATAACAAAGTAGAATGGTTTAACAAAAAAATCTTTTTGCACAGTCACAAATTCACAAAGTAAATAGGCCTTCTGCTGTATACTAAAGGTTGTATGCAGCCTACTGCTATATACTGGGAGCTGTGTGCAATCTTTTGCTGTATAAGGGGGTTATGTGCGACCTCCTGCTGTATACTAGGGCTATATGTGACCTTGTTCTTCTTTTGACTCTACGGATCTGTCCCTTTGTGCTACTCATGTGTCCTATCACATGAGCTATCAACAGTTGATCATGTGATATGTCACATAATACTTGGGGTTGGTGGGTACCTGCACCTTCTAGATAGTCCAGGGCCCTGGCTACTCTTCATCCACCCCTGGTCCTCACTGAGAAAAGTTTTGAACTTTGTCCAAATCTCAAGGGCATTTGAAATGTTACAGGTTATTAGAAGAATGGCAGAGGTGTCTTATTCGCTTTAGGCTGTCACAGGGTGGTATAGCAGATAGGAAGTCAGGAGGTAAGATGTGCAAGGCATTTAGGGGAGCTAGTCTGACCATTAGACTGGGGTTCCCTAACTCATTCTGTTCCCAGAGGAACTCCAGCTGGCAGAGAGGTCTGGGTCACCACCATAACCCTTCGCTCCTGATTAGCCCTAGGCTAAGAGTCCCTACCTCCACCCACAGACAAGGAAAAGGACAAACACTCAAATTAAAGGGTACAGCAGCAGAACTCTTCCTGCGACACCCAGTGGAGGGACGTGAAACTACGTCTATGCTGAGGAAGTGGAGATCAGAATACTAAGACACACCTCTTCACTTCACCTCCAACTCAATGCTATAATACACTCCTCTAGAGCTGCAGCACACGGCAAGACTGAAGGAAAAATAACTTAATTTAAACACAGCAGCACTCATGGACCGCAAAACAGTAAACACAAGATATAGGGTTTGTGTGGCTGCTGCTTCACTGGGAGTCATTTCCCAGTGTGTGCCATTTTCCAGAAATCCTTGTCTTTGGCAAGCTTCCTTGTATGTTTCACAGACATGTATAAGCTGTTCTATAGTAAGAATGTGCTTCGTTGCCTATAGCAGTCAATCAGAAGATAGGCTGTGATTGGTTGCTATAGGGCACCTAATAAATATCCATACTGTAAAAACAGCCAAGGCAGTATCTGTTACCTCAAATATACAAACAGTAAATAAGGCTTTTTTTAGGGCAAATGATTATAAAGACGGGGTTAAAATTTCCCCTCAAAACATAGCCTATGATGTTCCCTGAGTCAAATGAGATGTGTGTGCAAGATTTTGTGATTGTAAATGTGATTCCTTTATCGGACATAAGCGGCCGTCACACTCATCCATATCGTGAGCGATATTGTTAGCGATCACGTGCACGCGCGATCGCTAACAATATCGCTCACATCGCTGGTGAGCTGTCACACAGACAGACTCACCAGCGATGTGGAGCCGCGATATCGCTGGTAACTATGGTACACATCGGGTTACTAGGCGCCGCGCGGCGCTTAGTAACCCGACGTGTACCATAGTTACCATCTCCCAGCATAGGCTCTGCCGCTGGGAGATCGTTCATCGTGGTGTCACACACCACGATGAAGCAGATTGAACAAGCAATTATCGCTTGATATGAGCTCCGGCTCTCATATCTGCGATGTCACGATCAAGCGATTTTACATTGTAAAATCGCTTGATTACATGCAACGATGCACAAACGATATCGCTTAAGCGATCAAAAAGGAGATCGCTTAAACGATATCGGGCTTAAAATGGTAGCGTGTGACGGCCGCTATACATACATACATACACCTAACTTTATATAATAAATTATTGGCTGATCGTTTTAAGATGCCTAAAGGGTTATCCTAGTGTCACTGACTTCTGCACCAGGAGGTGACTGAAACCAGCGACATGACGTCCATACAAACCTGCTGAGATGATTGATGAATTAATCTATTGATAATGACAGGTGTATGATATCTGCTGATCATGTATACATCCTGGCGGGTTTTAGTAGACATGATCTCACTAATCCTACTCACTTCCCAAACTGGAATAACCCTTTAAAGCACTACCCAAGCATTTTGCTTTTATTTTCACCTCTGGAGTGGTGCATTTTATCTGAGATCTCCTCCCATGTTCATATTGTCACCCACCCTCTGGAGTATTCACCTTTTATCCACACCACTATCTTGCGATTGCAACTTCTGACTGTCCAGAAATTAGAAGTTACATCATAAGCGATAAAATAACATAGATTACAAGGAACCACTTCTTCTGTGAAAAGTATACACTGGAGTGGTGCTTTCAGTATATGTGTTATGCTTGACTTCCAGCTGTATTAGAGATAGCCAGATATAGGTAAACATGCTACTTTCAGTCTTTCATTTCACTATTTATGAATTAAAGAATGTTCTCGTTGTGTCTAGAACGTGCAATTACTAATGCTGCCTAAAGGGGTTTTCCCAAAAGCAAAATTCATTTTAAGGGTGCGTTCACACATTGAGTATTTGCTGCATATTTTTATGTAAGTGCTCTTGCAGTTTTTGTAGCCAAAACCAGGACCTGCTGTTTAAAACCAGGAGTGGGTGATTAAATACAGAAGTGGAGCACTTGTTTCTATTATGGTGGGTTTACACGCCGCGATATCGGCGTCCAACTCCGACCCAACTCCGACAAAAAGTCACGTGGGTCGCGAGTTGGACCCGATATCGTGTGCGCGTTGTACGGTTTGAGCGTACAACGCGATGCTGGAACGATGCCAAAACGATATCGGAGTTGAATAGCAAAGCTATTCAACTCCCCGATATTGCAAGGCCGTTGTACCAGCATCGCAGCGTGTGACAGCTCAACTCCGATCTGTACTCGCACCTCACCCATTAACTCCCATGTTATATGGTCGTTACTGGGTTGGTGGGCGTACACATCGGAGGGACGTTGTTTCCCGATATCGCAGCGTGTAAACCGCCAATGCGATATCGGGAAAAGCGCTCAAAAAATGCGCGCTCCCGCGTCGTTGCCTCCGATATCACCGCGATATCGGGACGTGTAACCCCACCATTAGACTTTTCCTCTGATTGTTTCACTCCTGGTTTTGGCTGCAAAAACTGCAACAGCACTCGCGTAAAAAATACGCAGCAAATACGCAGCTTGGGAACGCAGCCTAAAGCTGATTTTAAGCAATAGATCTTATAATAATAATTTCCACAGTTGGATGTGTTTAAGAAGTTATTCCTGTTTTGAGATAATCTTATATTTGTGTCCCTGATATGTACGGGAGATAATCTTATATGTATGTCCCTGCTATGTACTGTGTAATGGATGTGTCTGACCATACAGGGACATGGTCTGATCATATCACATCTCCTGTGCTGAGATAATCTTATGTATGTGTCCCTGCTATGTACTGTGTAATGGCTGTGCCTGACCATACTGGGAAATGTAAAAACAATAGTACAGCGGTCTAAGGGGCGCCAAAGGAATACTGGACAAATTAGTGGATAAGAACCGACCTTTATTCTTCCTCCAATACCACTGCCACAACGCGTTTCGACGGTCTAAGGTTTTACCCCACCTGATGAAGACCGCTTAGACCGTCGAAACGCGTTGTGGCAGTGGTATTGGAGGAAGAATAAAGGTCGGTTCTTATCCACTAATTTGTCCAGTATTCCTTTGGCGCTCCCTGAGACCGCTGTATTATTGTTTTTATGTGAGTTCTCTCTACGGAGCCAAAGCGGCAGGAGCAGCCTGGCATATCTGGAGTGTTGAGGACCTGTGGTCAGTGCCGGGACAAGGCATTTTGGTGCCCTAGGCAGGTAAGGCAAATGGCGCCCCCCCACCCTCCCGAAATATGTCTGGGAATAAAAATGTCAGCCTACTTTGAAAGTAAATTTAATTTAACAGGGACCTATAAAAGGTTCGTCCAACCACACTACAGAGACATACTGATAGGTTGTTTACATTGTGAGCCCCAATGGGGACAGTGTTCATGATGTATGTAAAGTGCTGTGGAGTTCATAGTGTAATATAAATGCAAAAAGTATTATTCTTAATATTATGTCACAATACCAGGATCTGAGGATCTTCTATTTCGAGGTCAGGGACTCTGTGATGCCATGTTGCTGCTTGTCTCGCTGTTGTCCTCTTTTGACACTGCAGTGCGGTGGACAAGAGAGCATTAACTGGTTAATAACAAGAAGTATGGAGTGTGTACTGAGCCATAAACCCTCCACTTACCATGAAGTATGGAGTGTACTAACTGAGCCATAAACCTCCTCATACCATGTCCAGCAGACATTGTAGGATTACTACCCGTATATACTCGTGTATAAGCCAACCTGTGTATAAGCCGACCCCCCTACTTTTGCCCCCAAAACCTGGGAAAACCTATTGACTCGTGTATAAGCCGAGGGTGGACCCCAGCACAGGTATACAGCCCCCAGCAGTGTGGTATACAGCAGCCTCCCCAGTGGTATATACAGACCCCAGGGGTAATACAGCAGCCCCAGGGGTAATACAGCAGCCCCAGGTGTTATACAGCAGCCCCAGGTGTTATACAGCAGCCCCAGGGGTTATACAGCAGCCCCAGGGGTTATACAGCAGCCCCAGGGGTAATACAGCAGCCTCAGGGGTTATACAGCAGCCCCAGGGGTAATTCAGCAGCCCCAGGGGTAATACAGCAGCCCCAGGGGTAATACAGCAGCCCCAGGGGTTATACAGCAGCCCCAGGGGTTATACAGCAGCCCCAGGGGTTATACAGCAGCCCCAGGGTTAATACAGCAGCCCCAGGGGTTATACAGCAGCCCCAGGGGTTATACAGCAGCCCCAGTGGTATATACAGGCCCCAGCAGTATATACAGCAGCCCCAGTGGTATATACAGGCCCCAGCAGTATATACAGCAGCCCCAGTGGTGGTGTATACAGGGCCCAGTGGTGGTGTATACAGGGCCCAGTGGTGGTATACAGGGCCCAGTGGTGGTATACAGGGCCCAGTGGTGTATACAGGGCCCAGTGGTGGTATACAGGGCCCAGTGGTGGTATACAGGGACCAGTGGTGGTATACAGGGCCCAGTGGTGGTGTATACAGGGCCCAGTGGTGGTGTATACAGGGCCCAGTGGTGGTGTATACAGGGCCCAGTGGTGGTATACAGGGCCCAGTGGTGGTGTATACAGGGCCCAGTGGTGGTGTATACAGGGCCCAGTGGTGGTGTATACAGGGCCCAGTGGTGGTATACAGGGCCCAGTGGTGTATACAGGGCCCAGTGGTGGTATACAGGGCCCAGTGGTGCTGTATACAGGGCCCAGAGGTGCTGTATACAGGGCCCAGAGGTGCTGTATACAGGGCCCAGTGGTGCTGTATACAGGGCCCAGTATGCGGGGGCCAGGGGGGAGGCGCGCGCCTTTGCACACTCACCGCGGCCGCCGTCACCGTGCGTCTGATGTAAGGAGGAGAGGAGGGGCGGGCACCGGGCAGAGCTGCAGGACAGGAAGTCCCGTCCTCCCTCCTCTCTGGCCGGCGCTAGGGTCGCCTAGCTATCGTCCCGGCCCTGCCTGTGGTTACTTAATTACCGGGATAAACATACTGAGGATCTGCGGTGACGCGGTATCCGGTCCGGTAGGATTACGTGAAATTCGCGGAGCACGGAGTTGTGAACGCAAACACCGGCAGGACGGCAGCACTAATAGAAAGAGGCGACCTGGAGCCCCATCACCCACACGTTTAATCTTGGTTGTGTAGAAGTACACAACCATTATAGGTGAGTGCACTGGCACTTTTTATTTATACAAATAGCCCTGTGTGTCTACACATGCGCCCTTTTCTTTTTCTTTCTGCATACTGGGACATGGTCTGATCATACAACATCTCCTGTCCTGAGATAATCTTATATATGTGTCCCTGCTATCTACTGTGTAATGGATGTGTCTGACCGTACAGTGACATGGTCTGATCATACCACATCTCCTGTGCTGAGATAATCTTATGTATATGTCCCTGCTATGTACTGTGTAATGGCTGTGTCTGACCATACTGGGACATGGTCTGATCATGTCACATCTCCTGGGCTGAGATAATCTTATATGTAAGTCCCTGCTATGTACTGTGTAATGGCTGTGTCTGACCATACAGGGACATGGTCTGATCACACTACATCCGCTGTGCTGAGATATTCTTATATATGTGTCCCTGCTATGTACAGTGTAATGGATATGTCTGACCGTACAGGGAACATGGTCTGATCACACTACATCCGCTGTGCTGAGATATTCTTATATATGTGTCCCTGCTATGTACAGTGTAATGGATATGTCTGACCGTACAGGGAACATGGTCTGATCATACCACATCTCCTGTGCTGAGATAATCTTATATATGTGTCCCTGCTATGTACTGTGTAATGGATGTGTCTGACCGTACAGGGAACATGGTCTGATCATACCACATCTCCTGGGAAGGGGAGGATGCAAAAGGGTATATAGACATTACAACACCGGATCACAGCTCATCCTTTTTTTGAGGTAAAGCATTTCCCTGACTGTTTTTTTTTAAATGTTTTACCTAAAAGAAAGAATTATCTGTGCTGCCCTGCCTATGCTTATTTACATACTCCCCTACCCGGGAGACGCGGTGTGATTAGACCATGTCCCTGTATAATCAGATACTGCCATTACACAGTACATAGCAGAGACACAGATATAGGATTACCTCCGCACAGGGACCTTTTTTAAAACCATCCAATTGTGGAAATTATTATTATTCTTCCAATATCTATTAAATAAACTCAATTTTAAAATTAATTTAGCTTGTGGTAAAACTCCATTAATGGAAACTGCAACCACCAAGCTCTTGTGCCTCATATGAATTTTGTAACCTTCAAGCTGGTGATGCCACAGTGTATAAACAAGGGAAAAGTAATATTTTTCTATTTCAGTCTATCTGTAAAAAGGCAAGATAAAATCTTTTTCTTACATGGGGCTTAGTGAAAAATGCCACAAGGCAACACATGTGGATACAGGATGTTCTAAAGGCCCCGTTACATGTGCACGCACCAACGATCCCGACAGCGATCCGACCAGGCCGGATCGGTGGTGCGTCACTACGTGGTCTCTGGTGAGATGCCATACAGGCAGACTTACCAGTGATGACCCAGCGATGCGTCGACACGTAGAATGGAGATCGCTGGCTGTTGCCCTGTCACACACAGCAATCCAGCATGCCCAGCGGGAGATCGCCAATCAAAAAATGGTCCTGGCCATTCATTAACGATCAGCGATCTCGCTGCTAAGTGTCACACACAAAACCTGTGACGTTGCAGCGATATCGTTAGCGATCTTGCTATGTGTAACGGGACCCTAAGATAGGAGGGAACAATCAGCTGGAATAAGACTCAAGTGGTGGAAAGTTTTTGACTGTCCTTTATAAATTGTAAAAGTTATTATACAATTATAAAAAAAATCTAATCCTGTCAGTGGCAAAGCTTACTCTGGTGGAAAATCTTTATTCATAATGGCTACTGTCTATTTTTATTTCCTGCAACAATTTAATAGCCTTTGTCATTGGTCGTTGTGATTGACCTCATCTCAAATTATTATGTCTCACATTTTAACTTTCTTTTCCTCAGGAAATTGGAAAATCTTAAATACTGTAAATGAAAGCTGCTTTGACATTTAATAGGGCTGAAAAATTAAAAGTGTGTGAAAACTTTCGAGTCAAAACAGTGCAGACTGCATCTTCAAGTGATACCTATCTCCTGAGCTTCTGCTGACCTCTTCTCTAGATCTCCTTGGCTTCTCTTGACAGCCAGAAGCTCACAAATGCCTGCAAGTTGTATCTGAATGTACCACAGATAATTGGATTTTCTGATCTTTGGCAAATAATCTTTATGCTAACATTAGCTCACTGTAGTTTTCCTGTTGGAGAGGAAATTAAATCTCTGTGCACTTTATCTACTAACTTTCCTTTTGACAGGCTGGCTATTCTTTATATTTTATCTTCCCGGTTTAATTTTTACTTTGTGCGGTATTGAGTATGTCGCTGGTTCATTCTTTACTTTGGATACAATGACACTCGAGAAATAAGATCCACCATGGTTGATTTTACATTCCCTTTCTACACACAAGTGAATCTGTAGGCGATAATCTCACATTAATGTTATCAATGAATCATTCATTAGGAGGTGCAATAAATCTATACAAAGATTTTCCAGGATAAATAATACAAAAATTTTCAATTCTCACGAAATGTAATTACACATGAAAAATTTGATAGGAAAACTATGGACCTGATTCTGGCCTAAAACTCTTTGAAATATCACATTATTGTGCAACATGGAGTTGTGCAAAAACGTTGTATTACTTTTGGTATTTTCACTCCAAAATTCCGAAAGGAGCCAGGGCAAGGCATGGTCGTGCCCAACTCTCAAAAGCATGAAAAGTGCAGGCGTGTCTTATGCCAGAAACTTTACTCCAGTCATTTTTGGTTTAAAATGTATATCCTACGCAAAATAGGTCATTGTTCCATAATGTTCCACCCACTAGCAAATCTTCTCTGTGTGAGATATTTTTACTCCTTTTTAATTCTCATTTTCAACTTCACTTCACCTTACTGTGCAATCTATCATTAATAACATTTAAGTACATTTTTTTTCTTCCTATAGTCAAGTCAACACTTAGCTTAAAGGGAAATTGTCAGATCGTTTTAGGCCCCTATTATACCACTATCTGTTCCTGCACCTTGCTAGCTCATCCCTAACCATTCCTCCCTGACCTAAAACTGCATTATAAAGCTTGGGAAAAATGATTTAATAACTTATATCCAGTCTACATCTGTAGACTGGAATGGGCGGTCTCCAGGGCTCCATTCTCCCTCCTAGCAGGCTCTTAGCACACCCCACTGGGCGCCTCCTCCATACAGTACGACATTCACCATCACATCTACCCAAAAATGTATCATTAGAAACTTCAGCTGAAGACACAAAAAATAAGCCATCACACAGCCCCTGATCCAGAAAAATGAGAACGCTACGGGTAGCGGAAAATGATGACAAAAGCGCAATTTGTTTTTTCTACAAACTTCTGATTTTTTTCATCATTTAGATAACAGTAAAAATAACATGTTTGGTATCTACGAACTCGTACCAACCCGAGGCATCATACTGACAGTCAGTGTTACCATATAATACTGACCTGAGGCATCACGCCGTCATGTTAGTGTTACCATATAGTATTGACCCAAGACATCATACCAACACATCAGTGTTACCCTATAGTACTGACCCAAGACATCATACCAGCACGTCAGTGTGACCGTATAGTACTGACCCAAGACATCATACAGACATGCCAGTGTTACCATATAGTAATGACCCGAGGCATCATACCGACATATCAGTGTTACCATATAGTACTCACCGAGAATCATACCGACACGTCAGTGTTACCATATAGTACTGACCCGAGAATCATACCGACATTCAGTGTTACCATATAGTACTGACCCAGACATCATGCGACATCTCAGTGTTACCATATAGTACTGACCCAGACATCATCCTGACATCTCAGTGTTACCATATAGTACTGACCCAGCATCATACCGACACATCAGTGTTACCATATAGTACTGACCCGAGGCATCATACCGACATGTCAGTGTTACCATATAGTACTGACCCAGACATCATGCGACACCTCAGGTTACCATATAGTACTGACCCCAGACATCATGCGACACGTCAGTGTTACCATATAGTACTTGACCTAGACATCATACCACACGTCAGTGTTCCCTATATAGTACTGACCCAGACATCATACCGAACACCTCAGTGTTACTATATAGTACTGACCCCAGACATCATACCGACACTCAGTGTTACCATATAGTACTGACCCAAGACATCATACCGACACGTCAGTGTTACCATATAGTACTGACCCGAGACATCATACCGACATGTCAGTGTTACCATATAGTGAACATAAGGAATAAAAAGCCCCAAAAACAAATGTGTAATTGCACTTTTTTTTTTGCAATTTTACTGCACTTGTATTTTTTTCCCCATTGTCGTGTACACTATATGGTACACTGTATAAGTTATGGCTATTAGAAGAAGGGGAAAACGAAAATCGCCTGGGGGTGAAAGGGTTAGTGATTTTACTCTATTGGTGGTAGTGGCCTTATTTAACCCCTTACTTACTTATAACATACATCATACATATCTCGGCTTCCTGAGGTACCAAGCTAACATCTTTGTAGGCAAATGATGTCTGTTTTATTCTATTTAACCATGATCTGCTTATCTGATTAATCCGGGGGGGGGATATTTTCTGATTATACTCGGGGGCGGGTGTTAGGCTATGGTCACACTGTGCGCTGTTGCACTTTTATTGCTGCATTCCTTATGGATCCGCTATTGCAGTGGTGCACAGTGGTGTTGGCGGTCTTAGCCAAGTCAATGCATTTCACTATTTGACATTTACACACTGTGCTTTTTATGGATCTGTTTTTGGGCTCAAGAAAGGATCTGTAAAAAGAATTGACATGTCACTTACTGACCACTTTCTACCTGCGCTTTTTACTCACCTCACCGCACTCTCTCGGTGCTCTCCAGTGATCTCCCCTCACACCGTGACCACAGGATCTGCGCGAGGACCTGGCAATGCACCATGTGACCGAGTGTCATCAGTCGCATGTGCAGGCGGCAGGGTCCTAGAGGCAGAATCACTACGGCCTCCGAGGATAACAGGACATCGCCAGCAGGGAGAAGTGATTAAAAGCGCAGTAGAATAACGCAACACATTGACACACAGAACGCTGCGCTTTGTGAGTGAGGATCCTTTCTTGGTGCAGTTTCAGCAGCAAAAACATATCCTCACAAAATGTAGCAAAACGCTGAGTGTGAATGTGGCCTTAATGTGTCATTATACTGTAGTGAAAAAAAGAGAGGGGGGGGACAAGAGGCGCAATAGTGCCCTTATCACTGGACACTAGTTCGTGCAGCGGTGAGAAATATGATCCACTCACTGACCCAGTTGTGATGACCCACAACTGGCTTGAAGGCTTGTCAATAGAGTCCTGATGGCTGCTGCTAGACTTCCACCGGCCACACTCACAGATCCCTGATGAAGGTGCCAGGAAGGCACCGAAACGCGTAGGAGAATAAAGAAGCATTGGATTGAACATCGATTATTGTCTTCTTTGATGTGAGGTATCCTGGCAGCGCGGACTGTTGTACACCTTTTACCCCAAGCTTCTTATTATACTGTAGTGGGGAGACATGCATTATTGTATGATTATACTCCAGTGAGGGAACGGACATTAATATAATGATTATAATCTAGCAAAGGGGGCTTAATTTATGATTATATGAAAAGGGAGCGATTTAATTAAGGATGTCATTTTACAAAAAGGGGTATGTGTGATTATACTGTCATGTGGCTCCTATGTAGGTGATTCATGTACGCCTTGCAGTAAAATGAAACCCCCCAACTCAGGAACAAAATGTACAGCACTTGCAATAAAATTCCCCTCTCTTCACCTTTCAGTACAAGTATATGAAATTATTCCCCCTTACCCCACGTCCTCTGGAGAGTGATGTAGCCCTTCTAAACCCCCTCACATCCCCCCCCCCCCGCTGCAGAGTGACCTTAAACACACTATTGAGCAGTGTGGTCATACTCACACTGCTGACATCTGTGGGTGCTTCTATCACAGCCATGGAAACTGATGAACGGTCACAGGCTGTAATAAAGATGCTAAAGCAGAGCAGGTCAGAGGATGAGTTTCCCGCTCCCACAATGCTCTCCGGCAGACAGAGAGAGTGAGGGGAGCAAGAGCAGCAAATCAAAGTGTCGGCATCCCCCTGCAGCACCCCCCCTCTGGAAACATCGCACCAGTCGCACATGTTTAAGGCCAGCAATGGTGGGTGGGCCCTGCATGGCAGCGCTACTGATTGGGTGTTTGCACACAGACCCTGTCCCGTGCCAATCAGTACACACTGCTATATAGGGCCCGACCTTGATGGAGGAGAATTTAATGCCTTGCCATATGTCCCTGGGCTGATCAGCCTATGAATAAAAGGGGCAGGGCCGTGTCACCCCGCGGGCCCCCTGCTCACTGGCATCCACCAGGCACCTTACTGGAGTAAGGCCAGTGAAGCCCTGATGGCGACCCTGCCATCATCCATCACTCCCATCCTTCTCTCTCCCTGCACAGCGTGTAATGGCTTAACCACAAACAAAAGAAGATTTTGATCATATTCTGGGTAAGTGCTGCAGTTTTTCTGCCTTAAATTGTGCACTATTAGATATGAAAAGGTTAATAGGTAAGGTTTTGCATTTTGTCAATTGAAATAAGTGTACATACTCTTTAGAAGCACTGCGGAATATGTTGGCGCTATACAAATGAAGTTTTATTATTATTATTATTATTATTAGAATTCCCTAAAAATTTGGTGTCAACCTTAAGTTTCATATTCTTTATGGATTCTTCAATCTATCTTATCATGTAAAGTATGGTTGAGGACAACTGATACTACAGCTGACTGTGCAAGCTGGACTCCATATCTTGCTGAGATGAGAATATATTCTGTTTTCCTACCCTAAAGGTGTCCTGATTTTTCTTTATTGCCCTAGACTTTTGTATAATCTCTTTAATGTGCAGTTTCTATGACAATGTTAGAGTGTGTTTACTTTATCGTTCTGGCGGCTTTTGCTTTTCGAGATCTAGTTCACCATAGAGAACAAAACATGTGACCATATGGCTGACAAGATAGTCTCAAGTCTGAAATTGTTTTTTTTTTACTATACAAAAAGGTGGTTTTCGTGCTATAGGCAAACAGAATAATGTTGATATCAAAATGTTATTCTCTATCATGCTGCTATCACTTCAAATATAAAATATTATGACACATAAGTCCTTAACCTTGAGGTCAAAATTCTACACCCACCTATCTGAAACCTATCTGTTTTATTATACATTATAGAATATGTACAAAATTGTGTTAAGGGCTATTACAACTTCATGTATTACATAGAAAATATATATTTGTACAGTTACCGTATATACTCGCGTATAAGCCGACCCGTGTATAAGCCGACCCCCTACTTTTGTCCTCAAAACCTTGAAAAACCTATTGACTCGTGTATAAGCCGAGTCCCGAGTACAGAATACAGGACTCAGATTGTAAACTCGCTTAGAATCGCTCAGACTAGCTCAGAATCGCTCAGAAATGCTCAGAATCGCTAAGACTCGCTCTCAGAATCGCTATGACTCACTCAGAGTCGCTATGACTCACTCAGAATCGCTCGGAATTGCTCAGAATCGCTAAGACCCTGTCGGAATAGCTCAGACTCGCTCGGAATCGCTAAGACCCTGTCGGAATAGCTCAGACTCGCTCGGAATCGCTAAGACCCTCTCGGAATAGCTCAGACTCGCTACTGACAGCAAGTATCCGAGGTCCCTAATACAGTGACTCGCGTATAAGCCGAGGGGGTGACTTTTCAGCCCGATTTTTGGGCTGAAAAACTCGGCTTATACGCGAGTATATACGGTAACTGTTAACAGCCTTGATGACTCTTTCCATCTGTATAGTATTAGAGTAAGATCACAATGTAAAAGAACTTATTTTACAGACAATTCAAAAACAACCAGAACTTTGCTTAAAGTGTAAATGTAATTTCATTAAAAAAAACAATACTGCACTGGCTGCTAATAATCGGTCAAATAGCAGCTAACATAATGCTTTTTTGGTGCTATGTGACTTATGTCCTCATATTTTTCTGTGCTGCTTTAAAAACTACATTTTATGACTCTGTGGGTGTTGTCAGCAGCTAATAGGGAATAGTGCAATGTGTGTGTTTTTTCACAGCTCCTGAGAGTGGGCAAATAATGAGTTGTATGGAGAGCCAGAAGACAGGGGTTAACAGAGATTGTGACTGTACTGTGGGGAGCCAGATGACAGGTCTTTTCTTGGCACAAGCTTCTGAGGAGTTTGTATTGATCCCGACATTCTGATATTTTTTAGCAACTCTATGCTGAACTAATTTGATACATTGCTTCATCACCAGCTGCAGTCAGGAGTGTCGGCCACACCCCTTCCCTTATATGGTTACATGCCTGTATTCAGTGTGAAGACGGATTTGACTGTTAATAAACATATGTCTGCTTCACACACAGTGTAGTGGGGACACCTTGTGGAAGGCTTATGATTGGTTTTCAACCAGAATTTTCTAATGAAGTATATTAATAAGTATATTAAAATCACTTGCTCTACATTATTATTAAATAAAAATGTAAATGGCAATTATGCTTTAAAGGTATAAAAGAAGCAATGCAATGATATCTACTATTTAAAAAGTGTAGAAAAATATATACTATACCAAACTGTCATGTATGCCATTGTAACATGGGCTTATCATGCTGTTGTCTAGCTAAATACGTTCGAGTGAAATGTTATTAATTACGGTAACTCTTTCATGACCTTTGATGTGCTGGGATTTTAAAGGTCATGTCCCTGGATTTGATGCTCAAACGCCGTAGCCACATTTTTACCTTTAACTGCTATGGGCTGATCAAAAATCCACCCTTGCTGTTAACCAGTTAAATCCTGTTGTTAATCTCTGACACCAAGCTTTAACATGCATTGGCAAGGAGGGCACCTCATTCCCTGATCCTAATGATGCAGCCATACAGTGATTGTGGATGCTGATGTTTTTTTGTGATCACAAGGGGTGAGCTCAATACCTCTGTATCTGTCCTTATTATCCTACTATGAATACCGAATGCGAGTTGGCATTCACAGGTGAACATGATTTCTGCTCATGCACTGCTGTGTATAGCTCAAAAGATCAGATGATCACAACTTCAAGTCCCCTAAAGGGACTAGTAAATATAAAAAGTTGATTTTTTAGTTTTAATTTGAAAATATAAAGTTCAAATCAACTTGTTATTGCCCTATTAAAAGTAAACAAAAATATTAAAAAGGACACATATTAGGTAAGTCCGATCTATCAAAATCTAAAATAATTAATCTGATCTGTAAACAGCTTAACGAGAAAAATAACAAAAACACCAATGC
This sequence comes from Allobates femoralis, assembly GCA_033576535.1. Classification (NCBI taxonomy): domain Eukaryota; kingdom Metazoa; phylum Chordata; class Amphibia; order Anura; family Aromobatidae; genus Allobates; species Allobates femoralis. The sequence goes on along the minus strand of JARQOC010000002.1, from coordinate 208,621,303 downwards.
AATATGAGGCGATCAAAATATTTCATCTGTCCAAAAATGATGTCAGTAAAAATATAGTATAGGGTGCAAAGAAATAGCTTTCATGCAGCCCCATATCCCAAAATGAAATTGTTATGGGTCATGGAAAATGGCAAAAATGGCAACAAAGGCTATTTTTTTTCTTACAAATTTCAGATTTTCTTTCACCACTTAAATAAAAAAAACTATACAAATTTGGTGTTTTACGTACTCATAGGGACCTGGATAATTATATTACCCAGTCAATTTTAAGATATAGTGAACATGGTAGAAAAAAAACGACTGCTTTTCAGCACATCACATGATTAAATGAATATTGTCATTGTAAAGTAGAATTCATCCCGCAAAATAGCAAGCCTGGGATAAAAAAAATATTTTATTTTTTGGAAGAAAGGGCAAATGAAGGCAAGACATAAATTACAAGATCATGTAGGGGTTAAAGTGGTCTCAGAACAACAGTGCCTTTTTTTGGATTATTGAATTTTGGCACCCCTGCAGGATTGCCCCAGGACCCACGGTGCAGGGCAGGATATACACCTTGGCAACACACAGCACACAACACTTTCCACTGCAGGCTTGAAGGGAGAGCTCCACTTGCTGCAAGATTCCCTATAAAGATCCAGGCCTGGGGGGAGGAGCCAGTTAGTCAAGGAGTGACAGTTGAGGAGTCAAGAAGGAGGAAGAGCTGGTTGCTGGGACCAAGTCAGGTCCAGAAACAGAAAAGACTGACACCGGAGCTGTGTAGTACCCTAGAAAGGGATGGAGGTAAGTGGAAAGTTAGAAAATTCTAGAAAGAGGGGTACAGAAATAATTGCCCTTGAGCCCACCCGGACACCAGAGCCGAAGCTGCTGTTGATCCAGTCATAGCAGAGAAAGCCTGGACAGACGGGAGGATTTAATCCCCCTGGAGCTCAGGAAACCAAGACCCAAACCTGACCAAACATAGGACCAGGGACCCAAGGAAAGTAGTAGGGATGCCTACAGAAAGGTCCTCATCGTCCGTGTGGAGTATCATCCTGAGAGAGAGAGAGAGAGAAAAAGTGGCAGGTTCAGCTTGAGCAGAACTTTCCCAAATAACCACATGCGCAAATAGAGAAGGCTTCATAACTTTCAAAGGTGATGTCCCAAACTGCACCAGCCACCTGGTTACCCTACTGGACCTTACCTGCTACCCGCCATCAGTAAAAGAGGTACTGAAACAGAGACTATGTGTGTTGTCCTGATTCACTGCCATCTGGAGAACTTACACAGAGCCAAGAACTACTACTCCCCTCATCCACCCTGCTGCCCTGAGGTAAAGCTCCGCCTGTGGGGAGTTGTACTACCCAAAGCTGCATCACCATCACCTCAGCGGCCGGCTGCAGCGCTGGTAACTACATTACTAGGTGCCACAGGTGGCGTCATGTATAATAATTCCCCATCCCAAATAGTTTTCCCCTCAGTCATTGAGTGTCCCAGGGCACGGGACCGGGAAACCGACCAGCCATGATCCCCACTGAGTAGCAACCTGTCCCGGTATCCGAATACCCCGTACCTGTCGACCGACTCATAATCATAGAGTGTTTCCCTTCACTCAGTATATCGCTCGATGTGCCACAACTTTGACAGCACTGCAGCCAGAGGGGCCAGTTCCACCTACATTGGCATTGCTGCTGAGCACCGCTATTGGCTGTAAAACTGTCCACGTGATGTCTCCACTGCACACAATAACAGATACCACGATCAGCGGCGGAAATTCAGCAGTGGAACTGGAAGAGCAAGAAAAAAGTTCAGTTTTTTTTTTTTTTGTCACACTGCACTTGGGACCCACAAGCACCACAGCGTTTAACTTATTACAGGTGCCACATCCATTATCACAGGGTGAATACTCCTCAGTAAAGTTTAAACAAATCCAAGAACATAAGGGTTGAGTAGTACTCAGCAGACTGCAATTCACACTTCTTTATTTCTTTTGGTTAAGGCATACAGACACAGGAACAGGAGGGAGGATGGGTGATAAACGACAGCCATTTCATGCTGTAAACTAGCACTTTCATGGGTTCAGCTAAACCTGTGGAAGTGCTAGTGTCGAGCCCCAGGGTTTTGGGTACTCGGGTATCAGGCTCCAGGAAGTAGCGATGTTGTGTCACAGGGAGTGGTTGTCGCGCCTGATCCCGTGTCTGGGTGACACTTCAAAAAGGGGTTATATTTACGGGGATTTACTATGTACAGTTCACATGACGCCACCTGTAGTTTCTGGTGATGGGTCACCAGCGCACCACAGTCCGCCGGAGGTGATGGAATTGTGGCTAGGATGGCGAAGCCCTCTACAGGCAGGGCTATTCCTCCGGGGCAGCATTCCTGCAAAGGTAACAGATTGATGCAGAATAACACAGGCAGAGGCAAAGTCACTTTCTCCCGGGTACTTTACTGTTAACTTGTAGCAGCATCAGTTACAGCTCACAATTCAGCACTTTAGATGTTACAAGGACAGGTAGCTTAATGGGTGGCTGCAAGTGGATCCCAGGTGGTATGGTGGAACCCTTGGTGTACCTTCGTTAACTAACCCGTGTCCATTCTTCCCCGCTTTGGATCGATCTATACCCAGTAGCTCCATGTAGGTAGTACGGGAGTCCTCTCCCTCATTGGTGAGGAAGCAGGCAGACCTCTACCAAGGCAGGGTGCTGTGGCTGGTAAACGACCCACAGCAGCCGGTTGCTGACTGCAAAGCTGGACTTTGGCCGGATCCCAGGGCCCGGCGTTCCCCTGGTGGACTGGAGTATCCCCTGGAGTATGGGCGCTCCACTCTGAGGATCTCCCTTTCTTTCTAGGGCCCGGACTCCCTCATCAGGGGCCCCCTTTCAGGACCTCCTCAAGGTCCCTTCTTTTTTCCTCCAGTTCGGTTTGAAACCACCCCGGTGTGACCATCCGCCTCGTTCCACTAAGCTCAATCTTCCTAAAAGCTTTCCTCTTTCTCCATCTCCTCCTGGTCCCTCAGCCGAGAGACCTAAGGCCCGAAGACCTCGGAGCAAAGACTTCCTCAGACCAGCCTGTCTCAGATGCACCTTATCTGATCCAGACTCACTGTCTGACTGACTCTCTGTTCCCCCTAGAGGTGAATTTATCCCCTCCCGGGTAACCTCAACTAATGTGGGAGTGCTGGGAATGGTTTCCACCCACCATCCTAGGGTCCATCTGCAGCTGGAGTGTTTCACCTCTTTTACGGGTGTAGTACCCCTCTGTGACTGCATTTGCGGGCCACACATAGTTTACAGTGTGAAACTGCAGTCGTTCATCACCCATCCTCCCTTCCTGTTCCTGTGTCTGTATGAAGTGTGACCTGCGATCGGTGAGTGCTACTCATTCCTTATGTTCTTGAACCAATAGATATGATATAGATAGGAAAAGAACAAAAACTAAACAAAAAGAGCACTGTGTAATTTAAAGACCCTACTCTGTGTCTGCTTTTAAAATGACAATAACAAATTAGGCAGTACTCCAAAATTAATATATAATACTTGGGATACTTTATTAACCCATCTGGGATCGCTCAATAAATACTCTCTGATTAATAATTTACATAAATAAATAGTCTAATTGAAACACCGTATTATTTCAAAAACTACAGTGAATACTTGAACAGAAGCCACTACATTTCATACGATATAAACTAATAAAAAAACAATCTGTATTCCATTAATCCAATAATTTATACCGGTTGTGGATGTTTATTACTGACCTTTTCTACTTTGTTATAAGCCCCTGTGAAATAAAGAGGAAATAAATGGGACTTCGTTATGCCTGTCGTATCGTTTCATTATTTAATTAGTTTATATTAATCACACCAAATGGTAAAAATAAAAAATCAACTAGTGCTGTTGTGCTGCTAATGGTGCATTACATGGGAGCCAGGCACCGAGCTTCTGCTGTGATGTTCATGAGTTTTACTTCTGAGCTGCATCATTGTCTCTCGGTTTCTTGCAGCTTTAGGCATTATCTCAGTAGTTTTCCTGCTTTTACAGCAGCAGCCGAACATGGTAGGTTAATGAATGGGAAATGCACATAGAAACATTCATTAATAATTCCTCTGGTAGTAAAGGAAAGCTCCAGCGAGAGGCATGTATCGCATTGCCCTTAGCTGTCTCTGTACCGTCAACGAGAGTCATGGAAGTTGTATCTCATCAGCCTTCTCCTACAGCTGTATGAGGCAATCGGACCCTTATTCTGCCTTTAGATATTCCAAAGTTGTCACTCATCCAAATGCTTCTAAAGGGATATTCCAGGCTAAACATTTCAGACCTTCCCAACAGCATTCTTATTAACACTCTAATGATGAACACTACCCAGATAGAATATGGTGACCAAAGGCACCAGCTTATTGTCATGGAGTGGAAATTGTTTGCAGCTTTTTGTTTTATATGTTTGTTTTTATGATATTTTCCATTAATTCTAATTATTCAGAGGAAAGGGCTCTGTATTCATGCCCCAATGAATGTACTTCATGGAAATCTTTACTATTTATTTTGACTGTTGAGACCTTGAGGATTTGTAATGTGTCTTTTGGCAAAGTTTCAAGATCTATATTAGTTTACATGTGTCCAGTGATTTAGCTGTGCTTCTGTTAGGAGATATCTTGCTCTATGTGTCAAACTCGTTTTTCAAATTCTGTTTTTATTTTGTTTTTTCCAATTGAAATGAAATAAACTGTGTAATTGCAATAATTTTTGGGGATAAATAATTCATTTTCTTGAAGAATTTCAAGCATGCCAATACTTTTGGCCATAACTGTATATTATATGCATGTAACCCGTTGCAACTGGGCAATTTGTGTTTTTGTTCCTTCCTTCCCTCTTCCAAGAGCCATAACATTTTTATTTTTTACCAACATAACTGCTTCTATTTTTCAAGAGGAGTTGTATTATTGCATTCTTAATGTCAATATACTTGAAAGCAGAAAGAAAACATCACACATGAAGACTTAAAGTGTAACCACCATATGAATTTTTATTTAATAATAATATGAACAAGTGATTTAATAAACTTTCTAATATAGTTCATTAAAGAAATCTGGTAAAAACCCATTCATAAACCTTTTGGAAGATGTCCCCCTATGGTGTTTCTAAACCTACAATAATAGTGAGGGGGCGGGGTCACACAGCATGACTTAGTATAGATAAGTGTATTAGATTACCTCAGACAAAGGACTCCATTCATGCTGTCAGTACAAAACTGCTGTGAATCTCCTGCATTCAGTTCACTCTGCTCCATGCTACAGCTGATGGCCCTCACACTGCTCTGTACTCACTGATAATAACGCAAAGCAGCCTGATGTGAATGCAGGAGATGAGATCTATGTCTTTGTGCTGCCAACCCATAGCTGCCTGTGCAGTGTAATCTGATACAGTGATAAGCTATGGACTGCATGTATGCCCTCTCCCCACTCTTATATGGTTATATGTCCTGTATTCAGCTTGTGTAGCTTAAAGATGAATCTCAGTGAGAATGAGTTTTAGACACAGTCTAGTGGGGATATCTTGTGGAAGGTTTAGGAATGGTTTTCTACCAAATTTCTCATATGAAGTATATATTGAAAGTTTATTAAAAGAACTACATTATTATTAATTAAAAAATTATAATGGTGGTTATGCTTTAAAGGGGTTGTGTCACAAACTATTGTACATTTTAATGAATAGATCTTATAACTTAACTTCCACATAGGATGTGTTAAAGAGATTTTTTCCTGTCCTGAGGTGTTCTTAAAATTTGAACTGTTGTAATGTATTTGTCTGACCATGCAACACAGGCTGGATGTATCACAGCTCTTGGTGGGCAGGGAAGTAAAAGAAAGTTTACAGACATTACAGCCAGGGATCACAGCTGCTGCAGTCAACTGCTTGAGGAAGGCTGCGTGCTGAAACGTCGCAGTCTAGGACCAAATAAACCCACATATCATGAATTGGAGGAAGTGCTGCCTTTCATTTTTTCATATATATATATATATATAAACAAGGCCTTACAGAGCTATTGTCATGGAAAAAATTAATTATGAATGTGCCGCAGAAGGAATCTGAGCACCACTCACTATAAACAGGCTTGCTACCAAGTAACATCAGCAACAGTGAATTTTTGGCCAGCGTTGCTCTTTTCCAAGTGATGAGATATTAATGCGATTAATAAAGGAATGAGTGGCACTCATCAGGTCTTCAAATGCAGTGCTGGAGTTTATTCCAGCTAAAACAGGGTTACAGAGTGCAGGGAAGGGAGGTTGTCAAGGTCGGACTACGGTCGCACCGTTTCAGGCATTAGCGCTTCAAAAGGTCCTATACAAGGAAGTGCTAACACGCGAAACGGTGCGACCATAGTCCGACCTTGACAACCTCCCTTCCCTGCACTCTGTAACCCTGTTTTAGCTGGAATAAATTCCAGCACTGCATTTGAAGACCTGGTGAGTGCCACTAATTCCTTTATTAATCGGAATAATTAATTAGTCGCGTCACTCTGAATTCATCGACGGTTATAAAGAACATTATTAGTGCTTCATTAGTGTAGTAAATACTCCCATACTTACATTTTTACACTAAGCCTCTGATCCACTGTCTTATTACTAAGTTTTGGAATTATTTTTATTTTTAAGTTGCTTCATCTTTCTTTTGATGACCCTTCCAGTACAGAGTTGTCACTGTAGATAAACAGCTCTATAGCAAAACTTATTAATAATGCATGACCCTGTTATCAGCCCAAGCACACTTGGCTCTTAAAAATGTAAGATCACTGTTGATATAAAAAGACAAGGGAGTGAAATGTAACCTTTTGTTTAATGCTTAGATGGATATTCACATTGATTCTCATGCATCATCAGGGTTGTGGTAATACGTTATCTTTGAACTTATCAGATCACATCTACGCTGAACTAATTTACAGTAATGGAGGTGAAATTAGCTTGAAGAGTGCACATATTTTACAAAAACACTCATATAATAATGACTATTGCTGTCAGAGACAATGAGGATATAAGTTCCTTTTCATTTAATAGTGGGAAGTTACAGTTTCATGTAACCTAGCCAGTACTGATACACAAAAAGTGATATATCAGAACAGGCACCTTTGAATTTTCCTTTTTAGGGGTCTTATGGAATAATTGTGAATACCCAAAACTTGACAAGCAAGGGATAAGAAAAAGACCGGAGTCACATTAGTGTATGACTTGCGCGAGTACAATCTCACATTGCACTCAGCCTAATGTTAGGATCAGATCTCTGATGTTTTTCCTACTAATTGGGCTGATAAAAAAATAACATCATGCTGTGATTGTCAGCGAGTCTCAGATCTCTCAAGCCTATGGGTGTGAGGGAAACATCTCACCGCACCGATCTCATCCAAGTGCAGCATTATATACGCAGAGACCGGCAATGGAGAAGATGGCTAGATTAATCTCTCCCTTTCCTCTTTTTTTGAGTTTTCACTGTATACAGCACCTTGCTGTGCCCCCCAGTGAGATCCTAACATTCAATCTGCTCTCACTGGGGTGGCGGCTCCCATTGTGTACTGAAGGGAGCTGGCAATATGTGTCAGATCGTTCACGATCAACATATCACTCATGAGTACCAGCATTACTTGCTGAGTAACGAGTATGGCGTATATAGTACTATCCATGCGTGTAGCGGAGAGTAACAAGCACACTTGCACAACACTAGAGTACACGCTTAAGTGAAATTGGAAAAATTGTGCCTAAATAATTAATTCTTTCTCCCAGGTATTCAGTGACTCATAAAGGTACCGTCATATCTCAATATTGCTAGGCAATTTCACTGTCAATTTGCTGGTTGCAGTGAAATCATGGACACATTGTTCTATTTTGTTGCTGTGTACAAATGTAACAATGTGTCCATGATTTCACTGCAACCAGCAAATTGCCAGTGAAATTGCTTAGCAATATTGCTATGTGTGAAGGTACCTTTAGCGTTACAAGGAAAGATAGGACAACATCTGCAAGGAGTTTGTATGTTCTCCCCGTGTTTGTGTGGGTTTCCTCCCGGCACTCCGGTTATCTCCCACATTTCAAAGACACACTGATAGGATATTTAGATTGTGAGCCTCAAGAGGGACAGTGTTGCAAAACGTATGTAAAGCACTGTGGAATTAATGGTGCTATATAAATGAATAAATATTAAATTATTATTAATACAAAGGAACTAGACAGTTTTTGTAACTGGGCACAACTCCCTAACTTTAATAAAAAACTGTGACATCAAAGTTTTTAACATGCCAATTAAAAGCCATGATTAATAGTAAAAGCTCACACCAGTACTTTGCAAGTGCTTTTATTAAGACTAGGTGAACATACATTGGTATTAATTTTTAAAAAAGCATACACATCCAAGAATTAGTGTTTAAGGGAGAGAAGGGCACATATACCAATAGCACAATTCGTGTGTAAATATATGTTATGGAAATTAAAAAAACCAAGATAGGCCTTGTTCACACACATCAATGCGTTTTTTTAGCCCTTAGTAAAACTGATCAGTTTTTCTAAGGGTGCCAAATAGTGTCCCCTGTGGTTCTGAACGTTTTTGAGAAGTTTTTGGACTTAGTCATTTTTTCATTAAAAATGCATATGCGTTAACGCAGGTGCATATATGTGCCATGCGTTAACGCATGCGTTTCCCATAGGGCCGCATGTTAAAAAAAACGCATGCGTTTTTTTACAGCACCCAAAAAACGCTACATGCAGTGTTTTTTGCAATGGTGAAAAAAAACGCATGTGTTGTTAAACACAGCTACGCTTAAGTGCACCATGCGTTACCGCATCTGCATTTTTTATAAACAGCTAAAAAACGCAGAGAATGCCAAAAACACAGGTATGTGTGAACAAGACCATAGGGTGGACAAAACTCAAAACTACCCATAGGCCATGTCCACACATTTGCGCTGTAAGTATTTAGCGGTTCTCCGCTAAATACTTAGGTTTTTTCAGAGAAGCGCAGGTGCGTGTGTGCCGGCGCTTTCTGCAGACACAGCCCATGGTTACCCGATGTGTATCGTGGTAACCACTTCACATAGCATACTGTGTGTATATATAAATATATACATACAGTATATATATTGTACTTTATGTACATAAATCTAATCTTGTCTGATTGCCATATGTAGATTTGGAAAGAAATTTTCCCCCTAATATGGGGGATGATATGGATCAACATATTAGGTTATAGGTTGAAGTTGACAGACTCGTGTCTTTTTCAACCTTGAGTGAATGAAAGTTTAACAGTTTATAACTCATTTGGCATAGTCAGTACAGTAACTTGCTCCTTAAAGAATTCTTGACAAAAATGTATGCCCTAAACCAGGGGTCTCAAACTCCAGGCCTCGAGGGCCGCACACAGTCCAGGTTTTCAGGATTACCTTGGAATTTGACAGTTGGTAATTTGATTACCAACTGTCAAATACTATGGAAATCCTAAAAACCTGCACTGTGTGCGGCCCTCGAGGCCTGGAGTTTGAGACCCCTGTCCTAAACCTTTTGAGAGTGGGGTACCACACCTTTGGCTGAGGTGCAGTACTTCTGTGGTGACTGGACCCTCAGGGGCGCCACTATAATCTACCCCGACTTCCGATACCACTCTGATCCTCTTATGGCCCATGTAATGATTCCTCTCCTGGGCCAGCGTTCACATTGACCATTTTGCAGGGTGGTGCTTCTTCCATCAAGGTAAGCCCATGGAAACTCCTAATGAGGCTGCATAGACTTACATTGTGAAATCAACTTGAAGTCCACACATAAAAACTGTCAGCCATCAAGTCTGATTTTCAGTCACATGATACAAAAGATGATTGGAGTGGAGGGCTGCTGGATAATAGAAAGATGTCAATCAATTTTTTATGCAGTTACCTTATATTACATACATATTTAGAAAAGTTTAGCGGATAACATTTTGTCTTCAATGCTTCTTTAAACCCCATAGACTAGAATCAGTTGAATCAACATATATATACAGTCTCCCAGTTCTGCACACTAAGGGTATGTTCACACATTCATTTTTATTTGCTCTCTTTCTGCAGCAAAACCTGGTCTCTGCAATAAAAAAGCTGCTTCCAAAACAGGTTTGCTGTGTTTTCGGTGTCAATTTGTCTACAGTACATATTAAAATATACTGTATTTTTCGGACCATAAGACACACTCTTTTCTCTCCAAATTTGGGAGGAAAGTGGTGGTGCATCTTATGGTCTGAACATGGGGTGTGGGCAGCGGGGGACTGTGATCGCAGGAGAGGGAAAAAGTCCCCCCTGCAGGAAACGGGGCTGGGGAAACCACGTGGTCCCGATACTTAAAGTGAAAGAATATTCATTAGCTGCTTTCCCGCCCACCTGTTAGCGCCGAGCAATGAGCGGGGAGCAGCTAATGCATATTCCTCCACTTAAACATGGGAGACATATGCTTTCCCCACTGCCGCAGTATTCCTGCAACAGCTGGGAAAATGTGTGTCTGGAGGAGAAGAAGGCCGCAGAACCACAGGGGGGATCTCTGCAGTCCTGCCTGGCCCGCAGGGACTCCGGATCACTGAACCCCATGGCCAGGCACGGAATACCTAAAGATATCTTTACACGCTGCAACTATCACTGGCGATCGGTAGCAACCGTACGTGCCCGTGCACGTTTTTAACTGTTGCTAACGATCGCCGATGCCGCATGTACACGCTGCAATTGCGTCGTCAACCCAAGGGAACGTGGTTCCCCGGAAGTTAAAACTGATCCTGCGGGAAACTTCCAGTTGAATCCCTAAACCGCTTCACACGCCGCAATCCACAAAGGAATGTGAGCGTGCATGTTCTGTGCCGCTAGAACATAGGCGCGACAGACTTGTGTATTCCGCGCCCCAAACACGCTGATTAGACAACGCAATAGCGTCATGATTGGCCAGCCTACGCAGAAAGGCTGGCTAATACATGACGCCATTGCAATTGTGTAGTGTGAAGGGGCAGTTCTTTAAATATGGCTCCCTGTGAAGGGACAGCCAATTGAAACACAGTAGCCCCCACCAATCATCTCTGATAGGGCGCAGTATCCAGCACGCTGTGGCATGCCTCTTGGTAATCACTAGGCGACGCTGATTCCATCCCTATCACCCGTTCACACGCCAATACCAGGGCAATTCACCTTCTGGGTTGCCTCTGATTTTAGAACAATGCTCTGAAACTGCAACTGGGAGCAAGTGTGAAAATAGCGATCACTTTCCCAAATTACACGCCGCGACTTCGTAGCAATTTCAAGGCAACCGTGACAAAAATCCTGATTGCCTTTCAGTTGCTTCACCGCAGTTGCGGCGTGTAAAGGTATCTTAACATGCTGAGTGCCGATTGTTCCTCATCATTGTAAGGCCTGTAGTGATGTAATGAAGAGGGCCGCTTTAGCATCACATGACCATACAGAGCCTTCCCTCCTCATTACATCACCAGAGGTCCTGCAGATATCCATTACAAACTATGCAGCTTCCTTTTACAGGACCTGTAGTGAGGTAATAAGAGGGAGGGCTTTGTGCCGTCATGTGATGCTCCAGCTCTTCATTACCTCGCCACAGGCCCTGTAAGCTGTAGAGAGAGAGTGGCTGGCTGCTGCAGGAGCTGTGGTGATGTGAGCACAGCAGTACAAGTAAGAATTAATTAAACATTTATTAAACATTTATTAATTAAAACACATAAAAAGTACTCTGCCACTCCTGTGGTGAACTAGAACTCCCAGCATGCCATAGGATCTGCAGGACATGCTAGTAGTTATAGTTCTCCCATGGGATCTTAAAGCAGCACTCCAGTGTTGTTTTTCAGTGCTGGAGTGGTGCTTTAAATATAAGCTCCTGCGTCCCCATTATACTAACATTCCAGCGTCTTCACATGGTACTTTACAGACACCACACTGGTTCTACAGTACAATCTCCTGCCCTCAGTTTCCAACATAATAATATACTATTATATATAATAACACTACATATAATAGTAAGTTATTTATGTTATTAAATATTTTGCCACATTTTTTGCTTCAAATATTTTTTTTCCTATTTTCCTGCTCTAAAATCTGGGTGTGTCATATAGTCCGGTGCGTCCTGTAGTCTGAAAAATATGGTAGTTAGTGTCATTCACCACAAAAGCAGTGAAAGGCAGCAAAAACTTTCAATAGTGAAAAAAAGCTTCAAAAATGCATTTCAGTCAAGAAAAAAGAAGCAAGTGGGTGCCCATGAGATTTCTGAAATCTGTTAACTTTTGTTGGTACTGTACAAAGCAGCTTTTAATTTGCATAAAATGAATGAATAAGCAATGCAAAAAAAAGCAACAAAAACACAATGTGGGAATACAGCCTTAGGGTTGTTTCACACTGGCGTTTTTCTATCTTGCATCGGTGCCCACCAAAATCCTGATGTATCCAGAGTTATACTTAACATGGGGTCACAGGGACATCAGGTGGTATCAGGAGTTCTACGGATGCAGATGAGTGCAGGGTTTTGACCGCACCCCCAGACTCAGGATGTTGCAATTTTGTTTAAAAAATCCTGATGTGTTTGGATGTGGCACGATGCTGCAAAATGACGCATTGATCTTTATGAGGCCGCATCTGGCAGCTGGTGAATGCAGCCAAGCTGGATCGGGATTTCACACTGACAATGCTCAGAACAGTTCCGGCTCGGCCTGGAGAGACTTTCTCTCACTCTTTCTCCAGTCCGACCATACTAAAACGTTATGGTCATAATGTAATTTCTATAGAAAATCCTGTGCCTGATTGGGCACAAATCCACTATGGTGGCATGTGTTTTCACATGTGGAAATGGATGCAGATGCATCCATTGTTGCCCTAATCAGGACCAAACACAAGTAGGAAACCAGCCTAACAGTGATGCTAGCATACTAGGCGGCTTTTGCTCAAGACCTGTCCCTCTACAAGTGCCACAGTCGCCGGTTCAATGGCTCAGTTTACACATACTGTTAGGAAACGCTTTGTCTGACACATTGGAGGTTTGTGGACATGCACGTTTCTAAAGTTCAGTGCATTTTTCTTTTAAAATGTTTCCTCTCCCATTCCCTTTTGTCAATGCTTTAACTGCAATTACTCTTCGGTTCTTTGTCATAGATGACTCCTTAATAACTGCCGAAACACTGGCTGAAAAAGCTCTATTTAAATGTCTGAAAGCGGTATAATGGCAGCATAATAACAGGTTTGTCTGACTATTATTGCAAATGGCATTATAAAATATAGCTAAGCAATAATGCAGTTGACTTATTGTTTCAGACTTGTAGTTATAAGTGTACTGTATTCATTATGAGAGGGCTGTCAAAAGTTTGACAGATTGTCTGTCTGCTGAAAAACCATCATCTTTTTTATCAAAGACTGGTTAATAGTAGTTAATCTGGAAAACATTTTTAATGGGACATTTTGTTTAATATATACAGGGGATGGGCAAAATAATGGAAACAACTAACGTTTTGGCATCATGATCTTTGGACATGTTATAAACATGCAAACCGTGACATATGTTCATGTTTTGTAGTTGACTATTTGTGTTAAGTGATGTGTATGTAAATTAACTGTTTTGCCGAATTGTAAGAATATTGATGAGAACCTGATACCAATGGCAGAACATCCGGATTTTCAAAAAGGCCAAATTGTTGGTGCTCGTATGGCAGGCGCTAGTGTAACAGAAAGTGCCCGAATGCTTGGCGTGTTAGGAGTTACTGTCTCCAAAGTAATGACTGCGTTTGAAAGAGAAGGAAAAATGTCTGCAGCAAAGCACAGGTCCGGCCAAAAGTCGAAGTTGACTGAGAGAGACCGTCGGACTCTAAAGCAAATTGTGAGAGAGGATCGCAAGACCACAGCTCCGAAAATCACTGCTGAGCTCAATGAACACCTACAGAACCCAGTTTCGTTGGGAGCTGCACAAATCTGGATTCCACGGAAGATCTGCAATTAGAAAACCGCTGCTCTCAATGACAAATATTTCCAAGCGTTTAGAGTGATGTAGAAACCTCCAGAATTGGTCCCTCGAGCAGTGGAAACATGGGATATTCTCAGACAAATCATCATTTAACCCATTTTCTGACTTCCGGCGAGTGTATGTCTGGAGACAGCTGAAAGAAGCATTCCATCCAGACTGCCTTCTCCCAACGGTAAAACATAGCGGAGGTTCTGTGATGATCTGGGGTGCTATTTCGTGGAGATCCACCAGGCCAATGATATCACCTTGTATTAATCCATACCTCGGAGAATTGAGGCTGTAATCGCGGCAAAAGGTGGACCTACACCATATTAAACTAACTTATGTTGATTTATCCAGGTGTTTCCATTATTTTGTCCAACCCCTGTATCTCTTATCTATGACTTGTTAGTTTCCATGAAGTTATGCTGTAGTCCTCTCTCCCAAGTATGCCGGTTATCATTAAGGCTACGTTCACACTGAGCATTTTTAATCAATTTTTGGTGCTGTATTGATTTTTAAACTGCATCAAACGGGATCAGTCAAAATGTCTGCCAGCAAAGTTACGGGGATTTTCAATTTGCTGTTCAGACGCTGCATTTTTTGACTGCTACCTTAGTGGTGCAGAAAGCACATCAAGAAAATGAGCATGACAATTTGTGTGGAGTTTTTCTGCTGTACTTTCTGCACCACTAACAGCCATTCCCAGCAATCCCAGTACCTGTCTGTCAGTAGTACAGTGCTTTAGGACCTTTGCACCATGTTACTCACCATGTGACTCACATGGTCACATTGGGCACAGGTCCTAAAGTACCGTACTTTAATAATAGAAAATCAGTGGTCGTATATGGAGCGCTAGGTAGCCAAAAGAGATTTTCTTACAGACCTTACGTGAGGACTTAGTGTATGAGCCCACATCAATGACAGGGAGGTGATCAAGAATGTACTATTACATCCTTGGTTGTGAAGAGGTTAAGAGCATTGTACTGGTTTATTAAAACATTGTTGTTTTCATGCAAAACCAGTGCCACACTTGCAATCTGTCTAATGTGATATTTTAGTTTAGTGCACTTATTTCAATGAAGCATAGCTACTGTTCAACCAATAGAGATCTATTACACAGTTTTTTCAAGAAAAAAATATTTGTTATTTTTTGTACAACTCATGGAGCTATACATTACTTCGTATTCAACTTTATAGGCTTTCCTGATTTACAAATTATATGACCAATAACAGCAGACTAGGGTGCATTTATTCATATTTTCATAGTTTTAAGGTTGAAGGTAGACTTTAAAGGGAACCTGTCACCCGGTTTTTGCAACCTAATCTGAGTATAGCATAATATAGGACCTGAGATCCTGATTCCAGTGATTTGTTACTTACAGGGCTGCTCAATGTAGTTTTGATAAAATCACTGTTTAATCAGCTGGAGATTATCATTAGTCTGGTAGTCTGGCATATTCACAAACTGCTACATCTGCAGCAGACAAAACACTAATTTTATCAAAATCACAGCAAGCAGCTCAGTAAGTGACAAATCTCTGGAATCGGGGCTCTTTACCCTCTCTCTTTCTCCTATAGAGTGTACACTTTTATGATAAGTAAGGTCCTTGGCCAGATTGTTAGTGCTAAGAGTGGTGGTTGGGGCATGCACTCAGAGACCAAGAGGGGAGTGAAAAGTGTCAAAGAGTTGTTTAGGGTTGTTGGATAGTGTGGTGATGAGGGTGTTGAAGTAAGCTTATTTGGATTTGTAGAGGTGAAGAGTAGAGTTGTATGTTTTAGGCATAATCTTATAATGGATGAAAGGCCAGATTGAAATTTCACCAAAGATGTTCAGCGCATCTGGAGCACCGCTGGTGAAAAAGTGCCAGGGTTGCTGCCATTTGTGTCGAGTTGTTTTATATGTAGGAGGTCTAGTCTCATCCAGGATACTTTACAGTGTTTCACTGTAATGCTTCAATGCTTCAAATCAGAGTCAGGACAAAGAGAGGGAGGCAATTGAGGCTAATGATTTCTGCAAATTTTTCTTAAGTTTCTGGATATTAATGGCACTTAAATTTCTATAAGTGTGATAAGTGGGGCATCCTGGGTGGGGCGACAGATCTTGAAAGAGAATACAAAAAGGCTTTGGTGAAAGGGTGGGAGAGGGGAGTTAATAAAATCATGCATTGAGAAGAACCAGGAGAAGATCAGGTCCAGCATATTCCCATGTTATTGTGTAGGAGAGTTAGTAAGTTGTGAAAGGCCAAAAGTGGAGGTTAGAGATAAAATATGAGTGGCAGATGGAGAATGAGAATCATCAGTAGGAATGATAAAGTCCCTCATTAAGAAAGTGGGGAGGTCACAGGCTAAAAAGTGTGGAAGCCAAGTGGCAAATTGATCAAGCAACAGGGCCTGGTGGACAATACACAACTGCCACTCACAGGAAAAAAGGCCAGAAAAGTCTAAGGTTGGCTTCAGACCACGATTTTTTGGATCCAGGTCTGTCCGGTGTGAATCAGACAGCCCCGGATCAGATTTTGCCCCTTTTGTATCCATATGGGGCCAGATGGGCTGGATGGCAGCTATTTGCCTTCCGGTTTGGTGTGTCCAGCTGGATCCGGGTGATTTTATTTTTTGCCCCGGACACAAAATCTCAGCTTCAGGATTTTTTGTGTCCGGGGCAAAAATCGATCAAAACCGGATCCTCCCAGATTCTCCTGGATCCGGAGTGATCTGGTTCCCATAACATGGGAGTCTATGGGCGCCGGATCACGCTGGATCTGGCAGAAAAACAATCCGGGTGGAATTCAAGCCACACTTGTTCAGCACCTGGACAGTGCAGCTAAAAGAGCCACCGCTGAAATTTTAGCACCTGGAGAGCTCCCATCCAGACGCTATGCTAAAATTTCAGCACTGGACAGTGGCAGCCGTGATTCCGGCAGAAAACAGGATCGGAGGGCATATCTGCCCTCCGGTTCAGTTTGTCCGAGGCTGTCAGGTTCTGTCAGGTGCATCCTGCAAAACACCGGACAGAACCTGACAAGGAAGAACCGTGGTGTGAAGCCGGCCTAACAGAGTGGACCTTTAAAGAAGGGAAGATACTGACCTGAGGGTGCTGCAGGGATAACGTGATAAGCACATTATGTTGACATGAGCAGACCAACACTTCCACCTTGTGTGTTTTCCGGTTTGGCAGTTTTCAAAATTGTAGGTGTGACACAAGTCACTGCTGTAATACCTACAAAGACGGTTAGAGTAATGACAAAGAGTAAAGAATAACAAGTCACTACTTACTGGAATAAAGGTAAGAGTAGTCAGACAATCTGGGGTCAGTTACAGGAAATAAGTGCAGTATTAAAAGGGTGAGATGCAGTCCAATACATGAACCGAAGTCTGGAAAACCAGGAGGACAAAGCAATATTCAGAGAGCAGACAAAAGAGTAATAAGGTCACAAGCAAGGGGTAAAAAAAAAGGCAAACACGCAAGATCAGACTGTGTCAAGCAACAGATCTTGGATGAACATGAGTCTACACATCAAGCGCAAGTGTACAATTGACACCAAATAGAGGAAGCAGCATACTTAAATAGTAGGATAATCACAGAGAAGTGAGAACACCTGTGAGTCCAACCCTAGCCTCAGCATGGAGAATAACACAAACAAATCAGACTGACAGTCATGAAGTTGTCCAGCACTACCATCGGGTGGATTGTTACCTGTTGAAGCACCACTAGGCGGCGCAAAACGTCATCGTATTTGAAATCCCCGTCCTCCCACTCGCAACCCCTCTGTAAAAACCTGAAGTCCGTTTGATTAAATAAAGTAAGTAAACCTGGCAGACGAGTGCGGCTTCATCTCTATGTTTCTTTAAACCAAATCAGACTGACAGCTCAACCACACCCATAGCAACATATAACAAAGACAAGGAACAGTGTGGTGATCATGATAGTAGGCCACTATACAGGTACCTTTACACGCTGCTACAGAAGGTTAGAAACCACTGGGTGTCTCATGTGCACGTTTCAACGGTTCCTAACGGTACCTGATACCGCATTTACACGCCGCTACAAGGTGCTCCACAGTAGGTTTTTTTGTATCCCTGGAAGCATCGAGGGTGCCACAGGTTATCCTTCTGTAGAGCACCTTCCCTCATTTACACGCCGCTACCACAAGGCAATATGGGAGGACCTGGGGCAGCAGGGACAACACATAGGCGTGCTAGAGTTGTAGGATTACGAGACGCTCGTAGGTGATTGGACAAAGCAATAACATCATGATTGGCCAGCCAGGCAGGAAGGCTGGCTAATACATGATGCTATTGCAATTGTGTAGTGTGACTGGTCAGCTCCTTAAATATGCCGCCCTATGCAGGGACAACCAATCGTAAGCAGAAGCTTCCACCAATGATCGCTGATGGGGCGCGGTATCCCGGAGGCTGTGTCACGCCCCAAGGAGTTCACTAGGTGTTCGAAAATACCTTCCTGTTCCTCGATTCACGCCGCTACCATAGGGTTTAAACCTACCTGTTTTTGAGCACTGCTGAAAGACAGGTGTCGACAGTGACCGATGGCAACAACCTGAATTACACGCCGCTACCTCGCGGTGTTTTGACGGTACAAGATACAATTGTCTCCGACACCCGGTGGTTTCTAACCTTCTGTAGGGCGTGTAAAGGTACCTGACAAGAGAGCAGCAGTGGTGGTGGTGTCTGAGTTCGACTGCTAGATCCAGTTGTCAGTTACAGTGAGAAGGTTAAGGGAATTAGAAAAGAAAGTCATTTAGTGGTTATTAATAGGGCCCTTTTCACAATCAGTCTTTTTTGAAATGGCAGATTTTGAAAAAAAGCATTCCCGAATATATCTCATACCATGCTACCTTTACGCCGCGTGCGGTAAACGCCATAGCAAAGTAGTGTAGGTCAATTCTTGCGGCGTCAAGCGCTGCCGGCAAGATCTGGGCTTTTGACAATGCTTCGCATGGTAGCGGCTATCGGCGGTAAAGAAGCAACACGGCTGGACACCGCGGTGTTGTTGTTTCGCTCCGCACTTACCGCAAGTGCAAAAGCCGCACATTAGCCGCACTGGGGGGCAATTAGAGCTGACTATACATTCGCTGGCGTTCCGCAACCGCCCCTGGAGCCTAATCTGGTAATTGCGATCAGTCGAGTTTTTCCACCGCAGTCTGTCCGCATTGCAAAAGTCCGCCTGATGTTGATAGGGCGTAAGAGAATTATTATACCATTTAGTATGTGGCTCTTAGCAATTTTCACAGGCGAATTAAAAAGGTGCTGACTTTGTGCGGAGCGATTCGTGCACAAATGTAGCGAATTATCCTGAATAGTTAAGGTACCATAACAAGATTCAATTGAAAAAACACATCAGAATAGCTATGACTCCTAAATAAATGAAAAAACATGACTAATAAAAACTGAGCCTTACTTTGTTAAAACAAATTGGTATCTTTAACCATTAGAATATATTAAAGTCCTGAATCCCTGTGAAACAATGAGAACCTATATCAATCTACAGCACTTGGCATACTTCAAGGTATTTTATTTTATTTAATTCAGAATGTAACCTATGAATTCACAAGTATCTAAAGATCTTATATCTTTGAGAATGGTTGACCTTTGCTAAATGTTAAAACCTGTTGGTCTCAGACATTACTGTATCAATAACCATGATGTATCACTAACTCTACGAAGGTCTTAGGGGACCAATATGTTTGTTACAGACAACATCCCTTTTCTTGTTGTATTCATTTTTTTTTTTCACTGCAAGCAAAAGTAAATGACTTTTACTGGCCTAAGTTGGCTTTCTACTTGTGCAGATCATTATATTCGTCCCTTGTATGGAACAGCTCAACATGTGGAAAAGCCGCCCATTGAAAGACAAGCTTCCTTTATAGTGGAAACTGCCAGGAGCAGTGTGAGAGTACACCGCAACCTCTATGTGTTCACTGGTTCTTTATATTACTTCACTCATTGCTCTTTCATATGTTATTTTTAGCTCCGTTCTTGCTTTTATTTTCCTTCTGTTGGAAATTTCCCATAGAGGAGATAAAACAGCCTACAGCGCAGTCTGACTGTTGGTTTCTCCTTTATAATTTATAAGTGTGACATCACACTAGTGAATAATTAAAAAAGTTTATTCATGGATGACATCACAGACAATAGGGATGTAAACCCTGAGTTCCTCTGAATTTCCTGATGTAAAAATCTGAATTTTACAGTACAAATGAGGACATTCTGAGGACAAAAGTAATGAATGCCAAATAGGCTTGTACAGCTAAAATAAAAACAATATAGGGCAATTGTGAGGTTTATATAGATCCTATGGATACTAGCTAGTGACATACTGTACATGGGAGAGCTTAAATCGGTTAGATCAGATACAATGTAAGGCTGGTTTTAGACAAAGTGAGGCTGTGGGCAAAAGTGGGCACCAAAATACTGACATATTGCACCATGACGCACAAACATTTAGGTTGTATTTACACAAGCTGATTTCAGACCATTAGACGAGCAACATTTGACAATATTGCAGAGGTTGCTTGTTACTTCTTACATAGTGCAAAGAATGTAGAAATCTATTCTAAGGCACTTCACACACGTTTTTGGTGCAGGCAGTGTCCGGGTTCGGATGAACAACAGTATGACCTGGGACAGACAGATGGGCAAAATGCCTCGTCGTTTCTGCCGAAATTCATCAGTGCGCGTGATGCTGCTGTCCAGGTCCGAAATTAAAAAAAAGGGAGCTAGCGCGATCTGAAATTCATCCGTGACTTCCAGACTGAGCAGCACTTGCCGCGTGAACTTCAGCACCCGGCGTCCGGCAGCCGGATCTGATTTTCTGTCGGATCCGGTGCGATCCATCGCCCATAACCTCCTATGTTAGGAGGTGCCGGATCGCACTTGATCCGATTTTGTCAGATTTTTGCCCCGGACACAAAAACGCTGCAAGCTGCGACTTTGTGTTCGGGAAAAAAAATTAATTCTGCCGGATCCTCCCGGACAGCAGGAAACCGGATGGCAAATAGCTGCCATCCGGCATCATCTGGCCCCATAGCAATACTATGGGGCCAAAATCGAATCCGGGGCAGTCCGGTTCACACCGGACAGCCCCAGATCCCTAAAACCGTGGTGTGAAGCCGGCCTAATACATTATTCTGTCCCCATAAGGCAGCAAGTTATCAGCAGTACATCTATTTACAAATTGGGGATGTGTTGACAATTCAATCACTAGATGAATGAGCATCATATTGCTAAATTTTGAGTGATTGCTGATATGTTTACAGTTATAAACTTGCACACTATATGTCATACATGTACACATGCACAAACACAGATGCACACAGTACATGCACATATATACAGATCACAATCATGTACAGGGCCGCCGTCAGGGCATGAATGGTGTGACTCCTGTGAGGGTCCCTGTGGTGATTAACAGGAGAGGGGGCATGCAGAAGAACTGAGGAGGTGGGGCACAATATCCTCCAGGCCCCACTTTCCTTACTTGTTCTATGGGTCCCCTCTCCTGCCAATCACTTCTGGGCCCCACCCCTCACCCTTGGAAGGACCCCCTCTGCTGTCATTCACTGCTGCAGCCTCTAAAGCAGAGGGGCCAGACTGACATCTTCAGTGACATTCGTCTCAGCTAGGTTTGTACTGCGCATGCCCCTAATAATGACATGCCCAGTACAAACCTGAAGTCACCACACAGTATGGGGCACTGGCAAGATTTGAAGGAAAGAGTTGTTGCTGGTGGTGAGTATGATGTGTGCTGTGATCTGTTTGTGTCTGTGTGTCTGTCTGCCTTTGAATCTGTCAGTCTCTATATAGCACTATACTGTATACACAGGTAAACACTACATGCTGTATTAGTGTGTCTGTATACTGTATATACATAGTATGGACCTGTATATGCTAGGTTTACAAGATATACAGCCAGCAGTCTCTAATTGGCATACAACCAACAGTCTTAAATGTGCATATAGCTGGCAGTTTCTAATGTACATATAGCTGGCAGTCTATAATGGGCATACAGCCAGCATTCTCTAATGTGTAGCTGCAGAAGTTGTAATGTGCATACGGCCAGCAGGCTAAAATGTGTATATGGCCATCAGTCTCTAATGTGCATACTGGCATCAGTCTCTAATGTGTAGAGCTGTCAGTCTATTGTGTATAAAGCCATCAGTCTCTAATGTGCATATGACCGTCAGTCTCTAATGTGCATCCAGCCATCAGTCTCAAATGTGCATACAGCTAACATTCTCTAATATGCATACAGCAGGCTGCCTTCTGATGTGCATATGGCCACCAGTCTATAATTTGTATACGGCCGTCGTCCCTAATGTCATACTGAATTAGTCTCTAAAGTGCATAGAGCTGGCAGTCTATTGTGTATAGAGCCATCAGTCTTTAATGTGCATATGACTGTCAGTCTCTAATGTGCATCCAGCCATCAGTGTCAAATGTGCATACAGCTAACAGTCTCTAATGTGCATACGGCAGGCTGTCTGTAATGTGCATACGGCCAGCAGTCTATGATGTGCATACGGCCGGCAGTATCCAATGTGTATATGGCCAGCAGTCTCTAATGTGTACATGGCCGGCAGCAATCTTCATTGTTTATACTGCCTGCAGTAGTCTCCATTGTCAATTTTCTATTGTGTATACAGCTATTGTGTATTCAGCTCATAGCAGTCTCAAATGCGAGTGTGTATTTATGTATATATATATATATATATATATATATATGTATGTGTATGTATGTTTAGATGGAGGTGGAGCCTGGGTGGAGGCAAAACTGGGGTGGAGCCTGGAAGGAGGAAGAGCTGGGGTGGAGGCTGGGTGGAGTCTTAGAGGGGCTCCAAAATTTTGCCAGTGATGGGCCCCTGAAATTCCTAGTGGCAGCCCTGATCATGTACAAACACACAACACATACACACGCATGTATACATACACATTCATGTATATACATACAAAACACAGACACACATGTATATACATGCAGCACACACAAATTTATATACATACAGTGCAAACACACATACATTTATAAACAGCAAATAGACACACATACACATATTTTAGAGGACTTTCCATCCATTATTTATCCTCTTGAGTTCTTGTAGACCTTTGGTGACATCATGATAACATGACTATGATGGCAGCAAAAGTCTTGTTGTAGTTTTAACCTTGAAAGCTGCTCTGATCATGCTAGAACTGCTATTATCAATGCATTTTGATTTTGCCCTGGGTGATACCCCTGTGAGCCACACTGACATGGCTCATGACCCTATGCCAAGTACAGTATTTCTTCAAAAAGTAAAATAGTCATAGGTCCCAATTCATTATAACTGGCTTTTTGTACACTAGCCTTCAGGAGGGGAGTACAGTATAGATGAAAGAATCAATCAGCAGAGGCTCACGTTTGAGTGGAATTTCATAAAATTTGTAATTTCATAGGAATTTGAATATTTATAGTTTGCAAAATAAATTTGCCTTGCACCATTTCCCACACTGCTGAAATATCTGTCTTTTTGCATTGCTTTGGCTTCCTCATAATGCACTGCAATTAGGACATCTAGCGGTTTATCATACCTTGTACAGTGGGGCTCAGTACCTGGACCATCAAATTAAAGGTTTACCAGTGGAGAATGGTTTGTTTGACAGAGCCGTTTTCTCTCTCCGGGGTCGCTCAGTAAGTAGAGTGCAAGCTCTTAAGTTTCACTCACACCACTGTATATATTGGATGTGTGCTATACAATTTCTTTGTCACACAGCACATTGACCCATTATTCAATAAGGCAATGCTCATGATCAATTTTTTTCACAAAATTTGTGGTATGTTGTAATTTGACTCTGAAGTTTGATGAGAATCACCCATTCAAGTCCATGAGTGCGAGAAACATTTGGATCCCTTTTTCCAGATACATTACAGTTCTGTAGCATAAGAAACTATAAATGATTAGTTACTACTACTGTAATTAAATATTGCAAACGAACAGCACACAGACAGAGCTCATGACTTTCTAGATGGAAATCGGGCTATGCCTGTTTTATACTGTCATTTGACCCTAGCCTTATGGTCAGCAGGGACCTCGTTCTTCTGTAGAGTGTAACCTCTAATGGTCATTGGGATCCTCTCTCTACTATAGAGTTTAAGCTCTTACAGACCTCTCTCTCTAATCTCTCATGTGTATATTCCAAGCAATCATAAGCTATCAAGTATTGAGAGCCATGAAAAATTAAAAATAGGGAAAGGGAAAACGTTGGTGAATTCAAATTTCAAAAGATTGGTTCATCTCTGGTGTGCTGTCATAAGCTTAATTCACTGAGATGCACACGTCACTTGAAGAATTTGGCAGATCTTTTAGTGTTTGCCTCCATGCACCCTGACATATATGTTATTCCAGTATGAAATTGGAGTAATATTTTTGGGGTAATTTATGCTGCCACATTTTTATCGGGCATGCACTGCCATGCTTCATTACTCCCCAAAAGTGAACATTTTTTTCTGCCACGTTGAATAGCATAAATAATTTTTGTAACTTTACAAAGTTTTTTATTATTACAGAACCCTGGCATTAATCATTTGATGTATCAGGGCCATAGTGTTTACCACAGCACAATATTTAATTACCAAAAGTGAATGGTACCCACATCACATAAGAACATTAGATAACCAAACAGCTATGGTACCTTTACATGCCGCTACTGGATAGTGGCAACAACCGGGTACTTCACGTGCACGAGCACGTACAAACGGTTGCAAACGGTAATTGCACCACCTTTACACGCCGCAACAAGGTGCGCTACAGTAGGTTACATCTATCTCTGGATACACCGCGGGTGTCTCAAGTTCCCTTCTGCAGAGCACCTTACCTCATTTACACACCGCTACAACAAGCTAATATGGGCGGACCTGGTGCAGCAGGGACAACACATAGGCGTGCCACAATTGTGGATTACGAGAATTCCATACGCTGATAGGACAAAGCAATAACATCATGATTGGGCAGCCAGCACAGGAGGCTGACTAATACATGACGCTCGAGCAATTGTGTAGTGTGACTAGTCAGCTCCTTAAATATGCCGCCCTATGCAGCGACTACCAATCGTAACGCAGGAGCTTCCACCAATGATCACTGATGGGGCGCGGTAACCCGGAGGCTGTGTCACGCCCCAGCTACAATCCAGGTACATAGCATGGTGTAGAAACAACCCTTGTGTTCCTTCTTTACACGCCAATACAGGTCGCTACCATCGGCTGGGTAACCACCTGTTTTAGGGCAGTGCTCGGAAACAGGTGCCGCTACTGGCGGGTGGCTACAACCGTCTTCACACGCCGCTACCAGGGGTTGAATTGGCGGTGCATGATACATTTCTCTCATGTACCCGGTTATTGCCACCATCCAGTAGCGGCGTGTAAAGGTACCACTACTCTTACAAGCTACCATTTGGATACTAGTCATCAATACCTACTGGAGAAAAATGGACAACAACAAAGGCATACATAATTCTCTGTTTGATAGCCATAAAAGTAAAACAGATATAAATGTCAGACAGTTCAATTATCAAGCTACAGATAAAAAACAATGGAATCATTTAATTTTTCACACATTTGTATATCCCAAACTGGTAAAGCCTTTTAGCAGCTGTTATATGGAGCCTAAAGGAGAATAATGGAGCTACTAGGCACAATGACTATCGCTCTTACACTTGAAGAATGAAAAAGCAGTTTAACCCATTGTTCATAAAATCATAAATATAAGCACTTTTCATTCACTGTCAATTGCAGACAAAATGGCATTCATACATTAACTTCTCGGAAGACCATTCATACATTCTCATAGTGTGTGTGTATGTATGTGCTCAAGATTATTTTTGACATATAAACTAAAATATAGAGCTAAAAAGAATGTGAATAAAGCAATTGAACCTAAAAAGGATACAAAATATTTGCACTTTATCTGCTGTTAGGATATATTACGGTATGTAGTAACTTTCTTTTTCCCCATCTTTTTACTATATTTATTCAAACTGTTACCGTGTTTCCCCGAAAATAAGACAGCGTCTTATTTTCAGGGGTGTCTTACTTTATCATCCCCTTGCAGCCCCCAATAAAGAAACCGCATCATCCCCAAATATGGTATGAGGGGCACACACACACAGGGACGCAAACACACAGGGGCACACACACACACACACACACACACAGGGGCACACACACACACATTGGCACACACACACAGGGGCACACACAGACACACAGGGGCACATAAACACAGGGGCACACAAACACACAGGGACACAGACAGGGGCGCACTTATCACTGGTCCCTGCTGCATTCCGACGACGCTCTGAGCTGCCAGCTGCTGTCCTGGTGCCCGCTGCTTTCTCGGTGCTCACTGCTGCAAGGTGGACGACACCTCTCTCATTTCATTGGTACTGTAGATGTACGGTGCCGCTGTCCCAACCAATCACAGGCCAGGAGCCGCCCGGGCAGCCAATCACAGGCCAGAACCTGACGTCATGCAGCGAATGGCCTGTTATTGGCCGCTGGTCAGTTCCTGGCCTGTGATAGGCCTGTACAGTGGCGGGGGCTTAAAAAATAGAGCGGTGCCGGTCTACATGCATCTACGGCACCACTCACAGTGACGGGCACCGGGACACGAGCGGGGGGTGGGCTGGAGGCGGGGGCGGGCTGGAGGAGTCGCAGCTGTATGCCCCAATCTTCAGATTGGTGGCATACTGATTATAATAAAATAGAGACATGCCTTATTTTAGGGGGGTGCCTTATATTTGCAGGCACATTAAACCCTCTGACATGCCTTACTTTCGGAGGCGCCCTATTTTCGGGGAAACACGGTAGATCTCCTCATTGGTTTTATATCCGGAATATAGAGAGATTTTGTGAAAAATATGTTGTGAGATTTCTGTCCACAGGAGCTTACGTTATAGAAGGAATAGATAGATAAAGATGCTAGAGGTTGATACAATAACAAATGGAAAAGACTTTAATGGTCGCACTCCTATCTGCATATTTTTTCGCGATCTCAGTGAGAATAGTAGCAGTGTCATGCGGGAATCTTATGTTTTGACACCTGAATGACATGTGGATGTCATTTGGATATCATGCAAATGACATGCATATGACATGCCAGTGTACGGTTTCCCCACAACTAGCATGTCATGAGAGCATGTCATTGGTATGACATGCGTATGACATTCTTTTTTAACAGGGATTTGCAGTGAGAAAGTTAAAATAGATAGACAGACTGACAGATAGATATAAAATTAGATAGATAGATAGATAGATAGATAGGTGCTAGAATAGCTAGATCAGGCTTTGCAGTGTCCCGCCGCTTGCTTCCGGGACCGCCCATTAAGTTCCATGCGAATTCACTGCACTGACCGGCAACAGTCATTCACAGATGCTGACTCTCTGTGGAGCATCTGTGATTCGCTGTTGCAATCAGACTGCACTTCAACAATGTGGACAGTGATTGTGCTTGGCTGCCATACACAATAATGCAGCATTTTTTCACCATAGAAGACAATGAGTACCTGCAAAAGCCAAGCATTTTTGCTGCACTGTTCCTCCATGGTTGGTGAATAAAACAAATGTTATTAAAAATGGACTGTAGACAAATAACAGAGGCAAATAATGTAAAAAATGCAGCACAAATGCAACAAAAAAACAACAAAAGCCCAGCCAAACTTGTTTTCTGAAAGTAGCTCCTTTACAGCCAAGAGAGCAGCTTCTTCACAAATTCTTTGGTATTATTATCTTCATTTAATTTGTCTTCAATGAAAAAAACACAAAAAGAATTGTCCTAAAGCCAAATTGGATATAATTCCACACCAGACTTAAAAAAGGGTGTGGACAAAAGTATTGGCACCCTTAGAAAAATCATGTGATGCTTCTCTAATTTGTGTAATTAACAGCACCTGTAACTTACCTGTGGCACCTAACAGGTGTTAGCAAAAACTAAATCACACTTGCAGCCAGTTGACATGGATTAAAGTTGACTCGACCTCTGTCCTGTGTCCTTGTGTGTACCACATTGAGCATGGAGAAAAGAAAAAAGACCAAAGAACTGTCTGAGGACTTGAGAAACCAAATTGTGAGGAAGCATGAGCAATCTCAAGGCTACAAGTCTATCTCCAAAGACCTGAATGTTCCTGTGTCTACCGTGCACAGTGTCATCAAGAAGTTTAAAGCCCATGGCACTGTGGCTAACTTCCCTAGATGTGGATGGAAAAGAAAAATTGACAAGAGATTTCAACGCAAGATTGTGCGGATGGTGGATAAAGAACCTCGACTAACATCCAAACAAGTTCAAGCTGCACTGCAGTCCAATGGTACAACAGTGTCAACCCGTACTATCTGTCGGCGTCTAAATGAAAAGGGACTGTATGGTAGGATACCCAGGAAGACCCCACTTCTAACCCGGGCCGAGACATAAAAAAGCCAGGCTGGAGTTGGCCAAAACTTACCTGAGAAAGCCTAAAACGTTTTGGAAGAATCTTCTCTCTTTTTGGGCAAAGGCATCAACATAGAGTTTACAGGAGAAAAAAAGAGGCATTCAAAGAAAAGGACATGATCCCTACAATCAAACATGGGGAGGTTCCCTGATGTTTTGGGGTTGCTTTGCTGCTTCTTGCACTGGACTGCTTGACCATGTGCATGGCATTATGAAGTCTGAAGACTACCAACAAATTTTGCAGCATAATGTAGGGCCCAGTGTGAGAAAGCTGGGTCTCCCTCAGAGGTCATGGGTCTTCCAGCAGGGCAATGATCCAAAACACACTTCAAAAAGCACTAAAAAATGGTTTGAGAGAAAGCACTGGATACTTCTAAGGTGGCCAGCAATGAGTCCAGACCTGAATCCAGTCCACACCTGTGGAGAGATCTAAAAATGGC
Organism: Allobates femoralis; assembly: GCA_033576535.1. Taxonomy (NCBI): domain Eukaryota; kingdom Metazoa; phylum Chordata; class Amphibia; order Anura; family Aromobatidae; genus Allobates; species Allobates femoralis. The sequence continues at coordinate 208,592,435 of JARQOC010000002.1, read as the reverse complement.
AGTTTGGAGAAGGCACCCTTCAAATATCAGGGACCTGGAGCAGTTTGGCAAAGAAGAATGGTCTAAAATTCCAGCAGATCAGCGTAAGAAACTCATTGATGTTTACCGGAAGTGGTTGATCGCAGTTATTTTGGATAAAGGTTGTGCAACCAAGTATTAGACTGAGGGTGCCAATACTTTTGTCTGGCCCATTTTTGGAGTTTTGTGTGAAATGATCAATGTTTTGCTTTTTGCTTCATTCTCTTTTGTGTTTTTTCATTTAAGACAAATTAAATGAAGATAATAATACCAAAGAACTTGTGATTGCAATCATTTTCAGGAAGAAACTGAGTATTATCTGACAGAATTGCAGGGGTGTCAATACTTTTGGCCAACACTGTAGTTGTTAAAAGATTATAACACTACATTTTAATATATGGTTTATTTATTTTCTATATATAATTGTTTTGTATAAACCAGTATTACGATATCATAAAGCCATTAAAAAACATATGTTAGACGAATGATAGAAAACACAGTAGGTCAAGTAAAACAAATGAGAGAAAACATATTATGTTCAATAAAAAACTTGGTGCCATAAACTAAGAGTACGAGAGGGAGGGCATTCCTTATATAGTGCTCCTTTGAGCATGCAGAATTGTATAAGATGTCTTTTACAGACTGCTATTTGTTGTACACAGCAGTCTATCTGATTCTAGTAATAACATTACATTAGACAATAAACTTGAACTTTCCGGCACCCACGGCAAGAATTAAAGGGAATCTATCAGGTCAAAAATCCATATGTAACTGCTATCATTTTCTAATTCCTTTCTCTAAGCTTACTCTTTTGATGTATTTCTTTTATTTATATTTCCATCCTATCCTCAGTAAACCTCAAATAAAGAGATTCATTCCATCTGTCAATCACAGTGAATGATCCACTTAGTTCTGTCCTGTCCACTCCCCATGCATGAATATGCATGTCACATATTCACATCACATCACTGTACAAGTCACTGGGGAGGGGCTGTATCCTCCTCTCTGCTCTCTTTGCTGCAAAACCAAGAGATCAAATACAACACAGAATCTATCACAGCACAGCCGGGATACCTGTTTAGAGAATAAAATGGAGTCTAGATCAGGTAAGGCAGACCTGCAATAGCTCTCTCCCTCCATGTCCTCAACAGAACAGACACTCCTGAAAGTGAAACCTAACACTGCACTGATAGTAAGTAGAGGGAGGAGGGAGTAGAGAGCTGCCTAGGAGGAGTGTGTAATTAAAAGACAGTTTAAAACAGCTAGACTAATAATCTGTGAATATAATGGGGCGGACTAATGTACTAGCTCCCTGCAGGGTCTGAAAATGCTTATAACATGAGAACTCCAAACAGTACAGTAATGATTTTACATGTTATTAAAACGCCTGCCCAGGCACTGTTCAAGGGTAATATAATCATACTGAAAAATGACCCAACAGAGTCCTTTAAAGTATGGCACCCCCAAGTTGTTTGAATAGTCTTCATGTGACTAATGATTCATATGTGATTTACACATTTACAGTCACAAGTTCTACTTCCTAATAATCTCAATGTTCAGTGAAAAACTGAGAGAAGCAAGTAGAAATTTTTCACATGACCGTATAAGCATGAAAATCGCATATGAGTGGAGTGTTTATTGCATAACTGCTGGAACCAGCAAGCAAAGCTGAATCTGGATAGAGAGCATATTACACAGTGTTAAGACTGGGCATGCTTAACTGCTTCATTTTTTAATTAGATGGGTTATCCAGAATAGAGATAAAAGTCTGCAGTCAAAAAGACTGCAGGCTTCTGAATTCTCTCAGCACATGCCCTGTAAACTGTCAGGATTCTCTCGTGCCAGTGGCAGGAATGGACGGTCATGTGAGTGCAAGTACGTGCTTTTTCTTAATTCTAGCTACATTCTTACTACATGTGTCTGTCGTTGCTCAATTAATATTCATAGAGAAAGGCAGCACATGACTGCATTTATGTAAATCGCACACTTGCGGATTTGTGACCTCCCATTCTAACCTCCGTCACCAGAGAATCCTGACAGCGTGCAGTGTAAAAGCTGTGAGAATTCAGAAATCTCCCATCACATAAAGTAACTGCAGACTTATCACAAACTTATACAGCCCTTTTATACTGTTAACACAAATAAAGACCATAGTAACCTTTAACTTGTCAGATGGCACAACACTTTCTCTACATAACCATGTATCAAGTAATTTTACAAGTTATGAATTGTTACATGTGTATAGGATCAGAAATAGTAACAGTGCAAGAAAACATCACCAGACCAACCAGAGATACAGAAAAACATAAACAGAACCCCCATCGTATAGAAACACAGCACCACAAACCCTCATTACATCATAAGAACCGCCAGAAGTAATACAGAAATTCCTCATCAGAACCACCAGCAGTACAGAAATACATTCATATTACCCCTCTCTGAATAGAATCACAACATCAAACCCCTCATCATTACAGGAATACATCACAAAATCACCATCATTATATGATACATTCATTGTGCTGTCAGGGAAAACCTTTATATATTTGTATCACATCAACCTACAACTTCCAGTATGCCCTTAACAATGGTTACGGGATACTGGGAGTTGTTGTGATCAATCATCATCAGACTGGGAACCATACAGGAACTACAGCAATGATGAGAATTAGTCAATATCACAAATAATCATTTACATCCAGTTATCTTTTAGATATCATCTCTGATTGGAGCTGTTCTTTTTTTTTTCTTCATCTTGTCCAGACTCCATGATGACTTTTCACATTCACAGCTCATCTCTGTAGACTTCTATTTTCTCCGATCTTCTACTGCACATCAATTAACAATAGCAAAATAATTATAATATTCCTGAATAAAAATATCTGCCTTAAATTCTGCCCCTCAATAAATTATTGGCCCTCACTGTGTTACCTGCACAAAATATGACTCCCCATAATGTGTCTGCGCCCATCTCACTTTTTCACTCCCTTTACTGTATACTTAACCATTCTCCCCCAGACTGTGTCCATACGATTCCACTCTCTGACTCCCCATACTGTGGCTTCATCAATTCCCCACCCATATTGCTTTTTCACACATGCCCCACATCTCACCCTTGCTCCTCATATTGTGTCCTCAAATTTCTCCAGCACACCATATTGTGTTCACATCCATCTCTTCCTTTCCTTCACCTTATTACAATAAATCTTTGGTGTCTTCACTCCACTAGAGCACTTACCAGCAATGCTGTGCATGGCTCTGTGGTACCGAGGAGTAAACTCAGCAGTGTGATCAGCTAACCTAAAAACACTGCTGATGTCCTCTTCACCTGGATGTGCTGGCAGCCAGGGATTCAATTATACTCGGATCTGAAAGACAAGACATGAGTACATAAGTGATATGTGGGAGCCAGCATTGCACCTCCTGTGATCCAGCTCTCACCTTGACATCCGCCTCAGAGAGCGGCCAAATACTACTATCAGGAGCAACAAAATGTAGCTTCTGGGGAGACTCCTCTGACCACCATATCATGCCGCCCGACAGCACCCTCCCTGCCAGCTGCACCGTGGTACATACCCCGCATTCCCCCACAAATATTGCTCTGCTTGAACCCATGTTTACAAATTACCATCTTCAGATTTGTTTTATAGTAAGCTTAGGTCTACCATGACACTGGAAGACGTAAATGTATGATAACACCCCTATACTATGATGATTGTCCGCCTTGGTCCAATTCAGATAATGCTGATGTTAAAGCAGGCACATCCACACTTTTTACTCGATTAATCAAAGACAACTATCCTATCAATAAGTAATTCAGTTTCTTCTAACTGTGAGAAATTCATTAGCATTCACAAGTCCTATAGCCACAGAATGTATTCATTTCCACGGCACATTAACACACAGTGTAATCTATGCGATGGAGACCCCTTTTCTTCCAGCAAGGTTTATAGTTTCTACTTATAAGGATCCTGTTGGAAAGGTTAATGCCAGAAAACAACTGCAACCATATCAAATATTTATCAAGATGCCAGAAAAACCTTATAATAATTCTTTTTGGATTATTTATAAAGATATATTTAAGATGTGATGAACAAAACATTTATGCAACTATTGACTTGTGTTGGTAAATAATTTCATTGTTAGGAAACTAATTGGTTGCTTTGGTCATCAAGGTCATTGTTCATTCAATACAGCACTTTGTACCAATGTGCTATGTATCTATTATATAATCACGAATGGGTTTTTTGCCCCTTTTGAGTCCGCTCGCGCTGCGAGTCAGCGTGGTCATGTAGATACGCCCGAAGCATAGGCCGTGCAGCGGCCATTGCGAGCAGTTCTAAGGTGACTCGCTATGCCCGCGCAGCGGGCATAGCGAGTCGCCTTAGCAGCGCGAAGCATTGGCCACGAAGCGGCCATTGCGAGTCAGAGACTCGCTCTTCTAGAATCCCGATGCATGTGCATCGGGCACCCAGCTAGTTATAGAATAAAAGACAATGTTGGTTCACTAAGGCTGCTTTCACATCAGTGGTTTTTGCTGATCGCGGCAGATGTGGTGAAAAAAACGCATCTGCAGCGATTACCGCATAACCACTGCACTTGTGGCACAGTTTCGGCAAGCCCCATAGAATGTCTATGCGGGCTTGCGGCAGGTGCGGCAAGTGCAGTTTCGGCACTTGCGACAGGTGCGGCCGCGAAAAAAAACGCAGTCAGCTGCGGCTTCTTTTGCGGCCGCACCTGCTGCAAGTGCCGATACTGCACTTGCCGCACCTGCCGCAAGCCCGCATAGACATTCTATGGGTCTTGCCGCAACTGTGCTGCAAGTGCAGCGGTTATGCGGTAATCGCGGCAGATGCGTTTTTTTCACCGCATCTGCCGCGATCAGCAAAAAACGCTGATGTGAAAGTACCCTTAGATGACCCTTTCTGCAGTTAACAATTCATCATATGCAGTCTTTATTGTCACCATTTATCTGTTACTTTGGTTCTTAGTTACATTTTACGCACATTTCGGTAAATCTGAGAAATCTTATGATTTTTTTTTTAAATCACATTAGGACCATGTTCACATATTCAATATTTAATCAGTATTTTATATCATTATTTCAAAGCAACAATCCAGAGTGGGTGAAAAATGCAAATATATTGTAAGTGATTCTATTACACTTTCCTTGGATTGTTGCACTCCTAATTTTGGCTTAGGCCAGCTTCACACCACGACTTTCTGGATCCGGGGCTGTCCGGTTCACACCGGACAGCCCTGGATCCGATTTTGCCCCCTATTGTATCCCTATGGGGCCAGATGGGGCTGGGTGGCAGTCATTTGTCATCCAGTTTTGTGCTGTCCAGGAGGACCAGGCAGATTTTCATTTTTTGCCCTGGACACAAAATCGGAGCTTACAGCATTTTTTGTGACAAAATCGGATCCTCCTGGATCCGGCGACCCTAACATGGGAGTCTATGGGTGCCGGATCGCCTTGGATCCGTCAAAAAAATCGGACCGGTACCCGGACCCCGGGTGCTGAACGAGCGGCGTCTTGGAAATTCAAGCCGCGTTCGTTCAGCACCTGGACAGCGCAGCTAAAAGTGCCGCTGGCTGAAATTTCAGCACGTGGAGAGCTCCACTGCTGAAATTTCAGCACTTGGACAGCGGCAGCCGCGCTCAGGGAGGATTCCGGCAGAACACTGGATTGGAGGGCATATTTGCCCTCTGGTTCTGTTTTGGCCGGGGCAATCAGGTTCTGTCCGGTGCTTCCTGCAAAACACCCAACAGAACCTGACAGCAAATAAACGTGTTATGAAGCCGGCCCTACAAATATTGATGTAAAATACTGATCAAACACTGAATGTGTGAATGTGGACGTCAACTGAGAGCAGCATGATGTAAGCAAAGAGAGTATGAATTCAACAATGTATCACTTAGTTTACTGGGTGCAGCAGTTGTAATACAATCAGAGTTTTAAGAATTAGCAATGCCACAGAGGTGAGAAAGCTGCCCCTGCCCACACCAGCCTCTCAATGTACGATGTTCATAGACAGTGAGCTGCTTATCACATGAGGGGTATGTCAGAGTATCAGGTAAGAGACAATGTAGCACAAGCAATGATAAGGTCTTGGTGTTAATAGAATAATTGCAAACAAATTACAGCACTTACCTTGATGTCTACATTTTGTGTTTTAAACCCTACAGCATGTTGGCCTTAAAGTACATAGCAAAAATCTGCTGACAGATTCCCTTTAACTCTTTGGCTGAGTCAGCTCATGCATTGAGCTTGCATCATTCCCTGTTCATGTCAGCTGATCTGTTCAGCTGACATGTGAAGCTAATAGCACCAATCAGATTAGTGATTTTATTGGTACTGTTAACCCTTTGTATCGTGCTGTCAATCACTGACATTGCAAGCCAAAGCACTGCGGCTGGGATTATGCCATTCCCCACCATCATTGGAGGTCATGTGATGCGATTACATGATCTAAATATATTACTTTGGCTGCCTGGCGAGTATCCACAAAAAGTGATGACTTCTCCAATGCACAGACGTGCAGCAGCTCATCTGTACACAGTAGTGATGGGCGAATCCTAAATTACTCGGAATCGCTTGACTCTAGCGAGTCCGAGCCCGGGACTCGCTACTCGTTGCGAGTCTAGCGAGTCCAATGTTAATGAAAGGGGAAGCGAGTAATAGCGAGTAGTGTGCGATTTACAAATCACAGATGTGTCTCGGAAGCTTCAGCCTGAAGCAATCCTAGTTTTGCCATTGATTTGCATTGGACTCGTTTACTTTGCAAGTAATCGCTGGGAAACTCGCACAGATAAGAGTCCTGTCTGCTCTGTGTGCTGGCTGCCGCAGCTCCAGGGTCCTAGAGCCCGCCTTCTGCCTGATGTAGCAGAGCTGAGATTGTTCTCAGTCTGCTCATTCCCTGTGCATAGACATCTATATCTATGCACAGGGGATGTAGCAGAGTGGACATCACGTTTGGACTGCGTCGGACGGAAGAGGATTTTTTTAATTAAAGATGGAGTCCCTAATGGCTTTTTTTTTTATTTCTAATAAAAAATTTTCTCTGTGTTGTGTTTTTTTTTAAACTATTTAATAGAAATTCAAGGCGGTCATGTCTAATATTGGCGTGACCGCCATAAATTTCGGGCTTAGGGCCAGCTGATAATACAAAGCTGTCCCTAACCTCTTTATTACCCAGCGTGCCACTGCCACCAGGGCCGCTGGAAGAGCGGGGTTCAGCGCCAGAAGAAGGCGCTTCAATGAACGCGCCATCTTCTGGGGCGGCTGCGGGCTGCAATTTGCAGCGGGGGGTACCTAGAAAGCTTGGGCATCCCTGCGCTGCGGATTCCAGCCCTCAGCTGCTTAGCTGTACCTGGCTAGACATAGAAATTGCGCAGTTTCCCACGCATTTTTTTTTAATTATTTCATGAAATTCATGAAATAATAAAAAAAAAGGGCTCCCCTATATTCTTGTGTCTGGCCAGGTACAAATGGGCACCTGGGGGTTGGGGGCAGCCCGTCGCTGCCTGCTGGATCCGGCTAGTTCCAGAAATACGGCGAAGCCCATGCAATTTTTTTTCTGAAAAATCAATAAAACAATCCTAAAAAAGGGATTGCATCTTTATTAACCCCTCGCCCATGGTCCAGGGGTTAATAAAGATGCAGTCCCTTTTATTTACATTGTTTTATGGATTTGTCAGAAAAAAATTTCACGTGGGCTTCGCCGTATTTCTGGAACCAGCTGGATCCAGCAGGCAGCAACGGGCTGCCCCCAACCCCCAGGTGCCTATTTGTACCTGGCCGGACACAAGAATATAGGGGAGCCCTTTTTTTTATTATTTCATGAATTTCATGAATTAATAAAAAAAAATGCGTGGGGCTCCGCGCAATTTCTATGTCTAGCCAGGTACAGCTAAGCAGCTGGGGGCTGGAATCCGCATTGCAGGGATGCCCAAGCTTTCTGGGCACCCCCCGCTGCAAATTGCAGCCCGCAGCCGCCCAGAAGATGGCGCGTTCATTGAAGCACCATCCTCTGGCGCTGAACCCCGCTCTTCCAGCGGCCCTGGTGGTGGTGGCACGCTGGGTAATAAAGGGGTTAATACCAGCTTTGTTATACAAGCTGGTATTAAGCCCGAGATTCTTAATGTCAGGCCACGTTTGACCCAGCCACTAAGAATCTCCAATAAAGGGTTAAAAAAACACAACACAGAGAAAAATTTTTATTTGAAATAAAAAAAAAAAGCCATTAGGGACTCCATCTTTAATTAAAAAAAATCCTCTTCTGTCCGACGCAGTCCAAAACGCGATTTCCTCTCTGCTACATCCCCTGTGCATAGATATAGATGTCTATGCACAGGGAATGAGCAGACTGAGAACAATCTCAGCACTGCTACATCATCTCTGTGAGCAGGCGGGCTCTAGGACCCTGGAGCGGCGGCAGCCTGAACAGAGATGACAGCTGGACTCGGCTCGCAAAGTAACAGCAGTTACTTTGCGAGTTTCCCTGCTATCACTGGCACAGTAGCCGAGTCTAATGCAAGACAATGGCAATCCTAGTTTTGTCAGCGTTTGCCATTGATTTGCATTGGACTCGTGCGAGTAAAACGCTGGGAAACTCGCAGAGTACCGAGTCCTGCGAGTCCCTTACTACTCGCCGAGTAACGAGTCCTAGCGAGTAGATTCGCCCATCCCTAGTACACAGGAGTGTGCAGTGCTGAGGTCCCCTAGGGGGCAGTGTAAAAGAAAGAAAAAAAAAAGGTTTACAAAATATGAAAGAAAAAAATCACCCCCCTTTTGTCCCATTGAAAATAAAACTATTAAAAACATAAAAAACAATACACAGATTTGGTATCACCACATTCAAAAATTCAGAATATAAAATCAGTTATTCAGATTGGTAAACTACGTAACAGAAAAAAAGTCAGAATGACCAAACTATGTTTTTTTGGCCACCACAACTTTGCATTAACATGCAATAACGGCGATCAAAACAGCATACCGTATATACTCGTGTATAAGCCAACCCGTGTATAAGCCGACCCCCCTACTTTTGCCCCCAAAACCTGGGAAAACCTATTGACTCGTGTATAAGCCGAGGGTGGACCCCAGCACAGGTATACAGCCCCCAGCAGTGTGGTATACAGCAGCCCCAGAGGTATATACAGCAGCCCCAGTGGTATTTACAGCAGCAGCCCCAGTGGTTAGAATACAGCAGCCCCAGAGGTGTATACAGCAGCCTCAGTGGTAGTATACAGCAGCCCCAGAGGTATATACAGCCCCAGTGGTACAATACAGCAGCCCCAGTGGTAGTATACAGCAGCCCCAGTGGTAGTATACAGCAGCCCCAGTGGTAGTATACAGCAGCAGCCCCAGGGTTAGTATACAGCAGCAGCCCCAGGGCTGTATACAGCAGCAGCCCCAGGGCTGTATACAGCAGCAGCCCCCGGAGGTATACAGGCCCCCCATCATGATCCAGTGCCCCCCCCCCTTGCGCGGCACACCTGTAAAGTAAAATCATACTTATCAGTGTCCTGTCGCGCCGTCCCGCCGCTTGCCGACATCACGATCCCGGGCTTCATTCCGCGGCTTCCGGCTTCCTGTGGTCGCGGGCAATGACGTCATTGACCGCGACCACAGGAAGGCGGAAGACACGGAATGAAGCCCGGGATCGTGATGTCGGCAAGCGGCGGGATGGCGCGACAGGACACTGATAAGTATGATTTTACTTTACAGGTGTGCCGCGCAAGGGGGGGGGCACTGGATCATGATGGGGGGGCCTGTATACCTCCGGGGGCTGCTGCTGTATACTTATACTCGCGTATAAGCCGAGGGGGGACTTTTCAGCCCAAATTTTGGGCTGAAAAACTCTGCTTATACGTGAGTATATACGGTATCTACCCAAAAATGGTATCATTAGAAATGTCAGCTCAAGATGCAAAAATAAGCCATCACACAGCCCCAGATCCAGAAAAATTCTTTGCAATTGCAATTCTTTTTCTTTAAAAGGAATTAAAAGGAATTTATACCAACCTGATGCGTCATACTGACCCATCAGTTTTACCAAATAGTGAACATTGTGAATAAAAAACAAACAAACGTGTAATTGCACTTTTTCTGCACTTTCACCACAATTTTTACCCCATTTTCCTGTGCATTATAAGGTAAAATAAATCATTTAAAAGTACAACTTATCCAACAAAAAACAAGCCCTCATATGTCTATATTTAAGGAAAAATAAAAAAAAGTTATGATTCTTGGAAAGAGGGGAGGGAAAAACGGAAAATTGAAAATCACCCCTGGGGTGAAGGGGTTAAAGGGAACCTGTCACATCCCCCCAGGGCCTATGAAGGTAAAAGAGCCACCTTCAGCAGCAGTAAGGCTGCATTCTGTGAAGGTGGCTCTTATGTGTATTATCCCCAGGTACAATGAAATAAACACTTTTATAAATTTGCCTCCATACCTCTACTGAGACCGGAAGGTGTGTTCTGTCCCCAGGTCTCAACTGCCTCGCTGCTGTCCATCATCACCCCTTTGTCCCCTGGGTGGCGCCTCCTCTCTGCTCCTCCCATCCCCGGCGCCTGCACTGTGTAATCATTTCTCAGGCATGTACAGTCTGTGCTGCATGACAACTGAGATGACATGATCTTCTCACTTCGTGCCTGCATATAGCGGAGGCACTGCCCCGCAGTGTGAATATATCATAACACTAAAGTGTTCATCTCATGGCAGCCAGTGTGGTGGAAGAGGCAGTACAGCAGAGCTGGCAGCACTATGAGAGAAGAGCTGCTAGAAGAGTTTGTGATGAGACAAAGCTCAGCTCCACTGTACAGTATAGAACAGGAGTGCTGATGCCATTTATTGATACATGGTATACCTTTGGTCTCATGCAATTCACATTTTTAATGCTAATTTTTTCCTTATCGCTTAACTGCTGTAAGTCTTGTTCTTTCAGTGAAGAACTAACTGTTCTTCTCCCTAACGTGTTCATTTCAGTCAGATCTCATCTGTCCCCAACTCTTTGAAATCACACAAAACTGTCTGTCATAACACAGGACAATGCCTCTTTTAACATTTTCACTCCTGGGTGATTTTCCATTTACCGGTTTTTGCTTATCCATCCCCTTCTTACAAGAGCCATGATTTCTTTATTTTTCTGTCAATTTAGACATATGAGGGCTTGTTTTTTTCCAGGACAAGTTGTACTTTTGAATAACATTTTACTATGTAGTGCACTGGAAAATGGGAAAAAAATTGCAAGTGCGGTGAAATTGACAAAAAAGTGCAATCACACAATTGTTTTTGAAGTTTTTAATTTATCATATTCACTATATGGTAAAACTAAGGCATTACTATGATGCCTAAAGTTGCTACAAGTTCGTAGATACCAAACATGTTACTTTTACTTTTATCTAAGTGATTAAGAAAAATTCAGAAGTTTTTAAAGAAAAAGAATTGCATTTTGATGCCATTGTCCGTGACACATAGCATTCTCATTTTTTTCTAGGGCTTTTTATGCACCCTGAGCTGTTGTTTTTCGTGATACAGTTTTGGGTAGATGTGATGTGTTGATTGCTTGTTATTGCATTTTATTGTAATGTTGCGGTGACAAAAAAAACTTTTTTTGACAGTTGTCTTTTTTTCCCATTACACAGTTTACAGATTGTTACAGATCTGATTAATTGATTTTATATTTTGATATATCAGGCATTTCTGAATGCGGCAAAACCGAATTATGTTATTTTAATAGTTTTATTTTCAATCGAGCAAAAGGGGGGTAATTTGAACTGATGTTGTTTTTATTTTTTCATACTTTTTATAACTTTAAAAAAAAAAAGATTTTACATGGATCCTTAGGGAGCCTCAGCATTACACAGTGTAATTACTTGTGTTATGCAGAGAGATGCTTCAGCATCCCTAGGCATAGCACAAATGATCACTTTTTAGGACACACAGAAAGAATCCTATTTTGTCGGCTTCAACTGTGGGGAGAGGTCTTATAGGACATTCTGGTAACACACCCCATATGCAACTTTCTCCTGCACTTGTGACTAAATGCCTGTCTGAACAGATACCATAAACAGTATGTTCTTTCTCCCTGCCTGGCTGTCTGATTTGTGCAGTAAAGCTCATCTGGTTATTTACAACATCATATTTCCTGATTTCTCCTTTTACCCTCTATCACACCAACACCATGGGGAACATCACTCACCACCACAAGAGGGAACAGTAACATGGCATTAACCCCACATGCCCAGAGCTGCATACCTTAGCCACTGGCCCCAAGTTCACGGCCACCACCACAAGTGACAGCATTCGACCGCTGCTCAGTGGCTGTGTATGACCCTGGTATGCAACACAGGGAGGGAGGTGAATATTAAATCAAGCTAAACAGCCGGCTCACATGATCACTGTAACATACCCTTATCCCATGTATAACTGGTACTAGTAATAAAGGGGATATATCCTCATCTGAATATACTCCTGCAAGTCTTGCATTGTTTTCTCCACCCTTCACACCAGCCTTGAAGACATCCCTTGTCAATTTTCCTCTTTCACCAACATCCAGGGAGGTTTTTGACAGGTCTATGCTTTGCAAACGTCTAAATAACATTGTGTATTGTTAAAACTGGGATACCAAGGTATTTGGCGATGGCTTTATACCCTTTGGAAGTCTTGTGATTGCTAATATTAGCATTTCTGATGTCCTCAGACAGCTCATTTATCTTCACCTTTGTGAGAAAGGAACAGGGCCTAACTTGTGGCTTTTTAAAACACTGAAGTCATCATTCATTGGCTAATTCAAGTCCATGGGCACTGACAATTTATCACAGGTTATTCTCATTTGTGATTTACCAGACATGAGTCAAAATGTGTTTCTGTACTAATTTAACGTAAAGGGTGCCAATACCAGTGTCAAAGCAAGCTTTAGGTTTTTCTATCCCCCATTGTTTTTTGTTTTAAATTGTTGTTGATCATTTGCTCTTTTTATTTAACATGAGTGCTCTATATAAAAAAAGCTGATTCATGTGATTCATTTTTTCAGGAGATATTCCACATTATATACATAAACTTCATGGACGCCACTAACTATGAGCAGCACTGTAGCTATGTCAAACATCTAGCATTGTATTAGCAGAACTACAATTATGGTGCTGTAAGGAGCAGAGAACATTATAATGTATGTATGGCTGAGGCCACATTCTTGGGAAGAGGATAAGATTATAGGGTTTCATTTTCACCTTCCAGCTGTATTATTTTAAGGGCAATTATTTTCTTTGTTTTAACTCTTAGCCCACAACTGTCTTCTTGACAGGCTGGTTTTATAGCCTTTGGTATCTAATTACAGCTGTTTTTTTCATTTGTTTTCTTTTGACAAAATTGTAAAGAAAATTTGTAGTAAACATAACGTCTTATTAACCCATTTTTCTGCAAACATTTTTTGTGAAGTTGACATAACTACTTAGACTTGACAGGTGAGTATTTTCCTGGCTACTAGGCCATAAAGCCATAGAGCCCTAATACAAATAGCTGCAAGTTTTGCACAAGTTCGTAGTTTTATGGAACATATACCATGTATAGGTGTATATTAGGGATGAGCAAGTATACTCGCTACTATTCTGTATTTGCCGAATAGTAGCGGTATTTGGGCTACTCGCTACTCTCCGAGTACTTATGTGTACTCGGGAGTAGCAAGTAGTCCTAATACTTTTGCAGTGTATCTATAGATACACTGCGAAAGAAGCCTAAAAGTAATTAAGGCTACTTTCGCAGATACACTGCAAAAGTATTCATACTCGCTGTACTCGCAACGAGTAGCAAATACCGGTACATACTCGTTACGAGTATAGCGAGCACCAATATTTAGGTACTAGCTCATCGCTAGTGTATATGGCTTACACATTACATACATGTATGTTTCTAATTTAAAATGAAAACCCAAAAAAGACACCCAAATGTTATTCCATTGGAAGCCATATTAGAAAACAATGTCCTGTTGAAGAAAAAAAAATCCCTTAATAAAATAGTTGTATATGTGTCAAATGAAACGCATGCATCAGGGTTTATTAATCTGGAAAACCCTATTGGTAGATTATTATGTACCAGCTAGGAAATTTCAAAGCTTTTGCACACTTCATTGATATAAGTATAATAGTTCAACCTATTTCACAGAGTAATTGCTAAGTTTTTTTCTCTATCCTGGGCAGTTAGTATTTATTTTGATGCTTCTCTTTATGGTGCCAACTTTTGTTCAAGAAATACATTGCATTTGCTATACAGAATTTGGTAATGCTTTAATATGTACCCAAAAATGACCAAGCTGCACTATAGCTCGGATATGAGGGAGTCAAACAAACCCTATAGCTAAGCTTTAGACATTAAAAACTAGAGTGAGAGATCAGGGAGGCATAAAGGTGGCTTTCCCCCATTTTGTGTGTTCAAGCAAGTGGTAGCATAGCTTGAGCCTTCCATACACTTGAGATAGCTATCAGACGAAGAAGCCTTCAGCCAATCATTTGGCAACCACCTGTGTTTCCACTACAGCAATGAATTGTTGCGTGTGTATTGTGGACCCAACAATGGTCTAACATTTGACAAGAGTGTAGGGTAGTGCAACATAACATTATTTAGTACATTATAAAAATTAAATATATTGATCAGAGTTGATCAAAAAGACTTGTAGGACCCTGACCAAGCAGACAAATTGGTAGCCCAAGACCACAGGATCAAACCACTGTGAACTTGAAACTTCTAGCAGCATCCCTGACACCTATTTTGATTAGTGGGATAATCTCCGGTAAGACCTGAAAATTGCTGTTCACAGACGCTCCATCAATCTCACTGAGCTAGAGCTATCTTCAAAGAAGTAAAAGCAAAAATGTCAGCCTGAAGATGTGAAAAGCTGGTAGAGTCATACCCCAAAAGACATGCAACATTAATTGTAGTGAAAGGTGGTCCTATAGAGTATTGACTCAAAGGGACTGAATACAAATGCACATTACAATTTTCAAGTGTATTATTTTTTATTTTTTTTTTAAATAATAATGTATCATTTACTATACACTTTACAAATACTAGCTACTTTGTGTTTGTATATCAGCTAAAATCCCAATAAGATACTTTCAACTTTGAGGGTGAAAGGTTAAAAATTGTCAAAACATTCTCATAGTATGAATACTTTTTCAAGGCACTGTAAATGAATGTGGAAAATATTGTTGCCACACGTTTTGTTATACACGTTTGTTTTCTTTGAGTTTATTGGAACAACCCCAAAAAAGGCAAATTAGACATAATTTAACACAAAGCTCCAAAAATAGTCCGGTCAAAATTGTTGGCTCCCTATCCTTAATATTTGGTTGTACAACCTTTGGAAAAAATAACTGCAATCAATCACCTCCTATAAACCATCAACAAGCTTCTTATACCTCTCAATTGGAATTTTGGACCATTCTTCTTTTGCACACTGCTCCAGGTCTCTTATATTTCATGGGTTCCTTCTCCAAACAGCAATTTTAAGATCTCTCCACTGGTTGTGAATGGGATTTAGATTCAGACTCTTTTTCTGCCACTTCAGAACTTTCCAGTGCTTTGTTTCATTAATTTCTAAGTGTCTCTGGCTCCTCCCTTTGCTCTAGCTCCTCCCTCTGCCACTAGCTCGTTCCATCTTTATAGACTCTCATTAATAATAACTGCCATCTCCTATCTCAAAATTTGGAACATATATCTGCAATCATTCACTTCCTATAAACCATCAACAAGCTTCTTATACCTCTCAATTGGAATTTTGGACCATTCTCCCTTTGAAAATTGCTCCAGGTCTGTCATATTTGATGGGTTCCTTCTCCAAACAGCAATTTTAAGATCTCTCCACAGGTGGTCAATGGGATTTAGATTCATACTCATTGCTGCCACTTCAGAATTTTCCAGTGCTTTGTTTCCTTCCATTTCTAGGTACCTCTGGCTCCTCCCTTTGCCTCTAGCTCCTCCCTCTGCCTTTAGCACCTCCCATCTTCATGGAATCTCATCAGTATCACCTGCTATCTCCTATTTCAGAAATGGGAAAGTCTTCACTGAATACAGATTTTACCTCAAAATTGAGAATTTCAATGACTAATCAATGCTGGCCGGGAAAGAAAAACCTTTGTCTAATATGATATATGACAAAGTTGTTTATTTTCATGTACACTATTGATTTATAAAATAAAAATTAAAAAAAATTAGGTTTTAAATGCCAGTGTCAATCTCAGACAGTGGCCTTTAAATTAAGCAGGTGTCAGTGCATTCATAGGTGACACATTTAGATTTCTAATAACCTGAGGGGATTAAATTGAATGTTTGTCCTGCAAACACTTATTCTATTTAAAATGACAGGTACCAACTAATATGAGGCAGCAGCTGTAGATATAGCACAATTAATGTATTAGAAATTCATACAGACTACAGAACTTTGCAGTGATTGATTGGAATTGTTTGACTTTCTTCTGTTAAGTGAAAGAATGAAAGTTACGCTTAAATATACATCATTGCAGGATGATGAAAAGGACATAAACCAGTGCTGCTGATTAACCATAGGCTTTAATATACGGAAATTAGGTAGAGCAGACTAAAGAAAACTTTTTTTTTTATCAGAAACCTCGGTGTTTCTCAAAAGTGAACCGCCTCACGCATTGTCATAGGTCGACTACAATTTTCACTATATGCTTCTTTCACTATATGCTCCTAAATCAAGGATACCATCCACTGGTAATAGACGAACAGATCCGCAGAGCTACAAGGATCCCAAGAAGCAGCCTCCTGGATTACAAACAGAAGGAGGACAACAGCAGGGTGCCTCTTGTGGTCACATACAATCCTCACATGAACATACTAAGGAAAATTGGCGCTGATCTTCAGCCCATATTCCACAAAGACCACAGACTTAAAGCCATATTCCCAGAACTGCCACTGCTCTCCTACAAACAGCCCCCCAATGTAAGGAATCTCCTTGTCAGAAGAGTCCTCAAATCATCATCACAGACAGGAAAATTCTCCTGTGACAAGAAGAAATGCAAGACGTGTACCCACATACTACCAACACATACAGTCCTTATACCCAACGCAAACCAGGACTATAAGATCATGGACTTCTTTTCATGTACATCCTCCAATGTGGTGTATATGATACAATGTACAAAGTGCACTACAGGAATGTATATTGGGGAAACAATGCAAAAGCTACAAACAAGGATGAATTTACATAGACATACAATAAAAAATAAGCTGGACATGCCTGTAGGAATTCACTTCTCTGTGCCTGGACACAGCATGGTAGACCTAACAGTCCTGATATTGAAAGGTCATTTCAAAAGTGATAGAGAACGAAAAATCTGGAAATTCAAATTCATAAGAAAGTTCCAATCTCTAACAAAGGGACTCAATATGACACCTGGATTCATGACCCATTACATAAACATAAACACAATTTGCACCTCCACAAGATCTTCTGATGTGTAAAAGACCACTTTACCTCATCTACATTAGCAACAAAGATTTCATTTTAATTTCCTTAGCACATCTCCATCTCCTTATGTCCTGCTGTATTTTGTATTTAAAGGGAACCAACCACCCCAAATGACCCCCCGGACTGTTAATATGTGTCCCTACACCCAGCACACACATTTGGGGCAATCGTTTTTGCTAAAAAAAACAGTTTAGTAGAAGCTAAGATATAGCAATATAAACTTTAATAAATCGTGACGACGGGGTGTTACCTAGCTTTGTCTACGTGCAGTGTTCGTGCCTGTCAGCTTCCTCTCCCCCTCCCCTCTCACCTTCTAAGAGCCTGGCCGCGTCATGAAAGGGGCGGGGCTAAATCGCGGCGAACCCCGCCCCCTTTCATGACGCGGCCAGGCTCTTAGAAAGTGAGAGGGGAGGGGGAGAGGAAGATGACAAGCACGAACACTGCACGTGGACAAAGCTAGGTAACACCCAGTCGTCAGAAGTTATTAAACTTCATAAACATATATCTTAGCTTCTACTAAACAGTTTTTTTTAGCAAAAACGATTGCCCCAAATGTGTGTGCTGGGTGTAGGGACACATATTAACAGTCTGGGGGGGTCATTTGGGGTGGTTGGTTCCCTTTAAATGTCTCAGTAACTCATTTGTAATACTGTTTGATGAAGGAGCCTTGAGCTCTGAAAGCTTACAAATATCATTTTTTTGGTTAGCCAATAAAGGTATCACTCCTATAATACTTTTCTCGACTTTTTTTGGGACTTAAGCATTTACATCGATTTCTCTGGCTAACACGGTACCACAATATTATTTTGTATTGTACTTACACTACATGCTTCAATATTATGATCTTGAAGTGTATAGTATTGCAGATTTACATCTCCTAAGAGAAGACTAAAAAATGTTTAAAAAAATATATAAAAACCAGATCACCTACAAAATAAAAAATAAACCTATTTGGCATTGCAGCATCTGTAAAGGTCTAATCTATCAAAATAGAAATTAAATACCATAAAGAGAAAATTAAAGCACTAGCAATATAGTTTTTTAAGTCAGAAAACCTCGCAATAAAAAACATTGTATAAAGTCACAGCTTCAATGATGTTACAGAACTCAGAATATACAGTGGAAATACAAAACTTTTCTTTATTCATTAGCATCTGAATCTTTCTTTACCGCATGTGTAAAGTAATCTGTTCAAGATTGGTATCAGCTGTAACTGTATTAGCATGGAGAATCATGTTTGTATGTTAGGGTACTGTTACACGTCGCAACATTGCATGCAATTTCACTTGCAACTTACTGGTTGCAGTGAAATCATGGACACATTGTTCCATTTGTACACCGCAACAAAATAGAACAATGTGTCCATGATTTCACTGCAACCAGTAAGTTGCAAGTGAAATTGCATGCAATGTTGCGACGTGTAACGGTACCCTTATTTTTATCATGCAATAAGGGTAGAGTCACACTGGCATAGGCATCTGATGTGAGAGCACTGGGTGTGATCTGCTAATTATTTTCGGCTCAGGCTCAGGTGTCATTATACAGCTTCGATCCTGGGATCAGATCATAGCAGAGGAAGAGACAGAGAGATGAATCTACCCATCTCTTCTATTGGTGGCATTGGTATATATTGCGCTGACCTCACATATCTGCCGAGTGTATGCAAGTTCTTGCACCCATAGACCTATATGGGTGCGAGTGATCCAGGACTTGCAGACAATCGTAGCATGCTGAGTTTTTTTCCTCGGGAGGTATAGGGCTCAGGAAAATCTAGCAGGTCTGCACTTCCTGATTGTTTAACATGGGTCTAAGTGCAATGTGATGACCTCACATTGCACTTGTGCGAGTTATACGCTAGTGTGACTTTTCTGTTACATCCCACTTGGATGGTTTTTTCCATTTTTAATTACATCGAGTAATGAAATGAAGGATGCCATTCAAAGCTACAACTTTTCCTGCAAAAAAAAAGGACCTCATATGGCTATGATAACAGAAAATAAATAAAATGATGCAGTTTGAAAGAAGGGGAGAAAAAATGCAAACCTAAAGATGAAAATTGGCAGCTGAGGCAAAGCTGTTAAATATGAGCCATTTGCTGTCAGTTTTACACCTGCAGTAACTACTATTGTGACATACTAAATAGCTGCATACCTTAGTGTCCTGACCTTGGTCATTAGTCTTGTGGCCCTAATAAATGTCTATTTCTGCTTTTGTGATATCGTGGTTCTAAAACCTCAAAAAATGTATTAGCTGTTTAGAAAAGTGAAATTCAGTCCAGTTTTCTTTGAGTATGGTTGTAGTAGACATGAATGTTGCCTCTCCTCTCCCGGAGTTACAAGTAGGTATTTATTATGTTCTCCTTAGGCAGTTTTCACAATGGCAAATTTTCATACCCGTGTCCATCCATTTTGAAACGGATCTATTATGGCCTCCCCTTTTATCCTATGGGTACGGATTGATCCCAGAGTGATCATCTGTGTGTCTCTGTTTTTTCACGTATCCATTGGTGTCTGCATTTTTCATGTACCCAGAAATGGAAACTGTTCCGTTTCTGGGCTTTCTCAAAAATTGCGGACACCAATGGATAGACACGGATCGGTTGGTGTCTGCATGAAATTAACAGGGAGCTGTATGGAGTGCGGATCCGTAAGGATCCGTGAAAACAATGGATCTGTGAAACAGATCCATTTTACTGTACTGAGCATGCTCAGAAGCAAGGTACAGCTCCTCCCAGCCCTATCTCTGGTGATTGGTGACGGATCTGTTAAAAAAAGGTGCTATTCTGTTGGCATTCTTCTTGCAAAGAACCGTACCTGTCCATGACTATACATAAATTTCATGTAACCACAAGAATTTGCAAATATGACAGTTTGAAAGCAGCCTTATATAGCACTATTAATTACACATCACTTGACATGGTCACTGTCCCCATTAGGGCTTATATTTCCCTATCAGTAGTGTGATCAGTTGCTGTAAAGTACGACACAATGATGTTAAGGCTTTTTATAACTTGCTATAGACTTGACCTTTATAGATTTTTCTTATTAAAAAAGTAAGTTTCTCCTTGAAAATCAGCATCAAGGGATATTATCTGAATTATGGTTGTCATGCCTTGCAGTACCCTAATGGGTACAAGCAAGATTAATATCCCGTTATATAAGATAATTGTCTCCTGAAAGCCTATTTTTTTAGGGTAAAAGGGGCCAGAAGACAAGGAATAGAAATGATTCAGAGAGGTCAATTGCAGTTACTGGAGAAAATCCAATTCCAAATATTGGCTGTAGTAGCATAGTAGATGTGTTAGACCACATACACACTTTCAGTATTTGGTCAGTATTTTATCTCTGCTGCAAGCATGACCCGAGCGTCTTAACACTATTGGCCGATTCTCTCCCATGCGAGAATCGAATCACAGGATTAATCTCTCCATCTACTATGCCCATTTCTGCATATATTGGACCCTTGAGAGTGCAGTCCGATGTTTTACATGCACCTATAGACTTGTATTGCTGCATGTGACCTGATTTTTGGAGGCACTTGTAGCATGCTGATTTGTCATTAGAAAAAAATTGCAAATCTGCTCTGCATAATTGGCTAACATTGGTCCGAATGCAATGCAAAGTTATTTCACATTGCACTCGTGCGATTTATATGTTCGCATAAGCCAGGTGTTATACTTTTCCTCTGATTGCTCCACTCTTGATTTTGGATTACAAATACTGATGTAAAATACTGACCAAATACTGAACGTGTGAACGTAGCCCTAAAGTGCCTGCATTCTCTTATACATCTCTTAGGCTAGGGTCACATTAACATTAAAGTAGATTTGCGTTAAAAACACAGGTTTTGGCAGCCTTAATGCAATGCTACCGCCATGGTAGCACTGCGTTAACGCTGCCAATGCTTACCTATGGTGACACGGTCCCTAGCGTGGCTCAAACGCCGGCATCTGAATGAAATCTCACACTTTTTCCTAATGGGAAAAAAGACACTTTCAACAACGTCTT
This sequence comes from Allobates femoralis, assembly GCA_033576535.1. NCBI lineage: Eukaryota > Metazoa > Chordata > Amphibia > Anura > Aromobatidae > Allobates > Allobates femoralis. The sequence goes on along the minus strand of JARQOC010000002.1, from coordinate 208,570,912 downwards.
TTCTCGCGTTAGAAAAAAGCGCGATATTTCATTCAGATGCCAACGTTTGAGCCATGCTAGGGGCCGCGTCACCATAGGTAAGCATTGGCAGCGTTAACGCAGTACTACTATGGCGGTAGCATTGCATTAAGGCTGCCAAAACCTGTGTTTTTAACGCAAACCTACTTTAACGTTATTGTGACCCTAGCCTTATAGTAATGATGATAGTGTGCTCGCCACTGCTCAATACTGGATCAAGCAGCTGAGTGCTCAGATATGTTTGACACTCAATCAAGTATTGTGAGTGCTTGGATGTGTCATTCATGAATTATCCAACACAAACAGTTGGCTCCCTTCAGTGAATTATAGGAGTTGACAACCCAGCCTATGAATGGCTCTCATTGGGAGGAAAAGCAATGTGTTCAAGTGCGGCGTGTAAAGAAAAATGCTCACCATCCTCTGGAAATGTTCTGTTTGACTTGAGTGTATACCATCCGATATACACTTCTAATTGCTGTATGCTGCAATTTTTATCTTATGTTTTATCAGTATGAGTAAAAAAAATGCTGGTTGGCACTGTGACAACCTCACACTCCTTTTGTCTCCTAAAAGCATCCTGTGAAAGTGCATAAAAACGTTTTAATACTTACTCATTAGTGATTATAATTAGCAGGGGCTATATTCTTTAGTCACGAGGGCGGGCTGTTTTGCAGGCTCCAGGATCCACCCTGTCTCTGTCTGTTTGCTCTGCTTGTGCAGGCTTTACCCTCCCCCTCTCTTTCACTCACAGAATGCAAATCATTAGTCCTGCCTTCAGCTCCACATCACAGCAGCAAAGAGAGAGAGAGGGCTGGATCATTCAGGCTGCAAAACAACACGACCTAAGGGCTAAAGAATATAGCCCCTACTAATTATAATCACTAATGAGTAAGTATTAAAACGTTTTTATGCACTTTCACAGGATGCTTTTAGGAGACAAAAGGAGTGTGAGATTAGTGATGGGATGCTGCGGGGTATGTTTCGGTAGCTTAGGAGGCGTTTTGGAGGTGACAGGATCCCTTTAAAGCCATACATTTGGAGGTGGAGACTGTGTCATCTGAACAGATGGCGCTCTATTGTGTCTGTACTGTGGCACCTCTAGTATTTGCATTGCATGCCCACTCTCTTACACAGTAATTAAGCATCTGTCTCAGCAGCACTGGCTTCATAGTGTGTCATGCTGGTGATATTTCCCTTTATTACATCTGTATACATACCGTGTAAACTCTACAAGACAGCCACTCAATGCATTGAAAAATGGCTTTCTAGAGGGACTATCATTTTAAAGAATATGTCCCATGTACATAGGATAGCAATTTATTACAGAAAATCTGCTATTAATGAGGAGGTGGTCTTCTAGGAGGGGGGCTATTTTAGAGATGTTTCACAGCAACAATGTACAGTACAATAGTGCAGCAGGCAAAAATAATCCATTCACATATTAAGATGACTAATGTTTACTATGGGTGGATTTAAAAGAGTTTCCTGGTAATTCGTTAAATCCTAATACTGAGACTTATATTTAATGCTATAAAATAGTATTTCTGTCAAGTGTAAGGTAATATATTGCTGTATCCAGAACTATCTCTGTGCTTTAATGAGATATATTAAAAACACATTAATCTGTTTAGTAAACACATCACACTGCGCCAAGTCTCTGGTGGCCATACTGCTCCTGTGTTATAAAATGTTGGATAAGCAAAAGTAGATTACATTGAGAGCAAATATTATGTCCTGATCAGTCTGGAACTAAGATCCTAACAGGGCTTATTACTGATGCATCTAGACCATGGTACATTTCTGTGTATCATATTGTGTGAGCTGTAATTTAACTTACAAGTCTTTTGTCTCTGGATTTTGGCCACTCCCCTTTATAGGAAATTATTTATATTATTTATTTACTTCAATGAATAAGTAAATAAATACGGTAATAAATCCGCATTTTATCATCTGTTTTATGATATGGTTGTATACCTATGTTTCAATTCATTCATTTGTTTATATGATTTTGACAACTCCGTATTGCTTCAGTTGCCACAAGATCAGCTACAGAATTCTGCTTTAGCGCGACATAAGAAATCGAAGGCTAGAGCAGCGTTAGGGGTATGGTTTGTGATATTTCAGATAAAGAGCTGAAAGGGAACCTGTCTTGTACAGTAAGGAAAAAAAAGTATTTAGTCAGCCACTAATTGTGCAAGTTTCTCCCACTTAAAAAGATGAGAGTCGGCTGGTAATTGAAATCATAGGTAGACCTCAACTATGAGAGACAAAATGAGAAAACAAATCCTGATAATCACATTGTCTGATTTGGAAATATTTTTTTTTCAAATTTTGGTGGAAAATAAGTATTTGGTCAATAACAAACGTTCAACTCAATACTTTGTTTATATATCGTTTCACAAGGTTGGCACACACTGTTGCTGGTATGTTGGCCCATTCCTCCGTGCAGATCTCCTCTACAGCAGTGATGTTTTGAGGCTGTCTCTATGCAACACAGACTTTTAACTCCCTCCAAAGGTTTTCTATAGGGTTGAGATCTGGAGACTGAGTAGGCCATTCCAGGTCCTTGAAATACTTCTTATGAAGCCTCTCTTTTGTTGCCCTGGCGGCATGCTTGGGATCATTGTCATGCTGAGAGACCCAACCACGTTTCATCTTCAATGCGCTTGCTGATGGAGGAGGTTTGCACTCAAAATCTCATGATACATGGCCCCATTCATTCTTTCATGTACACGGATCAGTTCTCCTGGTCCCTTGGCAGAGTAACAGCCCCAAAGCATGATGTTGCCACCCCCATGCTTCATAGTAGGCACGGTGTTCTTTGGATGCAACTCAGCCGTCTTTCTCCTCCAAACACAATGAGTTGTGTTTCTACCAAATAGTTCTACTTTGGTTTCATCTGACCCTATATCATTCTCCCAATACTCTTCTGGATCATCCAAATACTCTACAGCAAACTTCAGACGGGCACGGATATTTAATGGCTTAAGCAGGGGAAAATGTCTGACATTGCCGGATCTGAGTCCCTGGCGACATAGTGTGTTACGGATGGTAGCCTGTATAACGTTGGTCCCAGCTCTCTGCAGGTCATTCACATGGTCTCCCAATGTGGTTCTGGGATTTTTGCTCACCATTCTTGAGATCATTTTGACCCCACTGAGTGAGCTCTTGTGTGGAGCCCCAGATCAAGGGAGATTATCTTGTATGTATTCCATTTTCTTATTATTGCTCTTACAGCTGATTTCTTCACATTGAGCTGCTTGCCTATTGTAGATTCAGTCTTCCCAGCCTGGTGCAGGGCTAAAATTTTGTTTCTGGTGTCCTTCGATAGCTCTTTGATCTTCACCATAGTGGAGTTTGGAGTGTGACTGTTTGAAGTTGCGTATAAGGAGATCTGCTGCTGACTGACACTAAATGACACTGAACTACCATACTGGCTAATGAATGCAATAGCAAGGCTATGTGTAAAGTTAATGCAAGTATGAATGGGGAAAACAGGCATAGCAGAAACTGCTTAAAAATATAGGGAAAAAAAGGAGAATTTAGCTGATGCACTGGTCAAAGCATGTGAGCCCGATAACCAACATCAAGGTGTTTTATTTTATCGGGTCCTAACCTTATGCCCCTGCTTGCAGTGTGAATTGCATGTATGGGTGTTATATGCCACTGGGTGCAATTACAATTGCACCCAGTGGCATATAACACCCATACATGCAATTCACACTGCAAGCAGGGGCATAAGTTAGGATCCAATAAGATGAGAAAACTTTGACGTTGGTTATCAGGCTCACAAGCTTTGGACAGTGCATCAGCTAAGTTCTCTATTTTTTCTATGTAATCTTAAGCAAATTCTGCTATGCATGTTTGCCCTATTCACACTTGCATTAGCTTTACACATAGCCATGCCATTGCATTCATTAGCCAGTGTGCATGTCTGAGGTTGCAGACAGGTGTCTTTTATACTGATAACAAGTTCAAACAGGGGCCAGTACTACAGGTAATAAGTGGGGGACAGAGGTGCCTCTTTAAGAAGAAGTTAAGGTCTGTGAGAGCCAGAAATCTTGCTTGTGTGTAGGTGATCAAATACTTATTCTCCACCAAAATTTGAAAAAAAAAATCCTTTCCAAATCAGACAATGTGATTTTCAGGATTTTTTTTCTCATTTTGTCTCTCATAGATGAGGTCTACCTATGATGTCAATTACAGGCCTGTCTCATCTTTTTAAGTGGGAGAACTTACACAATTGGTGGCTGACTAAATACTTTTTTTCCCCACTGTACATGTATTCAAATGATTTTTATTGATTTGTCTTAATGATTTAAATTTTTCAATCAATAATTCTATAATAGGAATTACATTGTTGTACAATCATTATTTTATCCAATTGCTTAATTACTTTACATTGTTTGTAAATATGCAGTATAGAATCTTTAATATTCTATGTGTGCAATAAATATATTAAAAGAAGTAACATTAAACAAAGATGTTAACAGTAACAACTTTCTGCCATGGGTTGCGAAGTTGAATTCGCCGGAAAATATGTCTCTTTTATTATCTAAAGTACGTTTTTAGAAAGACTGTCAGAGTTCAGAACCCCAAGATTAATTGTTTATGTAGGTAATTGATTTGAAGCTCATCTAAAATGGTGTCGATGTCAATACTGCCAGACTAACCATTGACTAGTGAATTCCTGCCACGAGTCCCATTTATTGTAAAGTTTAATTTGGGTGTTGTTTTTGATTGCGTAATAGTATTCCAATGTTTTGTGAAGTGATAATATCTCTGTGACGTCTTGTATTTTTGGAATATTTGCACTTTTCCAATTTGAAGCTAACAGTTTGTTGGAAACTAGTATAATATGTAGGATTAAGCGCCTAAATTGCTTTGGTATTGTGTCAATGTTAACAAGTAACAATACTAGTTCCTGCGTTAAAGTTATAATGAGGTGCGTAATTGAGTTTATGAGTGACTGAATATCTCCCCAGAATTATCTGATTTTGGGACATGCCCAAAATATATGTTATATTACCCACCTTTTCGCAATTTCTCCAGCAGCTGTTTGGTGTTTCTGGGTTTATTAGGTTTAGTTTGTGGGGCGTGAGGTACCAGCGGGTTAATAATTAGTAGAACGTCTCTGTAAGAGCTACGCAGGGTATATTTTTGTAAAAATAAGTTATTGCTTTTTGTAATTTCTCTTCTACTTGAGTTTCCGTAATTCTCAACTCTTTTTTCCATGATTCTAATTGTTTAGAACAGTGGAATTCCCTGTCATCATTAAGTAGTTGGCATATATTTTTGGTTCTCCTTTTATTTGTATTACTTGGGTCCCTTAGAAGATCTACAATATTACTTGGGAGGGAGAATAGTGTGGTTAGTTTCTTTAGTAATTTGTCAAGTGTTTTTCATGTTTTCTTTTGTGACTTTGGTAGCTTAAATTCTTTCTCCAAAGTTTGTAAAGTTTTAAGGGTATCATTATCCAGGATATCTGCGATAAGATTCATACCAGTTGATTTCCAGATGTTAAATTTTAACCTAGTTGAGAGTGCAGACAAAGTTTCAAAACTCATCCAGTCTATTGGTTCTAGTCTGAAGCTTCTTCTAGATTGGGCATCTACTTTTTTCCATGTTGTTATGGAGTACCTGGTGATGACCTCCTTAGGTAGTCGATTTTTGAAGTTGCATAGGTAGGCCACCACCAGGTCTTCCACTTCAGTGTTTGAATGATATGAATCTTCAAGGCTGACCCATGCAGGTTTATATTCTTTATTCTAGTATTTCTGGCTACTTTTAATAATTATTACGTGGTGGTAAGCTTGGTGGTAAGTCCTCCATTAATTCTGTTTTTATATAATACAGTTTGACTGACTCGTGGTCTAATTTTGGCCCATAAAATTTTTTTTTATTGAGTTTGTAATTTTTGTAGGGTTTTCTGCTTGATTGGTAGTGGGATGGTTCTAAAGATGTATAGGAGCTTAGGTAAGTGTAGCATTTTGTATGCGTTCATTTTTCCAAACCAAGAGAGTTCTATTTTTGATAGACATTGTAGGTCTTTTTCCAAAACGTTATGTATATCAGCCAGGTTTTGATCCATACACTCCTTTAGATTCTTTCTTAACTTAATTCCTAGATAGGATAGGTTGTACAGATTCCACTGAAAGTTAAATTCTGACTCTAAGATTCTTAAGAACTTCTGATCCATATTAAGATGTATGGTTTGGGTTTTATTTATATTAAATTTATATAATGATACTTTAGAAAATTCTTTAAATATCTCTATGACTTTTTTGACTGAGTTCAGTGGGTCAGTGAGGGACAAAAGTATGTCGTCTGCAAAGAGCGATATCTTGAATTGTCTATTATTAGTAGGAATGTCCCTGATCCCGCCGTCCATCTGGATTCTCTCTGCTAGTGGCTCGATAAAGAGATCGAACAACGACGGGGACAGTGGACACCCCTGTCTTGTTCCATTCGAAAGACTTATTTTAATTGTAAGGATACCATTTGATAGTACTCTTTCAGATGGATTGGAGTAGAATGCAACTATTAGGTCAAGAACCCTTTCACTAAAACCAAATCTTTTCAGAGTTTCCATTAAGTAACCCCACTGAAATCGGTCAAATGCCTTTTCTGCATCTACTGCTCCGGGGGGGGTTTAGTATTTTCTGATTGATTTATCAATTTAAGAGTTCTTCTGGTGGCGTCCTCTGCTCCTCTATTAGTTATAAATCCGACTTGATCTTTATGTACGAGTTTTGGTAGTACTTTTTGCAATCTGGTGGTCAGGGTTTTTGCCATTATTTTACTATCTGAATTTAATAATGAAATGGGCCTGTAATTCCCAACAAGCTCTTTGTCTCCCTTCCCTTTAAAGAGCACAGAGAGTGGGGCTTCTTGCATTTCATCGGGTATTTTCATACGTGTCGATATTGAATGAATTAGGGTGTCTAAGTAGGGTGACAAGGATGTAGCAAGTTTTTTATAATAGTCATTTGGGATACCATCTGGACCTGGGGCTTTGTTAGTTTTTAAAGAATTTATTGTGGCCAAAATGTCACTATTCTTGTATGGTGCCTTCAGGAAATTTAAATAATCAGTTGACAAACGTGGTAGCTGAACAGAGTCTAGAAATTAATTTATCGCTTCTACAGTGGGTTTGCTCTCTATTTTGTTATCTTTCAAGCTATATAAATTTGATAGGATTTTTCAAATTGTGCTGAAATTTCCTTTGTGTTTTTGTTGTACTATTCTAGTATTTTTCATCTAGCTTTATACTTCTAGTATTTGTCTTGTTCAAATCTAGTTTTGCAGAATCCAGATGTTTGTTCATAAGGTTATGAAAATTTGATTTTGAGGTTAAGATAAATTTTTCATATTTTTTGATAGGATTGATTTTAGTTCAAGTCTAAGTTGTAGAATTTATTTTTGGGTATCTAAAGTAGGGTTATTTGCTTATTTATTTTCCAAGGTTCTGATTTTTGTTGTGATGTCTTCAGTTTTCTTTTGTTTACTTTTGGTATTTCTGGCGTTCAGTTGGATCAAGGTGCCCCTAATGACTGCCTTATGGGCTTGTCACCGCAGGGGGCCGGGCTAAGCGGCCATTTCTAAAATAAGTTCTGTGTTATGCTGCAGATGAAGGAGACAATGATTGGCAGCGGTGGGCAGATTAAACATGCAGGGGGTGTGAATCTGCCCTTGGCTCCAGCCTCTAGTCACCTCCTTTATGGCTGCAGGTTGTAAGTTTTCTAAGTGTATTCACTCGGGGTACAGGGGGCTCAAGGGCTGGGGGACCCCTTGCCTGGATGCAGCAGACATGCTGCATTCAGTGCTGTAATTAGATCACCATGCCTGGTTTGGTGACAGGTCCTCTTTAATGATGATTCACGTAGTAGCTAAGATAAAGCTTTTTTGTGGCATATGACTTATTTTCTCACATTTTTCTTTGCTCTTTTAAAAACTGCACTTTATGACTTTGTGGGCGATAAAGGAGAAGACAAGGAGTTAATTGAGATCCTGACTGAGCAGAGAAGGAGCCAGATGAGAGATGAGTAGCTTGTGCCAAGGAAAGAGGAGCTTGCAGTGATCCTGACATTCTGACATTTCTTAACAGATGCTTAGCAGGTGCTGTAATCTGAGCTAATCTGATACATTGTTTCCACAAATGCTGCAGCCACGCCTCCTTCCTTATATGGTTACATGCCCTGTATTCAGTGTGAAGATGGATCTGACTCAGAATGAACATATGTCTGCTTTACACACAGTTTAGTGGGGACTCCTTGTTGAAAGTGTATGAATGGATTTCAACCAGAACTTTCTAATGAAGTATATTTGTTAATCACTTGCTCTACGTTATTATTAAATAAAAAGTAAAATGGCAGTTACTCTTTAAAGGAGTATATGCTATGTGTGCATTAACAGTGAAACTGGTGAAGGAAGTCCAGTTGACACTCGACAAAGTAATGGCGCTCACATCCAGGGATAGCGACCTCAATAATTTAATGAAAAGATATCCAGCACTCATTCCTCGTGAAGTCCAATTACTTTTATTTACATTATTGGACATTGTATATTGTGACACTTTTTGCTCATCATGAGCATTTTTCAATGGTGTAAAAAGTCTCACGTTTAGCCATAACAGATCACATTATATTATGCTCATTTCATTTACATAAAAATAGTTGAACTTCAAGAAGCTCAAGTGCTGGTCGTCTTTCCATAGTATAGATTGTGACACTGATTTATTATGCATCACATTTTTCTGTCCACAGACTGTTGCCCTTTTTAATGACATCTGTCAAACTGCACTGATTCAGCTTGCCTGCATTAGTAAAACTAGGGCTTAGTGACATGTCATCATATTTTTCCATAGAAGTGCAAATGGGCAACTAAACAGGTTTGATTTTCTTTTTCATTTTTTTTCTCCTTTTCATGTTGCTCTTTTCTATTACCTAAAATTGCTTACAATCTGTTTTATTTGAAATAGAATTGGCCTCTAGAGAAAGTGATATTCTACTATTTCAAGACCTAGGAAACTGTTTGCAAACACAAAATTGCTTCCTACAAGATTGTATAAGAGTGTAATAGAATAAAGGCTGAACAACAATGTATTCACTATTCCCATATTTTTAAAGGCATTTTCCTGTTCCTAATAGAACATATGAAAATCATAGAGAGACGGTTATCCTCTAAAGGTACCTTCACACATGGCAATATTGCATGCAATTTCACTGGCAATTTGCTGGTTGCAGTGAAATCATGGACACAATGTGACCATGATTTCACTGCAACCAGCAAATTGCCAGTGAAATTGCATGCAATATTGCCATGTGTAAAGGTACCTTAAGGGTACCGTCACACTAGGTGACATCGCCGGCGATTTTGGCGGTGATGAAGGGGCGTGGCCTATCACTGCCGACATCGCCGGAGCGTCACCTAGTGTGACGTGGCGATAATGAGGCAAAATATCGCCTCAGAATGATCGCCAGGTTTCACAGGAGTGTTGTGTAACGCGGCGACCCGCAATGTTTAACATTGCGGGTTACCAGTCGCTGAGTTCCTGGGCAACCCAGCGAGAGGTCGGCGATGCTACTTACCGGCGAGTACACGTGTGACATCTCACCGGCGATGTCGGCAGGGATGTGTGCACCCGTGATTCCCCGCCGACATCGTCGGCGAGGTGGCACTGTGTAACGGTACCCAAAAAGTTCATCGATATGAGACAAAGCTATAAGCTGCTAAAAACAGAAGATTTTGTCTTAGCAAATTGTCCATATAATATATAAATGCCCATTCAATAGAATGCTATAAATATAGCATAGGGTGCAGAATGGGGTAAAAATAGTAAACATTCTTAAGGCCCCCAAATACATTAGACTAAAGTATTCTAAATGCTCCAATATCAATAAGTGTGGCCAACTGTCTAATGTATATAGGGCATTGACCAACTTATGGATGGGAGAAATGTACAGTAGATGTGTCTACTTTTAGACTGATGATCACTGTGTTCTCCCAGATATCTTTCAGTTCCTGAGCTGTCATTCAGTGAGCGTCAGATTTAAGACACATTGTATGTTATGAGTTTTGTGATATATCTGTGTTATCATATGGCATATCTATGTTGCTGTTTTTCATATGATTGCAACTGTATTTCATATATATGCTGTTTTATGTCATTTGTGACATTGCATTTCATATTTGTATGATTGTGTTTATTTGCCATATGTGTAGCTGACATATCTATCTGGTTGTGACTCTCTGATTTATTTAGTGACATTTTTAACATATTTACGTCAATGTGTGACGTTGCTACAGATGCTTCAAGTCAGTGGTGCACCCCAAATGACAGCAGATCATGCAGCCACTATTGAGCCCATGAGTCAGTGCCAAAACGGACCCCTCCACTTGATATTATGCTTTCTGTATTTATTGAATCAGCATTGCAGATCCTGAAGCAGTTGAAACAATGATGAAAGAGATAGTGATCCGCAGTCTGCTCCCTCATCCATCATTCTTTCTCTGCATCTGAGATCTTAAGTCTCAACTGTATGCCCATTTTATCAAGATGTGCACAGCTGCAGAACACACACCACTGCAGAGACCTGAGGAGCAGGGCAAAGAGAAGGTGCATTATACACTATAATATATGATGAACTATGAACTATGGGGTGCATTGTACTATTTGAAGGATTATGGAGGTACATTATAATACATAGAGGACCATGGGGTGCATTATACTATATGGAGTACTATGGGGTGCATTATAATATATGGATGACTATAGCATCCTGGCACACCCCAATAAGAGGAAAAAAGTCTATCAATTGACACACAATTTTTTAATTGTGTAACCCAACGTAGAATACAGACCAACATTTTGGCTTAACATAGCCTTTTTAAAGTGATTCTGAACCCACAAACCGACCTCCCCGCATCTTTAGACCTGTCCCTGCCCCCGCTCTTTTCATTTGTAGCCATCCCTTTTGCAGAAAAAATCAATTTTGTAAAGTAGAGAAAAGTTTATATTTACCTCGTCCTGTGTGAGTTCTCTGTTTCTGAGAAAGCCGCAATAGGCGGGGCCCTTCTGCTGCTGCCTTGTAATTATGCACGCCCCTCTCTGCTTGCTAAGAGCCTGGCCGCACCATGAAAGGGGGCGGGGATCCGGTATGACACGATTTAGCCCCGCCCCTTTCATGGCGAGGCCAGGCTCTCAGCACTGCAGCAAGCTGAGAGGGGCGTGCATAATTACAAGGGAGCAGCAGACAGGCACGCCTATTGAGACTTATTCAGAAACAGAAAACTCACACAGGACGAGGTGAATATAAACTTTTCTCTACTTTACAAAATCGATTTTTTTCTGCAAAACGGATGGCTAGAAATGATAAGAGGGGGTGCAGGGACAGGTCTAAAGATGCAGGAGGGTCAGTTTGTGGGGTCAGGATCACTTTAAAGATCATTCTAGAAAGCTTGGGTCACAAAGTCTACTGTCTCAGATAACTAATTAGTCAATTAATGTAGAAGGCTTAGGGAATATGTATGATGCCCCATGAGATGGCTCATAAGAAAAAGGGGGAAAAAAGCCCTGGGATAATGAAGACCAATGTAAAGGAAATTTGAAAGGTACAAGGCAAAGGGAGCCTGTAACGTAGAGAGCAAGTTGCAGGCACTAACTGCCTTTGCCACTACACAGGGCAACAGGAAGAGCCAAGTTGAAGGGCCAAGAGTGGCACATCAAATAGATGCACCACTTCTGTGATGGCTGTGTCTTATTATTTTGAGGCTGGGAAGAGGTAATAACCATAACTTTGAGAATACCAGACCTCAACTGTCTGCTTCACCTTAGCTGCTGATCCAATTTGGTGGGGATCCCTCTTTTTTAATTTTTTATTTATAAACAAATAATTTAAAAAGACAGTGTGTGTGACCTCTGTTTTGGATTACCAGCCAAGGAAAAGCTGCAGTCTTTAGGCAGCAGCTGTTCGCTTTAGCCTAGCTGGCTATCAAAAATAGGTAAGACCCCATGTTGTTTTTTTAAATTATTTATTTAGTGGCTAAATACAGGGCTTAACGTCCTTCAGTGCCACATGAAAGGCTCTAAAGAATGCAAGCATTAAATAGGTGGTGGGACATTATATAGCTGTTTGACCTCTATCTATTTATCTATCATGAAAAAACAGGAATCAGCACAAATTCAAGCAATTAAAAAGGGGGTGCAATACTTCCTGATAGATGCAGTATTTACATGCATAACATAAAAATCCAAAAAATAGGCATCACTCCAATTCAGGGTAATGAACACATGCATCACTCTCATGGACACAAGTTCCATGTCAAAACACAGAAACTTGATGATCCCTATTGTGTTTAATTTGTATGTGTGTGAATGTGTCATCAATAGGTGTGAAAATAGACACCGTACTGCTAGATGGAGGGACTTTAAGGACCCTGTCACACTGAGCGATGCTCCAGTAATCCCGACAGCGCTAACGACCTAGCCAGGATCGCTGGAGCGTTGCTACGTGGTCGCTGGGGAGCTGTCAAACAGGCAGATCTCCTCAGCAACCAGGGAGCCACCTCCACATTGCTGGAAGCAGAAGGACGCTGGTAACTATGATAAACAGTGGGTATCTAGGCAGCGCACGCTGCCTAGATACCGGCGGTTTATCATAGTTACCAGCATCCTCCCGCTTAGTGCTGGTAACCATGATGAACACCAGGTATCTAGGCAGTGTGTGCTGCTTAGTTACCCGGTGTTTATCATGGTTACAAGCTTGTGAGGTCACTGGTCGCTGCTCTCTCACTGTCACACGCAGCTATGCGTGCTGACCAGCGGGAGACCAAGGACCAAAAAGTGGTTCTGAACCATGTGCAGCGATCAACGACTTTACAGCAGGGGCCTGATCGCTACTACATGTCACACATAGCGACTCACTGGGAGGTCGCTGTTACGTCACAAAACCTGTGACGTATCAGCAATCTCGCTAGCAATCTCGCTATGTGTGATGGGGGCTTAAAGCCCTTCCCTCCGGAACACTGAAAGTATAGGAGAAGTAGAGTGAAAAGAAAGCAGACCTCTGATGTATTCACAACATCTTTCAAAAACACTCAACTAGGTAAACTTTGCGTTTAGGACGCAAATGAACATAACATACATAATAAAGTTAACATTTGATATATCAGCTATGTTGGCCATGTATCTATTTTTGGATCTGTATCACAAGGAGTATAGCATACCAAAGTGGTGGCGCTTTCAGCAACACAACACAGAGAAAAATAGTTTTATTATAAAAAAAAAAAAAAAAAAAAAAAAAACTTAGAGACTCCATCTTTATTAAAAAAATAATCTTCCGTTCGATGTAGTCCAATCCAGTCTTCTTTAGCACAGCTACATCTCTGGTAGAGAACCTCTACCAGAGATGTAGCTGAGCTGTGCGGCTGTGGGAAAATTCATGTGATTTCATGCAGCATGAACTGACATGAACCCTGACAGCACGGCGCGGCTACTTCAACTGAACTGCTGATCAGCATCAGCTGTTCATTTCAAATAACCGGCGGGAAAGCCGGCAGTGAGAAGACTTCACCGCCGGCTTTCCCATTCTGTGCTGCACTCCCCGCTCCCTAAAGCCCCCTCCCTACTCACCCACCGGCTCTCCACCCGATCCTAAGTTAGGACCGGGCGGGGAGTGCAGAACCAGGGAGCTGGGAAGGGGGCATCAGGGAGCGAGTAGCGCAGCACAGAATAGGAAAGCCGGCAGTAAAGTCTTCTCACTGCCAACTTCCCCGTCCCAAACCTTCGCTCCCCGCTCCCTTGTACTGCGCTCCAAACCCAGTCCTAGCTCAGGATTGGGATGGGAGGTGGCGGGGGACCAAATGATCGGGATGGGAGGCGGAGGATCGGGCTGAATGATTGTTTAAAAGCCAGCGGCTTTTTACCGCTGGCTTTTAAACAATCATGCACCCATTTCAGCCTTTTCCTCAGCCCCCAGACCACTGTGTAGGGTTCAGCTGAGGAATTACTCGGCTTACTCGCTTTTCCCATTGACTTACATTAGACTCGCTACTCATAACGAGTACCCAAGTATCGGGACCTACTCGTTACGAGTATAGCGAGTCTGAATATTTCACTACTGGCTCAACCCTAGGTACCATGCATTGTGTGCGTGCATGCATGCGTTAACACATAGCATTTTTTTAGATGCAAAAATGGCATTTTCCAAAAGCGGGATCAGGTTTTGGAAATCAAAAAAAAAACTGACTACAAGTGTGACCTTAGCCTATCTCACACTATATAGTACTGTAAAACAAAATACTTGTGTCTATTAAAAATGACTTAATTTTCCAGTAAGTGTGTGGGTTTATATTGTACTTGATGGGGGTTCGATGCTATTGCATTGGGAGATTGTAAACATGTGCGATTAGTTGAAGTGACGTACTTTCTTTGGAGAGCAGTGAAGTGGCAATAGGGGCAGGCTTTGGGGCAAGTTCATGACTCATGTCACTGGTATCTTTGTTTACCTTATAATGCGCAGTAGCGGACTAGGTGGCGGCCGCATGCGCAGTTACTTACCTGGTGTTATCTCAGTGGGAGCAGACTCTGAAGTCTTGTAAGGGATTATGAGAGGGGATGGCGCAGCAACACTTGTAGCAGTGGAGGAGGAGGACCCAGACCCAGAGGACAGCAGCAGCATAAAGCTCCGCTGGTGGTTTGGTGCAGTTTGCCCCATTTACTTGTGTGTGCCAGTATGGCGGATGTGACTTTTTTCATTTCAGCTGACCAATCAGGTGGTATTCAGCTGGTTAATCGGGTGGCGGTTTACTGGGAACATCCACAGGCAATGGCACAAGACTTTTATGTAAGTAGATAGAATTCTATATAATGTAGTAATGTTTCTCAAACTGTGAAACTGTCAGTACCACAGTTATAAGGGATGCAATGATTCCATGCTAACCTAGACTCAGATTACAAAGTAGTCTAAGGGTAAGTGCACATCAGTCGTTTTGTGGGCTGCTTTTGGACGTTTTCCGTCGGCGTTTTCCGCTCAGTTTTATGTTAATTTATGTTAATCCTATCCTCCGGTTGGATTAACATGCTAGTCAATGGATTTTAGAAAACTCTGTCTTCACTAGAACGTTTTTCTTCTGGTCGTTTTCAGTCAAAACTGAGTTTTCTCAGTCAAAAATGAGTTTTATCACCGTTTTCCAAAAATAGAGCAAGTGACTTCTTTCCTCCGTTTTTCCACCGGTTTCAGCTGAACAAGTGCACTAAAAACTCAGTTTTCAAAACCGCCGAGAAAAACGCCGAGAAAAACGCTGGAAAACCCGGCGGAAAACGAGCAAAAAACGAGGGACACTGCTGAGCACAGAAAACTCAGTTTCTGCTAAAAAAACCCAGGTTTTTGGACGTTCTGCAGAGATGCACAAACGTCAGATGTGCACATAGCCTAACTGGTCCTCCTGCCCTATAGAAAGATATGCAAAAAATTACATGATAGTTTAGGGACATTGAAATATTAATATTCTTAATATTGTTAATTGTGCTGTGTACTTTAACAGTAAGTAACGCCCACATAGCACCATGTTCGGACAGTTGAGCCCTAGCAAAAAAAGTTTCAGAAGCCCTCCGAACAGCTAAAGCAATTGTTATGGAAGAGATTGATTGGGAATTATTTAGCAAAATCTCTCTGCTGAACCATAAACACATTATTTAGATATATTTTGGCAAGCTGTTAGTTTATTGTTACCGTCAGATGCCAGATTCCGAAGGGAGAGGACTGGCAGATGTTTAGAGCTTTAAACCACATTCACCACAAGTCAGTGATATTGGGAACACAGGTAGTCACATACTGAATTCAACATCTGCGCTTGTCACAGTAAATCACCAACACTACTAATGAGGTTTTTGATAAACGGGTTTGTATTTTAATTCCAGGGATGTAACGAGGGACCTTGGCGGAGACTTTTGATAGGAGATAAAACCTAAAATCATTTATCATTTGCTGAGAGAAAATGAAAAAGGCTGTTCACAGATCTAAATCGCAAGTTTACTCAAGAGAGAGAGACAATAGAGTTGGACAGTAGGATTGTACTGTGTGCACAATTAATACGGTAGGTTATTTGCATTTTTGATGGTTAATTTTATTATTGGTACAACTACAAAGCTGTTGGTCAGTCCAAAGTGTTAATAAATTTGAAACGTGAATATTTAAGAAGGCAAAAGTGAGGTTAGTTTTCTCTAAGCAGAATACCTATGTACATTTTCCCATCTTAATTGTTTAATTCATCTGCTAAAGTGAGAATAAGAACCAAAAAACTCAAAATGTACTAAAAAAAATTTTGACACACAATGTTCAGTGAGAGACTATTTTCCTTCAGTGTAACTCTCCCACTTAGGCCACCTTCACATATGTACAAAAAAAATATGCATGTGTGACACGGTTAGTTTTTACCATCCATGTGGCCATGTACATGTGTGCCATCCATGTGACATATACGTAAAAAAACAAATGACACTGAAATTAATAGTTTTCATATGTTAAAGATGTACAAAGATAGATAGATAAAGATATATAAATAGACCGATAGATACTAGATACGTAGATTGTCAATCACATAGCTCTATTTAGCCAGATAAATAAATAAATGGAAAAACGAGATGGGGATCCCCCCATATTTATTAACCAGCAAAAGTAAAGCAAGCAGCTATGAGTTTATATTATCAGGCTGGGAAAGTCCTTAATTATTGGTGTCTTACCAGCCTAAAAATACCAGGGTGCAGCCAACCCAGAAGTGGGGCATCACATAAGATGCACCAATTTAGGTGCTTCACCTTGTCTCTTCCAGATTTGCCTGATACTTTGGCAATCAACATTATGGTTTTTGAGGTTGATGTCATCTGGGTAGTGTCCAAATATACAATTGATACCAAGAACTGGTGCTAGTAATTGAGAGGTGTCTATCACACACCCCTATTGCTAATCCAGTAAGAAACAAAAAGACAGAAAATATTTGAGTGAAATAAACACTCCCTGACACTTTGCCTCCCCTCATTCACAAGTTTATTAAATAAATCAAGCATTCTCACCATAATTTAGCTATTCAACCGTGGTCCAGTGAATCTGTTGTAGTCCACAAATGGAAACAAGCAATAAAACATAAATATAAAACACATACAATTAAAGCAAGACACCTTTACCTTTTCACCACTTTACTACATCAGACCTGCTAGGGTTTTTTTCTTGTAATAAAGAGCAAATTCGACAAGCAAAATCTATGGAGCATCATTCTAACACTCCATAGACTTTGCTAACATTGACTTGCGGGTCACTCTTCACTGCTTGATACCTAGTGCCTCTGAAGAGCATCTTGAACAGCGCAGCATGATCTAGAATGTCTGAAGAGTGGTAACGTTACTGATGTCATGATCTTCAGATATTCGTTGGGTCTCGTGCAGTGCAGCATGACCCGGAAGTGCCTTTTAGCACAGTATGTTTGACTTTTTACAGTCAGTTAAATCTCTTCCTTTGTCCCATTTTGCTTGAGGAAAACAAGCTGTACTTTGTACATTTTAATTCAGGATGTTTAATCCTTCGGCCACATTCTCATTCATTCCACAAATACACATCACCTAATATGATTTCTTCAATAAGCATTCAAGTTTATACAGCTTGGGGTTCAAAAATATGCATAAAAAATGATGATATGATCAAAATACTAACTAGTCAAAATGTACAGACAATGTGCATATGTTTTCCATGTCATACATGTTTATGTACATGTGTGTGCACTTGTTTATACATATTCATGCATGCCACCAGGGACCAATTACTTATCCTATTTCCCATGAATCATGGAAATAATGCTTGCAATATTTTTAACCAACTTTATACACTTTTTATATTTTTACACTTTGGTTGCCAAAGTATGTTTTATTAAATAGTAAAAGAAAACATCTCTTTCAGAAACCTGTAACATTTTTTCTGTGCTTATCAGTATAAGAGCGTATTTTTGAAGGCTAAGTTGTACATCTTTTCATACAACTTTACGGTAGTTAAAGCAAACCTGTCACCCCCTCCAGGCATCTAAAGATAACATAGCCACCTTCTGCAGCACTAAGGCTGCATTCTGACAAGGTGTCTATAGCATTTATGCTCCCTTGATTCACTGAAATAAAGACTGTTATAAGATCTGTTTCAAACCTGACCCAAGACCGGGAGGCGGGTTTTCATGTGTCTGTCTCCCTCCTCTGTGGTGTCAGTCATCCCTCTCTGCTCTCTGTGCACCTCCTCCAGGGCCACATCCCTGCACTACAGAGCTTTGTCAGCTCTGCTACAACATAGAGCTGCTGTTATAGGAGACCCCACAGTAGTAAATCTAGCAGGAGGATCGTGAGCAGAACAGCAGACAAAGCACTGCCTGCTACATAGCAGCCCTTGAGCTGAGCAGTTTTCACTTTCAGGTTCTTGTACCCAGCAGCATTGCTCCTCAGCCCCTGATCTAAAGCACAAACTCAACTCTGCTGCACTGCTGACAGCTCAGCTCAAGGGCTGCTATGTAGCAGGCAGTGCTTTGTCTGCTCAGGATCCTCCTGCTAGATTTACTACTGTGGGGTCTCCTATAACAGCAGCTCTATGTTGTAGCAGAGCTGACAAAGCTCTGTAATGCAGGGAGATGGCCCTGGAGGCGGTGCACAGAGAGCAGAGAGGGATGACTGACACCACAGAGGAAGGAGATAGACACTTGAAAACCCGCCTCCCGGTCTTGGGTCTGGTTTGAAACAGATTTTATAAAAGTCTTTATTTCAGTGAATCAAGGGAGCATAAATGCTATAGACACCTTGTCAGAATGCAGCCTTAGTGCTGCAGAAGGTGGCTATGGTATTTTTAGATGTCTGGAGGGGGTGACAGGTTCCCTTTAAAATATTGTTTTACTTCTTTTTCCATTATGGAAATGGACAAGGGCACCATTTATTATTTTTACACAAAGCATGATGCAGTTTAAATAATATAATATGTTTTTCTCAGTTTATAGCAGATGTCCACAGTACCATATATAAAGCATTTAAAGGGATCCTGACCCCGAAAAATGAGCCCCCAGCCCCTTAATACCTTTCCCTGCAGCATGCTAACACCGCTGGAGCCATCCCTTTGTGTGGCCAGAGCTTTATTGTAATGTTAATAAAAGTGCTTTTTATACCTTATTTCCATCGGCTTCTCAGCATTTGTGAAGC
The DNA here is from genome assembly GCA_033576535.1 of Allobates femoralis. Classification (NCBI taxonomy): domain Eukaryota; kingdom Metazoa; phylum Chordata; class Amphibia; order Anura; family Aromobatidae; genus Allobates; species Allobates femoralis. The sequence goes on along the minus strand of JARQOC010000002.1, from coordinate 208,551,675 downwards.
CGCAAAAGGCGTGCCTGGCTGCTGCTCCCCGCCGCCTGCTTGTTAATTATGCATGCCCCGATGGGCGTGCTACAGATCCGCAATGGCGTCATCTCGGCTTTACCGCCCCTTTTATGATGCGTACAGGCTCTCAGATCTGTAGCACGCCTATCGGGGTGTGCATAAGTAACAAGTAGGCGGCGCTTTTATTAACATTACAATAAGGCTCTGGCCACACAAAGGGATGGCTCGAGAGGTGTTAGCATGCTGCAGGGAAAGGTATTAAGGGGCTGGGGGTTAATTTTTCGGGGTTAGGATCCCTTTAAAAATCTATTTTTTTCTACAACAAAATTTGGATGTATTTTTAGGAAGATTTTTTTTTTTATATTACAAACTTTGGAACTTCTTTTAACTTTAACTCCTTCATGACCTTGGAACTACCGGTAAGTCAAAGGTCGCCTCCCCTGCATTGATGTAAGCTCATATGCTGAGCTCGCATCATTCCCGACACAAGCCTGCTAACCTTATCAGCCAACATGTGAAGATAACAGATGTTACTCTTTAGAGTGCGCTGTCAATCACTGACAGTATTTTCTAAAGCGGAGTGGCAGGTATCACAACATTCCTCACTGGTATCAGTGACCCAGTGATGCGATCCCAAGATGTCCATGTTTCGCCATGAGAGCCAGGAGTCCAGTGCGGACCCCTGATGCTGTGATAACTCACTTCCTCTGGATGTCCAGCAAACATCTACATAATAGAAATTGATCATTGTGCTGTGCAGAGCTATGGACCATCATAGCACTGCACACCACATGCGATCGGACTGTGCAATATTGAGGCACCCTAAGGCCATGTGCACACGCTGAGTATTTGATGAGTTTTTTACCTCAGGATTTGCAGCCAAAACCAGGAGTGGATAATTAAATCCAGAAGTGGTGCAGGTGTTTCTATTACACTTTTCCTCTGATTGCTCCACTCCTGGTTTTGTCTACAAATCCTGAGGCAAAAAACTCATCAAATACTCAGCGTGTGCACGTGGTCTTAGGCTACTTTCACATGCTGCGCTACTGCTGCAGTTTTGATTCAATAATTGCAGATTCACTATTGCAGTGGAATGCAGTGAAACGCATTGAAGTTAGCTGTGCCAGCCAAGTCAATGCATTTCACTATTTTCCATTCACATGCTGCGCTTTTTGCACATCTGCTTTTGGGTTGTAAAGTGGATGTGTAAAGAGAAGGAGCATGTCAACTCTTTGGTGTGATTTCCCTGCACTTTTTACTCACCTCTCCGCGTTCCCACGCTGATCTCTTCTCATCCTGATGCTGTAGCACCTTTGGAGGACCCAGGACTTTATGATGTGACCGAGTGACGTCACCCAGTCACATGGCAGGCTGCAGGGTCCGAGAGGCCACACTCTCTGCGGACTCCAGGATGAGAAGAGATCACTGGCAGTCACCGGGAGAGCATGGCGAGGTGAGCAAAAGTGCAGGCAAATAGCGCATCAGCATTCACACACAGAAGAATGTGTTCTGTGAAGATCTGTTCTTGGTGCACTTTTTGCACCAAAAACGGATCCTCATAGAATGCAGCAATATGCTGTGCGTGAACGCAGCCTAAAGGCTTAACTAGAATAAAATTAATGTAAAAAAAGTTTATAAAATATGAAAATAATGTAAAAAAAAAAAGTTCAAATCATCTCCCCTTTTGCCCCATTTAATATAAAACAATGAAAAAAACACATATTTGGTATTGCCGCATTCATAAATTCCCGATCTATCAAAATATAAAATCGATAATCAGATCAAGAAACTGCATAACGAAAAAAAGTCCAAACGCCAAAATTCCTTTTTTTTTTTGGTCCACACAACATTGCAATAAAATTCAATCACAGGTGATCAGAACAGTACATCTACCCAAAAATGGTATCATTAGACACGTTCATGATGTAAAAAATAATCCATCACACAGCACCATATCCCAAAAAATGAGGAGAACGCGTAAATGGTGCAAAAAGCGCAATTTTGCTTTAAACTGCAATTTTTCTTCACCACTTACATAAAAGTAAAAGTATACATGTTTGGTATCTACAAACTTGTACCGACCCAAGGCATCATATTGGCATGTTATTTTTATCATATAGTGATAAATAATAAAAAAAAACTATTGTGTAATTTCACTTTTTTTATAAAGTCACCGTGCTTGGAATTTTTTTCACATTTTCTTCTACATTTTATGCTAAATGAATAATGTCATTCAAAAGTACAACTCATCACACAATAAACAAGCCCTGATATGTCTATATTGATGGAAAAATAAAAAAGTTATGGCACTTGGAAGAAAGGGAGGGAAAAACAAAAGTGCAGAAAAGAGAAAAAGCCAGATTGTGAAGGGGTTAAAAATCTTTTGATGCAAAATTGGTTTCACTCTCCCTGCCTCAGGTCATACACAGCCAAAAGAGTGTAGAGCTCCCTCTAGTGGTAGCTGCATACAGAAAACATTTTATGATTTTAGTCTCATCTCTGTGGCTGCCTTTCCCAAGCTAGGAGGGATGATGAGTTAGTTCCGGTTATTAGAAACCTACCTACTATGTGTAGCCTGCACCCCTTGCACAAAACTAATTAGGTATTATAAATATTTCTTTTTTTATGTTAAAATCTTGAATTAGTAAGGAAATTGATTTAATTCAAACTGAAATGCAGCACCATGGTTATTATTAGCAGCGAGGAGGGAGGCTGCAACAATGGTATATTCATCTAGCATGCTGCCTAGTCAGCTGCGTATTAAAGCTAACCCAGAGAGCAGCAGAAGGCTTAACATATGAAATAATGTATAAAAACACTAATATACATTCACAAATTTTCAATTCATTTGCTTTGTCAACTGGAAGTTTGCAAATGAAATATGCATTTTCTGCCTCAATTTCCAATTTGAAGGAAATCCTTAAAGACATTGCTATGCAGAAACCTGACTATGCCACCGTGAAATGGTTCCAGGAGTTTTACATGAATATGTATAAATTCCCTGAAGTTCCAAATTAATTTTTTTTGCATGAATATAGATGTGAATGTAACTTCCATTTCTACGACACAAATACCTGCGTTATATTAATGTTTATATAATTACATGTTGAGTTTGCAGAGATGTTGATGTGCTCCAGGTTTTCAGGGATGCAGTGGAGTAGGCTATGAGATTAATGGGATTTTTCACACGTTTTCACCTATAATAAAGATTGGTGATAATTAACTCATCAGTGGGATTCTGACTGAAAGAACCGACGCCAATCAGTGGAATAAGAATTTTATCCTTGCCTAAGCACTTTTATCCCAGTTACTAAATGGAGTGATAACTTGACTGACCATTTGTCCACCTATTCTCTATGGGTTTGTTATGCATCAATGAATAGAGTGGCAGTCAAGCAAGTGCAAGGCTGCTTCATTCTTATGGGAAATAAATTTATCCATTTTACGGATTGGTGTGGATCCCTATTGATCAACCAGTTATCCCCTTACAAAAGCATAGATGATAAATAGAGACGAGACAATGTTCCTCGAACATGTTTGCCAATTTCAAACTCGATACGAACATTGCAGATTTGGTTCATGATCGGAAACTCGAGCAATTTAACAAAAAATCGGCTAACGTGGCTTTTATCGTTAACTGATTGGATAAAAAAATGCATTATTGCATTTAAGTGATGCTTTTCCCCTACCTTCTGAAAGTGAAGGATAGTGGGAGTAATGTGTTTGATGAGGGGAGGAAGTGGGTAGAGCTCAGAGTAGCATCGTAGCATCATAACAGAGTCCATTTTTTTCCTGGCATTTTTTTGTGTGGATGTTCCTGGTTTGCAGCCAATCAGGGTGCATAAAACATCCACAAGTTGAAAACACAAGGGCTTGTGTCATTAGAGGGCTTGTTTTATTGGATGCCAAGATACATGTCCCTCAGGATATAAGAAGCGGCCATTTGCCGTCATCACCATTTTCAGACTATGACTGCCTAGGGAAAATGCTGCTGCCGCTCTGTGGTGCTACATGCTGCTCTATACATGGTACACAAATAGATAGCTAGCTACTCAATCGCTTTTTAGATAGAATATGAGAGAAAGAGGGGCTATCTGGACATTGGCATTTTTTGTTGAGAAAAAGTGTGATTACTAAATCTGTTTTCGTTGCCTCTAACCAGTGATTGTCAAATCCTTCAGTTTGTACTAATAAGTAATTTTTTTGCCTCAAATCACAGTGATTGCCAAGTGTTTCAGTTTCCCCTAAAAAATTGTGTGCTTGGCTTCTAAGGTTGCCTTCACACTGGCAACCATTTTGATCTGTGAGTATCCGCCACAAACAGGATGCCCACTGATCAGTTTTTGGTTACATTGCCTTTAAATGGGGATGGAAAACATTTCTGTGGGCATTCTTGTGTCACCGTTTGCTGCAGGTCCTTGTGGATCTGCAGCAAAACATAGTTTCCACAGAGACCACAAACGTATCTTGCAATGTCTATGGTCTCTGCTAAAAGTAACATGATGCCATGGATCCACATGGATCCACGGCACCATGTGAAAATTCTGAACAGGGCTTATGTCTATGGGCACAGAAAACCAAAGACAATACGGATCCTGGTGGATCTGTACTTCTGGGCTGTGAAGCATGAACAGTGCATGTGTAGGACATGCGCATAATGTAGTTGTTAAAGACACGCCCTGGGGGGGGTGCATTATGGATCCTATGGATTCATGAAAATTATGCAAACAGATGCTGTTTGCAGCATCCGGTTTGCCCGTTGCGTGGGAATCTGTGGGCATACAAGGTTTTCTTGTATGCTGACGCATTCCAAAATTCCAGCTGTGAAAGCAGTCTGACCAGTGATTGCATTATTTTTGCTTCAAACCAGTGACTGCCAAATCCTTCACTTTGTACTAGAAAGACATTTTTTTGTCTGAAACCAGTGATAAATCCTTCAGTTTCCCTAAAAAGGCTGTGCTTGTCCTCTAACCAATGATTGCCGAATCCTTCAGATTTCCCTAAAAAGGCTGTGCTTAGCGTCTAGCCAGTGATAGTCAAAACCTTCAGTTTATACTAAAGACCCAGTTACATACATGGATAATTGTGCAGAGATTGTTCACAGATCTCTGGTTGCAGTGAAATCAGAAACACCTTGTTCTATTTTGTGGCCATGTACAAATGTAACAATGTGTCCATGATTTCACTGAAACCCGAGATCTGCGAACAATCTCTGCACAATTATTTGCGTGTGTAACTGGGCCTTAAAATGACATTTTTTTGTTTCAAAGCAGTAATTGAGAAATCCTTCAGTTTGTTCTGAAAAGACATTTTTGCTTTTTATTTTTGACCTCTAACTAGTGATTGTCAAATCCTTCTGTTTGTTCTGAAAAGGCATTTTTGCCTCAAAGCAGTGCATTGCAAAGAGCTAGGTACACATTGTACATTTATTGTACTGCTTGTCATCTTTAAGACAAAATGTATTCTACTGTACATTACTGTTGTGAATTCATTGGAGCTCCATCCGGAGGTTGGAGCTGGTGATGCAGGTGACTGTATGGCCTTCACGGTGTTGATTGGCAATCTGGCTGTTGGAGCATATAATGGGTTCAAGTCGATCAATCCTTGCCTGTTGTCTTTGGTTCCTGGAGGAGTTCACATCTCTCTGGATTCTTCTGCTCTGTGGTATTCTTTGCAAGCTAAGTGGATGTTTTTTGATATTTTGTGGCACACTTTTGTATTCTTAAAGAGGACCTGTCACCAAACCAGGCATGGTTACCTAATTACAACACTGGATGCAGCATGTCTGCTGCATCCAGGCAAGGGGTCCCGCAGCCCTTGAGCCCCCCTGTACCCCGAGTAAATACACTTAGAAAACTTACATCCTGCAGCCAGAAAGGAGGTGGCAAAGGCTGAAGCCGAAGGGCAGATTCACACCCCCTGCATGTTTAATCTGCCCACCACTGCCTCCCTGATTCCAATCATTGTCTCCCTCATCTGCAGTATAACACAGAGTTTATTTTAGAAATGGCCGTTTATTTAGAAATGGCCGCGCCGCCCCACCTCCTGCAGTGACATCACTGCTTACACCCGCCCTGCTCTATGTTAACCATAGAGCAGGGCGGGTATAAGCGGTGACGTCACTGCAGGGGGCGGAGCTAAGCAGCCATTTCTAAAATAAACTCTGTGTTATACTCCAGACGAGGGAGACAATGATTGGCATACATACTGTAGCAATTTCTCGGATGGGTTTTTTCTGTTTTCATAGATGAAGGATGGCTTGTTTAAACTGCATGGGAAGCTCCTTTAACTGCATACTTACTTCTTAGCAAAATCTTCAAATTGGAAGCACCACACCTCAAATCAACTCCAGGCCTTTTATGCGCTTAACTGAGAATGAAAGAACAAAGAAATTGCCCACACCTGCCATTAAACAGCCTTTGAGTCAATTGTCCAATTACTTTTGGTAAATTTAAACAGGGTGGCACATGTAAAGGAGATGAAACTCTTAGAACCCTTTATCCAATTTTAATCTGGATACCCTCAAATGAAAGCTAAAAGTCTGGACTTTATGTCCATGTCCAATATATAACTATAACTTGAATATGTTTCAGTAAACAAGTAAAAAAAATAAACTTGTCTCAGTGTCCAAATAAATATGGACCCAACTGTAAAATATACTGCCCTAATATTAGAACTATTCAATGCAGGAATAGCCAAATTGCAAAGCGACTAAATAACACTGCTATAAAGTACTCAGATAATTGTGCTGTCAAAAAATTCACGTCACTTCTGTAAAGTTACTAAATAAAACCTTGTTCTCACTGTTACACATACGTATAACATATTACCATTGGTATGTATATATGTACTTTAATTGACTTATGCTTATTCCCTGGCCAGGAGCTGTGGTATGTGCTCACTATAAACTGGAGAAGCTCTGCATGGTCAGGCGCAGCCATTACATATAAATCTGCTGTTCAATCTTCCTTTAACTGCAAGTGTTGTTCAAGTGAAACTTGCTGCTACTTACAGTTGTGGCCAAAAGTATTAAAACCCCTGCAATTCTGTCAGATAATACTCAGTTTCTTCCTGAAAATGATTGTAATCACAAATTCTTTGGTATTATTATCTTCATTTAATTTGTCTTCAATGAAAAAACAGAAAAAGAATGAAGCAAAAAGCAAAACATTGATCGTTTCACACAAAACTCCAAAAATGGGCCAGACAAAAGTATTGGCACCCTCAGCTTAATACTTGGTTGCACAACCTTTAGCCAAAATATCTGCGATCAACCGCTTCCGGTAACCATCAATGAGTTTCTTACAATACTCTGCTGGGATTTTAGACCATTCTTCTTTGGCAAACTGCTCCATGTCCCTGATATTTGAAGGGTGCCTTCTCCAAACTGCCATTTTTAGATCTCTCCACAGGTGCTCTATGGGATTCAGGTCTGAACTCATTGCTGGCCACCTTAGAGGTCTCCAGTGCTTTCTCTCAAACCATTTTCTGTGCTTTTTGAAGTGTGTTTTGGGTCATTGTCCTGCTGGAAGACCCATGACCTCTGAGGGAGACCCAGCTTTCTCACACTGGGCCCTGCATTATGCTGCAAAATTTGTTGGTAGTCTTCAGACTTCATAATCGCATGCACACGGTCAAGCATCCAGTGCCAGAAGCAGCAAAGCAACCCCAAAACATCAGGGAACCTCTGCCATGTTTGACTGTAGGGACCATGTTCTTTTCTTTCAATGCCTCTTTTTTTCTCCTGTAAACTCTATGTTGATGCCTTTGCCCAAAAAGCTCTACTTCTGTCTCATCTGACCAGAGAACATTCTTCCAAAACATTTTAGGCTTTCTCAGGTAAGTTTTGGCAAACTCCAGCCTGGCTTTTTTATGTCTCGGGGTAAGAAGTGGGGTCTTTCTGGGTATCCTACATAGAGTCCCTTTTCATTCAGACGCTGACGGATAGTACAGGTTGACACTGTTGTACCTCGGACTGCAGGGCAGCTTGAACTTGTTTGGATGTTATCGAGGTTCTTTATCCACCATCCGCACAATCTTGCGTTGAAATCTCTCATCAATTTTTCTTTTCTGTCCACATCTGGGAGGTTATCTACAGTGCCATGGGCTTTAAACTTCTTGATGGCACTGTGCACGGTAGATATAGGAACATTCAGATCTTTGGAGATGGACTTGTAGCCTTGAAATTGCTCATGCTTCCTCACAATTTGGTTTCTCAAGTCCTCAGACAGTTCTTTGGTCTTCTTTCTTTTCTCCATACTCAATGTGGTACACACAAGGACACAGGACAGAGGTTGAGTCAACTTTAATCCATGTCAACTGGCTGCAAGTGTGATTTAGTTATTGCCAACACCTGTTAGGTGCCATAGGTAAGTTGCAGGTGCTGTTAATTACACAAATTAGAGAAGCATCACATGAGTGCCAATATTTTTGTCCACCCCCTTTTTTATGTTTGGTGTGGAATTATATCCAATTTGGCTTTAGGACAATCTATTTGTGTTTTTTCATTGAAGACAATTTAAATGAAGATAATAATACCAATGAATTTTGATTGCAATCATTTTCAGGAAGAAACTGATATATTATCTGACAGAATTGCAGGGGTGTCAATACTTTTGGCCACAACTGTATGCTTAATTTTTAATGCCTGATTAAACTGGTTTGCATTAAAGAGTACTTATGATCAGGGTTAGAATCTGAAGTTTTGGGTTGTAATAATCACCTAGGTAGGTTAATGGTGCAAGAATTTTTATTTGTATCCATAGATGGCATTACAGTAACTCCAGGTACAGGCCACAATGCGATGTCCCCAGTCCAAATTGATCATAAAACAGCCGGCAACAATAGTCTTAAATTCATCCAGATGACGGATATCACGTCCTTAGCCCATGTATCTATCTCCAATCGGCAAGAATAGTCCTTACGATAGTTCCTAGAATACAGAAGGTAGTTTATTCTGACTTTAGCATGTGTGCCAACTCCAATTGGCAACAATAGTTCTTAGGATTGTTCCTAAAATTCCATAGGTAGATATCATGACCATAGCACGTGTATCCAGACTCAATCAGCAAGAATAGTCCTTAGGATAAAGAACGAAGTAGAACCAGTAACATCTTCTATATGTAGCTTGATAAGAATCCAGTGGTATAGCAGAGTGCTCATACCAGAGTCTGTCCATAGACTTAAAGACAATGAAGAAATATGGCCAGAACCTCCATGAATAAAGTTAAAAATCTTCTTTTTTTTATTAATAATGCATAGTTAAAAACAAAGCATGCATGCAAAGAAGGTCACCCTTTTCATGTAGGCTTTGTTTTTATTATTATTATTATTATTATTATTATTATTGTTAATAATTATTAATAAAGACAGAAGATTTTTAACTTTATTCATGGAGGTTCTAGCCAATTTTCTTGAAGTCCTTAGGATAATTTCTAAAATCCTGCATGTGTAAGCCATTTCGAGTATCCATAATCCATCCTTAAGGTTCAGTACCTGGCCTCAGCACTGATCCTCTCTCTCCCAATTCATTGCAACAACTAAATAACTTAAACATATGTCACATTCATCTACCTCTTCTGGTATCAGCCCCCTGAATGGGTAAATATATGCACAACATCTTTTAACCATGAGGCACATCTACAGTCATGGCCAAAGGTTTTGAGAATGATACAAATATTAATTTTAACAAAGTCTACTGCTTCAGTTTTTCTAATGACAATTTGCGTATACTCCAGAATGTCATAAAGAGTGATCAGCTTAACAGCAATTACTTGCAAAGTCAATATTTGCTTAGAAAATGAAGTTTAACCCCCAAAACACATTTCAACATCATTGCAGTCCTGCCTTAAAAGGAGCAGCTAACATCGTTTTAGTGATTGTTCCATTAACACAGGTGTGGATGTTGATGAGGACTGGGCTGGCGATCAATCAGTCATGATTAAGTAACAATGACAGAACTGGACACTTTAAAAGGAGGCTGGTGCTTGGTATCAATGTTTCTCTTCAGTTAACCATGGTTATCTCTAAAGAAACACGTGCAGCCATCATTGCACAGCACAAAAATGGCCTAACAGGGAAGAGTATCGCAGCTAGAAAGATTGCACCTCAGTCAACAATCTATCGCATCATCAAGAACTTCAAGGAGAGAGCTTCCATTGTTGTCAAAAAGGCTCCAGGGCGCCCAAGAAAGACCAGCAAGCGTCTGGACCGTATCTTAAAACTGTTTCAGCTGCGGGATCGGACTACCAGCAGTGCCGAGCTTGCTCAGGAGTGGCAGCAGGCTGGTGTGAGTGCTTCTGCACGCACTGTGAGGTGGAGACTCTTTGAGCAAGGCCTGGTTTCAAGGAGGGCAGCAAAGAAGCCACTTCTGCAAAAGGTACAGGGAGTGGACTGCTGAGGACTGGGGTAAAGTCATTTTCTCTGATGAATCCCCTTTTCGATTGTTTGGGACATCTGGAAAACAGCTTATTCGGAGAAAAAGAGGGGAGCGCTACCACCAGTCTTGTCTCATGCCAACTGTAAAGCATCCTGAAACCATTCATGTGTGGGGTTGCTTCTCAGCCAAGGGAATCGGCTCACTCACAGTCTTGCCTAAAAACACAGCCATGAATAAAGAATGGTACCAGAATGTCCTCCAAGAGCAACTTCTCCCAACCATCCAAGAACAGTTTGGCGCCCAAAAATGCCTTTTCCAGCATGATGCAGCACCTTGCCATAAAGCAAAGGTGATAACTAAATGGCTCAGGGAACAAAACATAGAGATTTTGGGTCCATGGCCTGGAAACTCCCCAGATCTTAATCCCATTGAGAACTTGTGGTCAATCATCAAGATACGGGTGGACAAACAAAAACCAACAAATTCTGCCAAAATGCAAGCATTGATTATGCAAGAATGGACTGCTATCAGTCAGGATTTGGTCCAGAAGTTGATTGAGAGCATGCCAGGGAGAATTGCAGAGGTCCTGAAGAAGAAGGGTCATCACTGCAAATATTAACTTGCTGCATTAACTCATTCTAACTGTCAATATAACCTTTTGGTACTCATAATATGATTGCAATTATATTTCTGTATGTGATATAAACATCAGACAAACACAAATAAAAACCAGAGGGCAGCAGATCATGTGAAAATATAATTTTGGTGTCATTCTCAAAACTTTTGGCCATGACTGTAATTCAAAGTATAATAAGTTTACTGAAGTCTCCAGCCAGCCTGCAAAAGTGTGTATCCAGGAGGAACAATAGTCCTTAAATTTCTCCAGATGACAGATATCACAACCGTAGCGTGTATATACAGCTCCAATCGGCAACAATAGTCCTTAAGATAGTTCTAAATACAGAAGATAGATATCACAACCATATCACTTGTATCAAGGTCCATCGGCAAGAATAGTCCTTAGGATAGTTCCTAAAATCCTGATTGTAGATATTCCGACCCTAGCACATGTATCCAGCTCAATTTTCTATAGTCCATCCATAAGCTTCAGGACTAACCTCAGTACAGATCTATGTGTCTCATTCTTCTTCCTCTTCTGGGATCAGCCCCCTAGATGGGTGAAGATAAGCGCACCTCCCCTTTAACAATGAGGTACATAAAATTCAAAGTGTAATAAGTTTACTAAAGTTTCCAGCCAGACTGCAAAAGTGTGTATCCAGGAGGGCCCCCTGCAGGAAGGAACAAAAGACTCACAATTTCCCAACCAGATGTGGAGCAATGAATTGTAAGGTAGACCTCATTGCTTTTTCATCTATGAAACCAGGCTGGAAGTGAAACTCTGGTAAATTCCTTTACCCCTTTCAATTTGTGCTCCATGGTGTAAAAAGTGTGCTCTATGTCCATTAGTTCAATAGTCTTTAATCACCAGCATTACAGTCCAACACACCCCCTGCTGTGATTAACACCTCACAGAGTCAATCCACAATCTCTATTCAGAGCTTGGTGTAGGTGGAGGCAGCTATTTCAGCTCTCCTGTGTTCCTGAAAATACATTTTTTGATTGTGTGAAAAGAGCTTCATCCAACAATCTGTTTGATAAATTGTTCAGGTTTTTTTTCTTACATTATGGTTAACAGAAAAAATTAGAATCCTCTCAACAAGAATGGATTTTCTTTTTATTTTACTTTTCAACAACGCGTTTTGACTGCATTAAGCAGTTTTACTCATGACCTACATTATGATGAGGTAGCAGAAATCCACTGACAGATTCCCTTTAACAGAATTTAGAAATATGCTGTAAAGCAGCCACTTGGACTGTCGGACAGAAATGTTTAAAGATTCTTACTAACTTTTTGGGAGAAATTTCCGAGTCATGCCCTTTGACTAGGGATGAGCGAGTATACTCGCTACTATTCGATATTCGCCGAATAGTAGCGGTATTCGGGCTACTCGCTACTCTCCGAGTACTTATGTGTACTTGGCAGTAGCGAGTAGTCCTAATACTTTCTTATCTATAGATACACTGCAAAAGTAGCCTAAAAGTAATTAAAAGTTGTTAAAAAATAATAAACGTACATACTCACCTTCCGATGCCTGCACCGGGACCGGCAGAGAAGACAACCGATCGCTGGACAAGGACTACCAGCCAATCATATGGCCGGTAGCGATCTGGCCAATCAGATGGTGCCACGTCATAACCACGTGATCGCTAGCGGCCACCTGATTGGCCAATTTGCAAGGTTCTAGATGTACAATCAGGACCTTGCAAACTGGCCAATCAGATTGGCCAGATCGCTACCAGCCGTCTGATTGGCTGGTAGTCCTTGTCCAGCGATCGGATGTCTTCTCTGCCGGTCCCGGTGCAGGCATCGGACAGGTGAGTATGTAATTTTAATTGAAGAAAGATAATCAGGGCACCAAGCGGTACTGACAGTGAGGTCCGGGATAACTTCCCGTTAAGGCAAATTCCCCTTCGGTGGTGCGCAGCCAAAGCACCAAGTCAAACAGCCAAAAATGAAGAAGAGGCGGCACTCACCGAAATAATACAGATGGTGCTTTATTCCGTGATTGCAGATATATCTGGACCCGTAGAAGCGACAACTGTTGCGAAACGGCGTCGTTGTCCGTTGGCCCTCCGTGGCCACCTCCCTGCACCTTGTCCGTCTCTGCAATCACGGAATAAAGGACCATCTGTATTATTTCGGTGAGTGCCGCCTCTTCTTCATTTTTTGAGTATGTAATTTTATTATTTTTTAACAACTTTTACTCACTTTTAGGCTACTTTCGCAGTGTATCTATAGAGATACAATGCGAAAGTATTCGTACTCGCTATACTCGCAATGAGTAGCGAGTACCGCTACCTACTCGTTGCGAGTATAGCGAGCACGAATATTAAGGTACTCACTCATCCCTACCTTTGACATGTCCAGAAGTCATAGTGCAAGGAGGGAAGAGGTGGGCTTGTTAATAGCGTTATCCTGAAATATTTACAGCATACATAGATGTTACTTTTCCTTTTAATCTTGTCTATGATGATAATGAGATGCTGAAAAATCATCTGTACAGACTGGCAGTCTCAGCTTATAATATGGCTTAGTGGCTAAGGTGAAAATCACCCGATTTTACAATTTCTTTTAAATGGCATGATTCTGACATGAAATAAGTCATGAGATAGGAATTGAAAAAAATATTAGCAAAGATTATCTAAAAACAACCAAATGATTGATTTTGAGATTTTCTGATATTTATGTTATGAAAAAACAACAACACACTGCTCCTTCAGCAAAGAAACTGAATCCTCTCTTCATTATTTATATGCTACAATGGTGTCACCAGTATAAAGGTGTGCAATGACTTAACACGTAACCGCTGTTTCAATTTTTATCCATTAATAATGTACAGCAAGTGATTATAATAAACTTTATAATGTACTTTATTAATGAAAACTTAATGAAAACAATTCATAAACCTTCCACAAGATGTCCACAGTACACTGTGTGTGAATCTCATTCTCTGTCAGATCCGTCTTCACACTGAATACGGGCATGTAAGGAGATAAGGAAGGGGGCATGACCTACATACATCTGTTGCAGTCAGCAGTGTATCACATTTCCTTGGGCACAGGGAGCTCAGCCTGTCAGAACAGCTGCTGTGAGATTTTATCTCCTGCATCCACATGGCTCTGCTCTGTGTGAGGAGGTGTTACTTATCACTGAGGACCTGAGAAGAGGCAGCATGGAGCAGCATCATCTGAATGCCGGAGGTAAAAATCACCGGAGCTGTGAACAGACAGCCTGACCAATTCTGTGTGAGGTAAACTAAATACACACTGACCTCCTGTACCCAGCTGTGTAGGCTCCGTCCCCTCACTCTTATATATGAAGTTTTAAAACAGCATGAGGGGACTTCAAGAAGGTTTTTGAAAGTTTTTTTTTTAATTCTCTTATAAAGTATATTTGAAAGTTTATTATAATCACTTGCTCCACATTATTATAACATAAAAATTTAAACAGTGGTTACACTTTAAGTCTCCATTTAACTTAGTTTGCTATGTATGCTGTTTACAGACTCCTGATTAAAATACATATATATATATATAATGTGTTATTATATAGATTCTCAATGTTATGTTTTTCTATTAACTCATTGCAACTAATAAAAAAATTTGATTTTAAGGTGACAGACTGTTGTTGAAGAAGCTGTGATATCTAATTGACATTTCATGTTGCACTTTGTCTGTCTTTATCAATTTTACTGTCATGGTCCATGAAGGTCATCTGCAAATTATTTCATAACTATAGAAAGTGGGAATATACTTGGGTAGGTGCCATTTTCACACCATTAGTGTGAAACATACTATTTCTACAATCACAAAAGCCTGGCTTTTTAGCCAAAGTCCCGTCGCATTAAATTGATTGTTTAATTATAAAAACAGATAAAACTGTATAGTTGTTTTGATTGACAGTTTGAAGTATTATCTCAATTCTATCTACAGAATAGGGTGTCATAATATATTTTTATAATTTACATATTTTTAAAGTGTAAATATCTTTTCATTGAAAAAAAAAACAATACTGCACGGGTAGTTAATAATGATGGGTCACACAACAGCTAACATAATGCTTTATTTGTGCCATATGACTTATTTTCTCACTTTTTTCTGTACTTTTTGAAAAACTGCATTTTAGGGCTGTGTGGGTGTGGCCAGAAGCTGATAGGAAGCAGTGCAATGTGATAGCAGAGAAGGGTCAAGATCAGAGATTGTGAGCTTTCTGGGGAGCCAGCAGCCAGATGACAGATCAGAGAAGCATGTGCCAAGGAAAGGGCAGAGGAGTTTGCTCTGATCCTGATACTCTGACATTGTCCAGCACTGTACTGTAGCCTGATGTAATCTGATACACCGTCACCTCATCAGCTGCAATTAGCAGTGTGGACACTGTGTAGACCCCGCCCCCTTTCCCTTTTATCGATATGTTTCCATATTCAGTGTGAAGGTGGATCTGACTGGGAATGAACATATGTCTGCTTCAGACAAGGTCTAGTGGGGACATCTTGTGAAAGGTATATGAATTATTTTCTTTCAGATTTCATTTATAAAGTATACTTGAACATTTATTAAAATCCCTTTCCCTACTTTATTATTAAATAAAATGTAAATGGCAGTTACACTTTAAATATAAGCCGCATACCAGAAAAAAAAATGTGGATGACATAATATTTTTTTAGATGCATATAATGAATTAATACAAAAAAATCCATATACAACAGAATACCCATTAACCTTCGTCCGGCTGAGTAGATACAATTGTAACTATTCCGTTTTTAAAATTGCAATAACTTTTTTTCGAAAAGCCGTAGAGGGCTGAAATTTCATGACATCTCTGCAGTTTTGGTCCAGAATATATTGGCCAAATTTCAATAATAATATATGAAGGTACAATTGTATCTCTGCAGCCTGTTAACGTTGTAAAATTATGCAGCCTGACGAAGGTTAAGGAATGAGTGCTCTGTCCAGGTACTCAGATATAACATACAAACAAAGAACAGGAGTAATCACTGATAATACAATCAAGTGATTTTATTTAAACTAACTTGGAGGGCAGGGTGAGGACAGGGGACAGTGCTCCATCACCAGTAATACATGTCACATTTAGTCCAAAAGGACTGTGCATATGGTTTTTACAATCCAACAGTTGGTTTTTGAAGTTAGTGTCTATACAGATTGTCAAAAATGACAGTATCATACAGTCATATGTATTAAACAAAGAGTTGTCTACCCCTGTCACAGTATATCAT
Organism: Allobates femoralis; assembly: GCA_033576535.1. NCBI lineage: Eukaryota > Metazoa > Chordata > Amphibia > Anura > Aromobatidae > Allobates > Allobates femoralis. The sequence goes on along the minus strand of JARQOC010000002.1, from coordinate 208,535,439 downwards.
GCATTGTTATGGGTACATAAAGTAAAACCTCTTAATATCTCTCACATGAATACCATCAATAGAAAAGACCATAACACACATCTGTTATAAGTATACACAAACATCTGCTGGATAGCTATCCAATAGTTACCAAAGAACCACCGGTGGGAGACACCTGGGGCTGGGGTAGGTGGGGGTGGCGGCCCCAATGACGTTTCGTGGCCTAGGATGCACCTATGGCCACTTCATCAGGGGAGGTGTCTTTAGGTTATCTGCACCCCCCTCTCTTATAGCGCTGTTGGCTCTCGTAATCATGGACTGGAAGTGACGCCAAGGTACACGGTCACGTGACCCGAAGTGATGCGCCGGCCCCAACCACGTGACCGCGGGGCGGGCCAGACACATCACAAAGATCACGTGACTGCGCTTGCCGCCTTGCCACAGCAACAGCACGCTACAACCACCATCAAACACAATAACCCTGCCGCTCAGTATATCCTGGGACGTGTCGCTAGGGTGATGAGCGGCGGGTATTTAGAAGTGCCTGATCGGGCGGGTTGCGGGCAGCATAATTGCAGCAGCACAATGTGACCAAACCCAGACACAGTATACATAACCCAGCAAATAGTAGTGTATCTTTTGTATATTTCCCAGTCTACAGATCAATAACGTTTCCATCATCCAGAATTGATACATCTTCCAATAATCTTGTTGTAGTTAGTTCTGAGTTACAAAAGTGCATATAATAAACTTAATCTTTGATTTGATTAAGTTAGAAGATTGACAACAGGGTTTTCAGGGAAACATTAACATTATAATGTAAAATAAAGTATTTTTCTTTTAAAATTAATATTAATGTTTCCTCTTTTCTACACTATAACCTTTGTTCTTACTGTTTTAATTAATTTACTTTTTACTCTTTACTATACATTCTAAACATTAAATTAATTTACACTGAGTCCTCATTTTATCTATCACCAGAGATCAGATCACTGAACTTTTGCTCATATCCAGCAATTTGCCGCAAACCCATTGACACATCTAGAACAAGGCAACAAAAGATGTACTCTTGTCATCATAATTACATAAATGAGTTGATCAGCATACCGTAATTAAAATTAATCTCATAGTTATCTCGTGTTTGTGAAGATGGAAAACAAAGAAGCTTGTGCCTCATTACAATAGATGAATAAGACTAAATGTGGCATCACAGGTGGGATGGACTGACTCATCAATATGGGCGATATTGAAAGCGGGGAGGCTGGCGAAATCAAATCTCTTGTTGAAATGCAATGCTAGACATCTATTAAAATAATAAAGCGCCTGTCAAAAGTTTGGTTGATGGAGTAACTTCAAAAGTAAAACTTAGTTTTCCTTTTAGTTCTTGTAATTCTCTAAAGTACAAAAGTAAAGATCCATCTATACACAATGGAAATATTTCTGAACACCAGGCAGAATACCATCGTTAATAAAGTCACTATGCCGGCTTTTCTTATACATACAGAATAGGTGGGAGGTTTTAAAGTTCTGGCAAGGGAATTTCATCTATCAAAGTTTTTCTACCTAGAAAATAATTCTCAAGATTTCTATAGGTTGCATATTACAGATTTGTACAACTCAGATCTTAAAGGGATCCTGTCACCCCCAAAATACCTCAAAAGCTATTAAAAGCTGTCCCTAGGGCATAGTAACACTTAACCTACACTCCTTTTAGCTCCTAAATGCAGCAAGTGAAATTGAAGATAAATGTTATTACAGTACCTCATTAGGGATGATAATTAGTGACTATGGTATTCATAGTCACCCTGGCAGGCTCTCCCTCTTCATGATATCATGCCTCAATAGGCGTGATCTTCAAATCAGATTAAAATGCGCGCCTCCCCGCTCTGTGCTGTCTCGGCCGGCCTGTAGTGGGGCTGGGTGACGCGAATCACGACATTTCCGGCGCCGGGTGACGGTATGTACACCCGCGCCGCTCTGTTAGCTTCAAAACGTGCACTGCGCATGCGCATGCGCAGTGCGGGTCTTGAAGCTAACAGCGGCGCGGGTGTACATACGTCACCCGGCGCCGGAAATGATGCGATTCGCGTCACCCAGCCGCACAATGCAGCGGTCCGGCTGCCATAGGAGAGCGGGGAGGTGCACATTTTAATGTAATTTGAAGATCACGTCTATTGAGGCGTGATATCATGAAGAGGGACAGCCTGCCAGGGTGACTATGAATACCATAGTCACTCATTATCATCCCTAATGAGGTACTGTAATAACATTTATCTTCAATTTCACTTGCTGCATTTAGGAGCTAAACAGAGTGTAGGGTAAGTGTTACTATGCTCTAGGGACAGCTTTTAATAGCTTTTGAGGTGTTTTGGGGGTGACAGGATCCCTTTAAGCAGGGTTGCCAACTGTCTAGAAACGCCAGGACAGTCTGCAAAAATAGAGCAAATTTTTTCCCCTGTAAGTAAATTTCTTTTTGATGTGTCTAGTTTTCAGTTTTTAAAGGGAACCAACCAGCAGGATATAAAGTGAAGTCTGTGTCTTACAGGTATTGGGATACTGAGTGCAACCATACCTTTACTTCAATGTTTCCATGTTTGATTGCAGAGAAAAGTGTTATAAAACTCCTGGAAAACAGGGTAGTAGATGATTGATGTGTGCAGCACTGCATCACTATTTGGAATTGTCGTCATGCCTTTGGCTGTAAGGCACACCCTCTACCCTCCCTCTTATCTCTAGCACTGTCACTATACTCCTGCCACAGGTTGCCTAACAAAACTGAAAGTAGAGATCAATGGGAGGCGGGAGGGTTTGGCTTGGGCTGGCTTCACACCACGGTTTCAGGGATCAGGGCTGTCCAGTGGGAATAGGAAAGCCTCGTGTCCAATTTTGGCCCAACAGTACTCCTATGGGGCCGGATAGGGCCGGATGGCAGTGATTTGCCATCCGGTTCCCTGCTGTCAGGGAGGATCCGGCAGAATTCAGTTTTTTTTCCCCGGACACAAAATCGCAGCTTGCAGCATTTTTGTGTCCGGAGCAAAAATCTGACAAAATCAGATCTTTGCCGTATTCTCCCGGATCTGGTGCGATTTGGTGCACCCTAACATGGGAGGCTATGGGCGCCGGATGGCCCCAGATGACTGCCTGAAGAGAACATGCAAATTTCCACAGTCATTGATGATATGGTGCTGCATGTCAGGTAAAGGCTCTGGGGAAATGACTGTCATTACATCTTCAATAAATGCCCAAGTTTACTTTGAAAAGAAATGATGGGAGTGCTGGTGTCTTACGGTCCGCGCTGCTTCAGGGTTAAATAAACTCACCAAAGAGCCAAATCGATTTCCATCCTTTTATTCCTCCTCTCTCCTACGCGTTTCGGCGCCTATCCTGGCACCTTCATCAGGGATATTACATCAGACAGTGGCAGTGGGGTTTTTATAGCCCCAAACTTACAAAAAACAGGGTGTTGTCTGTGTACATGTGATGTAATTTGCATCATCCAAAATGGGAGGATCTCCTCATTTTCCCACTCTTTTTATAAAGAGCTTAACAAATCTCCAAAATCACTGAGTATAATGCATATTCCATTCATAAAAAGATGCCTTCAATGTCCCTGATAATAAAAGTTAAAAATAATGCATGAAATTGCAGAAATCAGCGATAAAAAATCTTCCTGATACAAAAATACAAAAACTTGTCATTTGCATCATCCAAAATGGGAGGATCTCCTCATTTTCCCACTCTTTTTATAAAAAGCTTAACAAATCTCCAAAATCACTGAGTATAATGCAAAATGTGAAATGGAAAAACTCTTATGTGTTTGTTACCCTAGACGTAGCATCCTTATATACAAACATTAGTCACGCAACAGGACTACTCTGTGTGGAATTCTTTCTCAAACAGGACCTTGAAATGAGCAATTCAATTATGTTATTCATCCTAGATGGTTTGGAATTTATTTTGTATAATAACTTTTTCACCCACAATGGGGAGATGTACCATCAAAGACATGGGACAGCAATGGGGTCAAAGGTTGCTTGTTCTTATGCGAATTTGTACATGGGATTGTTTGAAAAACTGTACATGTTGAATGAGGATTGTAAAAAAGGTTTGATCGTCTACAAGAGATTTATAGATGATATGCTTCTTATATGGGATACAGATTTTGGTGATGTACATGATTTTATTGGATCCATCTTGCGGAACAACTGGGGGCTCCAAATGGTTGAGGAATATACCCATGGGACAATTCAGGCGCATAAAGAAAAATTGTTCGAACCATGAGGACTATCTCATCCAGTCGGAAATTTTAAGCAAAAGGTTTCTAGATAGAAAATATCCAAAGACGCTAGTTAAAACGGCCCAAAAGTCCTGTGGTAAAATGAGTCAGGAATGTCTACTAACTCCCAAGATGAAAAATATAGCACAGAATAAATTTATGCTTAATTTCGTTACTACATTTAACAGGAACCATGTAGCCATAAAAAACTGCTTACATGCACACTGGCATATTCTAAAAAACTATCCTATACTAAAATCTATAATCCCTGAAAAACCGGGCATAACCTTCAGAAGGGCGCCTAACATTAAAAGCATCATAGCTCCAAGTCGCCTCTCACAGCTCAAATCCACAACGAGACCTGTCAAAACAGTAAAAAATACTGTAAAGTGTGCTGTAAAAACATTCAAACAGTATCCTCTCTCAGTTCGTCTTCAACAAATAAAACTTTCCCAATAAAATATAGTATGAACTGCACTACCAATTATGTAATTTATCTATTGGAATGCCTGCAATATGTGGGAAGAAGACGATTAGACTACTGAACGAGAGATTAAATAAACACAGAAGTAATATAAAACATGGTTTCAAACTACATGGTGTATCTTGTCATTTTGATAAACACCATAATAGAGATCCTACTTTGGTCAAAATTACCCCAATTGACCATGTGCCAGCTGAGACCAATAATAGATTTGAAGTACTTAGAAAAAAGGAGAAATTTTGGATATACAACCTGGACACTTTAAAACCCAAAGGGTTAAATTTGGTTACAGAGCTGATATAGAACCATTCTTGCTGATATGGTTCTTTTTCTTTTCTTTTTTATATTACTGAGAAATCTGCTTTCACATTATTTTCTTAAAAAGTTCTCTTTTATCTCACCATATTTTATCTAGTTTTTATTTTGTTCTTATCTATTTATTCAACTATTCTGATTTTGAATAACTTGTTTGGCACACTGATCACTTTCTTCACATAATTTTCACTATGTTACAAGTTGTAGAACTACTCCATGCTGCCCCTAAAGTTATTCTTTATAACTCCTCTTATTCTTTTAGTTTTTTAGTCATCACTAACACTAAAAAACCTTTTTAGCAAACACCATCTTAACAGTTAATCTTTTAGGTCTTTTTATTCACCTTATACCTTTTATTGGATTATATCAACCCACACTATTTTTATAAAGCATCATCATAATTGCACTATAATCTCTTTAATGGATGTTTTTACTAATAATGACACAATAAATGCGTATATAATACAATGTCTCCAATGAGAACTTTATTGTCTCATTGACACTTGATGATATTTCATCTTTCTTTATCAAATATGGACTTTTTCTTTGATTGAGTCACCCACTAACTTAAATGGCACTTTTGCACTTTATTCATAGATGCATTTTTCCACTTTTTCCGTATCCATATTATACTCTGTTTCCTCCTCAGTGAAAAATAGCTTTTGAGCCTTTAATGCAAAAGCTTTTCTCCCCACTGCCCCTAGCGGCAGAAATATAAAGCACATTGGTCTCTGGTACCCGGTTGTCTTGGTTACTGTCTCCCAAACCACATTGTATGAGTCTCTTGTAGATGGAATGACCCATACCTATATTATAAAAGCTAGAATACATCTTTCAATTACTTGCTACTGCTTTAATATCATTATGAAATACTATAGATTGATTGTTGTAAATGGGAATAGAACCTGAGACGCCTGCTTGACTAATCCCTGTTCTTCTCTCATCAGCTATTTCCAAGTTGCAATAACAGCTCTTTTTCCACACAATCTTCCTCATTTGCGCTCTACAAAGGTCCTTTATCGAAAGTCTTTGACTATATGTGGATCATTCAATTGTTGTAGATTACTGCATCAACATTTTTTAGTTTGTAATACACATACTCTTTTTTAATACCCCTTTTTTATATCTTATTACAACAATAAAATATTTTTCTTTTTATATATACAGTGCCTACAAGTAGTATTCAACCCCCTGCTGATTTAGGTGGTTTGATAAGACGCAAATAAGTTAGAGCCTTCAAACTGCAAACGAGAGTAGGATTTATTAACAGAAGCATCAATCTTACACACCAAAAAGTTATGTTGCTCAGTTGAATTTTTATAAATTTTAAACATAAAAGTGTGGGTCAATTATTATTCAACCCCTAGGTTTAATATTTTGTGGAATAACCCTTGCTTGCAATTACAGCTAATAATCGTCTTTTATAAGACCTGATCAGGCCGGCACATGTCTCTGGAGTTATCTTGGCCCACTCCTCCATGCAGATCTTCTCCAAGTTATCTAGGTTCTTTGGGTGTCTCATGTGGACTTTAATCTTGAGCTCCTTCCACAAGTTTTCAATTGGGTTAAGGTCAGGAGACTGACTAGGCCACTCCAACACCTTGATTTTTTCCCTCTTGAACCAGGCCTTGGTTTTCTTGGCTGTGTGCTTTGGGTCGTTGTCTTGTTGGAAGATGAAATTACGACCCATCTTAAGATCCTTGATGGAGGAGCGGAGGTTCTTGGCCAAAATCTCCAGGTAGGTTGTGCTATCCTTCTTCCCATGGATGCGGACCAGATGGCAAGGCCCCTTGGCTGAGAAACAGCCCCACAGCATGATGCTGCCACCACCATGCTTGACTGTAGGGATGGTATTCTTGGGGTCATATGCAGTGCCATCCAGTCTCCAAACGTCACGTGTGTGGTTGGCACCAAAGATCTCGATCTTGGTCTCATCAGACCATAGAACCTTGAACCAGTCTGGCTCAGAGTCCTCATGAGCAAACTGTAGACGAGCCTTGACATGCCGCTTTGAAAGTAAAGGAACCTTACGGGCTCGTCTGGAATGGAGACCATTGCGGTGGAGTACGTTACTTATGGTATTGACTGAAACCAATGTCCCCACTGCCATGAGATCTTCCCGGAGCTCCTTCCTTGTTGTCTTTGGGTTAGCCTTGACTCTTTGGACAAGCCTGGCCTCGGCACAGGAGGAAACTTTTAAAGGCAGTCCAGGCCGTGGAAGGCTAACAGTAGTTTCATAAGCCTTCCACTTCCGGATGATGCTCCCAACAGTGGAGACAGGTAGGCCCAACTCCTTGGAAAGGGTTTTGTACCCCTTGCCAGCCTTGTGACCCTCCACGATCTTGTCTCTGATGGCTTTGGAATGCTCCTTTGTCTTTCCCATGTTGACCATGTATGAGTGCTGTTCACAAGTTTGGGGAGGGTCTTAAATAGTCAGAAAAGGCTGGCAAAAGAGATAATTAATCCACATATGTGAAGCTCATTGTTATTTGTGCCTGAACTACTTCTTAAAGGGATCCTGTCACCCCCAAAACACCTCTAAACCTATTAAAAGCTGTCCCTAGAGCATATTAACACTTTCCCTACACTCCTTTTACCTCCTAAATGCACCAAGTGACATTGAAGAAAAACGTTATTCTAGTACCTCATTACTGATGATAATGAGTGACTATGCTATTCATAGTCACTCATCCAGGCTGCCCCTCTTCTTCATATCACGCCTGAATAGGCGTGATCTACAGCACTGATTCAAATTGCCGCCTCCCTGCGCACCTCCCATCAAAATGCGCATTGAAGCTGACAGCGCGGCGCCGGTGTAAATGCGTCACCCGGCGCCGGGAATGACGCGGATCGCGTCATACAGCCCCACACTGAAACCCGGACGCAATGGGAGAGATGGGAGGTGCACAGGGAGGCGGCAATTTGAATCAGTGCTGTAGATCACGCCTATTCAGGCGTGATATGAAGAAGAGGGGCAGCCTGGATGAGTGACTATGAATAGCATAGTCACTCATTATCATCAGTAATGAGGTACTAGAATAACGTTTTTCTTCAATGTCACTTGGTGCATTTAGGAGGTAAAAGGAGTGTAGGGAAAGTGTTAATATGCTTTTTGTATTTTTGTATCAGGAAGATTTTTTATCGCTGATTTCTGCAATTTCATGCATTATTTTTAACTTTTATTATCAGGGACATTGAAGGCATCTTTTTATGAATGGAATATGCATTATACTCAGTGATTTTGGAGATTTGTTAAGCTCTTTATAAAAAGAGTGGGAAAATGAGGAGATCCTCCCATTTTGGATGATGCAAATGACATCACAGGTACACAGACAACACCCTGTTTTTTGTAAGTTTGGGGCTATAAAAACCCCACTGCCACTGTCTGATGTAATATCCCTGATGAAGGTGCCAGGATAGGCACCGAAACGCGTAGGAGAGAGGAGGAATAAAAGGATGGAAATCGATTTGGCTCTTTGGTGACTTTATTTAACCCTGAAGCAGCGCGGACCGTGAGACACCAGCACTCCCATCATTTCTTTGATACATACCACTATCCAGTGGTTGGTGGAGGTCCTGCAGCAGCTGGAACATCGTTTCCAAAAACGCCTTCAAACCAGTTGTGGGGATCACAACTGGACCAGGTGAGCAGCTTCACAGCACCACCACTGTATATAAGTGTCACTAGTGATAGGGCACTATTGCGCCTCTTGTCCCCCTCCCTATTTTATCTTTACAAGTTTACTTTGATATTTTGGACACTTTTCTTATCCTATCAATTAAAAGTGTGTTTGGGGATGATGAAATAATTTATCAAGATGATAATGCATCCTGCCATAGTGCAAAAACTCTGAAAACATTCCTTGAAAGAAGACACATAACGGCAATGTCATAGTCTGCAAATAGTCCAGATCTCAATCCAATTGAAAATCTTTGGTGTAAGTTGAAGAAAATGGTCCATGACAAGGCTCTAATCTGCAAAGATGATCTGGCAACAGGAATCAGAGAAAGTTGGAGCCAGATTGATGATGAGTACTGTTTGTCAGTCATTAAGTCCACGCCTCAGAGACTGCAAGCTGTTATAAAAGCCAGAGGTGGTGCAACAAGATACTAAAATACTGGTAATGAGTGTTGTTTAGTTTGTTTGTTTGTCATGATTCCATAATTTTTTCCTCAGAATTGAGTGATTCCATAATTTTTCCCCCTGCTTGGTCTACAAAAGTAACCATTATTGACTAGCATATTTTTTTTTCAAGATTTCTTTTAGTTTTTCTTCAAGGCAGAGAGTTGCCATTTGAAATCACTTTAGTTATGTGCCATGTCTATGAACTGCTTTTTTTCTACAAAGTTAAACAACTGAATGAACATCCTCCGAGCCAGGTGATTCCATAATTTTTCTCAGGGGTTGTATATCACTTATAGTCTGAATAAATTCTTATAGTTATTGAATATATCAAACAATTGTTTGTAGAGCTGTGCCTAAAAAAAGAACAAAATCAAGTTGGCAACCCTGATCTTAAGTACTTGAAGCCTGAGGCTATATGAACACAGTGTGTCTTTTGGTGCAGATTTGGTGCAGTCTTTTCATATATCTGCCTGCCTATCTTTATGCCAGGAACTCTTGGTGCTTTTTTTCTACCAGGATATGCAGATTTGGTGCAGAAAATTTCTGTACCAAATTTGTAGCGTGGGCACTTTCCCTAACAGAGATCATTTGTGCCCTTTTACGGAGACAGATACATTAGTAGTAGGAGCAGATGGACAATGTAAGTAATTCTTCGCTATTAGGAGTCTACAAGTGTGTTAAAATCGAGGCATATTTCATAATTGCAATGTTTTGTGAGATTACTCACCTTTCCTTCCCTCCTGCTATTCTCATTACTAATCACTACAATTGCCTGTTATTATGAGTGAATACATTGCCAAAACTGAACATTTTAAGGTCAGCATGAAAGATAAAAACAACAATACATTTTTATCAAATGCTGTACGTTACAGATGAATGATCCTTGCAAACTTCCATTCAAGATGATTTACCAATTATAGTGGGGAAATTCAAATAGCATTGAAAAATTAGGTGCTACATGAATTAATTAAGTAAAAAAAGTCTTATACTCATCTCTACTCAGCCCTCAAAATACTTGCCTGCCTTTGTTGGTTCTCTGAATGGTCTTTTTATCGATCTTTCTTCTATTTCATATCTTTTTTTCTGGCAGTATTTTGTACTCACTATGCCCTGTATATTCGGATTCGGATAGCTGTAACCGAACACTTTGAACTGTTTCATTACTCGTTACTTGTCCAATGTAAGTCAATGAGAAATTCACTCGAATCCAAATACTGAAACAGTGCAAAATATTTGGATAGAGCTATCCAAACCCGAATATTTACTACTCGCTTATCACTAATGCAGAAATATTAGATGAGGTGCATATCATTTACAAGCATTGTGCTCCACATGAGAAGTGCCATCATTGCAGACACAAGGGTATTTTTGCAGGTCACTGCTTTCATGACAACATCAGCACCTCGCTTTAACTTATTGTGAGTGTGTGGTTGGCATACACCATACTTGGTATTCTACAGGGTGGGCTATTTATATGGATGCACCTAAATATAATGGGAATAATCGCTGATATCAACTACCTGTTTGTGGTACATTCAGTATATGGAAGGGGAAAAACTTTTCTAGATGGGTGGTGACCATGGTGGCCATTTTGAAGTTGGCCATTTTGGATTCAACTTTAATTTTTCAATGGGAAAAGGGTCATGTGACATATCAACCTATTAAGAATTTCATAAGAAAAACAATGGTGTGCTTTGTTTTAACCCCTTGTGACGGAGCCAATTTTCCCCCTAAATGACCAGACCGTTTTTTGTAATTCGACCAGTATCCGATTTATGAGGTAATATCTCTGGAACGCTTCATTGGATCCAAGCAATTCTGAGATTGTTTTTTCGTGACATATTGGGCTTCATGTTAGTGGTAAATTTAGGTTAATAATTTTTGCGTTTATTTGTGAAAATATTAAAAAATTGGCAAAAATTTTTAAAATTTCACAATTTTCAAATTTTGAATTTTTATTCTGTTAAACTGGAGCGTTATGTGACACAAAATAGTTACTAAATAACATTTCCACATGTCTACTTTACATCAGTCGCAATTTTGGGAAAAAAATTTTTTGGGTTAGGACGTTATAAGGGTTCAAAGTTCATCAGCAATTTCTAATTTTTCCAGCAAAATTTACAAAACCATTTTTTTAGTGACCACATCACATTTGAAGACCCTTTGAGGGGCATAGATGACAAAAAACACCCAACGTGATACCATTCCAAAAACTTCTACCCCCCAAGCTACTCAAAACTATATTCAAGAAGATTATTAACCCTTCAGGTGCTTTACAGGAATAAAGCAAAGTGGAAACAAAAAATGGACATTTTAATTTTTCCAACAAAAATGTTCTTTTAGCCTCAATTCTTTAATTTTCACATGGGCAACAGGATAAAATGCATCCTAAAATTTGTTGGCAATTTCTCCTGAGTACACTGATACCTCATATGTGGTCATAAACCACTGTTTGGGCGCACGGCAGGGCTCAGAAGGGAGGGAGCGCAATTTGATTTTTGGAGCTAATTTTCCATTCAAAAAGTCAAATGGCGCTCCTTCCCTTTCGAGTCCTGCCGTGCGCCCAAACAGTGGTTTATGACCACATATGAGGTATCGGTGTACTCAGGAGAAATTGCCCAACAAATTTTATGATGCATTTTATCCTGTTGCTCATGTAAAAATGAAAAAATTGAGGACAAAAGAAAGTTTTTGTGAAAAAAAAGTACTTTTTCATTTGTACGGATCAAATTGTGAAGCACCAGAGGGTTCAAAGTGCTCACTATGCATCTAGATAAGTTCCTTTGGGGGCCTAGTTTCCAAAATGGGGTCACTTGTGGGGAAGCTCCAATGTTTAGGCACACAGGGGCTCTCCATACGCGACATGGTGTCCGCTAACAATTTGAATGGAAAATTAGCTCCAATTGTTAGCGGACACCATGTTGCGTATGGAGAGCCCCTGTGTGCATAAACATTGGAGCTCCCTCACAAGTGACCCCATTTTGGAAACTAGACCACCAAGGAACTTATCTAGATGGGTGATGAGCACTTTGAACCCCCAGGTGCTTCACAAATGAAACCATAAAATGAAAATAGAAAATTTTTGTGGAAAGAAAGTACATTTTCATTTTTACGGATCAATTTGTGAAGCACCTGGGGGTTCAAAGAGCTCACTATGCATCTAAATAAATTCCTTTGGGTGTCTAGTTTCCAAAATGGGGTCACTTGTGGGGGAGCTCCAATGTTTAGGCACACAGGGGCTCTCCATACGTGACATGGTGTCCGCTAACAATTTGAATGGAAAATTAGCTCCAATTGTTAGCGGAGACCATGTTGCATATGGAGAGCCCCTGTGTGCATAAACATTGGAGCTCCCTCACAAGTGACCCCATTTTGGAAACTAGACCACCCAAGGAACTTATCTAGATGGGTGATGAGCACTTTGAACCCCCAGGTGCTTCACAAATGAAACCATAATATGAAAATAGAAACTTTTTGTGGAAAAGAAAGTACATTTTCATTTTTATGGATCAATTTGTGAAGCACCTGGTGGTTCAAAGAGCTCACTATGCATCTAAATAAATTCCTTGCGGTGTCTAGTTTCCAAAATGGGGTCACTTGTTGGGCAGCTCCAATGTTTAGGCACACAGCGGCTCTCCATACGCGACATGGTGTCCGCTAACTATTGGAGCTAATTTTCCATTCAAATTGTTAGCGGAGACCATGTCGCATATGGGGAGCCCCTGTGTGCCTAAACATTGGAGCTCCCCCACAAGTGACCCCATTTTGGAAACTAGACCCCCCAAGGAACTTATCTAGATGCATAGTGAGCACTTTCATACCCAGGTGCTTCACAAATTAGTCCGTAAAAGGAAAAAAAAAGAAGATTTTTGTGAAAAAAAGTACTTTTTCATTTTTATGGATCAATTTGTGAAGCACCTGGGGGTTCAAAGTGCTCCCTATGCATCTAAATAAATTCCTTGGGGTGTCTAGTTTCCAAAATGGGGTCACTTGTGGGGGAGCTCCAATGTTTAGGCACACAGGGGATCGCCATACAAACATAGTATCAACTTACAATTCCAATTGTTAGTGGACACCATGTCACGTATGGAGAGCCCCTATGTGTCTAAACATTGGGGCTCCCCCACAATGACCCCATTTTGTAAACTATACGCCCCAAGGAACTTATCTAGATGCATAGTGAGCACTTTGAACCCCCAGGTGCTTCACAAATTGATCCATAAAAATGAAAAAGTACTTTCTGTCCACAAACATTTTCTTTTTTCATTTTTATGGATTCATTTGTGAAGCACCTGGGGTTGAAAGTACTCATTATGCATCTAGATATGTTCCTTGGGGGGTCTAGTTTCCAAAATGGGGTCAATTGTGGGGGAGCTCCAAAGTTTAGGCACACAGAGGCTCTCCACATGCGACATGGAGTCCGCTAACAATTTGAATGGAAAATTAGCTCCAATAGTTAGCGGACACCATGTTGTGTATGGAGAGCTCCTGTGTGCCTAAACATTGGAGCTCCCCACAAGTGACCCCATTTTGGAAACTAGACGCCTCAAGGATTATATCTAGGGATATAGTGAGCATTTAGTATATTGAACATTTTCTTTTTTTCACACAATTTCTCACTTTTAGAGCATTTGCACAAGATTCGGAGACACCGTGTCCTGGGCGTCTCCTCTCCTGCATTTTTTTTTAGTATTTCTTTATTAAATTAAAAAAAAAATGACGTGGGGCTTCGCCATACTTTTGGTCCAGCCAGGTACAGCAGGCAGCTACGGGCTGCCACCAACCCCTTCTGCTCAGTTTTACCTGGCTGGAAACCAAAGCTATAGGGAAGTCCTTTTTTTTTAATTATTTCATGAAATAATTTAAAAAAAAGGGCGTGGGCTTCGCCATATTTTTGGGCCAACCAGATACAACTAGGCAGCTGGGGGCTGGAATCCACAGCGTAGGAGGCCCAAGCTTTCTGCCCCCCCCCCCCCGCTGCGAATTGCAGTCCGCAGCCTCCCCAGAAAATGGCGCATTCATAGAAGCCCATTTTCTGGCGCTGTATCAGCTCTTCCAGCTGCCGTGTAGCGGTGGCAGACTGGGTAATAAGGGGTTGATGCCAGCTTTTTTGTAGCTGGCACTAAGCCCGAGATTCTTAATGTCTGGCCAATATTAGACCGGGCCATTAAGAATCCCTAGTAAATTGTAAAGAAGACACAAGACAATATTTTTATTAGAAAAAAAACACAGACACTATTTAGACCCCATCTTTATTATTCTTTGGCATCCGACGTAGTCCAGTAGGAAGGTCCGACGTAGTCCAGCAGGAAGGTCCGACGTAGTCCAGTGGGAGGTCCCTCGTTGATTTCCAGTCTTTTACAGCATATGGGGGCGTCCCCCATATGCTATAAAAGCTGGCATTTCTTCCAGGAGAATGACAGGTCATGACCTCAGTAGGGTGATGTCAGGTCAGGATCCTTGGTTCACAAAGCGTCAATTGTGATCCCATCATGGGATCACAATTGACCCTTTGTGAACCAAGGATCCTGACCTGACATGACCTCACTGCGATCATAAGCTGTCAGTCTATGGGCAGATAGAGCAGTCTCTGCATAGACTGACAGCTCATGATTGCAGTGAGGTCATGTCAGGTCAGGATCCTTGGTTCACAAAGGGTCAATTGTGGTCCCATCATGGGATCACAATTGACCCTTTGTGAACCAAGGATCCTGACCTGACATGACCTCACTGCGATCATAAGCTGTCAGTCTATGGGCAGATAGAGCAGTCTCTGCATAGACTGACAGCTCATGATTGCAGTGAGGTCATGTCAGGTCAGGATCCTTGGTTCACAAAGGGTCAATTGTGATCCCATCATGGGATCACAATTGACCCCTGTGTGAACCAAGGATCCTGACCTGCCATGACCGCACTGAGGTCATGAGCTGTCAGTTTCCCCTGGCAGACAGAGCAGTTTCTGCTCTGTCTGCGCATGCTCCTGACAGAACAGGAAGTCGGCGCAGGGGGCAGGATGAAAGAAGATCCCGGCCGGTAAGTATGCACCGGTGACCGGGGGGGTGACGTTGGTGACTGGGGGAAGTGACAGGGGGGTGACCGAGGGAGCGATCATCTCCTTCCCATCTGACAGCTCAGATGGGAGGGAGATGATGGCAGTGGCGGCGGGTGCAGTGGCGGCGGCTGAGGACCGGAGCTGGGGGGGACGAGGCATCTGAGGACCGGACCTGGGGGGGGGACTGAGGGGACCCGGAGGCAGGGGGCTTATTCCTCTCTGATGTGACATGTGTGACATTTCACATAAGTGAGGAATCCACAGCAGGGGGCTGCAGGCAGCTGGCAGCGCTGCTTGTGAAGCGCTGCGGCTGCATTTTAGGAGGAAAGGAGGGGGTGGGGGCCGGGGTACCGGTACCGGGGGCTGTGTACCGGTACCAGAGGACAGGGAAAGACATTTCTCTGTCATGCCACAGGTTTGATCCTGTGGCATGACAGAGAAATCATTTATTTACCGGCGGTTCACTGTATATTCATGTGATCACGGTTATACTCCGGTAAACAGTGTATAACCGTGATCACATGGCGGGTACCGGTAAAAACCGGCCCGATTCATAATCTGCAGGGTCTCAGCTACCCCCGGTAGCTGAAACCCCGGAGATTTTCGGCCACTGGGGGGCGCTACAGGGCTTATTTTGTTAGGACTTATTTTAACGTCCTAACAGAATAAGGACCCTGTTTTTAGGACGTTTATATACAGTGGGCCGTCACTAAGGTGTTAAAGTAACTTTATTCTTTCATGAGTTATTTACAAGTTTATGACCACTTATAAAATGTGTTCAAAGTGCCGCCCATTGTGTTGGATTGCCAATGCAACCCTCCTCTCCCACTCTTGACGCACTGACATCAACACCACAGAAGAAATGCTAGCACAGGCCTCCAGTATCCATTGTTTCAGATGCTGCACATCTCGTATCTTCAAAGCATAGACAATTGCATTCAGATGAGTGATGAGGCAAACTTTTTTGTGAATGGTAAACTTAACAAACAAAACCACCACTATTGGTCTGACACTAACCCACAATGGATACAACTCTCCAAGACTGTTGGAACACAAAAATTGATGGTATGGTGTGGTATATGGGGCACAAAGATAGTGGGGCTATTCTTCATCAATGGAAACCTCAATGCCACTGGATATCTGAATCATGTAGCAATTTCAGATATCCAGTGGCATTGACGTTTCCATTGATGAAAATGGCCCTTTTATCTTTGTACCCCCTTTGTGTGATAGGTGTGCTCCATTTGCTACTTTAGAGAATCATAGCCGTTGTCTGCTGGAAAAGATGAAGGTTCATCTGTTGTGCCTGCATCACAGATAGGGAACTGACTTGTGACGTAAGAGTAGATGATAGAGTATGCTTGGAAAGGGTTAAAGAGCCTTGATATGTTACTCAAATTAAAAAGCCAAGAAAAAATCTTTTCCAAAAGTAAAGGAGCTCCAATTGTTAACAATTGGCTAAAATTGGTAACTTTTATTCAGTTCAATGATCAGCGTAGAAAACCCCTTAAAGATTGATGGCTCATATTTACTTTAACATAGACCATCAATGATGCATAACCTAGGGGATTAGGCACTGATCATCAAAATGAAAGGATTTTTTTATTGTCTACACAGGCACAAGGCTTCTACACGCGAGAAGTAATTTATGAAAGCAAGGTTCTTCCTAAGCAAAGAATGATAAAAGCTGCAGTACCAAACATAGCTGCCCATAAACATAAGGTGTCATGCCATGCAAACATTTAAATAAATATGACTCGCTGGTCTGCAGGGTACCAGAGAACATACCTCGCCAGTCAAACATTCATGGCTTTTCCTAAAGACATGTCATCAATTTTGAAAATAAATTTTGAAGAGGAGGGAAAGAGACCTTGTGACTTTCTAACCAAGCAAAGCTTCATAGGTGTCGAGAATGTCGACTATAATTTAGCTACTTGTCAGACTAAGGATAAAATTAAATGTCAGTTCTCATCAAACCTAAGCTTTGTCTTTGATGTAGATATGTGGCAATTGTAAACTGACACTAATCTCGTAAAGGGATTAGTATTTTGTAACATTTTACAGATACCAATAATCTTCTAAACCTTCTAAACATCCTTACAAGATAGTAAACTTTCATCTCCAAATATTCATCTCAAACAACTCCATAATCAAAAAAAACCCAATGAGGTGATATTGTTTTAATTTTGTTTTCAGTTTTTCAAAGTATTAATAAGTGTTTGTTGTGAAGAGAAAAATAAGGTATGAGAGGGCTCAATTGCTGTTGAAAGTGTGTCCTCTAACTAAGGAATAGGACCTGGAGGGGTGTGAATAAAGTGAAAATTGCAAATTATTTAATTAACAGCTGAGAACAAAGGATATGTAAACAGCCAGTGATATAAAATATGTTGAAACGGAAAAACCTCACATGTAAATGTGAAAAAGTTATAAATATGAGCATTTATATTCATGAAACGAGATTACAATTTCAAACCCTAAAAGCCTAAACCAGCATAAAAATGATTAAAAATGTTTTATGTGAAGCTTCTATATTTCTTGTTGACATTTTATGAAACACATTCCTTTTTTCAAGAAATGTGTAATATTTAGAATCTCATTGTGCTTCCATACCTGGGGCCCTAAGATTAGGTTAAAGAATTACTTTTTTTAAGTATTAGACTCAGATTACACTAGCTTCACAGCATTCCTGAAGATTGTTTCCATGGTATCTTGATTATACGTTATAATGGAGTTATAGGGTTTCCGGCAAAATTTCTACCATTGTTAAGTATTCTGCACTATTCTTGTTTTTTAACAGCGACAAGAACTTTGACTTGCACCATGCATGGAATGTCATAGTGTCTATGGAAACAGAACCAAATTCTGCAAAATGGTGTGTTCTATGTGTTATTAATAGAGATGAGCTTACCTGAACTTTTTCGATTAGTCCGGTTTGGGTCCCAGATCTGAGCTGAACTTGGCCCCGACCCAGATCCTTATTGAAATGCATTGTGACTTGAACTTTTCTGGTGAAAATTTATATCTATCACTTTCTTTGTAACTCTCCCTCTCTCTCTTTCTCTCTCTCTCTTTCTCTCTCTCTCTCACTCTTTCTCTCTCTCTTTCTCTCTCTCTCTCTCCTCCACTTTACAGTAGGGATGGGCGAGTCTACTCGCTAGGACTCGTTACTCGGCGAATAGTAAGGGACTCGCAGGACTCGGTACTCGGCGAGTTTCCCAGCGATTACTCGCACAGTAACGAGCCCAATGCAAGTCAATGGCAATCCTAGTTTTGTCAGAGTTTACTTTTTCTCACTCGCTAGACTCGCTATATCACATCGCTATGTAGCTTGAATCTCCCCAAATCGTTTAAACAATTGCACCGCTTCACGGATACCCGCTGTCAGCAGCGAGTCTGAGCGAGTCTACGAATCTGAGTCCTGTATAATTGTTATAACAGCTCCCGCTGTTACTTCAGGGGCCGCCTATTAAGCTCATTACATATTCACTGCACTGTCAAACTAACAGCCAATCACAGGAGCTCACACTCTGTAGGAGCCTCTGTGATTGGCTGTTGTAATCAGACTGGATTTTCTCAGTCTGGACAATGATTCTGCTTGGTTGCCATACACATTTGTGTATGGCAACCAACCTGGCGTTGTAGGGTGTAAAATAAATAATTAAAAAAAAAACAAAAACGCATGGGGCTTCGCAGCATTTTTAAGTCTAGCCCGATGAAAGCAGGCAAACTGCGAGCTGCCACCCTCAGCTGCTTAATTTAAATTAATTTAGGTAAAACTAAGCAGCTGAGGGCTGGTATTCTCATCGGGGTGAGGGCCCATTGTTATAGGCCCCCCCCACGCTAAAGAATAGCAGCCCGCAGCCGCCCCTGAAAATGGCGCATTAATAATACTCATACTGCAGCCGCTGTCACAGCACAGTTAACTCTCTGCTTACCGGCGCTGCAGTGATCGGTAAGCAGGGAGTTAAATCTAGCAGCTTATGAATGAGTCGGCTCTGTGCAGTCGGCACTGCTTAAGCGTTGCTATAGTAACCGATAGTTTGGTTACTATAGCAACGGGGTCGGCGGTGACGTCACCGCTTAATGCTCACAGCCTCACTGACTCATCACACAGCAGGGGAGCGCATTTCCGCCCCCTACTGTGTGATGTGTGATGTAGCAGAGCTGAATGAGTTCAACAAGAAGAAGGAAGACAGAAGACAGAAAAACGAAGACAGAAGAGAGAAGACCTGGATCTTTGGAGGGATATGTGGTGGTAATAAAGATGGTGTCCCTAATGCTGTCTGTGTCTTTATTTTTAATAAAGAATTTTTCTCTGTGTGGTGTTTTTTTAACCCTTTATTGGAGATTCTTAGTGGCCGGGTCAAACTTGGCCTGACATTAAGAATCTCGGGCTTAATACCAGCTTGTATAACAAAGCTGGTATTAAACCCTTTATTACCCAGCATGCCACCGCCACCAGGGTCGCTGGAAGAGCCCGTTAAGGCGCCTGGAAATGGCGCTTATTATTAATGCGCCATTTTCAGGGGCGGCTGCGGGCTGCTATTCTTTAGCGTGGGGGGGCCCTATAACAATGGGCTCTCACCCCGCTGAGAATACCAGCCCTCAGCTGCTTAGTTTTACCAGGGGAAATTAAGCAGCTGAGGGTGGCAGCTCGCAGTTTGCCTGCTTTCATCGGGCTAGACTTAAAAATGCTGCGAAGCCCCACGCGTTTTTTTTTTAAAAATAATTATTTATTTTACACCCTACAACGCCAGGTTGGTTGCCATACACAAATGTGTATGGCAACCAAGCAGAATCACTGTCCAGATTGAGAAAATCCAGTCTGATTACAACAGCCAATCACAGAGGCTCCCACAGAGTGTGAGCTCCTGTGATTGGCTGTTAGTTTGACAGTGCAGTGAATATGTAATGAGCTTAATAGGCGGCCCCGGAAGTAACAGTGGGAGCCTATTAAACATGATTTAGCTATTGTAGCAGATAGAGCCTGAAGCTCCCGAGACACATCTGCGATTTGTAAATTGCACATTACTTGCTATTACTCGCTTCCCCATTCAATAACATTGGACTCGCTAGACTCGCAACGAGTAGCGAGTCCCAGGCTCAGACTCGCTAGAGTCAAGCAATTCCGAGTAATGTAGGACTCGCCCATCACTACTTTACAGTTCAGGTTCATTCATCTCTAGTCAAGTCTCTATGATGCCATATGTGTATGAAAATGCAATCCAATAATTTGCATCCAGTAATTTGTTAAGAAAGGCATTCTTTAGTCAGGTTATTGTAAAAAGAATAGTGAAATAAAGAAGAATTTAAATACTTGTGATACTGCCACAATACTTCCTGTAGCTTTAAATAAGCCACATTGCAAGGAGTGTGTGTTCATATTTTTTTATCCTGTTATCAAAGAGACTAAACTTGACTGGGGTCCTGATGAACCACAGGGGAATTGCGTTGAGGCATATGATACCACTATACTGACGAAAAGTACCTTTAACCTACACCTGCCCTATATGCAGTCCAATTGCGCTATTATCAGTGTGGATTCTCCTGTAGACTTTGCATGTATTTACATAGATGCAAGTGGGGTAGAATCTTGTAATTTGCTTCTGGAACATCAATCTAGTAGAAGTAATATTTATAAGCATGTGTGTAAACTCACTGTATTTTTTGTCCCATATGTATATATATATATATATATGTATATATATATATATATATATGGACTTGAAATAATAAGCTTAATAGTTTATCTGGTCCTCACTACATTGTCTTTCTATTGATCTAGAGATGAGATAGGTTAGGGGAAGAGAGGGAGAGTTGCCGGTTAGCGGGGGTACCACAGGAGTATCAAGTGGGTGCCAACCTCCGCTGTTTAGGTATGTTAAAGAAAGATAGGTACTATCATCAGGGTATAACCAAAGTGCTAATATCTCTTTATCATGTATAGACATATTTTCAGTTTTTTTCATTTTATTCACGTTTGTTTGTGAGTCGCCCATCGGGGCTCTGGGGTACCCGGAACCGGGCCCTGTCATCGTCTGGGGCTGCAGGATGTCACAGTCACCGCTGTAGTTGGACCTCTGGGGATGATGGGGGTTGCTGCAGAGATGTTGTGCCCTCTACGCATAGGGCTGGTCCCCAGGGATACCGCGTAAGAAGTGTAGGTGTAGTGCAAAGTTGTCAGTACCCTCAGGCAGCCTCCTGCTGCTGGCTCACAGAGTCTGTCTGCCACCTCTCAGGTGCACAATAAAAGTCTCACACTGTTCATAGCTTCAACCCAGTTTACTCTCCGCTCATCAGTTGTTGCAGCACACACAGTTTAGTACAGAAGAGGCTCCGGTGAGGTCTTAGCAGCTGGGATGGCTCATCTGCGACACCCCCTTTCATGTTCCTTTCTGGCCTCCTCAGTCTGTTCCACATGCTAACTACAGTCCAGCGGTCACGGGTTTTTCTGTGGATGACTTTTCGGGTCCCCTAGCCCTAATACGACGGCCTTCCTTTCACTGCATTGGAGATTGGGTCTTGGGACATAAAGGCCCGCACCCCACCAGAGTTCGTGGTTGGGGCATACAGCTTCCCTGCCACTTCAGCAGAGCTGGCACTCTGGTTCCGGCTCGGTCCCTCGGTGACTCGGACACACCTTGGAACCCCTCTGTTTTCCCATGGTTCTCAGCCTGGAACCCGGGCTAGCCATACGGTGGAACAGGCTGCCGGGTGCAGGTTCTCTATGACTACTTGGCTGTCCGGTGTTCACTCCTTCTCTCTCCTCCAACAACTCTACTACTCCTCTCTCCAACTCCCACTCTCAGTCTCCTCTTACACTCACTCCTCTCTGGTGTTTTCTGTCCTTTTTGTTGTTGTTTTTATTCCCACCCCTAACCGGGTTCTGTCCTAACATTCCATCCTCCACCTGGCTCCTCCCGCTATCCCGTTGCTAGACGTGGAGTAACTTAGACTTGGGGGGGTGTTGGGTGTATAGGGTCACCGACTTACCAATCCCAGCTGCTATGCCATCTAGTGGCGACTAGTCCGCAGAGGCGCCACATTTACATGTTTTTTGGGCTTTGTTTAGACAGTTTTTCAATGGCTTTTTATCTTTATAAAGAAATAAAGTTTTTTTTATTGACTTTTAGATATTTTTTGATATGTTAGCTAGTAATTATAGACTTCTCTATTGGCATTGAAGTTACTGTAAATACTTGCGAAAACACTAAAAATGAATGAAGTTTACCTTCATAAATAGACATGAGTGCATGCAAAAGAGGACATGCTCCATGGAAATGGACCTGGGTAAGCAATGTTTTATTGGACTATTCTTATTGCCAAGGAAATTTGGCTGGTAAATTTTGCATAAAATACTCTAATTTTATCATTAAACTTTTGACATGTCTCAGATGCCATCTATATGGATAGTATATCAAATCTGTAATATATTGAATATACAAAATGAATATTACATTTGAAAGATAAATATAGTATATGAAAAATATTGTATAATATAAATCCTTTAAAATTTAGAAAAGCCAGAGAACGATCTGAATAATTCAACAAAATCAGTCTCATGAATGATCATTTCATCTTCTCTAGAAAGATTCCCCAGAGGACTTCTGTCAAATCAATAATGTTCACAGCAACAAAGTGAGAATATGCACATGGATGTGATGTCTTAAAGCGAGTTAGAATATGGATAATGAAAATGCCTAATGATCCAGTTATTAAACCCATTTTTCCAGAATAGAACAGGTTTAATGAGCGCACTTTCCTAGACATAGGTATTGCATAATTACACCCAATTTTAATTTTCATTGGTGTTCTCTGAGTTAGATTATACAAGCACTCTCACAGGAGTCTTCCCATGAAAGTCATTTATCACCTGTCTAAAGTATGGGTAATAAATATTTGATTGCTATGGGCACCAACACTGTGACCCCCCAATGTTTATCTTCAATTCAGGTAGAAAATAATGGAGTAGCATGGCCGTAAGTGGCTGCTGCTTCTTGAATCAGTGCCTGCGGGCTGGTATCACAGCACCCATTCTTGTGATACATGGATATTCCAGCAATGGGCCTTTATTGGCCAGTGAGTTGGAGAGGACTGATACCAGTGCCGACCCCACCTGGCATCACACTTTTAATTTGATCGGCATCACGAATAGTGATATAATTGAAAGCAATCATGAAATAGGGAGCGCTCCACTGTCTACTCATTCTCTCATTATCCCACTGAATCTGAGATCTGATAGCTCAGCACAGCGAGTACAATGATGTCACTTTCTTTTTTTTTTTTTTTTTTAAATCAGTGAGTACATGGTTATTATTATTATTATTATTATTTATTAATATAGCGCCATTGGTTCCATGGCGCTTTACATAAGAAGTGGGGGTAACAAGGACGGGTAGAGTACATACGAACAATCAAGGCTTCCTGATACACGATGGGAGAGGACCCTGTCCACGAGGGCTCGCAGTCTACATGGTAACCATAATACTACATGGATGACTATGAGCTGTGAATAATACTGTGTAGAGGTGCATTATATTATATGAAGGGCTATGGAGAGTACATTAAACTATATGGAGGACTATGGGCAATACATTGTACTATATGGAGTACTATGGGATGTGTATTATAGTATATGAGGACTATGGGCTGTGTATTATATATGGAGGTGTATTGTACTAAATGAAGGACTAAGGGCTGTTCATTACAAGGAGGTGGATTATACTATATGGAGGACCATGGGGTACACTATATATGGAGGACTATGGAGGTGCATTATATTATATTTAGGATTATGGAGTACATTATATTATATGGAAAACTATGGGCTGCACATTATACCATATGGATGACTACAAACTATTGTCTTGCTCATCGGAGTAGACTCACTGGACCATGGCACTGATCTTGACATGGAGGAGTGTACCTAAACAACTACCGAGCCTTCTCTAAAGCCTCTTATGGAGATATTAGGCTTGTTCTGGTAGGTAGCTGCCAGGGGCAACTCCAGAAAATTTGGATACCAAGGCAGCTGTCCTCAGGGGTTGAGGTGCTGATACAATCGCAGGTGAATGTAGGATGACCAGAGAGGAATGTGGGAGAGCACAGGCAAGTACTATCAGGTATGGACAGGGTAGATGCTGTCCGATACTGGCAGGTTCTGGTAGGCACAGCGAGTTTGGGAGAAGCTGGCAGATAATGGCAGGCTCTGATGGGCACACTGAGTTTGGAAGATGCTGGCAGGTATTGGCAGGAATTGGCAGGTTTCCGTAAACACAGGGGGAGCACTCGACAGGAATAGGAGTACATGTATTAGTTATTGCAAAATAAATGCTCTCACAATACTGGGAACCTGACAACTAGTGCTAGAAACAGAACTAAGACTTATTGCCAGGCACCTCCCAAAGGGGGAGGATTCCTTAAATATTCAGGGCCTCTCAGTCATAGGCTGTATGGGATAAGGATGCACTGTCCTTTAAGGTAATAGAGAGTAGCGTGGCTACTAAGCATTCTCCCTGAAGACCTGCTGTGCATCCTCAGGCCCCAGGGGCTGTCAGAAGAAGAGGGAACCTGGATGAGCAGGAGACTGGAACAGTGAGTGTTTGGTGCATCTGACAAGTGGAGTGCAGGGGTACTGATGGTGCAGTAACTATGCATTAAACTATATGGATAAATATGGGCTATATATTAAAATATATGGAGGACTATGGGCTGTGCATTATATTATATGGAGGACTATGTGCTCTGCAATATATATTGAGGTGCATTATACTATATGGAGGACTATGAGTTATGTATTATACTAAATCAAGGACTATGGGAGTGCACTATACTTTATTGAGGACTATGGAGTGTTCATTTCTATATAATAATGAACGTGTTCTGTCTGAAGCCGGGATCTTGTGCATCTTCAGTGCTATATTCATATTGTAGTTAAATTCTTCAAAAAAATGGCACCAGCGAGTCCACATGCATCAAACACTTGATCCATTTTACTGGAGACACTGTATCTACGAATATCAACAGCCACCACTCGGTAGGAGGGCTTGAAGAGTCCATGCAAGCAAATTCTGCACTGGAGAATCTGTGGGATGGAGAGCCATCTGGTGTGCACCTGTTGATAGAGCTGTCCATGTGGCCAAGGATAGGTGCAGCAGTTGGGGGGCCACCAGCAGGATGCAGGGAGCTGTTCTATGTACTATGGAGGGGTTCACAGCAGCTTAGTAGAGATCAGCTGCCATGAACCCCGCGCATGCGCAATAGCTGCGCGAAGCCAGCAGTACACCCAAATGGGTCGTACTGACGTATGTGAAACCGGATATGACGCGTTTTACGTCATACCGGCTTCCCCGCCCCTGCTATGAGGCGAGCAGCCTCTTGGATGTTTACTACGCCCATGGGGGAGTGCATAATCACCGTCAAGGCGGGGGAGAGCGGCACACAGCCCCGCCTGTTGCGGCTTCCTCATTACTAGGAAGCTGCAGAAATGATATAATAAAATAATGATTTATAAAGATAGCCAGCGCGGTTTGTGGACAACAAGGGATGGATAAAATGAGGATACCAAGCTGCAGGGGTAGGTAAGAAGGGGATGTGGGGTGCTGTTATGGGGTCAGGATCACTTTAAAGTTGCAGCTCATCTCTAAATAGCACTAGCGATTGGACAATGAAGCACTGTGGGGCAGTGTAAAACAAAATAAAAGTTTTTAAAAATATTAAAAAAAAAAAAGTTCAAAACACACCCTAATTGCCCCATTCTAAATAAAACCAATAAAAAAATAAAAATATACACATGCCTCTGAGTGATACTTGACTCTGCCCTCTCCTTCAAGCCATATATTCAAGCCCTTGCCACCTGCTTCTGACTTCAATTCAAAAATTTTCCCTGGATCCATACATTCCTTGACCAAGATACTGCAAAAATACTTGTACATGCCCTCATCATCTCCAGCCTCGATTAATATAATCTCCTGCTCTCTTGCCTTCTCTCTAGCACCCTTGCACCACTCCAATCTATCCTAAACTCTGCTGCCCGACTAATCCACCTGTCTCCCCGCTATTCCTCAGTCTCCCCTCTCTACTAAGCTCTTGACTGGCTCCACATTTCTCAGAGGCCCTGGTTCAATACCCTAACTATGGCATACAAAGCCGTCCACAATCTGTCTGCTACATACATCTGCAAACTGGTTTCCTGATACCTACCCTCACGCAACCTTCAATCCTCTCAAGATCTCCTCCTCTACTCCCCTCTTATCTCTTCTTCCCACAACCGCATACAAGATTTCTCCTGTGCATCCAATATACTCTGGAACTTTCTGCCCCAACACATTAGACTCTTGCCCACCGTGGAAACCTTCAAAAGGAACCTGAAGACCCACCTTTTCCAACAAGCCTACAACCTACAGTGATCCTCAATCTACTGAACAACCGTGCGACCAGCTCTACCAGGTCCTAGTGTATCTTCACCCATCCCTTGTAGACTGTGAGATCTCGCGAGCAGGAACCTTTCTCCTTCTGTACCTTGTGTGCCTTATTGTTCATGTATTTGTACTTGTCTGTCTATGCCCTTTCTACATGTAAAGCGGCATGGAATAAATTTCGTTATAATAATGGATAATAATTATAACATTTGGTATCACCGCATTCAGAAAAGCCTGATCAATCAAAGTAGGTCAATTAATCAGATTGGTAAACTGTGTGACGGAAAAAAAAGTCCAAACGTCAAAATTACGTTTTTTTGGTCACCACAACATTGAAATAAACTGCAATAATGGACGACCAGTATATGTGGACCCAATGGGTCACGGAAAGTGGTGACAAAAGCGCATTTTTTGTTTTTAAAATTTCAGAATTTTTTTTACCACTTAGATAACAGTAAATGTATACATGTTTGGTATCTACAAACTTGCACTGGCCTGAGGTATTAGGCCAGGGCCACACTTGCGTCTGCAATCCAGTTACTGGATCCAGTTTCTGACATGTTGAAATTTTGAAAACCGGATCGGGTACTGCACCCATAGACTCCAATGCAAAAACCGGATTGGGTTTTTGAGAAATCCATTTTTAATTCGATCTGCAATGTTTTTGAGTGAATTTTCAAAAACGCATGCGTTTTTGTAACATGGGGGTCTACGGGAAACACATGTGTTAACGCATGGCCGCCGTTAGGGGGTTACAGCTCTTAATAATTAAGGGGGCCCCAGGTCTCACTGCAGGGAGCAAGGCCAGCAGAGGGGCCTGGCCATGACTCCAGGGAGCATGGCCATTTGGAGCAGGGAGCAGGCTCCTCTGGGCCCCGCCCCTCCATGTCTTGCACAGGCCCCCCTCTCCTATCTATCACCGCCGGGTCCTGGAGCTGGGGGGGTGTAGCTGTGGCAGCGAGCGGTGGGCACCGTCATGTTCTTTGTGGCCAGTGGTCGGTAGAGGTTGAGACTTCTACACAGTGGCCGCGGATCTCCATTTGGCCATGGCCATTTTGTTGAAGTCTCAACTTCTACTGACCGCTGGCCACAAAAAAACATGGTGACGCCCACCGCTCGCTGCACTCCTGCCAGTGGCTATGACTGGGGACCCCAGCCTGGGGCTTCCCCTGAGCCCGCTCCTCCTCACCCCTCCATCTCCATCTCCCTTCTTGCTCCTCCCGCAGCCACCGGTGCCACAAGCAGTGACAGCAGTCGAGTGGAGAGTGGCGGCCCTGGAGCTGACACCACACTACAGCAAGTTGTAGTCACATGTATACAGGCTTGTATACGCATCCTGGCGGCCCTACTGCTGCACCAGGTAACACTGCACTGGGGGTATACTGTATACTCGGTGTGTATACTGGGTGTGCACATCACTACATACAGCTGATATATACTATGCACAGCTCACTGCTACATACAGGTCACTGCTACACTGAATAATACAGCAGTGGTAGTGGCCTGTATACAGCAAGTCGTAGTAACATGTATACAGCACATAGTAGTGACATAGCATGTAGTAGTGGCATTCAATAATTTGTATGTAGTTTTACATAGTAGTATAACATTACCTGTATACAGTGCACAGTGTATATGATGTTGTAGTGACCTGTAAGTGGCAGTGAGCAGTACATAGTGTATATCAGCTGTATGTAGTGATGTGCACACCCAGTATACACACCCAATATACAGTATACCCCCAGTGCAGTGTTACCTGGTGCAGCAGCAGGGCCACAAGGATGCGCAGGGTCTGTAGCAGGACTCCTTGTCTCCAGCACATGGTGTAGTGAGAACAGGATTGGTGATGCACAATAATACAAGTGTCCTGGATCTGTGGCGGTTCAGGATGTGGCTGGGTGCTCCGGCCCCCGCACACACAGCCGCATGTGATGACAGACGCAGCCATTTCCCAGGACCCAGAGTCAGTGGCCAGGATCACCGAGAACAGACAAGGTGAGTGCAGGTGCCAAGTGACTGGAGTCAGGACTCAGGAGGGTGCTGCTGCCAGTGAGTTAGATGCTTGTCTGTCTCTGTCTGTCTCTCGCTCTCTGTCTGTCTGTCGCTCTCAGTCTGTCTCTCGCTCTCTGTCTCTCGCTCTCTGTCTCTTGCTCTCTGTCTCTCGCTCTTTGTCTCTCGCTCTCTGTCTCTACACAGCACTATACTCTATATACAGGTCCACACTGGATGCTGTATTTGTGTATCTATATACTGTATGTATATAGTGTGGACCTGTATATACAGTAGAGTGCTGTCTGTTGTGAGACAGTGCGGGGGATCATATGCGAGGGGCGCTATGTCTCCCCCAGAATGCGCACTGTCACGTATTGAGCCCGGTATAGGGTGTGAGAGGTCCCGGAAGTAGAAACGGAGTTAAAAGCCTGGTCAGGAGGCAGGGCGGGGTTCCTTGTTCACAGCTTTGTGCCTAAGCTGCAGCAGCAGCAGAGAGATAGACTGAAGAGGTCTAGATTTCCAGGAGGCCGTGGGCTATACTAACATGGTCTAGCCCGGGAGGGCTGGGAGCTCGGGGTGACCTATAACGGAAGCCCATAACCTGAAGGAACCGGGTTACTTTGTATGAACTGTATCCTGTGTACCCGGCTGCGACCCGGATTCCGGCAGCTTGTGCCACTGCTGTATGTGTTTCAGCAATAAAACCGGGTTCTGTATGAACTATTGCCGGGCTCAACGTGTTTCCTGACTTGCAATCCCGGCGCTGCCCCACATATGGTGGAGAATGCGGGCAGCCTGAAGCACGAACTGCATGTCCGTACTGAAGCTGGCCATGCTACAGTTCAGGCCTGCCGCTGATATGGAGGAACTCCTAAGGCAGCTGCTACTTACCCAGCAGCGGCAGCAAGAGCAGCAACAACGACAGGAGGAGCAGCAGCTCCGACAGAAGGAGCAGCAACAGCAACAGCAGAAAACGAGTGAACTGCTTCTGCAGCAAATCATGGCCCTACGAGACCCGCCAGCAACGCCTTCCCCGAAACAGGGCGTGAGGCCCGGGACTGGGTCCGGTCGGCACTGCGGAAGCTGAGTCCAGAGGACGACGTAGAAGCCTTCCTCACAGTCTATGAGCGCACCGCAGAGCGAGAAGGCCTCCCTCCCGCTCAGTGGGCTGAAGTGGTGGCGCCATTCCTGATGGGCGATGCCCAGAAGGCCTACACAGACCTCAGTTGGGAGGATGCACAGGACTACGCCAGACTCAAAGGTGAGATCCTTGCTAGACTGGGGGTCAATACTTATGTCCGAGCCCAACGGGTGTTTTCCTGGTCCTACGTGGAGTCCAAGCCGGCTCGCTCCCAGGCGTATGACTTGTTGCAGTTGGTGAAACGGTGGCTCCAGCCTGAGAGCTTGACTCCGGGACAGATGGTGGAAAGGGTGGTGGTCGACCGGCTGGTACGGACTCTGCCGGTTGCGATACAGCATTGGGTGGGGCAAGGGGACCCAGGTACCTTGGACCAGGTGGTTAGCTTCATAGAGCGATATACCGCTACCCAGGAGTTCATACGGGACTCTGCCCCACTGCGGCAGTTACGCCGGCCTCCGGAGCCGGGTAAAGGTGTACGTCCATCCACAGGGGACTCTCCTAAAAACATACCCGCTGAGAGGATACCCCAGAATGGGGCTGGCAGGAGACCAGGCTCCCCAAGAATGAGCTTCCGGCCCGACACTGCCACTGCTACCTGGTGCTGGCGGTGCAAAGGACTGGGACATGTGGCTGCCTATTGTCCACTAACGATGGAACCCATGGAGTGCGGCTTCACCCGCCGGGTCTCGATGTATGCCAGCCCCGTGTTTACCGCAGATGCGGTGGTTCCCCTAATGGAACCACATCTGTGCCAGGTGCTCATTAATGGACACAGAGCAGAAGCTCTCTTGGACTCCGGCAGTTTAGTGACGCTGGTTCATGCGTCCTTAATCCCCGGGTTGCCACCCACTGGGGGATTGATCGGGGTCCGGTGTATACACGGGGACCTACGCGAGTATCCGACCACGGAGGTGACTCTGTCCACTCCATGTGGAGAGGTGACCCACGTGGTCGGAGTGGTAAAATCTCTACCCTACGGGACGGTGCTGGGAAGAGACTTACCATTGTTTTGGTCTTTTTGGGGAAGGAGGAGTAACCCTCCCCTGATGCCAGGGAATCAGGGTGCTGAACCCGACGACCCTGAGACTGGGACACCTGCCGTAGGGGTTGCCGACATAGGGCTAGAGTGTTATCCCGATAGGTTCCCGCTAGACGTATTGGCAGGAGAGGTCGAGGAGACCCCACCGATTCCAGAAATGGAAGTATCCCGGGGAGCGTTTGGGACAGCTTAGCTACAGGATCCCACACTGACCCGGGCCCGAGAAAGGGTAATCGAAGTAAACGGGGCAGCTCAGCATCCGGGGGCAGAGAATGTATTTCCACGCATGGTGATTAACCGGGAGTTACTCTATAGAGTGGACAAAATCAGGGATGAGGTCGTGGACCAACTGGTAGTACCGCAGCCACACCGCCAGGCGGTCCTAGAGATGGCCCACTCCCACCTGCTAGGGGGCCACCTTGGGGCTAAAAAAACGCAAGAACGCATCTTGTGGAGGTTCTTCTGGCCGGGCGTCTATGCGGATGTCCAGAGGTACTGTGACTCCTGCCCGGAATGTCAGCTGACCACACCCATTGCCACCTTCCGTAGTCCATTGATACCTCTACCAGTTATAGAGGAACCTTTTGAATGGATCGCAATGGATTTGGTGGGCCTATAGTGAAGTCAGCACGAGGCCACCAACACATACTCGTGGTTGTCGACTACGCCACCCGGTACCCAGAGGCGATTCCGTTACGCCGCACCTCGGCGAAACTGATTGCCCGGGAGCTGTTTGCTATGTTCTGTCGCCTAGGAATACCCAAGGAGATCCTCATGGATCAGGGGACTCCTTTTTTGTCAAAAGTGACCCGGAATCTATGTAAACTGCTCAACATAAAACAGCTGCGCACCTCGGTGTATCATCCCCAGACCGATGGGTTAGTTGAGCGGTTTAATAAAAGCCTGATGTCCATGCTAAAAAAAGTGGTAATGAAGGATGGAAAGGATTGGGACATGTTACTGCCCTATTTAATGTTCGCCATCCGGGAGGTACCGCAGTCGTCTACGGGGTATTCTCCCTTTGAACTGTTGTACGGCCGGCATCCTAGAGGGCTATTGGATGTTGCCAAAGAGAAGTGGGAACAGGAACCCACTCCCTATAGGAGCTTGATTGACCACGTGGTGAAAATGCAGGACCGGATTACAGCGGTCCGGCCTATTGTAAAAGAGCACCTAATGGATGCCCAAGGAGCTCAAAGCCGCAGGTATAATACACGGGCCACCGTTAGGACCTTTGAGGTGGGGGACCGGGTGTTGGTCTTAGTGCCCACTACGGAAAGCAAATTACTGGCCAAATGGCAAGGGCCCTATGAAATCCGGGAAAAAGTAGGGGAGGTAAATTACAGGGTATACCAGCCCGGGAAAAGGAAACCCGTGCAGCTATACCACGTTAATTTGCTTAAAGCATGGAATGACTGGGAGTGTCTGATCATGGAGGCTTCCGATGCACCCGGAGGCCCTTCTCCCTCGGCCACGAGGGAAACCAAAGGGGTACAAATAAGCGACACCCTCACTAAGGCCCAATGACGGGAGGCTCGAAAGTTGGTACAGCAGAATCCTGATGTGGTCTCTGACCTGCCCGGGCGCACTTCGGTCATTCAACATGATATTGTCACTGAGCCCCGGGTAAAAGTGCGAGTGAAACCGCACCGGGTACCCGAGGCCAGACGGCAAGCCATCGCGGCCGAAGTTAAACACATGCTTAAGTTAGGAGTGATAGAGGAATCCTGGAGCGAATGGGCTAGTCCCATCGTGCTCATTCCAAAGCCAGACGGATCGCTGCGGTTCTGCAACGATATCCGGAAGCTAAACGAAGTGTCTAAGTTTGATTTATGTCCCATGCCCCGGGTGGACGAGCTGATTGAAAGACTGGGGCAAGCCCAGTACTTCACCACGCTCGATCTGACAAAAGGTTACTGGCAGGTGCAGCTAACAGAGTCGGCCAAGGAAAAAAACGCCTTTGTTACTCCGGAAGGTCTCTATCACAACGTTGTGTTGCCTTTTGGGTTGCATGGAGCCCCGGCCATATTCCAGCGGCTCATGAACATAATGTTAGAACCTCATCGGAAGTACGCCTCCGCCTACCTAGATGACATTATCATCTTTAGTCCAGATTGGCAAACCCACTTGTCCCAGGTTCAGGCCGTGGTGGATTCGCTCAGGGCAGCAGGCTTGACGGCAAATCCAAAAAAATGTGCCATGGGGCTCGAGGAAGCCCGGTACCTGGGGTATGTGATTGGGCGATTGGTTATCAAACCCCAGATAAACAAAATCGAGGCCATTCAAAATTGGCCCCGACCGGTGTCCACCAAACAGGTGAGGACGTTCCTCGGCATAGTTGGGTACTATCGACGCTTCATACCCAACTTTGTGGGGCGAACGGCGGCCCTATCCGATCTGCTAAAAGGGAAGAAATCGGCTTTGGTGCGTTGGAATCCCCAAGCAGAGGCAGCCTTTCAGTCCATGAAGTCGGCCTTGTGTGGACAGCCTGTCCTCATCAGTCCTAACTTCAAACACGCCTTCGTTGTGCAAACAGACACCTCAGAGGTGGGGCTGTCGCAAGAAGTGGACGGAGAAGAGCATCCGGTCACTTACTTAAGCCGGAAATTGTCCCCGGCGGAAAATAATTATAGCGTAGTGGAGAAGGAGTGCTTGGCTGTTAAATGGGCCTTGGAGTCCATACGTTATTATTTGCTCGGGCGACAGTTCTGGTTGGTTACGGATCACGCTCCCCTGGTCTGGATGCGAAACACCAAGGAACGGAACGCTCGGGTCACCCGGTGGTTCCTGTCCCTCCAAAACTTCAATTTTACGGTGGAGCATCGTGCTGGCAAGTTGCAGGGTAATGCGGATGTCCTGTCCCGGGCGCCCTGTTTGATGGCTGGGGTTCAACCCCACAAGTTTGAACCGAGGGGGGGGGGTGAGACAGTGCAGGGGATCATATGCAAGGGGCCCTATGTCTCCCCCAGAATGCGCACTGTCACGTATTGAGCCCGGTATAGGGTGTGAGAGAAAGGGACGGTCCGCTCCCTCCGCTCCGGGTCTTGCAAGGTCCCGGAAGTAGACATGAAGTTAAAAGCCTGGTCAGGAGGCAGGGCGGGGTTCCTTGTACACAGCTTTTTGCCTAAGCTGCTGCAGCAGAGAGATAGACTGAAGAGGTCTAGAGTTCCAGGAGGCCGTGTGCTATACTAACATGGTCTAGCCCGGGAGGGCTGGGAGCTCGGGGTGACCTATACCGGAAGCCTATAACCTGAAGGAACCGGGTTACTTTGTATGAACTGTATCCTGTGTACCCAGCTGCGACCTGGATTCCGGCAGCTTGTGCCACTGCTGTGTGTGTTTAAAACCGGGTTCTGTATGAACTATTGCCGGGCTCAACATGTTTCCTGACTTGCAATCCCGGCGCTGCCCCACACTGTGTATACAAGATATACCGCCGGTAGTCTCTGCATATGGCCAGTAGTCTCTATGTATACGTCCTGCAGAGTCTCCAATGTTTATACATCCCACAGCAGTCACTAATGTGCATACAACCCGCAGCTGTCTCCATTGTGCATTTGTTCCACAGCCATCTCCATTGTGCATTTGTCCCACAGCCATCTCCTTTGTTCATTTGTCCCGCAGCCATCTCCATTGTGTATACGGGCAGCAGCAGTCTCTATTGTGTATTCTTTATGTGTGTACAGCCAGCAGCCGCCTTCATTGTCTATACGGCCAGCAGCCATCTCCATTGTCTTTACGGCCTGCAGCCTTCTCTATTGTGTATACAGCTAGCAGCCGTCTCTATTGTGTATTCTCTATTGTATATACAGCTATTGCGTATTCAGCCCACAGCAGTCTCAAGTGTGTATGTGTGTGAGAGAGAGTGTAAAAAAAGGAAAAACAGCACAAAAATATAAAAAAAGTAGACTTTATTGCTATTGCCCAATGGTGTGGCCACGCATTGGGCAATAAAGTCCACTTTTTTCTATTTTTTTGTACTGTTTTTCCTTTTTTTACCCTATTGTAAGGAACCATCTGAATTGCTGGTTGGGAAATCTTTGCACATAAATTGAGGCAATTTTTGGTGCTGTTCCAATTTTTCACTATAAATATGTGTTTGGGTGGAGTCGGAGCATGGGTGGGGCTGGGTGGAGTCACAGGGGGCCCCAAAATTTTGGCAGTAAGGGGCCCCGAAATTCCTAGTGGCAGCTCTATTTTAATGCATAGTACATTTAGGTACCATGCGTTATCGGATCCGGTAAAAATGCCTCAAAAATGACAACTTAAAAAAATGGATCCAGTAATGCATCCAGTAAACGGATTCAACATCTCAAGTGTAGCCCTAGCCTTATACTGACATGTCAGTTTTACCATATAGTGAACATGGTGAATAAGAAACTCAAAAACCACACGTATAATTGCACTTTTTTTTGCAATTTCACTGCACTTGTATTTTTTTTCCTCATTTTCATGTACACTATATGGTAATATCAATGATTTCTTCTGAAAGTTCAAGTTGTCCTGCAAAAAAAACAAGCCTTCATATATCTATATTGACAAAAAATAAAATAGTTATGGCTCTTAGAAGAAAAGGGGGAAATGAAAAATGGAGAATGGAAAATCATCCTGGGGTACAGGGGTTAATTGAAAAATCACTGCAGAGTAACAGAGAAATTTCAGGCCACATCCTATTAAATATGGTATTCCTATAAACCAAAATATGATTTTGCATTGACTACAAAAAGGGGAGGGAAGGGGTAGATAAATCTTATTACCCAAGACGGTATGGACTTTACTGGTTGGATTTCCAAATTAAGATCTTTGAAAGTGTCACCATTTGGTACTCAAGGAAGCAGTTTTATAGCCAATACGGAACCGGAGAACAGGAGAGTACTCAGTATACAATAAATCAGAAAATGAGGATGGAGTAATAGAACATGCAAAGTTCATAGTTAGGATCAAATCAAGGATATAATTCCAATTTAAACCCCGACACTTCAGATGAGATGGTGTGCTAGTAAGGGCTCAGCACTTGTATACTGTATATCCAAAGAGCCAAGCACATATTGATATGAAATGAAATGTATTTGCAATCCAAAAGTGAGTATACAATGATCTTTGACTCTGACTTTCATCATTTCATCATTTACACAGATGGTTTATACAGATGGGCATGGATCAAGTTGTGATAAATTATTATGGGAGACACAATGGAGTCGTGCTGTAGTGAGAACACTTTCTCCACTGCAAGCATTCTGTGTTCCCCTTGTTCCTCTCTAGCTCTTTATCACATGTTGTCCACTCACTTTTGGACTGCATATTAATTTTCTTCCTCATGTCTTTAAGTGTCTATTTCTTTGGGTTTACTATAAAAAATACACGCTTAGGACATAAGATAACTTTATCTCAAAAATAATTCAAGCCCCAATATTCATCAGTGGTTTCATCTCAAACTGACCACCAGTTTAAAATTATCAAGGCAACATTAGGTGGCCATTAGGTGGCCAGCATCTGTCTGGACAGCCAAGGCCACCAACAAAAACAATTGGATATAAAAGTTGGATGAAAGATCTGCGCTGCCATGAGATGACAGACTGTAGGATGTAGGAATCAAAGGTGGCCTCACTTCATCAGGAAACCAACCGAGTTGGTTGGTTTCCTGATGAAGAAGTGAGGTTAGCACTTCGAAATGTGTTGAATAAAGCCACCTTTGATTCATACATCTCTCGGGTCTTTATCTCACGGCAGTGCAGATTTTTCAACCACCATTTATGTCCAATTGTCTCTGTTTGATCGCCGCGTGGTACGCGTAGCACGTGGATTTCTGCAGCACCTGCCTTGTGCGCTTTCAACTTGGCTAGGTGAGCAAACCAATAATTTATTGTTTTCATTTATCACCATGATAAGACCCTATTGGTGCTTTAATTCTATCCGCAAGGCCACCAAAAGGGATGTGCCGCATTAGCTGAGACACAACCCTTTCAGATGAAGCGGCAAGGAAGAAAACATCCCTGCAGCCAGCAATAATTGATTTGATACATTGTCTTTATTATAAATTTTTCTTATTTTTGCACAATGTCAAAATCAAGAGCAACAACCCTCAATAATATATATATAGTTCCATTTCTAGGATATGAATCCCCACTAATGCTCTAAGCCAGCAAGCAGTTTTCAAATAGCCAATCCTTCTTTATTTAATGGGACAATAGTGATTAAGGAGGCAGAAAATAAGTTTTGCGTTCCTTATATGTGAAGTATAATTTAGCATAGTATATTTGCCACTGTCTTATGTTAGTACTGCTTGGTAATATTTTTGCATAATCACTAAAATATATGCTCTGAATTAATTACATTACATTATGTGGGAAATCTGCTTTTGCAGCACATTTATGATTCTGCCTATGTGTCACAGATCACAACAATGGATAAAGGGGATTGTGTCCTCAAGCACATAACTTATAAATATGTAATAAATATGTAATATGCTCATTATTTCCAGAACTTGTTCATGTTCTTTCAGGTTTTGCAGACGGAAGCTACAACAATGATCTGGGAATTAACTATGGATTTAGTTTGTGGTAATATCTACTTTAGATTGCAGCAATAGTCTTGTCATTTGGATGGAATTGTCTCAGCATTGATAATCCGCTCTTAGTCACCGTTATCCTGTGATATTGGTGTGAATCATTTTTAGAGTTAAAACGGTAGTGTAAATTTCTAATTTGCAGAATAATCATATAAACTAAAGGGTGACTGACATTGTGAATCATCAATAATCTTTCTGAGCCGTTTGCGTGCCTAAAATTGATAAGAAATGTGAAATAATTCTCTTTTCCTCAAATCGAGAAAGGAAAAGGTTATAACTAAGCTTTAGCGATAATTTACTGTTTTTTTTTTGTAAAATGAGTCATGTATATTCCAGTTTAGCTGTTTATCTTCCATTTTTCTTCAAAGCATCACTAGTTTCATGCTTTCCAACATTTACATCCAAACGTCTAGATATTTAAGCTTCTTCTTCCTTGACCGCCAAGGATGTCCTCAAAATGAACACTTTTGGAGAGGTTTTGATATGCCTCACTAACGCATGCAAGACTAATGCAGCAAAATTGGAACTGTTGACAAATATGTAAGTCATCCACTTTTTCATGATGCCCAAAAGCTAGGAGCAAAATTATGGGTGGTTGTCAGGAATAGTAATATAAAAGTAATATTATGCTACATATATATTCTTTAAAATAGTGATGATTTTCAGGAAAGAAAGGTGTGAAACTTGTTGTCCTCTCCAACCTGTCTCTGACCTTATTTGCACGCAATCTTTGGTTTTCCTTGGCAAAGGAGTTCAGAAAAGCTTGAACCTCTCTCTGCTAGAGCCCAGCTTCACGGCCTTCCTCTATGGTATATATGCCATAGACTAATTACTGTACCACTTTGGTTAATACACTTACTACTTATCTTTCCCTTTAGTTAGTCATCTAAGCTTTTTGTAATTAAAATGAAAAAAAATTGAATAATTATTCCAATGAAAATTTTATAAATTTAATGAAATTTTATAAAAGGCTTGTGATGGAACGTTAATCCAGGGATCTAGTCTGATTGCCATATCAGGATTCAGGACGAATGTTTCCCCTAATATGGAGCTACAGTGTTAGCCAAAAGTATTGACACCCCTGCAATTCTATCAGAAAATACTCCATTTCTTCCTGAAAATGATTGCAATCACAAATTCTTTGGTATTATTATCTTCATTTAATTTGTCTTCAATGAAAAAACACAAAAGAGAATGAAGCAAAAAGCAAAACATTGATCATTTCACACAAAACTCCAAAAATGGGCCACACAAAAGTATTGGCACCCTCAGCCTAATATTTGGTTGCACAACCTTTAGCCCAAATAACTGCAATCAACCGCTTCCGGTAACCATTAATGAGTTTCTTACAATGCTCTGCTGGAATTTTAGATCATTCTTCTTTGGCAAACTGCTCCAGGTCCCTGATATTTGAAGGGTGCCTTCTCCAAACTGCCATTTTTAGATCTCTCCACAGGTGTTCTATGGGATTCAGGTATGGACTCATTGCTGGCCACCTTAGAAGTCTCCAGTGCTTTCTCTCAAACCATTTTCTAGTGCTTTTTGAAGTGTGTTTTGGGTCATTTTCCTGTTGGAAGACCCATGACCTCTGAGGGAGATCCAGCTTTCTCACACTGGGCCATACATTATGCTGCAAAATTTGTTGGTAGTCTTCAGACTTCATAATGCCATGCACACGGTCAAGCAGTCCAGTGCCAGAGGCAGCAAAGCAACCCCAAAACATCAGGGAACCTCCACCACGCTTGACTGTAGGGACCATGTTCTTTTCTTTGAATGCCTCTTTTTTTCGCCTTTAAACTCTATGTTGATGCCTTTGTCCAAAAAGAGAGAACATTCTTCCAAAATGTTTTAGGTAAGTTTTGGCAAACTCCAGCCTGGCTTTTTTATGTCTCGGGGTAAGAAGTGGGGTCTTCCTGGGTCTCCTACCATACAGTCCCTTTTCATTCAGACGCCGACGGATAGTACGGGTTGACACTGTTGTACCATCAGACTGCAGGGCAGCTTGAACTTGTTTGGATGTTAGTCGAGGTTTTTTATCCACCATCCGCACAATCTTGCGTTGAAATCTCTTGTCAATTTTTCTTTTCCGTCCACATCTAGGGAGGTTAGCCACAGTGCCATGGGCTTTAAACTTCTTGATGACACTGCGCACGGTAGACACGGGAATATTCAGGACTTTGGAGATGGACTTGTAGCCTTGAGATTGCTCATGCTTCCTCACAATTTGGTTTCTCAAGTCCTCAGACAGTTCTTTGGTCTTCTTTCTTTTCTCTATGCTCAATGTGGCACACACAAGGACACAGGACAGAGGTTGAGTCAACTTTAATCCATGTCAACTGGCTGCAAGTGTGATTTAGTTATTGCCAACACCTGTTAGGTGCCACAGGTAAGTTACAGGTGCTGTTAATTACACAAATTAGAGAAGCATCACATGATTTTTCTAAGGGTGCCAATACTTTTGTCCACCCCCTTTTTTATGTTTGGTGTGGAATTATATCCAATTTGGCTTTAGGACAATTCTTTTCATGTTTTTTTCATTGAAGACAAATTAAATGAAGATAATAATACCAAAGAATTTGTGATTGCAATCATTTTCAGGAAGAAACTGAGTATTATCTGACAGAATGGCAGCGGTGTCAATACTTTTGGACAACACTGTACTAATTTCAGCCTCATGTAGTTTTTGTCTTCCTCTGGATCAGCATGGCGGGGTAAACAGAGAAGAGGCGATTTTCCGTTCTGCTCTTTGGAAGAGGTGGGACAGCCGACCTCCTGCTGATTGACTGCCAGCTCCCTGCTACCTGATTGGCTGATTGGGGGAGCCTGCTGTCAATCAGCCTGACATCAGCTCTGATGCCCATTGACAGAGGGGTGAAGCCACCCTCTGTTCATGTGACATCAGCAGAAGCAGCAAAATCACTGACAAGAGTGGTCTAAGACCGCTCGCGTGTCGGTGGTGACAGGCGGTAAATGGTGCCGGGCACAACAGGCAGGTAGGTGGCAGCTATCTGCCTATTAGTGCTTAGGTATGTTTTCATGTTTTGTTTTGTTTTTTATAAATCCCAAATAACCCTTTTAATGGATAATTTCAGGTTTTGTTTTGTTTTTTCATTTTATAAAAATATTTTTCAAACAAACTTGTATATTAAAATTTTTATCTTGTGAATTTAAATCTTCTGAAATAAAAATCCTGTTTTTTTCATTGGAATTTCACAACTAATATTAGTGTAGGTAATCAATAAAGATGAGAAAATTGCTTTGCTTGAGCCACCAGTTCAATCCATATATTGATTTACTAGTTTATAAAATACAATAAGGATAGAGATTCACTTATTATTAACTGACATTCTAAAAGAGAATCTAACATTGAATTGGAAAAATGTCAAAACTTGGATTGGGTGACATGTCTAAAGTCAAATCACCTTTCTATTTTGCGGCAAGGAAAAGAAAATTATGGTATGTTATTCTGAGTGAATTTTGATTAATAGTTTTAAAGAGCCTTCATATCACTATCACCAAAGTGATATTTATAAAACTTTTGCAAATTATTAAATTAGATTTTCATATCATTTATCAAAGATATTGCAAATATTATGCTGTATTTTTAACTAAACCTTAAAGTGATCCTAAACTCAAAAACTGACCCCCCCCCCGTATCTTTCTACCTGTCCCTGCACCCCCTCTTATCATTTCTAGCCATCCCTTTTGCAGAAAAAAATCGATTTTGTAAAGTAGAGAAAAGTTTATATTTACCTCGTCCTGTGTGAGTTCTCTGTTTCTGAGGAAGCCGCAGTAGGCGTGCCTGTGTGCTGCTCCCTTGTAATTATGCACGCCCCTCTCAGCTTGCTAAGAGCCTGGCCGCGTCATGAAAGGGGGCGGGGCTCCGGTATGACGCGATTTTATCCCCGCCCATTTTATGACGCGGCCAGGCTCTTAGCCAGCAGAGAGGGGCGTGCATAATTACAAGGCAGCAGCATATAGGCGTGTCTATTGCGGCTTCCTCAGAAACAGAGAACTCACACAGGACGAGGTAAATATAACTTTTTCTCTACTTAACAAAATCGATTTTTTTCTGCAAAAGGGATGGCTAGAAATGATAAGAGGGGGTGCAGGGACAGGTCTAAAAAGTCGGGGGGGTCAGTTTGTGGGTTTAGGATCACTTTAAGGAAAAAATGCTTAGAAGCACAGGCCGAACATACAGACAACTTACACTTCTTGGTGGTGTCTGAATTGAAAAAAAGGACTTAAATGATTAATCTAAGATCTTAAGGCCATGTCACACGCTTTAATATCGTTAATGATCGCAACAGCGATCTCCCGTGAACGAGATCGTTCGGACAATCATTCGAGATCATTGGTGAGCTGTCACACGTCTAAATATCATGAACAAGGTGCCAACGATGTGGCGAGCAGCTATCGTTGACACAACCCAGGAACGATACTTGTTCAATGTTGTGAATAGGAGAAGTCGTTCACAAGATCGTTATCGCGGTGTCACACACAACGATGCAGCAGGTTGAACATTGGTTAATTGAACGACACACGATGGATTTGAGGTCAGGATCTCAAATCTGTGATGACCGATCAAATAATTTTTCACCGCAAGATCGCTTGGTTACAAATGATATAGTTTAAGCGATTAAAAAACATGACATTTCATCGATATCATTAACGATATTGAAGCGTGTGATGTGGCCTTTAGGGCCACGTCACACACACAGATATCTGTGCAGATATTGTTCACAGATCTCTGGTTGCAGTGAAATCATGGACACATTGTTACATTTGTACACGGCCACAAAATGGAGCAATGTGTCCATGATTTCACTTCAACCAGAGATCTGCGAACAATCTCTGCACAATTATCTGTGTGTGTGACGTGGCCCTTAGACACAGAGGGCATTGATAGGCTTTAAAGACCACTGGACACCTTGAGGAGACTATATGTGTGGAGTGTGTCATGTATTACCTCTGACTGTAAATTTTCCTTTTGGTTCACAGTAAGCAATATACAGTGGATGACTCAAGTATTAAATGTCAGCAATTTTCTAAAGTAAATTTGTTTCTAAAGGTGCTATTGAAATGATTTAAGTTAAGTATAATAATGACATAGAGAAACAGAATTGAATACATGAAGAAAGAGAGGTGCAAAAAGTCATGGATAGTCATGATACCAGCTGAAATCTATTCATACTTAGAAAGAAATACTGCCACTTAGTGAACAATAATATCAGCTGATTTAACTAATGGCCTATAAAATGGTGTCTCCTCATCAAGGTGCCATGCAAGAAACATCACACGATGGGTGTCACGTTAGGTATAGGGAGGTACTCCACATATGGCGACAGGGAAGGGAATTCCTTAATCTAGAGAAAGGTGAAATTGACAGCCCTAGCCAAACCTTCCGCTTGCATCTAACTCCCCTGACCACCCTAGAAAAGTTCCACACCTGTGCACCGAGCAGGATTTCTTGCCATAATCTGAGTCCTAGATAGGGAACGAATGGAATGAGCTCTTAGCCCACTAAATACACACAAAGAAAACACACAATAAGGATACTCTACTTGGTATCTGCTGCCAAGTTCCAGACAGCAGCAGAAAGGACAGCACCTAAAGTGGGTCTTCAGTAATAGCAATACACGTCCTAAATCTACCAATGTCTGTATAGAAAACTCTATCACTGACATCAAATGATGGGTCATGTGACTATTTAAAGAGAGGGGAAATTTTCACCAACCTGAATCACCTGACCAACAAAGGCAGCAGCTTGCCAGAAAAAGTAAAACTGATATTAACTCTTAATGTCCCAAAGGAAATTAATCACATATAAAATACACAGACTGCTGAGCTGTCACAAATACTAAAGAGAGGAACCTTATGACAGCAACCTCATGACAATTGGTAAAACCAGTGAGCTGCCTCAAGACCTTTGCAACCTTACTGATGGCATTGGTTACAAAATTATTTGTAAACCACTGAAGGTTCCATTGAGCACTGTTGGGGCCAAAATCAGAAAGTACAAGGAGAATCCTTTCACAATAAACTAGCCACAACCAGATGCTCAACACAAGATTTCAGACAAAGAAGTAAGCCCTGATGAAGTGGCAGATTTAAAGCCACGAAACGCGTAGGCAAATAAACCAGAACCTGATTAACCCTTTACTGGACTGGAAGTTTCTTGAGGTCAGCGCGGACTACAAAGCCCAGCTCTTTCTTCGGTGAAAAGACAAAAAAGTAAAAAGAATTATCAATAGAGTTGTCCAGGAGCCAAAGACCACCTGTGGAGAGCTACTGTAAGGCTGCTTTCACATAACGATTTTCGGTCATCCGATTGTATCTGTTTCAAAACGGATACAATCGGATCCAAAATCGGATCCCATGTTTCCCTATGGGAATTGGATGGGATCGGATGTGCCACTATTGACATCCGATTATGGCACCATCCGATCCCATCCGATTTAATTACGGGCTGACCGCGTTTTTTTTCACAGCCGCACCTGCCGCAAGTGCCAAAACCGCACTTGCCGCGCCTGCCGCAAGCCCGCATATACATTGTATGGGGCTTGCCGCAACTGTGCTGCAAGTGCAGCCGGTATGCGGTAATCGCAGCAGATGCGTTTTTTTTCACCGCATCTGCCGCGATTTCAAAAAAACGCTAGTGTGAAAGTACCTTTAGACCTGGAAACAGTGGGTACAATTGTTTCAATTAAAACAGTAAATAATACACTCAATCTCCATGACTCGTCTGCACGCTCAACATGCAAAACTCCATTGCTCATCAAAAAGCATGTTTAAGTGCATGTACAGTTTTCATAACAACATTTAGAAACACATGTGAAATACTGGGAACACTTAGTCTGGTCAGGTGAAACCAAAATCAAACTCTTTGGATGCTATAATACAACCATGTTTTGACTTTAAACAAATCACTGCACATCACCCTACAAACACTATGCCAGCAGTGAAGTTTGAAGGTGAGATCATCATGGTATGGGACTGTTTTTCAGCATATGGCACTGGCAAACTTCATATAATTGAAGAAAAGATGAGTGACAAATGTACCAAGGCATTATTGGTACAAATCTGCTGCCATCTACCAGGAGAACAAAGATGAAATGAGACAACATTTCAGCAAGACAATGATCCCAAATACAGTAAACTCTAAATTGTTTATAGAGATAAAAAAATAAAGCTGCTAGAATTGGCCAGAAAGTCACCTGACCTGAACCCAATAGATTATTTAAGGAAGGAACTAAAGCTCAGAGTTCATAGAAAGAGCCCACAGAACTTTCCAGATTTGAAGAGTGTTTGTGTCTAAGAATGGACTAAATTCACAACTGAACAATGCATGTGACTGGTTTCTCCATACACTAGGCATATTGTATGAGGCATTAAATATATTTCAGTCAGCATGTTCAATACTGTTTCTCTGAGTCATTACTCATTATTAAAGATAACTATATTTATGGACATTTGTTT
This sequence comes from Allobates femoralis, assembly GCA_033576535.1. Lineage (NCBI taxonomy): Eukaryota > Metazoa > Chordata > Amphibia > Anura > Aromobatidae > Allobates > Allobates femoralis. The sequence continues at coordinate 208,490,568 of JARQOC010000002.1, read as the reverse complement.
TCTTTGTGGGGATTAGATGGTTTGTTTTTAATATCTGGTGGGAAATTCATGTCAATAGCATTATTAGAAATATATTCACCTTGACAATTGGTGACTTGTTCATTATTTATCACTCCTCTTATATATAAAACCCGAAGGCCACTTCCGGTCTATCCGCTCAAGTTCCGTGACGGCCTGCGCCCTGTGACAAAGACCGGAATCGGAAGTAGCAGACCCACGAGCGGTGAGCGCATAGCGCTCACCGCGAGCCGCTGTCAAAATGGCACAGCGCCTCGCAGTGGGCGCTAAAGCGCCACCACTCGCCGTTATCCCGCAACCGGCCCTGCACACAACCTCGTGTGCGCCCACCCACATCCGGCCCACAGCCGCCGCTGCCCCATCACCCCCCTGCCTGTCACCATAGCCATCCTCCACTGCCTTCCCCCCGCTGCCCCATCAGCCCCCTGCCTGTCACCATAGCCGCCCTCCACTGTCCGGTCACCCCCAGCCTATCACCACTGCCCCTCCGCTCCCCGATCGCCCCCTCCACTCTCCGGTCCACCCCCGCCTCTCAGCACAGACCCCCTCCACTGTCCGGTCACCCCCCCTACCTTACCACAGCTCCCTCCAGCCACCCGCGATCTCTCTTCATCCTGCTTGAGGACCTTTGATGACGTCACGATGATGGGTGGAGTCACAGATCACATGACCATGACGTCATCAAAGGTCCTGTCCCGATCTAACCTCCTCTGCCTATTCATCCCCCTGCGCTGCACACTGACCCACGATCTGCTCCCTCACCCCCCGCTCTGCCCACTGACCCCCACTCTGACCCTGCTCTGCCCACCCACCCCCCTCTGACCACTGACCCACACTCTGACCCTGCCCACTCACCCCCACTCTGACCACTGACCCTCACTCTGCCCACTCACCCCCCAACTCTGCCCACTCACCCCCCAACTCTGCCCCCCTCACCCCCTCTCTGCCCCCCTAACCCCCACTCTGCACACTGACCCCCACTCTGTCCCTGCTCTGCCCACTGACCCCCACTCTGACCACTGACCCCCACTCTGACCACTGACCCCCACTCTGACCACTGACCCCCACTCTGGCCACTCACCCCCAAACTCTGCCCACTCACCCCCCTACTCTTCCCCCTGAACCCCTCTCTGCCCCCTCACCCCCACTCTGCACACTGACCCTCTCTCTGCCCCTGACCCTGCTCTGCCCACTCACCCCCACTCTGCCCACTCACCCCCTCTCTGCCCCCTCACCCACTCTGCCCACTCACCCTGCTCTGCTCACTCATCCTGTGTGTGCCTCCCTCTGACCCCTCCAGCCTGTGTGCCTCCCTCTGACCCCTCCAGCCTGTGTGCCTCCCTTTGACCCCTCCAGCCTGTGTGCCTCCCTCTGACCCCTCCAGCCTGTGTGCCTCCCTCTGACCCCTCCAGCCTCCGTGCCTCCCTCTGACCCCTCCAGCCTCCAGCCCTCCTCTGCCCCCTCCAGCCCTCCTCTGCCCCCTCCAGCCCTCCTCTGCCCCCTCCGTGCCTCCCTCTGACCCCTCCAGCCCTCCTCTGCCCCCTCAGCCCTCCTCTGCCCCCTCCAGCCGTCCTCTGCCCCCTCCAGCCGTCCTCTGCCCTCTCCAGCAGTCCTCTGCCCTCTCCAGCCTCCAGCCGTCCTCTGCCCTCTCCAGCCTACAGCCCTCCTCTGCCCTCTCCAGCCTACAGCCCTCCTCTGACCCCTCCAGCCGTCCTCTGACCCCTCCAGCCGTCCTCTGCCCCCTCCAGCCGTCCTCTGCCCCCTCCAGCCGACCTCTGCCCCCTCCAGCCGTCCTCTGCCCCCTCCAGCCGTCCTCTGCCCTCTCCAGCCGTCCTCTGCTCTCTCCAGCCGTCCTCTGCCCTCTCCAGCCGTCCTCTGCCCTCTCCAGCCGTCCTCTGCTCTCTCCAGCCGTCCTCTGCCCTCTCCAGCCTCCAGCCGTCCTCTGCCCTCTCCAGCCTCCAGCCGTCCTCTGCCCTCTCCAGCCTCCAGCCGTCCTCTGCCGCCTCCAGCCTACAGCCCTCCTCTGCCCCCTCCAGCCTACAGCCCTCCTCTGCCCCCTCCAGCCGTCCTCTGCCCCCTCCAGCCGTCCTCTGCCCCCTCCAGCTGTCCTCTGCCCCCTCCAGCCATCCTCTGACCCCTCCAGCCATCCCCTGACCCCTCCAGCCGTCCCTGGCCCCTCCAGCCGTCCCCTGACCCCTCCAGCCGTCCCCTGCCCCCTCCAGCCGTCCCGGGTTGGCCACATGTTGACTCAGGATCCAGCCGCCGGAGAAGACGCAGGGTCGGTGGTAAGTATAGCGGAGTGTGTGTGTGTATGTGTGTTTATGCGCTGACCACTCTGCCCACGCCGCTGCGCTGATCACTCTGCCCACGCTGCTGCGCTGACCACTCTGCCCACGCCGCTGCGCTGACTAATCTCAGCGCGCGCAGTGCTAGCCAGTGAGCCACCATATACTCTGCTACCCACAGAGCCGCCTGTATACACACAATTAATTTCACCACACTACCCTAACTATTAGTAAATAAACTATACATGGATTCTAGACTACCCGATTCTTTAGAATCGGGCTGCCATCTAGTGTTGTATAATATCATAATTGAATAATGCCTAGATATTAATATAACATACTACATTGATTAGAGATGAGCACTTTTGAAATTTGAGGTTAATTATTTTGTATAACTTTCACTACTGGAACACTTATAATTGATCATAAAATACAATTGGAGGAGTCATGAGAGAGAGATGACATTGGTGACTATAAGAGCTTACAGTCTACAGGAGAAAGAAAAAGAGAGATTAGTCTACTGACCACTCTACAGGACTAAAGGTGGTGTCACACCTGGCGACGTCGCTAGCGACATCGCCGAAAAAGTGACGTATCAGCGATGTCGCTAGCGACGTCGCGCTGTGTAAATGAGCGGCGCGACCGCGTTTTATCACTGGTCGCGGGTTGACAGGTTTACGGGAAGAACTGTAAACCTGTCAACCGGCGACCTGCGATAAGGCTGGATCGCGCCGTGTGACATCGCCAGAGCGATGTCGGCGGCGATCCAGCCTATACCGCAGCGTTGCTGCAGATCGCTCGCTGTCACCGCCCGCATCGCTGCGGTGTCGCCGGCCGCAGCGATGCTGTGTGACAGCTGGCCAGCGATGTCGGAAGCGAGCGGGCACCCGCGCATCGCTTCCGACATCGCTGGCCAGATCGTGCTGTGTGACAGCACCTTAAGAGAGAGAGAAAGGATCCCACTGATAATTATAGTTTATATTCTATGGTAGAAAGAAAGAGAACAATGCTGATTAGAAGATCTTACACTATAGATGACAAAGAGAGAATGAGGGCCTTGCTGATCCTAAGAGATTACACTTCCAAGGAGACAGAGATTTGTTATTCTGGAGATGAAATATTATTCTCCTGTGAAACTATGAAACTAACCACCACTATAGAAGGTATAATAATCTGCTAGACTGCATACTGCAGAGCAATATAGGGAAGGCCATGTGGCTATGCAAAAAGACATTAGCCTGCTCTCTGATACTTTAGCAGTTTGAGAAATAGATACAGGGGAAAGTTATTATTTAGTTTTGCAGATCACAAATGGAATCTCATAGTGTTTGAATTTGCATAACACAACGAATTTCAGTAAATTTTAATCAAACTAAAAATTTCCTGGATTATTCTACTTACCTCTAATAATAGCAAAATAATATCACTACACTGTGACCAGATCTTAACAAATCAGGAATGTTTAAAAGGTGGTGTGCACCTCCATATAACTTGCCACAAATCTTACTAGAGTCAAAGATTAGAGTAAGAATTTTGGCACTACAACTCAATGTGAATTAGTTGAGCGGGTGTGATGACACAGCCTAACCTAGGTCAATGTATATTTTGGTTTCATATTCTTAATTTGGCCAGACATATTGGTCTTTTGTTTTTTATTTCATACTTGTTAAGTAATTATTTCTTGCCAAACTACTCGGAGCCCCATTGTATTGGTTTATGGATTGCAAGCCCCCTTCTGTCTACATTACTCAGAAGGAAATTTGCATTCAGATATAAATGCCAACCAAAAAGAGGACAGCCTTATTCCACCAATCCTGTAAGACCACTATACTCTTAGATGAGTGCTCATGATGTATATAAAGGGACTGCTTCAGTCACCTGGGGTTCATATGCAATGTGGCCTCAGTCTAGGAATTTCAGCTAAAGCTAGAAGAGAACCAAAACTGGATTATATTCTGCAGGAGTTCAGCCTAGCATTCTAGGATTCAGCTGTAAGAAACCCAGAATGTGACAATTTAGTCAACTGGCTACAGACTTTGCTGTGCTCAGACAGCCTCCTTAGCTTGCCACTATTCCATTCTTGGTGGGTGCCTGCTAAAAGTGGTGTGCTGTTGGTTTGGAGCACTTAGTCCTGGAAACCCCGAAGCCATGAATATTCTAATCCCTGGTGAGCAAGCGGAAGGGTGTGACTATGTTGCCTGTTACATTGTGTGTTTTCCTTGGTATGTGTTATATGTCTTTGATTGTTGGGGATCCAATAAAGTCTTACTATTGAGTGGTTCCTTTAACCCGAGTTGTCTGAGTAGTGTTCCATCCACGATAAAGGAGTTCGCGTGCTCTGTTGGGATGAGCCCTGGTCCATGTGGTCATTCTAAAGGCAGCTGAGCCAGCGGATGACAGCACCCAAAGTGGGCATTGCTGATCCTCTTCCTGCTCCCTTTCTACACCAGCCCTGCTTATTATATTGGAACTGGATGACACTTACCTCAAAATATCACAGAATTATTGTGCAATCTTGAGTTGTGCAATAATTTTTTGACTTTTCAAATTGTTTTATACCAAATTTCTCGTGAATACACTTTGAAGAATTAGGGCCTTAATGATTTTCTCACAGGAGTAATCTAAAAAATCTAAAGTAAGAACATAGTGAAAAAAAGTAATTATGAACTATTATGTTTTCCTTACTTTTGCAAAATTATTTCATCCTTTTTACACAGCCTTTGGTGAAATAATAACATAATTTTGCCTTCTTTCGTTCATGCCATTCTCACTAACATACAATAGAAATGTAGATGTCCACAATAAAATAGTATTATTATCCTAAAGCAGTGGTCAAAATGTGCAGTAGACAAACAGCAAAAAACAGTTTAATGAAGGAAGTAAAATCCCTGCGTCGTAACCTGGGGTATTTCTGTCTTTCTGATTAGATTAGACGGAATGGTTATTAAAGCAGAAGACCTCTTGTTCTCCATTTGCCTAAACAGCGTTGCTTTTCTGAGGGTAATGGCAAATGTCATTGCAAATTACCGGTGATGTTTTATATCTACTTTATAGTAGATCTTCAGATAACATGCCCATTCTATATGTAATAATGAGATGTAGGCACATGAACTTTACATATTATATATGTTATGTAGCAGTATATAAGTATGCTGTCTGACATACAGTGCCTACAAGTAGCCTTCAACCCCCTGCAGATTTAGGTGGTTTGATAAGATGCAAATAAGTTAGAGCCTTCAAACTGCAAACGAGAGTAGGATTTATTAACAGAAGCATCAATCTTACACACCAAAAAGTTATGTTGCTCAGTTGAATTTTAATAAATTTTAAACATAAAAGTGTGGGTCAATTTTTATTCAACCCCTAGGTTTAATATTTTGTGGAATAACCCTTGTTTGCAATTACAGCTAATAATCGTCTTTTATAAGACCTGATCAGGCCGGCACATGTCTCTGGAGTTATCTTGGCCCACTCCTCCATGCAGATCTTCTCCAAGTTATCTAGGTTCTTTGGGTGTCTCATGTGGACTTTAATCTTGAGCTCCTTCCACAAGTTTTCAATTGGGTTAAGGTAAGGAGACTGACTAGGCCACTCCATCACCTTGATTTTTTCCCTCTTGAACCAGGCCTTGGTTTTCTTGGCTGTGTGCTTTGGGTCATTGTCTTGTTGGAAGATGAAATTATGACCCATCTTAAGATCCTTGATGGAGGAGCGGAGGTTCTTGGCCAAAATCTCCAGGTAGGCCGTGCTATCCATCTTCCCATGGATGCGGACCAGATGGCCAGGCCCCTTGGCTGAGAAACAGCCCCACAGCATGATGCTGCCACCACCATGCTTGACTGTAGGGATGGTATTCTTGGGGTCGTATGCAGTGCCATCCAGTCTCCAAACGTCACGTGTGTGGTTGGCACCAAAGATCTCGATCTTGGTCTCATCAGACATAGAACCTTGAACCAGTCTGTCTCAGAGTCCTCCAAGTGATCATGAGCAAACTGTAGACGAGCCTTGACATGACGCTTTGAAAGTAAAGGTACCTTACGGGCTCGTCTGGAACGAATACCATTGCGGTGGAGTATGTTACTTATGGTATTGACTGAAACCAATGTCCCCACTGCCATGAGATCTTCCCGGAGCTCCTTCCTTGTTGTCCTTGGGTTAGCCTTGACTCTTTGGACAAGCCTGGTCTCGGCACGGGAGGAAACTTTCAAAGGCTGTCCAGGCCGTGGAAGTCTAACAGTAGTTCCATAAGCCTTCCACTTCCGGATGATGCTCCCAACAGTGGAGACAGGTAGGCCCAACTCCTTTTAAAGGGTTTTGTACCCCTTGCCAGCCTTGTGACCCTCCAAGATCTTGTCTCTGATGGCCTTGGAATGCTCCTTTGTCTTTCCCATGTTGATCATGTATGAGTGCTGTTCACAAGTTTGGGGAGGGTGTTAAATAGTCAGAAAAGGCTGGCAAAAGAGATAATTAATCCGCACATGTGAAGCTCATTGTTCTTTGTGCCTGAACTACTTCTTTATACTTTAGGGGGACCAAACTGAATGCTGGTGGTTTGAGGGGTTGAATAATAAATTACCCTCTGAATTAACTTTTAACGGTTTAAAAAAAAATAAAAATAAAAAAAATATTTTTGGCTGCAGTGCATTTCCCACTTCCAGGCTGATCTACAGTCCAAATGTCACAATGCCAAGTTAATTCCGCAAGTGTCAACCAGCTAAATCTGCAGGGGGTTGAAGACTACTTGTAGGCACTGTATATTAAAGGAACATTTCAGCACTGAAAAATTCTCACATTTTTAAAGTTTAATCTTGCCATTAGGCAAGAATATTTGGGTATTTATTCATAGAGGTGCAAAATCCACAGGGGTGCTAAATCTTTGTCCAAATCACTGTCACCTTTATTGTTGTCATACATTTAACATGTGTTTAGTCAAGCAAAATGTCAAAGGTTTCATTTGCTAATCACTTTATATGCAAATATGGCTATCATAAGTATAAAAGAATAGAATAAATGACAAATGTTCTTAAAAAATTAGGAACAAATGCCACACACTGGATAGGAGATGAGTAGCTTTAAATGGCAATAAGCTTAGGATAAATTAATAGTATGAGTAGTGACTAGGGATAGGCGAATCTACTCGCTAGGACTCGTTACTCGGCGAGTAGTAAGGGACTCGCAGGACTCGGTACTCTGCGAGTTTCCCAGCGTTTACTCGCACGAGTCCAATGCAAATCAATTGCAAACGCTGACAAAACTAGGATTACCATTGTTTGCATTAGACTCGGCTACTGTGCCAGTGATAGCAGGGAAACTCGCAAATAACTGCTGTTACATTGAGTCCAGCTGTCTTCTCTGTGCAGCTCCAGGGTCCTAGAGTCCGCCTGCTCACAGAGATGATGTAGCAGTGCTGAGATTGTTCTCAGTCTGCTCATTCCCTGTGCATAGACATCTATATCTATGCACAGGCGATGTAGCAGAGAGGACATCGCGTTTTGGACTACGTCGGACGGAAGAGGATTTTTTTAATTAAAGATGGAGTCCCTAATGGCTTTTTTTTTTATTTCAAATAAAAAATTTTCTCTGTGTTTTTTTAACCCTTTACTGGAGATTCTTAGTGGCTGGGTAAAACGTGGCCTGACATTAAGAATCTCGGGCTTAATACCAGCTTGTATAACAAAGCTGGTATTAACCCCTTTATTACCCAGCATGCCACCGCCACCAGGGCCGCTGGAAGAGCGGGGTTCAGCGCCAGAGGATGGCGCTTCAATGAACGCGCCATCTTCTGGGGCAGCTGCGGGCTGCAATTTGCAGCGGGGGGTGCCCAGAATGCTTGGGCATCCCTGCGCTGCGGATTCCAGCCCCCAGCTGCTTAGCTGTACCTGGCTAGACATAGAAATTGCGCGGAGCCCCACGCATTTTTTTTTTATTATTTCATGAATTTCAGAGTCAGAGTCTCAGAGTCAGAGTCTCAGAGTCAGACTCAGAGTCTCAGAGTCTCAGAGTCAGAGTCTCAGAGTCAGAGTCTCAGAGTCAGAGTCAGAGTCTCAGAGTCAGAGTCTCAGAGTCAGAGTCTCAGAGTCAGAGTCTCAGAGTCAGAGTCTCAGAGTCAGAGTCAGAGTCTCAGAGTCAGAGTCAGAGTCTCAGAGTCAGAGTCTCAGAGTCAGAGTCTCAGAGTCAGAGTCTCAGAGTCTCAGAGTCAGAGTCTCAGAGTCAGAGTCTCAGAGTCAGAGTCAGAGTCTCAGAGTCAGAGTTTCAGAGTCAGAGTCTCAGAGTCAGAGTCTCAGAGTCAGAGTCAGAGTCTCAGAGTCAGAGTCTCAGAGTCAGAGTCAGAGTCTCAGAGTCAGAGTCAGAGTCTCAGAGTCAGAGTCTCAGAGTCTCAGAGTCAGAGTCTCAGAGTCAGAGTCTCAGAGTCAGAGTCTCAGAGTCAGAGTCAGAGTCTCAGAGTCAGAGTCAGAGTCTCAGAGTCAGAGTCTCAGAGTCAGAGTCTCAGAGTCAGAGTCTCAGAGTCAGAGTCAGAGTCTCAGAGTCTCAGAGTCTCAGAGTCTCAGAGTCTCAGAGTCAGAGTCTCAGAGTCAGAGTCTCAGAGTCAGAGTCTCAGAGTCAGAGTCAGAGTCTCAGAGTCAGAGTCTCAGAGTCTCAGAGTCACAGTCAGAGTCTCAGAGTCAGAGTCAGAGTCTCAGAGTCAGAGTCAGAGTCTCAGAGTCAGAGTCTCAGAGTCAGAGTCTCAGAGTCAGAGTCTCAGAGTCTCAGAGTCAGAGTCTCAGAGTCAGAGTCAGAGTCTCAGAGTCAGAGTCTCAGAGTCAGAGTTTCAGAGTCAGAGTCTCAGAGTCAGAGTCAGAGTCAGAGTCTCAGAGTCTCAGAGTCAGAGTCTCAGAGTCAGAGTCAGAGTCTCAGAGTCAGAGTCTCAGAGTCAGAGTCTCAGAGTCAGAGTCTCAGAGTCAGAGTTTCAGAGTCAGAGTTTCAGAGTCAGAGTTTCAGAGTCAGAGTCTCAGAGTCAGAGTCTCAGAGTCAGAGTCAGAGTCTCAGAGTCAGAGTCAGAGTCTCAGAGTCAGAGTCTCAGAGTCAGAGTCTCAGAGTCAGAGTCTCAGATTCAGAGTCAGAGTCAGAGTCTCAGAGTCTCAGAGTCTCAGAGTCAGAGTCTCAGAGTCAGAGTCTCAGAGTCAGAGTCTCAGAATTTCATGAAATAATTTTAAAAAAATGCGTGGGGCTCCGCGCAATTTCTATATCTAGCCAGGTACAGCTAAGCAGCTGGAGGCTGGAATCCTCAGCGCAGGGATGCCCAAGCATTCTGGGCACCCCCCGCTGCAAATTGCAGCCAGCAGCCGCCCCAGAAGATGGAGCGTTCATTGAAGCGCCATCCTCTGGCGCTGAACCCCGCTCTTCCAGCGGCCCTGGTGGCGGTGGCACGCTGGGTAATAAAGAGGTTAGGGCCAGCTTTGTATTATCAGCTGGCCCTAAGCCCGAAATTTATGGCGGTCACGCCAATATTAGACATGACCGCCATGAATTTCTATTAAATTGTTTTAAAAAAAACACAACACAGAGAAAATTTTTTATTAGAAATTTAAAAAAAAGCCATTAGGGACTCCATCTTTAATTAAAAAAATCCTCTTCCGTCCGACGTAGTCCAAAACGCGATGTCCTCTCTGCTCATCCCTGTGCATAGATATAGATGTCTATGCACAGGGAATGAGCAGACTGAGAACAATCTCAGCTCTGCTACATCAGGCAGCAGGCAGGCTCTAGGACCCTGGAGCTGTGGCAGCCAGCACACTGAGCAGACAGGACTCTTATCTGTGTGAGTTTCCCAGCGATTACAGTTGCAAAGTAAACGAGTCCAATGCAAATAAATGACAAAACTAGGATTGCTTCAGGCTGAAGCTTCCGAGACACATCTGCGATTTGTAAATCTCACACTACTCGCTATTACTCGCTTCCCCATTCATTAACATTGGACTCGCTAGACTCGCAACGAGTAGCGAGACCTGTGCTCGGACTCGCTAGAGTCAAGCGATTCCGAGTAATTTAGGATTTGCCCATCACTAGTAGTGACTGTAAGAAACTTAAGAATAAATACATCTTATGTTAAAAAATTATTTTCATACTTCTTTTCTCTCCCCACTTTTTAAACATATCAATTACATTGAATAATAGCTCAAATCTGACGTAGTTAAAATAAGTTATTACAAAACACAGTGATAGACATTGCATATTGATGCAATAAAAAAACACTATGTGCTCATAGTACATGCAACTCAATAAGGATCATAAATAACATAGGACAAATCACTATGTAAGGATGAAGGCACATTAGCATGCATGAAAATCGGAGTGTTTTTGATGCACAACAGTCATGCAAGTGCTTTTCCGTATGGTCATGCGAGTGTGGTGCGAGAGCAATGAGTGTGGTGTGACTGTGGTCCTAGTGTGGTCAGTGTGCAATGAGTTTATAAAAGGGTCTTTCTCAGGGTGTATAAAGAGAGAAAAGAGTAGCTAGATAAAGTAGGTAGGTCAGACTTAGCAGTCTCCCACTGCTACGTGCAGGGCAACCTATTAAGCTAATTGTATATTCACTGCACTGTCAGCCAATCACAGACACCCACACTCTGTGAGAGCCTTTGTGATTGGCTGTTGTAATCAGACTGGATTTCCACAATCTGGACAATGATTCTGCTTGGTTGCCATACACATTATTGTATGGCAACCAATGTGCCATTATAGGGTGTTAAATAAATAATAAAAAAAACATGTGGGGCTTTGCAGCATTTTTGAGTCCAGCCCAATGAAAGCAGACAGTTGCGAGCTGTCACCCTCAGATGCCCAATTTTCCCTTGGCTGTCTCCATCCTATTTTTAATTGCCTGCAAAGGTAAAACTGGGCAGCTGAGGGCTGGTATTCTCAGCAGGGTGAGGGCCCATTGTTTTAGGACACCCAACACTGAAAAATAGCAGCCCACAGCCACCCCTGAAAATTGCACATTTATAAGAAGCGCCATTTCTAGGCGCTTTACCAGGCTCTTCCAATGGCCCTGGTGTCAAGTGGCATGCTGGGTAATAAGGGGTTAATACCAGCTTAGTTTTACCAGCTGGTATTAAGCCCGAGATTCTTAATGTCAGGCAAAGTTAGACCCGGTCATTAAGAAACTCTAATAAATGGTTAAAAAAATTACACCACACATACAAAAAATACTTTATTAGAAATAAATACACAGACATGCTTAGTGACGCCATCTTTAATACCCCCTCACAGCCCTTTACGATCTTGATCTTCTGACTTCTTCAAATGATGCAGCTCTGCTACATCACAGAGTACGAGGAGGAAGTCCGCTCTCTGTGCTCTGTGATCACTGAAAGAGACCAGGTGGTAAGCGATGACGTCACCGCTGACACCATTGCTATGGTAACCAAAGGAGCGGTTACTACATTGATGCTGACCAGGGCCCATATCATCACTTGCTTTCCTGGGCTGCTGTCACCGCGGTTTCTGTAAGAGACATTAAGAGTCTCAGGCTTCATATCGTGGGGGGCCCTAAAACAATGGGCCCTCACCCCACTGAGAATACCAGCCCTCAGCTGCCTAGTTTTACCTTGGCTGGCAATCAAAAATAGGGCAGAGCCCATGCATTTTTTTGCCAGCCAATGGAAATTTAGGCAGCTGAGGGTGACAGCTCGCAACTGTCTGCTTTCATTGGGCTGGACTTAAAAATAGTGCGAAGCCCCACATTTGTTTTTAAATTATTTATTTATTTAACACCCTATTATGGCATATTGGTTGCAATACACTAATGTGTATGGCAACCAAACAGAATCACTGTCCAGATTGAGAAAATCCAGTCTGACTACAACAGCCAATCACAGAGGCTCTCACAGAGTGTGAGCTTCTTTGATTGGCTATTTGTCTGACAGTACAGTGAATATGCAATTAGCTTAATAGGTGGCCCCAGAAGTAGCAGTGGGAGACTGGTAAGCCAGATCTAGCTTATCTATCAATCTATCTATCTATCTATCTATCTATCTATCTATCTATCTATCTATCTATCTATCTATCTATCTATCTGTCTGTCTGTCTGTCTATTCTAAATGTACCATCATAGGAAAGCCCATGCTACAAACACACACAGTGTGCTGTCTGTGTGCTTATTTTTCTGACACCCATAATTTTATTGGCCTTCCACATGTTAAACTTGCATACAATCGTAGCATGTTGCAATTGGACACGCATTTGAATCACAATGCGAGGTCAGCGGAGGAATAAAGTAACAATCTGACATTACAGATTGTTTAACATAGGTCAGAGTGCAATGTGAGGGTTTCACATATTACACTCGCGCGAGTTTGATGCCAGTGTGCTTTCACCCTTAAAGACAAAAATTTTAAATATGATCATGACAAGTGATGGGCGAACCTGATGATATTTGGGTCTGGCAGACCCACCAGACCTTTTGTTTAAAGTTCGTGTTTGAGGCCGAACGTGACTCGAACTTGAGTCAGAACCCTGAACTTGGACTTTAAAGTTATGAGATAAGGCTTTCTGAAACTAGGTTTGCGCCTAAAAACTAGGTGTTCAGTTGTCGGGCCCCAAACTTTGCAGTTTGGGTTTGCCCATCCCTAACCATGAGTCCAACCTTATGCAAAAAAGTGTATCTCTATTGATTACAAACCAGGTGTGAGTGAAAAAATCTGATAGGGAAACAGACATTCAATTCAATATACCGTATATACTCGCGTATAAGCCGAGTTTTTCAGCCCAAAAATTGGGCTGAAAAGTACCCCCCTCGGCTTATACGCGAGTCAGTGCTGTATACCGATGTATACATCGGTACATACCGATGTATACAACGGTATACAGCAGCCCCCGCATCCCCAGTAATGCAGGGCCCCCCCAGCGTCGCTCCGGTCACCTGTAAAGCAAACTATACTTATCACAGTCCCGCTGTCCGCGCCCGCCGCTGCCGACATCCGCGATCCTCCATCTTCATGCGTCTTCTTCCTGTTTCTGTGCTCGTCACAGGCAATGACGTCATTCCCTGCGACGAGCACAGGAAACAGGAAGAAGTCGCATGAAGATGGAGGATCGCGGACGGCAGCGGCGAGCGGGCGCGGACAGCAGGACTGTGATAAGTATAGTTTGCTTTACAGGTGACCGGAGTCAGGCTGGGGGGGCCCTGGATTACTGGGGATACTGTATACTACCGCTGGGGCTGCTATACACTACTACTGGGGCTGTATACACTACCACTGGGGCTGCTATATACTACCACTGGGGCTGTATATACCTCTGGGGCCCTGTATACTACCACTGGGGCTGTATAAACCACTGGGGCTGTATATACTGCTGGGGTCCTGTATACTACCACTGGGGCTGTATATACTACCACTGGGGCTGTATATACTGCTGGGGCCCTGTATACTACCACTGGGGCTGTATATACTACCACTGGGGCTGTATATACTGCTGGGGCCCTGTATACTACCACTGGGGCTGTATATACTACCACTGGGGCTGTATATACTACTGGGGCTGCGTGTATACTACCACTGGGGCTGCTGTATCTACCTCTGGGACTGGTGTATACCACACTGCTGGGGGCTGTATACTTGTGCTAGGGTCCACCCTCGGCTTATACACGAGTCAATAGATTTTCCCAGGTTTTGGGGGCAAAAGTAGGGGGGTCGGCTTATACACGGGTCGGCTTATACACGAGTATATACGGTAGTTGAAATATAGGATCATAATATTTAAATATATTGCATTTAAATTATACCAAATATCAAGAGACCATATACTTTAAGGGAAAAAGAACAACAATGGACACAAAACAAATCTATAATATATATTAACATGATTTATTATTATATTCCATGACATGTTACTTGTAAAAAAGGGGCATACATAGACAAGTACAGTAATCATGAATAATAAAAGGCACACACAGATACAAGAGGAGAGAGGACCTTGCCCGCGAGGGCTCGCAGTCTACAAGGGAAAGGTGAGGATACAGCAGGTGATGGTAGAGCGGGCCATATGGGTGTTGGTGCACTGAGAATCACCGCAGGTTGTAGGCTTGTCTGAAGAGGTGGGTCTTCAGGTTATTTTTGAAGGTTTCCAGGGTAAACGAGAGTCTGATGTGTTACGGCAAAGAGTTCCAGAGTATGGGGGATACATGGCAGAAACCTTGTATGCAGTTGTGGGAGAAAGAGATAACAGGGGAGTAGAAGAGGAGATCTTGGGAGGATATATACTGTATATACATATACTGTATTTGTGTATACATGTAATATTACACAATTCCCTAAATTCACAAAAACAAAATAAAAAATCTTAATAAAATATCTGATCCCTGTGATTTTTTTTTCTGCCTCCGAAACAAAAAAAGTAAACTTGATCTTGGAATCTCAGAAGCTATTATTAAATATTTCGTTGACATAATTTGCTTTTCAAAAAATGTAAGTAAATTATCAAGAGTAAAATACAGCAGGAAAGCCCAGTACTCAACAACGATTGAAATGTTTGTTTAACAAGCCATAAGTGCCATCTTTTTCATCGAGGCATTAAGAAAGCAAAGGCACACGCAAAAATATTCAGCCAAAATATCTGGAACGTTCAAGTATGCCACCATCCACAAATTCCAGGACAGGTTTTAACAATAAGGCTGGTTTCACACCACAGTTTTTTCTCTGATCAAGTTCGATCAGGTTTGTGTGTCAAAAAACTCAGAACAGGTGTCAATCTGTCAATTATAGTTTTTCTCTGCAAGTTCTTCTCCTGGTTCCTCTCCTGGTTTTGACACACAAACCTGATCGAACCTGATAAAGGAAAAACTGCAGTGTGAAACCAGACTAAGGCCACGTGCTGAGTATTTGATGAGTTTTTTACCTCAGGATTTGTAGACAAAACCAGGAGTGGAGCAATCGGAGGAAAAGTCTAATAGAAACACCTGCACCACTTCTGTATTTATCACCCACTCCTGGTTTTGGCTACAAATCCTGAGGTACAAAACTCATCAAATATCAACATGTGCACGTGGCCTAAGGCACCTTTTTCACCGTTCATCTGTAAGAAAAAATGTAAGGTGTTCGTGATGTTTTTGAAACTGTAGAAACTCATGCAGATTATTTTGGCTGTAATTGTCATCATTGATAGTTTACAATGAAAGCAACTGATGTCTTCATATCAGAATTATGGGATGTAGACATAGATCACATAATCATGATATATTATGGATTTTGAACGTGTCCATAAAAAATATTGTCCGTCCATGATATTTTGATAAGTTGTCTAACAAAAAACAAAAAATCAAGTTGGCAACTCTGGGAACATTACAAAATAGAAAAAACAAGCTAATGTAACCTTTCAGCCATACCTAATTAGCCATAGATTTTGTAATTCTATGAACTCGAAGAAGAGCAACCATATAATTAATTAGCCTTACCAACAACTATCATTTTAATGTTGTTTGTATCATTATTAGAAAACTTTAATATAGAAGAAACTTTCTGAGGCTTCTTTAGACCCTTTTAGAAAAGTGTAGATGAAAAGTGTTTAAACATTCAGTGTTTGTTTCTTTACATCTGCAACTTCCTGATTTTGAAGTTCTGAATAGAGATGCGTGAACCCGCAGAAGTGTGGATTTGGCTGATCTGGCCAGACTTTACAAAATCTGGGTTTGGGACCGCCTTGACCCAAAACCCAAAACCCAAATCCCATATAAGTCTATGGTGACCTGAACTTTAGTGCTATAAAATGGCAGTAGTAAGGGCAAGGAGGATGTAGAAAAAGCAAAATGGAGATTAAAGTAGGTCAATTATACTTACCAGTCTCCATGCTGTGGTCCTACTACTTCCGAGTCCACTTATTAAGCCTTATGCATATTCACTTGTTCCCCCACCCACCTCTGTGACAGCGTCTGTGATTGGTTGCAGTCAGACTGTGCCCCCACCCTCTGTGGAAGCATTTGTGAGTGTAAACACTAAGTGAATTCTCAGGGAAGTCCTTGTTCAGGGTCCATGCATGGTCACCAGGGGTTTGGTATGGACCCGATCATTACAGTTCGGGTTAGCCCATCACTAGTTCTGAGTAGAGGTGACCGGACCCATGGAAGTTCAGTTTCTGTGAGCTCAGTCGGACTTTTATTAAATTTCTGTTCTGGAACTAAACTTGACCCAAACCTCATTGGAAGTAACTGATTGGACAGTTCAGTCCTCTTCCCACATACAACTAGCTATAAGCAAAACACCTCCAGCAGAGGGAGGGTGAGATTTTGCCATTTTCTTTTTTTTTGTACACACTACATTCGATAATACTGATTTTACCCCAGTACGAGCCATTCAAACACTGCAAGCGGCGTGCACTGGGCTGTACCCAAGCATAACGATGCCTACTCCAGTAATTTGCGTACGTAAAGCTCCTGAATGTTGAACCTGAACACTGAACTTTTTTTAAATGTCTGTATTCGGTATGAGCTCTGAACTGTAAAATTCGGTCCACTGATCCCAGCAACATTTGTGATTTATTGGACTAGCATGTTATATTGCCTATTGATGTAACATATCTTACGATATCCTATGGTGTTGATGATTATGATGATTTTTATCATATTTCTTTTCTTATATTTATTATTTAAGCATTATTATTTAATCAGTAGTTTATAAATTAGTATAACAATTTTGTTTGCTTTCCTTCCCCTCTATCTCTCTTTTTATCTCTTAATGTGAGATACAAGCAATATCTTATGTGAAAAATAGAAAGCAGCTGACTGTTATTTTTTTCCCCTAGGGAGCGCAAGTACATTAGGGCCTTGTGTACATTTTTTTAAGCTAATAAGCCAAGCAAACTCTTTCCATCCATATAATACAGCTGCACTTCTAATTGAGCACCCTTTTCTGTGCCTCCAGTAAGGATCAGGACTTTGTTAAAATACTAATAATGTTCTGCACTCTGTCTGCTAATAGATTCATGCCATTCCAAACAATGCCCCTGGCTTCAACCTACGAATATCAGACCCCCTTCAGCTTTCTAAGTAAACATACCTTTCACAACATGCATATTGTATAACCACATACATCTGAATTATGTTGTTTAGCAAAGATTGTGCCATTGCCCATTTATCTAACATTACTGGGCACTCCAGAGCCTTAATTAGTTATACAGTTGTAATGTAGAAGACCCAAGGGCCTTCATTACAGCTTAACTTTGATAACAGTTTTCAGAAATTGTGATCACACTTCGTCTACAAGCACACAGGCTCAAGGTAAGGATTCATGTCTTAATATCATTGTACAAGTGTTATTCCTGGTCCGGGGGCATTTATACCCATTAAAGGGGCAGTAAGAATTCCTTGGGCTACAGACACTAATCATGGTCTTAAATTAATAGTACAATGGTGATACAATTTACTTCCCGAGCATCTTATAATTGGTATATACAATATGTTTGACTTTTGTATTGCTACAGAGGAACAACTGCATGCTGGGAATGTGCCTGAAAGCAAGGAATGGCAAATTATAAAGTATGACGCTCGATAGTATGGGATCTGCGACAGAGAATGCCTTACTAAAGATTTATTTTTACAGTCTGTATCATTGGTGTATCTTGTTAGAGAGGGTAGACCCTTTTTCTTTTGCTGCTCTTTGGCTATCTTATACAAGTCAAATATTTTGCCCCCAAAGGATGCACAATTTTAATAATTGTCAATGGTGACCCTTATTCTATCCAATTTTGCCCTATGTAGGCCCATTAAGGGAATCTGTCAGCAAATGTTTGCTTCCTAATCTTAAAGCAGCACGACGTAGGCAAAGAGACCTTGAATCCAATGATGTATCAGTTAGTTTACTGGATAAAACAGTTCTCACACAATCAGATTTTTTAGTATTAGCAGTGGAGCAGAGCTCAGAGAGCTGCCCCCCGCCCACACTAGACTCTCTATAGACATTATACATTGACAGTAAGGTGATATTCTCCTGAGGAAGCTTGTCTGACTACCTTGCATGAGACAATGTAGTTCAGGAATGATAAGGTCCTGGTGCTAAAACAATCATTACAAGTAAGCAACAGCAGGGACATTGATTAGAGAGGCATCACTGAATTCTCTGTGCTTACCCTTACAGCAGGCTGTCTTCAGATTACATAGAAAAAAAACAGTTGACAAATTTCCTTTAAACATTTTCTAGGGGATGTAAAATGTTTAAAGCATAATAAATCCAGCATACGTAAAGTATACAAGTTTATTGGCGCAAATTGAGCCAGGAATCTGGTGCACTTGGTTTGGCACTGACATAGCTAAGCAATCACTTACATATATCACTAAAGCCATCAGACTGACAGAGATAATAGGAAAATGCCATGCCACTTTGTTTCATATTAGAAATGGGAGAATTCATTCGTAAAACTCTGGTCCATCGGCCCAGTCAGTGACCTGTGTCTACGGTACAGGAGTGTGAATATACTTACTTCCCAGTATTTACGTCTCCTTTTTTTATTAGCCAGGATGGTGCAACATCATCATTATGGTACAAGGCACACATGACATTGTTTAGGTCCAGCTAATCAAATGGGAGCCTGGAATGACATGAGATAGTGAGATTTGCGGGCCTCCATATATAAAGGACCGCTTTTCATCTTCTCTGGTGAGTGCAGCTTTTCTTCATATATATCTGGACTTTGGTTTTGCTTGGCTGGCACCCTAAGAATTCTCTGTGACGTCTGTTGTTCACCTCCTAATTGGAGTTCCCCCAGAAGGTAGTGCCCCTACTTTTTCCTCCTTTTGTTTTGGATTTGCGGGCCTCCATAGATTACAGACCTGGCCAAGGGACCGGTGTTCTGCAAATCGATTCTCCATCTTTACTCCTTGTGGCTATATTCTGCATTCCTCAGAATACAGATATTAAATATGAAGCTGACAGCGAGGCCTCCAAAAAAAAACTAAGAATAGCCAAAGTGCAAAGTGTTTCTGCGGACGCCTGCACACCGCGGTTAGGTCCGGGGCTGTCCGGGGCGACAGCCCTGGACCAGACTTTGGCCCCACAGTGTCCTATGGGGCCGGATGGAGCCAAACGGCAGCTATCTGCCATCCGGCTTCCATCTCGCCAGAAGAATCCGGGAGAATTGGGATCTTTCTCCTGGATCCAAAAACATTGCTTGCAACGTTTTTGTGTCCGGGGAGACCAATTTGCACGTAATTGGTGTCTCCCGGATTCCACTGGATCCTCCCGGATTCCCCCGGATCCTTCCCGGGCAATCCGGCGCTCCCTTAACATGGGAGCCTATGGGTCCAGATTGCCCTGATCCCGGAGGATCCGGGAACCGGATACCGGTAGCTGCACACCTCTGTTATAATTCAGGACTGCGGCTAGCTCCCCGCGAGCCGCGGTCCTGAATAATCACTTTGCACATATACAGTATATGTTGGTTTATATGTATATATCTTTAGCAGAGTACCAGTATTTTATTTGGTGTTCTCTTTTCCTATTTTTGCTCACCTGCCTACACAAGTGCAACGAAGTATATTTTTCTCTGAAATGTCCAAGTATATGTCTTTTCTTTCACCCCTTGCAGTGCTAGGAGAAGCAGTAGTCATGTCTTAAGCTATAGTCGTTGGCCTGATCATTAAATTATATTATAAACACTTACTTTTCTGGAATTGTAAAGACTCTGATTCTGATTGATGTGACGTGGGCTCCCCCCCCAATTTGATACTGAACCAGGATAAAGCCTATGACTGGAGGGTTGGCATTCTCACCCAGGGGAAGCACATACTTATTGCCCCAACTGTAAGAATAGCAGCTAGCAGCCTCCCCAGAATTTAGTGTAGTCATTAGAATCGCCAAATCCTTGTGCTTTTACTTTACTCCTGTCGAATTGCCCTGGTGCATTTGAAATCGAGGTAATAGAAGTGGTTAATGACAGCTGTCATCAAGCCCAAGATTGGTAATATTCAGGTATCTATGAGGCACTAATATTAAAAATCTTGTAAGTAAACAGTTAAAAAACACACATTCAGAAAAATCTTTTATTTGAAATAAAACACACAGTGAAGAATGCTTTATTTGACAAAAAACAGAGAGACAACCCTCTTTTTTTATTTATTAGCTTCCAAGCATAGCCAGCTCCAATGGCAAATCCACAACATGATCTCCCGAGAAACTGCCCTGACTCCATTATATCGCAGTGACATTACAATGACAGCTTACTACAAGGACTGCTTCCCACGGATAAGCCACGGCTGTGAAAGTGGTGACATCAGTGATGTATGCAGCTGTGACCTCAAGTGAACTCAGGTGACATCACTGCTTTCAGCTGTGGCTCTGTCAGTGTAAGAGCAGTCCATGTGGTGAGCGGTCACTGTAACATTACTGTTCACCAAAACATAGCAGAGCAGGGGAGAGTTTGCAGTACATTGTGTTATGGCTTTATCGTCAGAGCTGGGTATGTTTGGGAGCTAATGAATGGGTAAAAGATGGTTGCTTGCATATTATATTTCAAATAAAGGATTTTTCTCTCATCCATCTCTCATCCAATGGACTTGATGACAGCTGTCATTTCTCACCTGTCATTAACCCTTATTTTATCCTGATTGCCACTGCACCATGGCAATCAAGAAGAGTCAGGTAAAGCTCCAGGATTTGGCATTTCTAATGAATGTGACAAAATTCTAGGGTGGCTGCAGGCTGCTATTCTTACCCTGGGAAAGGGGGCAGTAACAATGTGCCTCCCCAAGATGAGAGTTCCAACCCCCAGCCATGTGCTTTATTTTGTCTGAGCATAAAATAGGGGGGACCCATGTCATTTTTTTCCGAATTATTTATTTAAATAATTAAAAATACCCATGTGAGCTTTCCCTGTTTGATACTCAGTTAATATAAAGTGCACAGCTGGGTCTGCAGGTCTGGGGTCTATGCCAACAATATAGAGTATGGGGGCCCCTATCATTTTTTCCTACTTATTTTTATGTCTGTGTGTATATAGTAACCAGTCATATAGCCTAGCACAGAGGGCGCCTGGCTGCAGCTAATCACAGATGCTAGCACAGAGGGCATCTGACTGCAACCAATCACTTAGGGTGGGCAGGTAAAGCAAGGATATATGTGTGAGGCCTAATGAGTGGACTTAGAAGCAGTGTGAGTGGCACATAAGCTCGGTAAATATAATTTAAGTACCGTATATACTCGTGTATAAGCCGACCTGTGTATAAGCCGACCCCCCTACTTTTGCCCCCAAAACCTGGGAAAACTTATTGACTCGTGTATAAGCCAAGGGTGGACCCCAGCACAGGTATACAGCCCCCAGCAGTGTGGTATACAGCAGCCCCAGAGGTATATACAGCAGCCCCAGTGGTAGTATACAGCAGCAGCCCCAGTGGTATATACAGCAGCAGCCCCAGTAGTTAGTATACAGCAGCCCCAGAGGGTATATACAGCAGACCCAGTGGTAGTATACAGCAGGCCCGAGGTGTATACAGCAGCCCCAGTGGTAGTATACAGCAGCCCCAGTGGTATATACAGCCCCAGTGGTAGTATACAGCAGCCCCAGTGGTATATACAGCCCCAGTGGTAGTATACAGCAGCCCCAGTGGTATATACAGCCCCAGTGGTAGTATACAGCAGCCCCAGTGGTATATACAGCCCCAGTGGTAGTATACAGCAGCCCCAGAGGTATATACAGTCCCAGTGGTAGTATACAGTAGCCCCAGAGGTATATACAGCCCCAGTGGTAGTATACAGCAGCCCAGAGGTATATACAGCCCCAGTGGTAGTATACAGCAGCCCCAGAGGTATATACAGCCCCAGTGGTAGTACACACAGCCCCAGTGGTATATACAGCCCCAGTGGTAGTATACAGCAGCCCCCAGGGGTATATAGCAGCCCCCAAATGCTGGCACTCGCCCCCTTGTAAGGGCCTTCCCCCCCGCTGCTTATCTTACCATCCCGGTCTTCTGCTCAGCGCCGCTCTTCGGTGCTCCGTTCTCCATGCTCCGTCCTCGCTGCATCCGAGATCCCCGGCTGTCGCGGGATGACGTCATATGCCTGCGACGGCCGGAGATCCTGGATGTAGCAGGACGGGAGCATGAAGAACGGAGCCACGAGGAGCGGCGCTGTGCAGAAGACCGGGATGGTAAGATACGCAGCGGGGGGGGCCCTTACAAGTGGGGAGAGTGCCAGCATTTGGGGGCATATATGCACTGCTTCCCCCTGCCGCTGATTGACAGGGGAAGCAGTGCATATAATAAGCGGCCTCAACTACCGTATTGACCCGTGTATAAGCCGAGGGGGGGACTTTTCAGCCCAAATTTTGGCCTGAAAAACTCGGCTTATACACGAGTATATACGGTAGTTAACCACTGTTTTGCTTCAATTTACCACTCCTCTAGCCAAACTCAAACCCGAGTGGTAACACACAGTTCTCAGGGAGGTCCATTTTTAGGGTCCATGCAGGAACACTATATGTTCAGTATTGACACGGAACTTTACAGTTCTTAGTGCCCTTCACTAATCAGCAGAAATGCAGAGCGGAGGAAAAGGAGCTGCTCTCTCAATGTTATGTCACAGGAAGCAGGGATTTTCCGTCAGAGGGCAGAAAAGGCAGCTAGTTAACGATTAGAGATGAGCGGTGTTCGAATCGAATTGTTCGAGTCATTCGTCGAATTAGAACAATTTGGTTCAAATTCGGCAGTTCGAGGTCATGTTCGATTCCAGTTCGATTTCAGTTCCACAATGTATATACATAATTGTGAAACTGAAGTGAAGTAAAATCAAGGGTTAAAATTAAAAAAATTGATATTCACCTCTCTAATCCATCCAGCGACGCTTCCAGCACTGCCTACCTGTTGGAGATGTGATCCCGACAGCGTTTCCCGGTGAAATGACGAGTTCTTGCGATAACTCGTCATGTGACCAGAAACTGCTGCCGAGAATATGACGGCATCGCAGGTCCTATAGGCCCTCACTAGTAGTGAATAGTAGTGAGGATCTGTAATACCTGCGGTGATGTCATAATCCCGGCAGCGGTTTCCGGTCACATGACGAGTTATCGCGAGAACTCATCATGTGACTGCAGGTCCTCACTACTAATCACTACTAGTGAGGACCTGTAGGACCTGCGGTGACATCATAATCTCGGCAGCGGTTTCCAGTCACATGATGAGTTATCGCGAGAACTCGTCATTTCACCGGGAAACGCTGCCGGGATCACATCTCCGACAGTTAGGCAGTGCTGGAAGCGTCGCTGGATGGATTAGAGAGGTGAGTATTGATTTTTTTAATTTATAACCCTTGATTTTACTTAATTTCAGTTCCGCAATGTATGTATATACATTGCGGAACTGAAATTGACCACAACAGTAGTGTTTTAGTGTGTTCGAGGGTGTTCGATGAACATTCGACGAACACACCTCCCATTTGACGAATCGAATCGAACTGGAACACTAGGGTGATGGCTCATCACTATTAGCGACTACCTGCCTGTAAATCTTTAGCACAATAGAAAAAGAACATTGCAAGCAAAATGAAACCCTGTTTAATTGTGACTATTGTCTCCAAATGTCATCTATATAAAGAGAATGAATGCATAAAATCTACTTTCATGTCTGGCCATTGTCAATCTGAATTTCAGAAATTAATCTTAATTCAAAGGCATAAAGACTGCTGGTAGAAATATAACATTAATCTTACTAATGTATCTTGCCTGCTATTGTTACATATGTATACATATATACTGTATATCACAACAGCTGTATACTGTTGTTTGTTTTTAATACTACCTATATTATATCAATTCATGTTTATGATGATAATAATAGTAATACTACTCAGATAAGATGCGTACTGCACATATAAGGCGATACGTGTGAACTAGATGTAGCTTTATTTTAGCAGAAATTCACATAGATTTAGTTTTTCGTCATGTCTTGACAGCAGATAAAATACTGTATATCTATTTTTAAATACCGCCATGAGACAATCCATTATGGCCGCAACAGAGAAAGAATAGATAAAAAAGTAGTCTGCTGAAGATGCACTAAGCCATTTTATTTTAGAACTTCAGTTTTTTGTTTGTTCTCAAAGTAATATTGAATTTCATGCTTCTGGTGACTTTATTGATCTGGGTTTATTGTCCATGTTTAGTTGGTGTACTTTACAATCTCACCATCACTACAAGCAATGTTGAAAGTCCAGTTAAAGGGAAAGAGATGAGCAGATCCATCCACAGAGGATCAAGTTCAAGTTGAATATATTGGAATTCTCGGTTTCATACGAATCCAAACACTTTGAAATTTGATTTCTCACACTGCTGAAGCATCAGAGAGATAATGTCTTTTTCTGTGGTCTTGCAGGCTTCCCAATATTGATCTACTCTACAGTTATGACAGCTAGCAGATTATTATATCTTGTACAGTCATGGTTAGTGCCTAGGATCATAGGTTAGGGTCACATATAGCAATCCATTTTTGGAATTGTTTTCCATGCCAAATCGATTTTTCCAAGGCTGCTTTTTGACCCTTCTGTGCCCCTGAACGTTTTTGGGACTTTGCCATTTTTTACATAAACAATGCTATAAAAAACGGATCCAGTTTTCCATAGGACCCCATGTTAAAAAAAACGGATCCATTTTTTACTGCACCCAAAAACGTTCCTACCAATGTTTTTGGGTTTAAAAAACCTCCTAGGAATGTTTTTGGGTGCGGAAAATAACAGATCGGGTATTTATTACATATGATCCGTTTTTGCATCAGTTTTTGGACTTAGAAAAAAAATTGCAAAAACTGATGTCAAAAACGGAGCAAGTGCTTATGTGTCACCCTAGCCATAGATCAGCATTTACCAGTGGAGCACAGTTTGTACGGCATAACTGTATCCCATCTCCAGAATCACAGGGTAAGGTCACATTCAGGCGCTCATTATTTAGTCAGTATTTTACTTTAGTTTTTGTAGCCAAAATCACGAGTGGAACAATCAGAGGAAAAGTATCATTAAAATATGTCACCACTTCTGAAATTTTCGCTCAGTCCTGGTTTTGGCTACAAATACTGACGTGAAATACTGACCAAATACTCAATGTGTGAATGCGGCCTAAGTCTCTGTCTTGTAGAGTCTAAGCTCTTATGAATGACAGGGTCTTCACGCTCTCTGTCTCTCTCACTCTCGTAGAGTGCAAGCTCTTATAGTCACTCACTAGAGGCAGAGCACACTAGTTTATGTATCTGACACAAGAGCATTGGATGAGATATGTTAATGACAACCATCTCAGGCTCTGCTGTGAACATGAGGTGAGTGCCTTGCAATTGTCATCCAATCCTGCGATCTAATCACAGGTGGAGAGAGGACTGTTGCCTGTCTCAGTGTATATCACACTGCAATCGGATGCCATTCGAATACAGTGCAATATTTCACTTGCACCCTAAGACTTGTATGGGTGCATGTTATCCAAGACTCACTGACAATGGCAGCATTGTTTCAATTATTTCTGAGGAAAATTATTGCAGATCAGAATAGCATCATTGTCTAAGATAGATTTGAGTGCAATGCAAGATGTCATATTGCACTTTTGCCAGTCATAGTCTAGTAGGAATGAAACTTACTGCAGTGTGTAAGCTTTTTTTTGGTGAGCGGGATCCTCTCTTTTTCTCTCCTATATAATGTAAGTGGGTATAGTCAGTGGTATCCTTTCTTTCTCCCCTTTCCCTCACATGTAATTTTAGAGTAGTTACAAGGCTATGAGATGAGATGGTTAATTCAAAAGGCCAAAAAATACAAAAAAGAGCTCTATTTTTGCTTCATCAAGTACAGCAAAGCCTTCGACTGTATTGATCACCAGAAACATAGACTACTCAGAAGGATTTAGATGTCCTGAACCATCTGATCTGCCTCTTTAGGAATCTGACTAAAAATAACACAGTGACACAGCATAGTTCAAAGTAGAGTGTGGTGTCAGATGAGGCTGCATCCTATCACTATCACTCTTCAATTTACCGTATATACTCGCGTATAAGCCGAGTTTTTCAGCCCAAAATTTGGGCTGAAAAGTCCCCCCTCAGCTTATACGCGAGTATATACCGCCCGCCCGCCACCCGAATCAGTATACAGGCCCCCCCATCAAGATCCAGGCCCCCCCCCCCCCTTGCTCGGCAAACCTGTAAAGTAAAATCCTTATACTTATCACTGTCCTCTCGCCGCCGTCCCGCCGCTGCCGACACCGCGATCCTCCATCTTCATTCAGCGTCTTCCGGCTTCCTGTGGTCGCAGGCAATGACGTAATTGTCAGCGCCGACCACAGGAAGCCGGAAAACGCTGAATGAAGATGGAGGATCGCGGTGTCGGCAGCGGCGGGACGGCGGCGAGAGGACAGTGATAAGTATAAGGATTTACTTTACAGGTTTGCCGAGCAAGGGGGGGCCCTGGATCTTGATGGGGGGGGCCTGTATACCCCTGGGGCTGGTGCTGTATATACCCCTGGGCTGCTGCTGTATATACCCCTGGGACTGCTGCTATATATACCCCTGGGGCTGCTGCTGTATATACCCCTGGGGCTGGTGCTGTATATACCCCTGGGGCTGGTGCTGTATATACCCCTGGGGCTGGTGCTATATATACCCCTGGGGCTGCTGCTGTATATACCCCTGGGGCTGGTGCTGTATATACCTCTGGGGCTGCTGCTGTATATATCTCTGGGGCTGCTGCTGTATATACCTCTGGGGCTGCTGCTATATATACCCCTGGGGCTGGTGCTGTATATACCCCTGGGGCTGCTGCTGTATATACACCTGGGGCTGCTGCTGTATATACCCCTGGGGCTGGTGCTGTATATACCACTGGGAAGGCTGCTGTAACACTGCTGGGGCCTGTATGTACCACTGGGGAGTCTGCTGTATACCACACTGCTGGGGGCTGTATACTACCACTGGGGAGGCCTGTATACCACTGGGGGGGCCTGTATACCACACTGCTGGGGCTGTATACCTGTGCTGGGGTCCACCCTCGGCTTATGCACGAGTCAATAGGTTTTCCCAGATTTTGGGGGCAAAAGTAGGGGGGTCTGCTTATACACGAGTATATACGGTATATGCAGACGCTATTTTCAGGAAGGCTGAACTTTCCGAAAAAGAAGAGGAAACAGAATTGGTGGCCGAATCATTCACAATCTAAAATACACAGATGATACAACACTGATAGCAACAAGTGTACATGGAATGAAGGACTTATTACAGAGCGTCAATATGGAAAGCTTGAACATAGAACTGCTGATCAACATAAAGAAGACAAAGATTTTTAATACTGCCAGGTACCACAATAATACATTTGAGATGGACAGCAATGAACTGGAAATTGTAAATGACTAGAAACTACTCGATTAATGATCACTCAAGTTGCAGCGACGACACTGAAATTCAACAGGAGAATAGCTATGAGAAAATCATCAATGAAGTCACTGGACAATGACTTAAAATCAAGGAACATTTCACTGGTGATGAAGCATGGCTCGTACATAGTCTGGTCTTTTCTGTAGTAAGATATGGAAGTGAAACAAGGATTGTAAAGAAACAAGACCGAAGAAGAATCAACACCTTAGACTGGCTTCACACTTGCAGTTCCCTCCGCAGCGTCCTGCGGAGGGGAACTGCAAACTGAGCGCAGGCACCGCAAGTCCCTATGTTTAACATGGGGACACGGGTGTCTGCGCTCTGGTGCAGATTGGCGTGCGCATCCTGTGCGTACCCATTCACTGCAATGCATGATTTGTACGCATGAAGATGCATGCGTACAAATCATACATTCTCGTCTGCCCCAGGAACGCGACATGTCGCGTTCCTGGTGCATACGAGAGTGTGTTATTTGTGCGCATGCATCCGCATGCATACAGATCAAACATTGCAGTGAATAGGTGCGCACAGGGTGCGCACGCCAATCTGTACCCGAGCACAGGCACCCGCGTCTCCATGTTAAACATAGGGACTTGCGGTACCTGCGCTCAGCTTGCGGTTCCCCTCTGAAGGACGCTGCGGAGGGATCCGCAAGTGTTAAGTCAGCCTTAGTAATGTGGTGCTGGAGAAGAATGTTATCAATACCATGGATGGCAAGCAGAAAAGACCAGCAACCCAATTGTTTGATACTATCAAGGTAATGGTGGAAAAGACCCTGGCGGACCTATCTAGGTTTGCACAAGATCAATCTTCCTACAGAGCGTTCATCCATCAATTCACCATAGCTCAAGATTACAGCTGAGGGGCTGTAAATAATAATAATATAATAATAACAAGCTTATGACACAAATTTGGGGAATAATTGTTGAAGTTCGCAATTTTAAATTCAAAAGTTCCATTCATCTCTAATTAGAATAGAACAGGCAAGCTCACAAGAACAGAACTGTTCCAATGGGACTGATGTTATTGACTACCATCCTCGATAACCACATACTGTATAACATATAATTATTAGATTCAAATTATGTATGTCTTTATTGTTATCTGTATCTCTTAAGTAGAGTTTTGTCAATTTCTGATTGTTGCCTAGTCTACTTGGCCACCTTTGCAGACTATCACAGGTAGTGGTTTCTAGGCAAACAGTTCAGTGCTTGCAATGCTGATCTGAAGGTGGACAGAACACCAGTCCTCCTGCTCTCCTTTGATGCTGCAAAGGCAAAACTGACTGTGCAATAGTAGTATGAGAAGTTGCTCATTTCGGAGACGTAAAGCAGCCATGCTGTGGGTCCAAGCCTTGAATCTTTGGCAGATAAGTGGTGCACTGTCTGTTAAAAGAAGATTAGATTAGTCAAATTCTTAAATAAAGAAAATCACAACAGAATTAAATTACAGGAAGCATGAGAGTAATTTATAGTGTATGATGCAAACGTCATCAGCAGAAAGGCTCATTTATCGTAAGATATTAATTCTTTGTTTCTTAATATGGGAGAACAATTAGCTCAATTGTCATTACATTGTCAATATTCTAATGGGGTTTACTCATGTTTTATTAATTTTTGTGTTATCATTATTATTAATTTATTGCTATCTACTATTGAATCTTAGATAGCTATCTACTATTGAATCTCAGAGAGTTAAGCATGTGTTTCCCTAATTACCTAGCCTCTAAACTGAGCTTGCTCTGGTGATTTCTAGGAAGTATAATATTTATGTCAGAAAATGAATTCTATAAGAAATATACATTCTATTAGATTGCAAGGCAGTATATACCTTTATATTACATGAGATGAACACATATGCTATTTTAACTTGATTACTAATGTCAAACAATACAGTATCACCATTATAATCAATGAGGTTGCATGGGTGTCATTTTTGTCTAATATTCGTTTGCTGCTTGAGTTTCATTTTTCTGTCATACGAAATTTGAACTCTGGTGTGAACCCAGCATTATATAGGGTGTCTAAGAACATATTTATTTAAATCTGCAAAATATTTGATCATTAAACGTATGCATGGCATTAGGAAATTTGTACTAAAAAAATGAAGCTCTGACCACTATAAAGATATATTATAAAAGTTAATCATGTTGGCTTATTCTAAAGTATTTCATATGTATTTGATAATTCTTACTTGACTACAATCTGTTTTTGTTGATTAAATTGTTGCTTGATTTCTCATGCAATTATATCAAACCTGCTGTGTCCCTTTTACCTTTTGATCTTAACATGACCAGATCTGGTGGCCGTTAAGTGATCCAGATGTATATGTTCTTAGCACGCAAGTGAGAGTGTGCCTTGTCTGTTTAGACCAATCTGCTAATTTGGCAGAGGTCAATCTTTGGTCAGATCTTTACTTATCAGCCAAATTTCCATTTCTTTATGTATGCTCTTAGAAATTAAACAGATATGAGTCTACCTTTTGGTACCTAAATAATATAAGCCTGGTGCTCAATTATCCTCCCTTGACCAATTAAATAAAAGGAACTTCAACAATCATATCATACAAGTTGAACTCTCTCTATGCAACTCGTCTTCTAAATGGCTGTATAGCGCAGCTTACAGACCCTTAAATTTCGAGGCCTCAGCACCTTGTAATGGGAGCTGTAATCACTTATCAGTTTTATACTTTTCTATACAGGTATAATTAATGCTGAAAGTTCAGTATCCTAATTTATTGCCTAAGTAAATGATAAAAAGGCCATAAAAAACTTTCTAAATGCATGTGTGATTTGATTAATGCTTCTTTCCATCAAAAGATACTCTATAATGATAGATTATGTCATATGTAGGGATGGGCGAATACCTTACTATTTGGAATCGCTATACCCTCAACGAGTAGGTCTTGGTACTCGCTACTCATTGGAGTATAGCGATTCCAATACTTTTGCAGTGTATTAATAGATACACTGCAAAAGTCCTGTAAAAGAGAGAAAAAGTGGTTAAAAAATAAAAAAATCGGATACTCAACTTAACGGACGGCTGTACCGGCACCGGCCGATGCACGTCTATTCACGGAAAAGGACCTTTCACTCTCTCAGCCAATCAGATGGCTGGGAGAGATCTGGCCAATCAGATGCCGCCACGTCACAATGACGTAATCGCTAGCGGCCACCCGATTGGCCAGATGAAAAAGGTCCTCGGTGTACCTGAGAGGACCTTTCCATCTGGCCAATCAGGTGGCTGCTAGTGATCACGTGATTGTGATGTGGCGGCATCTGATTGGCCAAATCTCTCCCAGACATCTGATTGGCTGAGAGAGTGAAAGGTCCTTTTCCATGAATAGACGTGCATCGGCCGGTCCCGGTACAGCCGTCGTTTAAGGTGAGTATCCGATTTTTTTATTTTTTACCCACTTTTTCTCTCTTTTGCAGGACTTTTGCAGTGTATCTACTGATACACTGCAAAAGTATTCGGTACTTGCTACTCCCGAGTAATCCTAATTTACTCGGCGAGTACACGAATATCGCTACTATTCGGCGAGTGCCGAATAGTAGCGAGTATACTCGCCCATCCCTAGTCATATGTCAAAGAGATAGCTATATCTTGCAATGCAAATGAACCATGTTTAAAGAGCAACTACATGTTCAAAAAACAATAACATGTTAGATTGGCCCCTCAGTGATGGATCAGAAAATGAGATCTTTCATGAACTCTTAAACAAAAAGTCAGAAGTGCTCAAAGTAACTTTATTCCTCCTGGCAGCAGCGGGATTTCAGTCATAGGGGTGTGGCCAGCATAGCTTTAGTCACCATTCAGTGCATAATGAGCAGCAGTTGTGACTATGCCCGGGCACTGACAGACAGCTAGGTTAGCATGCTATCATCACAGAGCTGGCTAAAAGTCAGTGCCAGGGCATGTTTACAGCTTCTGCTCACTATGCACTATGGTGACTGGAGCCATGCTGACCACACCCTTTTGACTGAAAGCTCCTGGCTGCTGGGAATAACGTTTATGGGGCTCACAGTGCAGTGCATTATTATTATTATATTATTATTATACTAACAGAACACTAAAATCCTTCAGATTAATCCCATATCTGCAGGTTAATAGGTTTTTGCTACATGAGAGGCTCCCTGTACATTACAACCATCCTACAGAATTTAGTCAACAAATTTTAACCTATATGGAATAATAGTTAATATCTTATAAGTAAAATGTACTGAATCTGATATTTTTGACAAATTTAAGACTGTTTTTTTTTTACTTTTTACCTATGAAATCCTTAAAATGGTTTTCAGATATATAGATTATTAAGGCATTATAAATCCCACGAAAAATGAAGAAGATTAATAATTTACTTGCTGTACAAAATTCTGTTCTGTTCATGGTCTGTCACATATGGTCATGTGACCTTCAGTCTCCTATCTCCTTCTGCAGTCCATTCAAACCACAGAGCACTGGGAATTGGAGTTTGTGCTTAGAACAGACTGTAGCCGGTTGCTTAAGGACAACCCTACATGCAGGAGATGGGATTCAGCCTGGAGCTATCAAAGTCCAGTGCTCTGAACTGTTATGGAGGTATAGCCTGTGAAGATCGAGTTAATAGAGATAAGTATGCTGAGAAGGAGATGATCTTTTTTAGCTATGACTTGTAAGACAGTGATACCAGATATGTTTTTTTTTTTTTTTTAGATTTTTTAATTTATGTAAGTAATCTGAAATTTTATCCTTCCTTTAACATTTCTTAAACAATTTGTTTTTACTTTTTTGTTAGTGGGAATTTGAAGAATTGGTCAGTTATTTGATACACTGCCATGCTGAGGTGTATGAGTTTATTTTACAATTGATGATGTATTGTTCTAGGATTCATGAGTGTGTAAACATGGTAGAGATAGAGGTCTTCAGTAGACTTAAGGCCACTTCACACACTACAACATCGCTAACGATGTCGCTGCAACGTCACAGGTTTTGTGACTAACAGCGACCTCTCCAGCGATGTTGTAGTGTGTGACAGCCACCAGTGACCTGGCCCATGCTGTGAGGTCGCTGGTTGCTGCACGTCGCTCAGGACCATTTTTTGGTCCAAGTCTCCTGCTGGTCAGCACACATAGCTGTGTGTGACCGCGAGAGACGAGCGAACCAGCGACCTCACAGGCTGGTATCCATGATAAACAGTGGGTAACTAAGCAGCACGCGCTGCTTAGTTACCCGGTGTTATCATGGATACCAGCGTCCTCCCTGCTTAGTGCAGCCTGTAAGCAGGGAGGACGCTGGTAACTATGATAAACTGCGGGTATCTACAGTCTGTCTGTTTGACAGCTCACCAGCGACTCCAGGGAGACTTTCCAGCGATCCCAGCCAGGTCGGATCACTTGTGGGATCACTGGAAAGTCTCAGTGTGTGACGATACCCTTATGGCTGCCAAGAAAACACCATTGTAAACCCACCTCTGCATTGTGGGAGGGTAATTGGTCACTGATGGGATGCACCACACCCAAATCTTGTATCCAAGGGATTAAAAACTGTTGGCATCTAAAGCCCCCATCACACCTAGCGAGATCGCTGTCTCGTCACAGGTTTTGTGACGCAACAGCGACCTTGCCAGCGATCTCACTATGTTTGACATGCAGCAGCGACCATGCCCCCACCGTAACATCGCCAATTGTGTCAGAATGGCCTGGACCATTTTTTGATCGTCGGGTTCCCGCTGGGCAGCATGAATCGGTGTGTTTGATGCCTTAACAACGATTTCATTGGCGACTCAGAACTCACGAGTTGACAGACTAGCTGCTGTTGACAGGGTCCCAACAACTGCCAAGGTCGTTATACGGGTCGCTGTATTGTTGCTGCGTCTTTCAGTAGATCTGACTGTTTGATATCTCGTAGCGACGTTCATTATCATATCATTATCGTATCATTGTCAGGATCACTGGAACGTCGCCAAGTGTAACAGGACTATAAGAGGATAAACTACTGCAATTCTAGCAAGCTCAATTACAGCAGTTAAACTAGAATATGGCTAGAAACTGAAGTGTATGGCTCAGCTAGCCCCTGACATTACTCCATACAGTTAATGCTTACATTTGCCATACTGCATCTCCATCAATTCATAGTCTCTTCTAGATGTTCCTGTAATTTTTAATGGATAAAAATCCTTCCTTTTTATGTCCTTGATCTTTTTAACATTTACAGAAAATGAGATAATGCTGATGTCTGTAGTCAATGTGAACACGACCCTCATGATGTCTTCTTAATTAATCATTATGATGTAATCCATTATCATTTCATTCATCATGTTTATGTTCTTCTGTACCTTTGAGCTTTTATTAGTGGAATTTAAAGAAAGGACTGTTAAAGGATGCATATTACAACCAGTTTACCCCATTAAATGACAACAAATTCCTATTTCAGAAATCTCTGAGGAATAATTTCTTCAGATAATGTTCTCATTCCTATAACACAATATGAAATCCTGGAACCTGTCCAGCTGGATATTGTAGAAGTTGTATTGGTGTTTTCACAATAGCCTAATATAAACCAATGAAGCCCCTAGTGCTTAAGATGGATCTGAATATAAACTGAATACATTTATTACATACCGTAGATTGCATACATCCAATGATTCTGGGGTACTGACTTTGAAATATATGTCATAATGGCTGTATATCTTTAACATTAAAATGAAAGTCCTAGTATAGAGCAAAATGGCTCATGTTCCCAAGTGTATTCAGTCTTCACACGCCGATGCTGACTGACAGCTGCAGATTCTCCTGAGCAGGGCAAGATCTTAGCAGCAGGTGAGACATTAAGAAGCATTCAATCAGGTTTGATGAAAGGAGAAAGAGTTCAACTTTTCTAAGGAATTATGGAATATGCAGTCTGATCTGGCAGGCAGCATGGTATAGTTCAGGGGGAACTGAGCAGTTACTATATAAGATTGGGGAAATATTCAGCATACTTTCATTATTTATTAAAATCTCTGATTATTTGAGGTTTAGCAGTCAAGTGGGATGGCCTAATCAGTGACTGACATCAGTTTGCCAGAGAAGGTTGTCAATCACTGAGTAGCACTGTCCTCTTGACTCCTAGCCCAGAATGACAAGACATTTTAAAGATTAAAACACAGTTAAACTTTCCCAGTTTATAACATGCTACCCACAGATTGCATAGCAATTCTAAACAAGTTACATTTAACAACTACTGCTGTATTTAACTGGACTATGCCATAGAAGTTTCCAAAATAATGTCTCGCGTTTTTTCACATCACTCTGGGAAGCTAATGGTTGAAGCGTTCCTCACAAACCTTTTGCTCTGCCTTTCCCTGGATGCGACCTGCACACACAGCTGTTAATACTAAAAACTTTCTTCTTTATAATAGCTTGTTCCTTTTACACTTGGACTAGAAGGCAGAATTAAGGCAGCGCTGCCTCGATGCAAGAGCAGTGACGACGTCAGGAACCTTACATGACCTCACCACTCTTGTTCAGTATCAGGTCGCGGAGAACCGGAGCACCAGAACCAGAATTTCCCATGAGCGATGAAGTCATGTAAGGTTACTGCTTCAGCTCCCCTGGAAAATCTTGGCATGCTGATAGGGTAACCTATGGACCCATGTTCTGAGACCATTCTCTATAGAATTCAATGGATGTTGTTTGCCATTACATTGGATTATCATCGGAATAGCAAGAGTTTTTTTTATTTTATAAATTGGTAACAAGGGCGTGGGGGAGTATTTATCCAACATAAAGTATTTTTCATGTGTTTTTTTAACTATTCATTGCAAGGTTAGTAATGGGGGGTGTCTGATTGACCCCTCTGCATTACTATCTTCTGGTCTTGATTCTAGCTATAAATTCACAGCTGATATCAATCATACTATTACCCTGATTGTCACAGCACCAAGATAATCAGAAAGAGCCTAGGCAGCTGTGGGCTGCTAATATCTAGGCTGGAAGAGTTAAATAACCATTGCACTTCTCTGCCTGATAAAACCAGCCTCCAGCTGTCTGATTTAACCTTGTCTGGTTATCAAAAATAGTCAGGAGTCCACATGATTTTTTTTAATGATTTTTTTTTCCAAATGGTGCAAGTGGTGCACCAGTAAATCACAGGCATGCCAATAATTGGAATGGCTGTAATGTTGGAAGTGCTCATATATTATTATTATAGCGCATTATATCATGTGCTTACGTAAAAGGCAACTAGGACAGTACAGACAATACAAGTAAAAAATTTGACATTAGTTCAGAAACAAAGGGAAAACCCGATTGGCTGTTATTCATCCTTTCAACAAGCTTTGTTTGGATGGCAAACCAAACAGGACCTGGACATACAGTTAGGCTGGTTTCACACTAGCGTTTGTCACTGCATGCAGAGGGCATGCAGATGCAAATGCGGTGCAAACACTGCCATACTGATGTGAACGCAGCGGAAAATCTCTGCATGCGTTCATATCAGTATGGTGCCTGGCCAGCCAATCAGCAGTCTCGGCGGCTGCCGTGAGGCAGAGATCAGCGGCGGAGATTTCAGTGTGATCAATGAGAGATTTCAATGTGATCCGCAGCGTTCTCCTGCGCTGTCATGCGGAGGACGCTGCGGATCCATTGAGATCCATGCATTTTTTGTGCACTTGCGGTCGCTTCCTGATAAAACAAGCGCCCGCGACCCCACAAAAAATGCAAAACGTTGCGTTCAGAGGGCGGAAAAGGGAGCACAAATTATGCGCATCCGAGCGCAACCGCAACTGAATACAGCCAAACGCAGGTACCATGCGTCCCCATGTTAAACATAGGAATGCAGTGCGCATTGATTGGCTGCGTTCAGTATGATGCTTTTACATACGCAATGTGAAACAAGTCTTAGAAGTCCATGTTATGGATTCAACACTAGGAGTTCGGTACGAACTCTGAACTTTACAGTTCAGGTTCGTTCATCCTGGAGAGGAATTTGATTTGTTTTCAAATTTACTATTAATTTAATTGCCTTAGAAAAGAGGGAATATGCCCAGGACTATGGACTCTCAGCGCTATATACTGCTGTGTTGTTGTCAAAAATGCAGGGGTCCAAAGTTGGAGGATGCAAAATAATTTGCTACTTCACTTTTATGTCATCTCAACTTAAAATTCTATATGCGGTAATCATAAACTGGATATATAGTTAAAAAAATGAAGAAATGCTTTCTTTATGTTTATGTAGTGTACTATGCAATGCATGGGCTGTAAAGTGGGGTGGATGTCTAACTGCTGCACATGGGCTTAACAAGGGATTCTCCTGTAGGGTAGTATGAATCTGCCTGCCTATATAACCTTTTATACGCACCTGAATATCTCGCATCTGCTCTTCTTGTAGTATGGGACATCGCATATTCTATGACGTTCTGTTACTCTCATTAACCTCCCTCATCCCCTTAAAGGGATTGCCTACCACTGA
Source organism: Allobates femoralis (assembly GCA_033576535.1). Classification (NCBI taxonomy): domain Eukaryota; kingdom Metazoa; phylum Chordata; class Amphibia; order Anura; family Aromobatidae; genus Allobates; species Allobates femoralis. Next base: position 208,453,483 of record JARQOC010000002.1, on the reverse strand, counting down.
GGACATTTTTTTAACTTACATATTTGTGGCTAGAAAGCATTGCACTGTAGATGTGGAATAATGTACTACAAGAATTCATTTCTTCAATATTGTGTCATCAACTATATCGCACTATTTGGCTTTTACAAGCTCTTTCTTTCCATGTACATTCAATATTGATGTTTTCAAAAATCAGATGGAAGAAGAGCAGAAAAAAACCCCAAATAGATAAAATGGTTACAAACCTTCTCATTGGGCTGTCGGAATGAGCTCAATAACCAATTCCTAATTAACTCATTCTGCAGCCAGCAATAGACAGTGCAACACAGAGGCTGTAGAAGGCTAATAATGTAAAGTATTTAACTAACCCAATTCCAAACATTGATTTTTAGCTCAATACAGGAATTTAATAAAGAAAAAAAATCAGCCCTAAGGTAGATAGCTTGTCTTTAAAGGGATCATGTACCATGCTTGGTTGCAGACTGTGCAGGGCTAGTCAGCGATTAACAGTGGAGCTGTGTTATTAAGAAAACTGTTCTGTGTGTTGAGATAATGGAGGAACGTTCCCAAGCGCTCCCAATACTATTTCTAAGGCCATTTTCGAGAAGGAAAAGATGAGGGGAAGGAGCCTGATCTAAAGGCCCAGTTACACCTGGCCACATCGCCGCCGATTACATAGGCAACGTAGGGGCATGGCCTATCGGCAGCGACATCGCCCCTGCGTCACCAAATGTAAAGAGACGATGTCGGCAGCTCTGACAGCTCGCCTGGTTTCATATCAGTGATGTGAAACCAGGTGGCGATCTGGGGCGATGTGCACACATCGCCCCATGTAAACGGCCGCCGGCGAGCTGACAGGCAATTGGAGCCATAGGCCTCCTCTCAGCTCGCCAGGGCGCCACCGGAGGTGTTGCCCCATGTAAATGGAGGACGGCGACGCTGGCGGGGCGCCAAAAACGTGCATGCGCCTGCCAGTCGCCGCTGTCATCTCCGGTGGCATCGGCAGGTGTAATGGGGCCTTAAAAGATAGGAAACAGTGGAAGCAGAATAAAGAACAGTATTGCAGCATCTATATGTTAGGAATGTGGTCACATAAAATATGGAAGGTGGATTGTCACTTTAATGTACTGCATACTCAGCCATTGTAATTTAGATTTATATATTTATTTATATTATTATCAATCAATTATGATATTCCAAATATCTACTGTAAAAGATAAAGTAGTATCATAACGGTATTATGCTTTTGGGATCAGGCGCTTTTTTAATAGTCAAGCCTAATCTCACATCATTTCAAATAAATGTCTCAGCCATTCTCATCTGTATGACAGTTCCATTATTAAACAGTTTTAATGAAAAGCGAAATCATCCAAACGTTTCGATACATTCCGGCTTTGGGATCTCAAATGTGCAGGACAGACGTATGTCGCATGGACGCTCTTCTAGCATAAAATCATTCTACAGTTAGTTTGGACTTATTGCTCCACATCATATTTGTTATAATGTAATATCCTGTTATTTTAGCTAAAAGCTAAAAATGTCTATACGTCCATGAATTACCTGTACGTTCATTATCAGCAGAAATGAATCATTAATTTCTATTGTAAATAATTAAATTCCATTTATGAAGGAAAATCAACACTTCAGCAGCTTCTCTGCATCAATAGGGTTTAATCGATAATGAAGAAGTAAAACATAACTGAAATATTGATTTTCTTTAATTAACTGGATGCTGTTTTTTATTTAACTGATTGAGCAATGACCTGCAGAACCTTGCCATGACATTTCGCAGCTTTAATTCTGAATAAACAGTGCTAACCAACCAATGTTAAAGGTAAACAAAAGTTAATTTTTAACAACGTCATGTCTAGAACATTTCCTAAGTCACAAGAATTCTGTCTTTGGTGATCTTTGCTTCCTGTAGTCCAGATCTTGCTTTTTTAAAGTACCTTCCATTGGGAAGGCCATATCACTGCCATGGAGAGTGCTGCTTCCAGTGTTTCCCTCCATCATAAAATTCGTCTTACATTTAGCCACCTCTAGAGGGAGCTCTCTGCATACAGATTTATACAGTTTCTAACAAATGCAAGGGAACAGTATGAAACCATATGTCATAAGCGCCACCTGGTGGTGGCTGCAGATACCAAGTATTCTTCTATTTAGCTAAAGCACTCTAGAATTAGAGCTCTGTGATGATAAATATATATACTGTTCCAAGCTGGATTCCAACTCTTGAAACATTGTAAACTTTATATGTAAGAAGGAAAGCAAAATGTACTTTGAAAATGTAATACTAAAAGATTGAAATTCTCCAACTATGTTACTCAACCACAATTAGCGGGTAAAGAAATAGTGCCAAGAACATGCTGCCCAGGGATTTGTAGAAGCAGGTGTGCAATCAAGACATTTCTTGTAAAGTTGCACAGAGCAAACCCATGAAAATGGATCAGGACATTAAAATGCAAATGTGCTCTGGAAAAAAACTCATTCAGGACTCCTTTACACAATATTTCATCATTTTTCATGGCAATTTTTGTGCTTATTTTTTATTTCAAATATTGAAAACAAGGATTTTATTGTCCTCACGAGAAAACTTTGGAGAAAAAAAAACAAAACAGGAAACACACCTATATGCAATAAATGATACTTTTTAAAAAATAAGCTACAATTCCCCCCAAAATGTAAAAAAAAAATGAAAAAAGAAAACCCCAATGGACTTCTATTGTTTTTCAATTTGCTAAACACTTTAAGAGAACATCTGTCTGCCATTAAAGCTATTACTTCAGCCACAAAAAAAGAACGAGAAGCCTGCAAAACTCAGCATGTGAATCCAGCCAAAATTATATACGGTATTGCTTAAGAAAAAGATCACAATGCTTATTTATTTATTCATTTCCCTAACTAACAATTCTAACTTTCTAATTTTATGTCCAAATTAGTGCATAATTAAAAGTAATCAGTCTGGCAACTTCTCACATTCCATGTGAATTAAAGGGAACCTGTCAGCTTGTTTTAGCCCCCTATTCTAACACTACCTGTTCCTGCACCTTGCTAGCTCATCCCTAACCATCCCTCTCTAACCTAAAACTGCACTATAAAACTTGGGAAAAATCATTGAATAACTTACATCCAGTCTGCATCCAGTTTTCCGTAGACTGGAATGGGTGGTCCCCGGGGCTCCATTCTCCCTCTTAGCAGGCTCTTAGCACGCCCTGCTGGGCGTCATCATTCCGTCTCCTGTGTTGAAATTCCCACCTCCTCCATACAGTATGACGTACCTCCGAACGTCAGTTCCGGTCCGGTGCATTGTGGGAGCTTATCAGATGTATGGGCCAGCTTCAATATGCACACTGCGCATGCTCCAGAGCCAGACCGTACAGCCTGGTAAGCTCCTACAATGCACTTGACCAGAACTATTGAGGAGGTGGGAATTTCATCACAGGAGATGGAATGATGACGCCCAGCGGGGTGTGCTAAGAACCTGCGAAAAGGGGAGAATGGAACCCCGGAGATCGCCTATTCCAGTCTGCGCGGTATACTAGATGTAAGTTATTAAATCATTTTTCCCAAGCTTTATAATGCAGTTTTAGGTCAGGCAGGGATGGTAAAGGATGACCTAGCAAGGTGCAGGGACAGGTAGTGGTAGAATAGGGGGCTAAAACAAGCTGACAGGTTCCCGTTAATCACTAACATCTTTTTTTATAGTAATAATAAAGTAATTTATGAATTAAAAAGAGAAGTAAACTCCAGGACTACTTACAGATTTCTGTAGAGAGAAACCTCGAGTCTGTCACAGAGCTCCATAGACCACATCAAGGACTAGCGGGTGGCAGCTTGAAGTAGCAGTAATTGTATCCAGTATAGGCCATACTGGTTGAAGAACCACAAGATGCAAAACAGGCTGTTGTACCACAAACGCCCTGCATCTCTCCCTGTTTTGCTCATGCACCCTTATTGAATAAAGTTGGAAGTCTTTTAACGACCAAAGTGCTGTTGGATTCTTTCCTATACTGAATACAGTTATATGTAAAACTAGCTGTAGTACCCGGCTACGCCAGAGTTAATAAATAACTGCTGTTAGCTATAAAAAATAGAATTTGAATATGTCATATTAATGACCTGTAGGAAAATAGAAGCTGAGCTGTAATTGATTGCTATAGGCAGCCTAATAAATCTCCAGCCAACAGTAAACCCACCCCCTGGCCGGGCAGTATATGTTACCTCACACATACACATAATAGACAGCTCATGTGACTGACATCTGCCTTAATTCCCTATATGACACATGTGTTGCACATTGGCTGTTTTTAATCAGATGTTTATGTTTGGAAAATAAAGATAGCACACGTATGAGGCGAGTTGTGTGAGGTGATTTGTGCACATCTGTGTCTGTCTGTGTGGTGTGTGTGTCCCTGGGGTGTGTATGTGTGTGTCCCTGTGGGATGGGGTCTGTGTGGTGTGTGTCTCTGTTGTGTGTATCTCTTTGTGGTGTGTGTGTCCCTGTGGGGTAAGTGCATGTGCCCCTATAGGGTGTGTATGTGTGTGTGCCCCTGTGTGGGGGTCTGTGGTGTGTGTGTGTGTGTGTATGTGTTGTATGTGTCTCTTTGTGGTGTGTGTGTGTGTGTCCCTGTGGGTTGAGTGCATGTGTCCCTATAGGGTGTGTATGTGTGTGTGTGTGTCCCTGTGGGGGGGTGTCTGTGTGGGGTGTGTGTGTGTCTGTGTTGTGTGTGTCCCTTTGTGGTGTGTGTGTGTCCCTGAGGGGTGAGTGCATGTGTCCCTATAGGGTGTGTATGTGTGTGTCCCTGTGGGGGGTCTGTGTGGTGTGTGTGTGTCTCTTTGTGGTGTGTGTGTCCCTGTGGGGTAAGTGCATGTGCCCCTATAGGGTGTGTATGTGTGTGTGCCCCTGTGTGGGGGTCTGTGGTGTGTGTGTGTGTATCTGTGTTGTGTGTGTCTCTTTGTGGTGTGTGTGTGTCCCTGTGGGGTGAGTGCATGTGTCCCTATAGGGTGTGTATGTGTGTGTGTGTCCCTGTGGGGGGTGTCTGTGTGGGGTGTGTGTGTTTCTGTGTTGTGTGTGTCCCTTTGTGGTGTGTGTGTGTCCCTGAGGGGTGAGTGCATGTGTCCCTATAGGGTGGCTATGCGTGTGTGTCCCTGGGGGGGGGGGTCTGTGTGGTGTGTGTGTGTCTCTTTGTGGTGTGTGTGTGTCCCTGTGTGGTGAGTGCATGTGTCGCTATAGAGTGTGTGTGTGTCCCCTTGGGGTTGTGTGTGTGTCTTTGTGGTGTGTATTTGTTCGGGTGTGTGGTGAGTATCCAATGTTGGGGCTGCACCTTAGCGACTATACACTTGCTGTTACTCTTTGTGTGCGTGTGGTGTGTATACATGTCCCTGTGTGTGGTGAATATCTCATGTTGGGGCCCCACCTTAGTGACTATATGCTGGTATGTGCTGTTAGTCTTTGGCGCTATCATTAAGTCCCTCTCATTCACAACTGTCAACTGGTAACTGTCACTTTTTCCCCATTATGTAGATAGGGGCAAAATTGTTTGGTGAATTGGAATGCGCGGGGTTAAAATTTCACCTCACAACATAGCCTATGACGCTCCCGGGGTCCAGACGTGTGACTGTGCAAAATTTTGTCTCTATAGCTGACAGCTGTCGATTTTCCTCCCACACGTTTCCTTTCCCTTTTTTCCCATTATGTAGATAGGGGCAAAATTGTTTGGTGAACTGGAATGCGCAGGGTTAAAATTTCGCCTCACAACATAGCCTATGACGCTCCCGGGGTCCAGACGTGTGACTCTGCAAAATTTTGCGGCTGTAGCTGCGACGGTGTAGATGCCAATCCCGGATATACACACATACACACATACACACATTCAGCTTTATATATTAGATGTAAAGACAATGATCTCCATTTATCAGAGTGCTCATCCCAGAAATTTAGTGTACTCTATAACAGTTTGATAAGTTGATTATTAGCTGGGTGTACCAAAAGTCTCATTAGATTGCAAAATAGAAATAGATAGCCAATGGTGTCAAATAAATGATAATACCAAGGATCATAAAGACTGAAGATAAATACAATCCGTGCTGCTGTATAAAAGTGAAGATGGACCAAATTCTTGGTTGAAGTGGTGTTTATTTCAACGCATTTCAAAGCTGTCCCAGCCTCTTCTTCAGGAATACATCAAATACTATGGTAATATGGTAATTGGTGTATTCCTGAAGAAGAGGCTGGGACAGCTTTGAAACGCATTTAAAAAAACACTGCTTCAACCAAGAATTTGTTCCGTCTTCACATTTATACAGCAGAGCGTACCATATTCATCTTCTGTCTTTGTGATCCTTTGCATTTACTAGACTGTCCATGTGGAATGGTGGATGAAGCAACAGCTGCATAAGGCGATCATACAGGTTGTGGGTAACACAACCGGACAAGGTGAGCAGTATCACACTGAATGTTGACAACAATTTAAAGACCGTATTGCACCCTTGTCTGCCCCTACAGGAAATAAATCATAATAATACACATCTAAAATATAACTTTTACTTAACATATGTAAGTACAGTACAAGGGGGTTGTACTCATATAATATCAACAATACATACAGAAAATAGAAGAAACATGTGAATGTGTGATAAAGATCACCCCTCCTCTTTCCACAATGATAGCAATTAGAATTTCCAAACCCTAATATTTGGCAATAAACTCAATGGTACCATTCAGAAGTAGATTTCAACATGAGTAAGGTCATAACTTCTACATTCCACAGATGTGTGATGTGAAAAAGTTATGTTATGTTAAGTATCAAAATGAACCTGATATTGACGCATATAGAGTTACATATATGAATTTTAACCCTTTCTCATAGTAATACAGCGGAGGAAAAAAAAGTATTTAGTCAGCCACCAATTATGCAAATTCTCCCACTTAAAAAAATTAGTTCAGCCTGTAATTGACATCATACTGTAATTGACCTCAACTATGAAAAACAAAATGAGAGAACAGATCCTGAAAATTACATTGTCTGATTTGGATATATATTTTTTTTCAAATCTTGGTGGAAAATAAGTATTTGGTCAATAACAAAAGTTCATCTCAATACTTTGTTATATATCCTATGTTGGCAATGACAGAGGTCAAACGTTTTATATAAGCCTTTACAAAGTTGGCACACACTGTTGCTGGTATGTTCGCCCATTCTTCCATGCAGATCTCCTCTACAGCAGTGATGTTTTGGGGCTGTCTCTATGCAACACAGACTTTCAACTCCCTCCAAAGGTTTTCTTTAGGGTTTAGATCTGGAGACTGGATAAGCCACTCCAGGACCTTGAAATGCTTTTTACAAAGCCACTCCTTCGTTGCACTGGCGGTGTGCTTGGAATCATTGTCATGCTGAAAAACCCAGCCACATTTCATCTTCTATGCCCTTGCTGATGGAAGGAGGTTTGCACTCAAAATCTCACGATACATGGTCCCATTCATTCTTTCATGTACACGGATCAGTCATCCTGGTCCCTTGGCAGAGAAACAGCCCCAAAGCATGATGTTGCCACCCCCAAGCTTCACAGTAGATATGGTATTCTGTGGATGCAACTCAGCATTCTTTCTCCTCCAAACATGACGAGTTGTGTTTCTACCAAACAGTTTTACTTTGATTTCATCTAAACATATGACATTCTCCCAATACTCTTCAGGATCATCCAAATGATCTCTAGCAAACTTCAGATGGGCCTGGACATGTAATGGCTTAAAGCAGGGGGACACGTCTGACACTGCAGAATCTGAGACCCTGGTGGTGTAGTGTGTTACTGATGGTAGCCTGTGTTATGTTGTTTCCAGCTCTCAGCAGGTTATTGACTAGGTCCTTCATATAGTTCTGGGATTTTTGCTCACTGTTCTTGAGATCATTTTGACCCCCACGGGGTGAGATCTTGCGTGGAGTCCTAGATCAAGGTAGATTATCAGTGGTCTTGTATGTCTTCCATTTTCCAATTATTCCTCCCACAGTTGATTTCTTCAGAACAGGTTGCTTGCCTATTGCAGATTTAGTTTTCCCAGCCTGCTGCAGTGCTACAATTTTGTTTCTGATGTCCTTTGACAGCTCTTTGGTCTTCACCATGGTGCAGTTTGGAGTGTGACTGTTTGAGGTTGCGGACAGGTGTCTTTTATACTGATAACAAGTTCAAACATGTGCCAGTACTACAGCTAATGAGTGGAAAACAGTGGAGTTTTTTAAAGAAGAAGTTGCAGGTCTGTGAGAGCCAGAAATCTTGTTTGTTTGTAGGTGACCAAATACTTATTTTCCACCAAAATTTGAAAAATGTTTTTTTCCAAATCAGACAATGTGATTTTTGGATTTGTTTTCTCATTCTGTCTCTCATAGTTGAGGTCTACCTATGATGTCAATTACAGACCTCTCTTCTTTTTAAGTGGGAGAACTTGCACAATTGGTGGCTGACTAAATACTTTTTCCCCCACTGTAATATGGAATGTTTTGTCCAAGTTAATTCATCATGTAACATTCTGTTCCTCCACAAATCACTATCATTGTTTTGTGCCTTCTTTAAATGACACTAATAACCTGTTAGTTCTTTAGGTTAGGGTAAATAGCCATTTAATCTATTATATTTCTCCAAATGCGTTTCATTGGCCTCATCATCAGGCAAGTCTGGCCACACAAGAGGTGATATAGAAATATTCACCCGAAGTATTAAATGGCAAGATGTTGGTTTCTACAAAATAAGTAATATAAAATTGATCCTTGTTAGTAGTTTAAAGATTAACAAAAAGTATTTGGAACAAAGGTCCTCCCTGCATGCAATGGTACTGAGAGGACAAACATACCGCAATAAATCGCTTACCGCATGGTGCCAGCACTTACGTGCCACATGATGCCACCACTTGGGGAATGCCTTTATGCAATCCCCAGCTGGTCATGTGACACATCGAGACCCAAAAGTGATGTTACTCCTCACAGAATGCAAGCAGATGAACGCACTTACCAGGCAACGTTACCCATGGATCGCAGCTTGCTCTCTACAGTTACACTTTTCTGTTGTTGCAGTCACCCACATGGGATGTTACCACACAGATCATGTGATCATTATGGGACTGCATACTAACACACAGTGGCTGATAACAGTGATCAGTCACTGCACAATATAAACCGTGATCAGAATAAAGCCATTACAGTAGTAAGCTTAGGGTCAATGGTAGGCAGGTATGTTTCTCACACTAATATATTTTATTGAAAAACTACTTCACCAAAGTCAGTATTAGCTGACTGGACCAATGAGGGGGACAGCTAAGTGAGACCAAGGGCTAAAAGCAACACCCTCACAAGAATAGGGAGCAAGATATATCCATCAATCATTATAGCAATAAATACATATTGGCTACATACAAAAAAAAGAAAGATATGCAGGTAGATTATACACTGTGTGCAGAATTATTAGGCAAGATGTATCTTAGAGGATTATTTTGATTATTGGTCAACAACTATTATTATTATTATTATTATTAATTTATATAGCGCCATTATATTCCATTGCGCTTTACATGTTAAAAAGGGCAGACTAGGACAAGTAACATAGTAGCAATACAAGTAACAATAAATGTTGACAATTCAGTTGTACAGAAACAAGAGGGGAGAAATCCTGTCCACAAAGGCTCACAGTCTACGAGGGGCGGGTGGGGATACATTAGGAGGGGGAAATTCCAGTCATGAGGCGGTGTGGTGGACCGGGTCTTATTGCAGGTGGTAGGCTTGGCGGAACAGGTGGGTCTTCAGGCATCTTTTGAAGGTTCCCAGGGTAGGAGAATGTCTGATGTGTTGGGGCAGTGAGTTCCAGAGTCTGGGTGAAGCACGGGAGAAATCCTGTATGCGGTTGTGCGAAGAGGAGATGAGGGGGGAGTAGAGGAGAAGCTCTTGGGAGGATCGCAGGTTGCGTGAGGGTAGGTAACGGGAGAGCATGTCAGAGATGTATGGAGGGGACAGGTTGTGAATGGCTTTGTATGTCATGGTTAATATTTTAAACCGGGATCTCTGGGAAGCAGGGAGCCAATGAAGGGCTTGGCAGAGGGAGGAGACAGGGGAGTAGCGGGGAGACAGATGGATTAGGCGGGCAGCAGAGTTCAAGATAGATTGGAGAGGTGCAAGGGAGGTATTAGGGAGGCCGGTGAGCAGGAGGTTGCAGTAATCGAGGCGGGAGATGATGAGAGCGTGAATAAGGGTTTTAGCAGTGTCGTGGTCAAGGAAAGTGCTAATCCTATAGATGTTTTTGAGCTGGAGTCGGCAGGAGGTGGCGAGGGCCTGGATGTGGGGCTTGAAGGAGAGGGAAGAGTCAAGGATAACCCCGAGGCACTTGGCATGGGGGACTGGAGAGAGAGAGCAGTCGTTGACGACGATGGATAGGTCAGGTAGTGAGGGGGAGCGTCTTGGGGGGAAGACTATGAACTCGGTTTTGTCCATGTTCAGCTTAAGGAAGCGAGCAGAGAAGAAGGATGAGATGGCAGACAGGCAGTGTGGAATTTTGGATAGAAGGGAGGCGATGTCAGGACCAGAGAGGTAGATTTGGGTGTCGTCGGCGTAGAGGTGATATTGGAGGCCATGGGACTCAATGAGTTGCCCTAGACCGAGAGTGTAGATTGAGAATAGTAATGGTCCAAGAACCGAGCCCTGAGGGACCCCGACAGATAGGGGTAGGGCGAGGAGGATGTGTGGGAGTGGGTGACGCTGAAGGTGCGGTCCGTTAAGTATGAGGAGATCCAAGAGAGGGCAAGGTCCGTGATGCCAAGAGATTCCAGGTTCTGTAGTAGAAGGAAGTGGTCAACAGTGTCGAAGGCGGCTGACAGGTCGAGGAGGAGGAGGAGAACAGAGTAGTGGCGCTTGCTTTTGGCAGTCAGTAGGTCATTTGTGACTTTGGTCAGGGCTGTTTCAGTGGAGTGGAGTGGAGGGGTCGGAAGCCAGATTGCAGGCGGTCAAAGAGGGAGCAGGAGGAGAGGTGAGAAGACAGCTCAGAGTGGACATGCTGTTCAAGTAGTTTAGAGGCGAAAGGGAGGAGAGATATAGGGCAGTAGTTGGAGACAGTTGTGGGATCGAGGGAGGGTTTTTTGAGGATGGGTGTGATCAAGGCGTGTTTGAAGGCTGAGGGGAAGGTGCCAGTGGTAAGTGATAGGTTTAAAAGATGAGTTAGGGCTGGGATGATAACGAAGGTGAGGTTGGGAATGAGGTGGGATGGGAGCGGGTCGTGGGCACTGGTGGTGAGGTGTGATTTTGACAGGAGGGAGGAGAGCTGGTCTTCAGTTATAGGGGGGAAGCAGTTGATGGAAGTAGAGGGCAGTATAGGTGAAAGGGGAGGCTATGGGGACAGTGGATCAAAGCTGTCTCTGATTCTGTCAATCTTTTCTTTGAAGAAGGAGGCAAAGTCTTCTGCAGAGATAAGGGGAGAGGGAGGGGGAGCAGGCGGGCGGAGTAAGGAATTGAAGGTTTTGAAAAGTTGCTTGGGATTGTGGGACAGGGAGGTAATTAGGGATAAGAAGAAGGTTTGTTTGGCGGTGGCAAGTGCAGTCTTGAAGGTGATGAGGGACTGTTTGAACAGTGCAAAATGCTCAGTGGAAGGTGATTTTTTCCATCGCCTCTCGGCAACCCTGGATGCCCATCTCAGGTCTTTAGTGAGGGTGGTGTGCCAGGGTTGGCTATTAGTGCGTGGAGCGTGGTATGTGAGGGGGGCTGCTAGGTCGAGTGCCTTGGTTAATGTGGTTTTGTAGAGGGTGGTGGCAGTGTCTGTGTCACGTATAGATGTTATGTTGGCGAGAGGGAGAAGGGATTCTGAGAGTGAGTGTAGATCAATGTGTTTTAGGTTTCTGCGGGGATGATCAAGTTTGCGGAGAGGAGGTGATGTAGTAGGGGAGGAGAGGGCGGAGAAGGTCAGCAGATTGTGGTCAGACAGGGTGAGGGTTGAATTTGTGAGATTAGTAAGGGAGCAAAGACGGGTAAAAATGAGATCCAGCGTGTGGCCATCTTTGTGGGTGGCAGAGGAGGACCATTGGGAGAGCCCGAAGGAGGAGGTCAGGGAAAGAAGTTGAGAGGCGGTTTGTTGGGCAGTGTTAATGGGGATATTGAAGTCGCCCATAATGATGGAGGGGATGTCAGTAGAGAGGAAATGAAGTAGCCAGGTGGTAAAGTGGTCAAGGAAGGTGGGGATGGATCCAGGGGGGCGGTAGATGACGGCTAGCTGGAGGTTACAGGGGGAGAAGATGCGGACAGAGTGGGCTTCGAAAGATGGGAGAGTAACAGAGGGGGGTAATGAAATAGGGGCGAAAGAGCAGGTGTCGGATAGGAGTATGCCGACACCTCCGCCATGTTTGTCAGAGGGGTGGGGTGTGTGGGAAAGATTGAATTCGCCGTAGGATAGTGCAGCAGGGGAGGCCGTGTCAGAGGGGGTGAGCCAGGTCTCTGTGATGCCAAGGAAGCTCTCTATCAACCCAAAAGACTCATAAATATCAAAGCTTAACATTTTTGGAAGTTGGAGGGGATTTTTTAGATTTGGCTATCTTAGGAGGATTTCTGTTTGTGCAGGAACTATTACTGTGCAGAATTATTAGGCAACTTAATAAAAACCAAATATATTCCCATCTGACTTGTTTATTTTCACCAGGTAAAATAATATAACTGCACAAAATTTAGAAAGAAACATTGAGCTTCACTCCATCCCTAACCCGAAAAGGTCCCATAAGTTCATCTTTGATGATACCAGCCCATGCCAGTACCTCACCTCCACCTTGCTGGAGTCGGAGTGGAGCTCTCTGCCCTTTACTGATCTTGCCTCTGCCCATCCATCTGGCCCATCAAGAGTCACTCTCATTTCATCAGCCCATAAAACCTTTGAAAAATCAGTCTTAAGATATTTCTTGGCCCAGTCTTGACGTTTTATCTTATGTTTCTTGTTCAAAGGTGGTCGTTTTTCAGCCTTCCTTACCTTGGCCATGTCCCTGAGTATAGCACACCTTGCGCTTTTTGATACTCCAGTAACGTTGCAGCTCTGAAATATGGCAAATCTGGTGCAAATGGCATCTTGGCAGCTTCACGCTTGATTTTCCTCAATTGATGGGCAGTTATTTTGTGTCTTTTTTGCCCAACACACTTCTTGCAACCCTGTTGGCTATTTGCCATGAAGTGCTTGATTGTTCGGTGATCACGCTTCAAATGTTTGGCAACTTCAAAACTGCTGCATCCCTCTGCAAGACATCTCACAATTTTGGATTTTTCAGAGCAAATCTTTCTTCTGACCCATTTTGCCTAAGGAAAGGCATTTGCCTAATAATTATGCACACCTTATATTGGGTGTTTATGTCATTAGACCACTCCCTTCCTCATTACAGCTTGGAGTAGGACAACATGTATAAAAAGTATCATGTGATCAAAATACTCATCTGCCTAATAAATCTGCATGCAATGTACATAAATAGTGCATAAAGAATAGAGAAACAAAGAAACGACATACATAGATACTATTAGTGAGCTTTGAATCACCCAATATGGCAACATTATTCTACTATTATAACTTCACTGTGTGCATTATTGCTGTACTGTAATGCCGCTTTGAACATTATACCTGCACCAGAAGACTGCTGTATGCTTTAAGCCAATATTGTGAAATCACAGTGTGCATAATGTCTCTTCACTGCAGAAACCAAAAGAACCACAAAACTTTCCATATTCTTAACTTGCTACTAAAGGTGGTCATGATAAACTGGTAAGGAAGTGTGTGCTTACTTACAATCAACTACATTGCTTTGCATTTATGAATCTATTAAAGATCATAGAGCTCAAAATAATTCATCTTTCAAAAAATGTATTGTCAAAATTATTCTGCGTTATGTTACAGATTAACCCCTGCAAGGTTTTTTACACATATATACACGTCAAAAGTAGTGTCTCGCATGCCGAGCCCAAATAATTCCCTGCACATAATGGTTGATTTAACAAGAAATCTGCATGCGGCTGTCAACCAGTTAAATCCCACTGTCAATCTCTGACAGCTGGATTTAACATGCACGAGCTGGGTGGGGGGGGGTGCATCATTCCCCACTCTCGTTGGGTTGTCAGCTTATGACTCCTGTGTCTGTCATTACAATTTCCTATGAATGCCGGCTATGAGACGGCATTCATTGGAGATCATGATTTCTGCTGTACAGAGCAGTGCTGATGCACCTCCATTGTATATCAGAAGTGATCAGATGATCACAGCTTCAATTTCCCTAAGGGAACTATTAAATACACTTAAAAAAAAAGTTAAAAGAAATACAAAAGTTTAAATCACCTCCTTTTTCCCCATTAAAGATAAAACAATTCAAAAAATGAAAAAAATATTTTGTATTGCTGTCTTCAGAAATATCTGATCTATCAAAAATAAAATTGCTGAATACAATCAGTATACAGCGTCACAAGAGAAAAAATCAACATGCCAGAAATACGTTTTTTCTGCAATAGAATATGGTAAGAGTTGAGCAAAACATTGTTTCTATCCGAAATTGTACCAGTTAAAACATCAGATCAGAGCAAAAGAAATAAGCCCCAGACAGCCCCAGATCCCAAAAAAATGAAAATGTTATGGGTCATAGAAAGTAGCGACACAAGCAAATAAAAAATGTATTTACAAATTTCTGAATTTTTTTTCACAACGTAAAAAACCAACTATATCTGTCTGTTTGTACTGACCTGTGGAATCATATTGCCCAGTCAATTTAACATATATTGTATATTGTAAATAAAATATATTACCGCACTTGTATTTTTGTTCCTGTTTTCCTGTACACTATATGTCATTCAAAAGCACACCTTGTCCCATAAAAAACAAGCCCTAATATGTCTACATTGAGAAAAAAAAAGTGTTATTTCTATTGGAACAAGGGGAGGAAAAAAACTAAAATGAAAATCGTTGGGGGTTAAGGGGTTAAGGAATCCATGCTGATGATAGCCATTCTCTGTATTAGATCTTCCATTTACTTCTTGCTCCTTCGGACAAATAACATTAATTTACATTGTGCATACAGGCTTGTTTTCCTTTTGCTTCCAATTAGATCTTGTATGTGGAGACAGGGCAGCTTTTCAGTAAATAACGATCCTCTCCAGGGACTATAATTTCACCATCTCCATTCTGCATCTGTGTCTCCTCTCCTTCCCCCAGTAGACCTCAGCTAAGCTTCTGTATATTGCTTGTATTATATATCAACCTGCTTGTGCGCTGAGCTCATCCATGAACCTCAAAGTAATTGTGCATCAGAATCGCTTCTCACAAGTCATCGTTTGTAACCTGCTACATGATACACAAATTCACGTATCAGATGTCATCATTCAAAAAGATGCCTCTTCCCCATGACTCCATGATGCCATATGTACTCATAGGCCAAAATACTGCTAGCAAACCAAAGGCTGGAGTTGTATTGCTAAATGTACACATAGCATGTTTGCTGCATATTTTACACCAATATTTGGGGAGGAAAAGGTTGAGGTCAGACAGTAGTATAACACAGATGACATTTGTATTGTAAAGCATGGAGTCCCCTTACCCTCACCAGACCATGACTGCTACACAGTAATTAATGAAGCTGTCATGCTCAGTTCAGTGGAGCCTCGCCCATTTTGTGCTTTACAATGAGCGCACCGTCTGGGTTATACCCTACCCTGGCCTATTGCTGTGAATTATATTTTAAAGTCTCATCTACAAATTGTGGAAAAATATGCTCATAGAAATAATCATGGTGAGGTTTTTTAAATCAATAGCATGTCAATCATTTGTACGCAATTCATCACTTACCAATTTATAACAAAATATGTATACTACCCATGTATATTTTGTCACATATTAAGGAAGCTAAATAACTATATATTTTGGATCTTACCTTTATCAACATATGGCTGCGTTCACACACCGATCTTTTGCCATGTATTTTTACGCCGTGCTTTTCCCCCTAAAGCACATCGGCGTCAGCCTTCCCGGCAAAGTGAATGGACTTTCTATTTTGCCATTCAGACGCTGTGCAATGTACTGACGTGCTTTTGGGGCCAAAAGTGCGTCCATAAAAAGAATCAACATTTCAAATGTTGGCGCTTTTTTTCAGCGCGCTTTCCTCCATAGGCCCCCGTATAATCGCTGGAATTACGCATCGCCGTTCAGACAATGTGCAGGGGGAATAGCAGGACGTGATGTCACATGGGGAAAGGAAGAATCTTTGTTTCTCCCCCGTGTGACATGTTGGGGCTGTAATTTTGCTTTCGCAGTGTATCTACATACACTGCGAAAGTGAAATAAAAGTTAACCAAAGATATTAAAAAAAATAAAAAAATATTTCCCTCTCCACTTGCTGTCCTGGGTCCCGAGGGGAAGACGTCCGATCACTTGACATCATAAGCTGATCGTGATGTGACATCATCAGCTGATTGGTTTAAACCGCCCACTGTTGATGTCACATTATGGTCAGCTGATGATGTCAAGTGACACATCTGCTGATCACTACTGGCCAATCAGATGATTAAGGTCCTTGCAGTGATCGGACGTCTTCCAGTCAGGGCCCAGGACAGCTGGTGAAGAGGTAAGTATTTTATTTTTTTACCTTTTGCTAACTTTTATTTAGCTTTCGCAGTGTATGTAGATACACTGCGAAAACGAAACTACAGCCCTGACATGTCACACAGCAGGAGGAACTCAGGATTCTTCGTCCCCCCCATGTGACATCACTTTCTCCTGTGATTTTGGGGAAAAAATGTGGCCGTACGCAAGCACAGTGTGTGAAGACATCGTGTTTTTTCACCGGCGCTAAAAAACGTGGCGGCAAAATACGCGAAAGTACTGCTGCGCAAAAAAAACTGCAAAAACGCGGCATGTGAACGTAGCCTATTTGTACCTTTTTAGAACAATTTACTCCAAAGTAGTGTCTATTTATTGATCACATACACCACAATTTAGAGCAGTGATCCTCAACTTCAGTCATTATAGGGGCCCTGTTGGCACAGAATGATTGACTCCCCACTTTGATTGACTACTCTGGCTTCACAGAGCTATAAAAGGGCTAAGATAGATAGATGTAAAAAGTGCACTTAAATGTTCGGCCACAACATAATGCGCGAGAGCTTATACTTGTTTTAACCATGGGGTGGGGAACTCCAGGCTTCATGGGCCACCAACAGGTCTTGTTTTCAGGATTTCTTTAATATTGTACAGGTGATAATATCATCACCTGCACTGGTGATGATTCCAACCCCTGTGCAAAGCGAAGGAAATCCTGAAAGCATGACTTATTGGCCTTTGTGGCCTGGTGTTCCCCACCACTGGTTAAAACAGTCATTCTGTGCTGACAGATACCCAATAAAGGATTATTCCCATCTCCAAGATCCTATCCTCAAATGTACTAGGTGTAATAATGATAATATTAGCAAATATTCAATTAGAAATGTAGTATAGTTCCTCTAGTTAGCTAGCCTCATGTGCATGGCATTGAAGCAGCTTAGCAATCCATGGCAATGACCACTCGTATTGACAGTTATTTAGCTCCTAGTGGTTGTAACAATGGATACCAAAACTACTGCCATACCCTGAAAATGAGGTTAGCAACTTATCTAATCATTAGAACTATACTGCATTTCTAATTTGAACTATGTACTAATATTATTATTACACCTATTACATATTGGGATAGGATCTTAAAGATAGGAATACCCCTTTAAATGCCACCAACGGATCATGTTTTTAGGATTCGCTTAGTATTGCCCAGATAATAGTACTATCACCAACTTAACATGTGAACAAGCCTTTACATATATTTTTTCTCACACAGTCAATAAGCCTGGATAACCATTTTTTGATTGTTTGTGTATATTTACAAACAATATTGACTATAATGCCCCTTAGGCTGGAGGCACACTGTCGTGCATCAAACATGGAGCGTGTGATGCTGTCCGTGGTCCTGAAGGACCGTGGACAGCATTTGGGGTGATCTTAAACTCGACGGCTGTCAAAGCCGGCAAGTTTGAATTTACCGCTTTGCCAGTACAATAATCAATAATGTTCCAGCGCTGTCACAGCAGTGCTGAAACATTATTGTTTAATAAACTCAGTTAGAAATCTAAATAATAAAGTGCTGTGTGTTATTAATCATTTAACCCACTCTGCAAGCTCTGCGTTACATGTTGGCATAGAGCATGCAGATGCGGCTAATAAAAGCCAGTGTCAGAAGGGTTAAAATGCAGTTAGTGTGCTCTGTATAGACATAGTGACAACACACCTTGGCTGTGCAGGGGTTAAAAACCTTTATTTTTCTGTTCCCGGTAATTGTCGGGTGACTTTACATTACTGTGAAGGCGCCCAGCTCCTGCACTGAGCTGTCTGTGGTCGTGAAGCTCCAGCGTGATATTACTGTAATATCACGCTGAGGTTTCAGCACCAGGGACAGCGGCTGTCATGGTACGTCATGGTACGCCAATTGCGTACACAATTGGCGTAAGTACGCAAAAACCATACCATGACAGCCGCTGTCCCCAGTGCTGAAGCTCCAGCCTGATATTAGAGTAATATCACGCTGGAGCTTCACGACCACAGACAGCTCAGTACAGGAGCTGGGCGCCTTCACAGTAATGTAAAATCACCCGACAATTGCCGAGATCAGTAACAAAAAGATATTAACCCCTGCACTGCCAGGGTGTGTTGTCACTATGTCTACACAGAGTGTACACACTCTGTGTGCACATGATGGCAGCACACCAACCCCATTTTAACCCTTCTAACACCGGTTTTATTAGCTGCATCTGCAGGCTCTATGCAGAGCCTGCAGAGGGGGGTTAAAATGATAATTAACACACAGCTTTTTATTATTTTGATTTCAAACTCAGTTTTTTTAAACAATAATGTTTTAGCACTGCTGTGAGAGCGCTGGAACATTATTGATTACTGTACAGGGAAAGCGGTAAATTCAAACTCGCCGGCTTTGACAGACAGTGAGTTTGAAGCGATTATAACCCCACACTCGTGCGAATATCGCACAGTGTGCTGTGTGGGTGCGAGTTTGACTCACACCCATATACTTTTAATGACCACTCGTGCGTGGAAACCGCGTGCAATCGCAGCATGCTAAGATTGCACTTGCATTTCCATGGCATTGTGAGTGTTATGCGAGAAAATCGCATTGATGTGACCTGTATCATTTAAAGATACAGGTCCGAGTGCAATGGGATTTTTTCTCGCCTTACACTTGCGCGAGTCTTGTGCCAGTGTGCCTTCAGCCTTAGGCTAAGTGCCATTAATCAGGAGATGCTGTGTTCTGGATGCAGTTGGGAATCGCGAGTGTTCTATATGGGAGAATGCAACATCCGTGCTTGCAATCAGGACTCTGTAATGCAGCAGATTTTTATTGTGTTTCCTCGAGGAAACTTGCATCTCTGCAAAAATATATTGACAAACAGCAGCTCGGGAAGCCCCACTGCATGTCAGTTTACACTGTGGACAATAGAAGCACAGTGGGCATGGGATATCTATAAATCCATCCATTGTGCTTATATTGTACAATGCGCATTTTGAAAGCAGTGAAAATATGCTGTCTCTAAAATGCTGACTGTCTGCGCTCCTGATCTACATGTGTCACACTGGTAATGTCCCCTTTTACTAAAAAAAATGTGGAATTCTCAGGAACACTAGATCACAGGTATCATTTCTTTGGCTTCCTATAACCTCCATGCCCGTATACACACCTAAGGAGGGTTGATTCTTCTGACTAAATCCTTTTAAGTTATAACGTTCACTCTTGAAGGAATTATCTATAAAATCTGAGAAAGCCTTTTTGCTATGAATCCCTATTTTGCCTTATTTCAGTATATTCTGGCTCCATAAGGGTATGTGCACGCTATCAGGAATTGCAGCATTTTAGAAGCAGCATCCAAAACGCTGCATTGTACAGTACAAGCACAGTAGATGGGATTTCTAGAAATACCATGCACACTGTACTTCACCCCACCGCAGCGTTATCTTAGCTGTCGTGTGGGTAACCATGCTTCCACATCTCCGCAGCATGTTTATTTATTGCTGCAGAGTCGGAACCGGTCACCATCAGTTGAATGCAGGGAGAAGCCGCCCTGCATCGCATACAGATCATGGGCACAAGGCAGCTGTGTTCTTCCTGCATTCACCCGTGGCTTCCCTCAGGTCCGGAGGCACTGTGTCCAGCACATAGTGCCTCCGGATCATGTACACATACCCCAATAGTAGATAAATCAAATTTATGCAAATTTTCCTACAATTTCTCTTCTCTGATTGATTATCTAAAATGAGATTATGAAATTTAATGGGAAAGAGTAGTCAAGTATGCAAGTCAAGTACACATCTCATTTTATAGATGTCAGGGAATCTAATTCTTACAAGTACAAATTGCTTCAGCTTTGCTTGTGTTGACCCAAGCACACTTTCCTAGTTTGTCTGTTTCTAGGTTGTGTGACAGTAATGACTAGATAAAGTGAGCATCACAGATTAAGGGTCTCCGTAATTATTGACAGAGCACAGATCAATAATCCCCACTGCAGAAAAAGCAAAAAAAAGCATGTGTGTCTAGAGTGTAATAGTAATGTTGCCATTCCCTAGATTCATTTGCTGGGGAAGTACCTTCTGCCAGAAATCCACCACTACCAATTACTTCCACTGGAAAATATAGTGCAGTTCATGTCAGTGTCATCTACAATCTACGCAGTTAACCTCACTAGCACATTCTCAAGAATTCATATAATTAAATCAGAAGTCTACAGCGACCCAAACTTATTTTGCTTTCAATCAGTTTCATGCAAGATACATTGCCTTGGGAGATTCTAGCATTTCAAAGAAAATTAATATAGAGATTAGACATCTAAAATAGCAATGCTTATTAAATTCCTATTAAGAGAAATATTATCATATGGAAACAATTTTATTCCTGTATAAAATCAAATTAGCTTAAAAAAATTGTAGGTGAAGTTACACCTATAGACACTATGCTATCTCCTGGACGCTAGATAAGCCGTGTTGCAGGGTAGTCGAATGTTCCAGGGTCAGATATCATCAGCGCACATTGTGGACTAAGGGAGTATACAAAAGCAGCAGCATCAGATCGATGGCTGGTGTCAGATTGGCAGGAGGATAGCAGATCAAAGCAAAGGAACAAGGTAAATGTGGAGCCCACTGGACAGGGTACTCGGTACCAGACTGGAGTATCATGGGGGTTATCACGGCGGTCTTGGTCCGGACCATGTCCCGAGCCCACAAGTAAAAGAGGTTATTTCAGGCATAGTCGTGACGCCACCCACGGGTTGTGGTCAATGGGGACCACCGCTGATGCTTGCTTCTGCCAGGAGGATGGATAGTGCTGCAGCCGAATGGATGAGCCCGCGTGGGCCGGGCTGCTCTTGACAGGGTGGATAACAGTTTAACATGCAAGGAAGCAAACACTGGAGACTCTGGCAGGGTTCACCGGGTTTTCTTGACTTCTTCACAACTTTTCAATACACTTCACAGTTCAGTTGGTTCACAAAGTTGTCACAGCTTTTCACAATTTAATTCCATACTTTCACCATTCAGTTAGCTCTACTGCAGCCAGGTTTCTGTCTTAAGCCCTTCTCCTGCTCAATACCATTCAGGCCTTCTTCACTTCTCCTTTCCTTATGTGCTGTATGGTAGGTCGCTCGGACTCTTGTTTGGCTTCTCCCTGTGTGTGGGTATGTAAGCTCTGAGTCCTATGTGCACGTGCCACTGTACCTCCTGCACTTGTGTTAGGTAATCAGACATGAAATCTGCATCTCCCCGCCAAAATGTATGTGATCCTGCTTGTAGCTGCGGTCACCTCAGAGTCGACTCTCTTGTCCCGGCCTAGCCTTCCAAAGTCCCTATATTTCAGGGGATCACCAGGCTCCTTCCTACCCGTGTGACTATGGCTACATAGGGGATCCTTTCCTTCAGTCATTCTCTGGCATCCGCTGCTGTTTTCCTCGCTGGCCCAGCTGTACTGGCCTAGTCCTGGTCTTTAGTGCTCGGCACCCTCTGGTCTACTACCTAACACTTCCTGGTTTTCCCCTTATGTACCCGTCCATCACCTTGCCTACATCCCACCCACTATGACTGGCCCTACCACCCCTTGCCCGCCTAGAGTCCAGGGCTCGGGTTGGGTTTGTGTTTGTGGGGGTTTTGTGAAGGTGTTTGTGTAAAACTGTCTCCACCTTTATGGCTGCAGTTCTTACCTGTGGCCACCCTGGTCGCAGGGGCCCACATAAACAGAGGGTCAGAATAGGTCAAGGACTGGAAGCAAAAGATCAGAACACGGATGAATGATGCCAAGAAGTACCAATGAGCAAAATCCTCTGAATGGTAGAGATCTAGGACTAACTGCTCAGCTAAGTAGGTGGGCAATAATAAAGAACAAGGACCACCTGAATAGCCTAATACCTTCCATTCTCAGACTGGATGGCTTAGTTGTCAATCAACACACCAACAGCTCAGCACAACCCAGCACCAGATTGGATGATGAAGCTGTCACTCACAAAACTGAGAACTCAATCCAGCCCTGATTCCACAGTACAGCAAACTGTCACTCATTGCTTCAAAGACACGCTGAGTGTGGGAATATAACAGGAGGCCTGTGTCATGACATCAATCTAATATCACCGATGCTATAACTTACAAATGATCTCCAACCCTCCCAGAAATGGGAAGGAATATGGACATTGCCAGTGACATGAATGCTGCTGCACTTGACACACTCCTCCAGGGCCTTAGGATACTCGGAATCAGGCTTTGAGGCTTCATCTTGGGGATCACAGGGACCGAGACCCGCTCCATGACCCTGCCGGTGTCATTAAAAAGTCAGTGCGGGTTGCTCTCTCTCTTTGGAAAGGTCGTGTGGCATGGAGGGTTCATTTGGACAGGGATGACCGGACTTGGGGATACTTGTTAATTTTATGATACGTCACCCGCAGGTTGCAGCTATAGATCGTCACCGCTCCACGACAGTTCCTCTGGGGGCCGATGATAGGGAGGAAGCAGTGATGTTAAGCCCTCTATGGGTAGGCTGAACCCCAGGGTATCACAAGGTAACTGAGTGAGTGGATAGTAATGTTTCTGGTGCTCACAATGTGTCAAGAAAGTTCACAGACACAGAGGGTTGCAGTCTTCAGGTCTTTTACTCACAGTCTCAGTGCAACAGCCTGCTGAGCAATGGGTTATCAGAGGTAGGGATCCAGCTACTCCCAGGTAGGCGGATGACACATAACATTCACCCATTCTCTGTCCTTTCTCTGCCATCTCACACTGCGCTTGCTTCACCCTCCTGCCTTGCGCCTCGCCACACAGAATTCTGAGCCAGTAGCTGTGGGCTTTTCTTAGGGATAAATCTGCAGTATCACCCCTTTGCCTATGGTTACCACTTTTCAACAGATGTGCGTGGTTTTCCACCGTGTCACCATGGAAGTACCAACAGTCTCCGGGTTGCTAGCTGAGCCTTGTCTGTATTCTTCACTAGTCTTAGGGACCTGGGCCTTTTTCTTTAGTCTAGTCCCTCCACTGCCTGCGCTGGACAATGGATACGAGTCCCACGGATGGAATGGTCACTGCCCGTTCCTCTAGGACCCTCTCTCCTGTAGCCACCTAATTCTCCTTCTCTGCTCTGCAGTCTTGCCTCTGGAGACTTCTCTCAAGTTCTTTTCCTTCTGGGACACTCCCTTTTCTCTCTCTCTGCAGCATCTCTCCTATCTGCTGTTCAACTGTCTCTCCTTTGTAGATCTTTCCCACTCTATTTATACCCTTTGTCATGTGTCCCATGTCATCTACTTGTGTGCTTCCTAACTTCACTCCTCCCAGGTGCTCCCTCTAACTACTTCCTCTCCACCTATCCCCGCTACGATGGTTCCTAGTGTGTGGTCTGGGTTTCCCGACACTGGTCCGTGCCCCTCTTACTCGAGAGTGGGATACTACACCCTAACAGGGGTGCAGTACCTCTGTGGCGACTAGATTGGCAGTGATGCCACACACTGGCACACGCTGCACCCATTCGTGTGACCTCTTCTTTACCCTAAACTGGTAACTGATTAAAGTCAACCGAGATTTTCATATGATACAGTATACCCAGGATATGCATACATTAGGTTTAAGGCTGTAATCTCTGTTGATCTGTTGGATCTACAAATATAAATCTTAGGCATAGTATTTTGGTACAAGCTGTAAACAGAAGTGTGAGCACCTGGTGATTTTCACAATCAAGTTTGCAGGCCTAGATACATGGAGGTCACATGGGAGGTGTGGGGTGGAAAGCTGGTAAGAATTCTCATATAATAAGATCGGAATTAAGAGTTGGTGATTAAGCTTAAGCCTCATTACACATCATTTTTTCATTATGAGAAAAATGGACCAAGTTTCATCATTGATTTACATCAGAGATTTATAAAATATTTATCAGTGTCATATGAGTTTCATCAGAGTTAAGTCCAATTTTCATCAGTCTTTCCCATATGTGAAAATAAACATTTTACCACATTCTATCTAGCAGCTGGTAAAAATATTCATTTGGCATCTGAGTGTTGTCTGGTTTTTTTTTCTCACAGACTCGTAGACTTGCATTGCAGAGTTTGCTCCAATACTTACATCAATGTAAGTCATGTCTCTGTGATTTTGCATGGACCACTTGGTCCACAAAAAAATCAATGATGTGGCCAACTCCATAAACTGTGAAAGGTATTAGTGTTACCTATGAACAACTCAGATAGCACTCATACACGAAAAATTCAGGAACAAATAAAGGCAACTTGTGACAATTTTGAAAATTTTAACCCAATACACCATTTTTGAATAGAAGATCAAGATGTTTGTTTGTCCCTGTCTACATTCTCTCAGGGCAGGTGCTCACGATCAGGAATTGCAGTGTTTTGAATGCAGTGTATTGCCGCCATGCCAAAACGCTGCATTGTACAGTATAAGCATAGTGGATGGGATTTCTAGAAGCGCCATGCCCACTATGCCTCTCCCAACCGCAGTGCGTCTTCAGCAGTGGTGCAGGTTTCCAGAGCACCACCTCTCCGCAGCATGTTCATTTCACGCAGAGAGAAGCTGTCCTGCACCCACTGCAGATCATGAGCACAGGGCGGCTGCGGTCTCCAGCGGGTTCCTGCATGTCCGGAGGCACTGCATCCAACACACAGTGCCTCTAGATCATGAGCATACAGCCTTATGGAGGACTGAGTGATTCTTCTGCCTATTTGGTATATTACAATGATTTGTACTTTCATGGCTTTGATATACTTTATATAGCCTGACCTGTACATGTTTGAAGACCACTTTTACCTATAGTCCATCAGATCACCACCTTTCTTCCAGATAGTCACCTCTCACTTTAGTGGGAGTGGGGACCCAGCCCACTTGCCCGTTTCATGTTCCATATCAGGCAGACTTTCGTCATTCAAAGCATTACTGGACTAGATTTTTAGGACACATCTGTCTTTATCAAGATACTGAGCCTTAGCCAACTCTGTTCTGGAAAAAAAAACACTACACAACAATGATAATAGTAACACACAATGAATATTAAAAATAATAATAGTACACAATGAACATTACCTCTGATTTTACTCGCTTGGTATACCTGTTACATGCCTCATTTCTATCACCGTTGAGCCATGGCCCAATTTCATGATCGCAATAGATATGTTCTGATCAAAACACATCTTAGTGCAATACAAACAGTGACTTTTTTTGTTGCCATGACAAACTGCGATAATTATTCTGCACCAAACAGAATAAGCTGTCGCACAAATGACTAGTTCATTTATTTCAATGTAATTTGATTATTTTTTTTTAACAAATCTATTTCCTTGCTCACATTTTAGAATTATTGCCTGAAAATGATCATTTGTATACTAATGTTCTGTAAAAGTGTTTTGCAGCATACATTTATTATTTACTATATTAATTATCTTACACTATTCTCTTCTGTTATACTTGCTAAAATGTTGTTGTTTTAGATCGCTCCAGTCTGTCAGTAGTTTAACATATTAAGAGCAAACTGATAGCTTTGTAAAATCTTAAACCCACTATTAAAGGATAATGTCATCACTAAAAGGCCAATGGTGTAAACTCAGTTTATTTTGTTTATTCATGTTTTTTTGTCACTTTTTTCATATTAAGATTTACATGAAATCTTGCTATTTTCACAGTTGCTACTATGGTTATTCTGCCTTCATACTTGCTTTTGTTTAAAGAGATGTATATGGACATTAGCAGCAAAAGACTGACTCAGACCCGCCTAAAGCATCTAATGAGCATGTGCCAATGTCACTGTGAAAAAGAGGGAACTGGAGGATATGTGGCATCACCTATTGTGATTAGTGGATCCGGGTTATCAGTTGCATATAGAGGTGTTATATGTCATTGTGATCCTGCATGGGATGATAAGGAAACTGGTGCAAACTTTCTGAAGGGAATCGCACAAATACTAATTTTCTTTCATAATACTGATAGTGATGTGAAAAAAAACATTAACAAAGTAAAAAAAATGTTTATTAGAGGATATTTAAATCTTTTAAAATTTGCACATTTTTCCCAATTTTTCAAATTGCAGCAAATAAATTTGCAGAAAAATACAGGTTCTAAAATTGCCCTGAACATATGTGTATAATATTCTGACATCTATGTTGTGTCCAACTCCTTTTAAGCTCTTTATTCCAAACAAATATACTGAAGAAGGGCACCAACGCTGAGGGACTAAGCATTAACCCATGCAGTGACGGCAGTGATTGGGCCGGCGACCCACGGTGCTCGCTCTCATATTAGACCTCCTTCTCATATTAGACAAGGCAGACATCCATGAGACAAAAAAGAAGTAGAGGGGCACTCACCGGGTGAGTTGAGATTAACCCATGATTCCACTTGTGAGTAAAACAGGTTACATGTTACTGGTATTGAGGTGCAAAGGGGTGGGGAGGTGGTGCTGGAGGCAGGACAACAGCGCCGTTTCACACCTGTCTGGTGCCTCTACGGGTCCACATGTGATGTCCACAGACACCTCCTTAAATACAGGTGGGTTAGGGGCATCAATTAAAAGCAAGATATATTAAAACCAATACACAGATAAAGTGCAACATACAAGATCTGGAATGGAACTAGGTTTCACTGTTAAAACAGTTCGAGGAACCTATTAGCAGACTGTGAGCCCTCATGGGCAGGGTCCTCTCTCTCCTCCCATACCAATCTATGCCTTGTATTGCTCATAACTATTGTACTTGTCTATGAATGTCCCTTTTCACATGAAAAGCACCATGGAATAAATGACACTATAATCTACTCTATAATTGCCGTAGGCATTTTCGTGTCGGCCCCCGAAATCGCCGTGGCTATGTCACGCTGTGACGTCACCACGCGCGAGCAATGGCCGCGAAGCGGCCATTGCGAGTCGCTGGCCGAAAATAGAACCAGAGGCTCGGCCACAAACTTAGCGATTTACCGCTGAGGTAGCGCGAGCAATGGCCGCGAGGCCATTGCGAGTCGCTACCTCAACCGCCGCATCTGCCGCAACTCCACCTATACTTTCAATGGGGATCTATTGCGACTCGCTGTGTAGCGCGAGCAATGGCCGCGAGGCCATTGCGAGTCGCTACACTTGCGGCGCGGCTGCGGTAATCCCCATAGAAAGTATAGGGGGACTTGCGGCAGGTGCGGCAGCGAGTCGCTGGCTGAGTGCGAGCACTTGCGGCGCGGTTGTGGTAATCCCCATAAGGATTACCGCAACCGCGCCGCATTGCGAGTCGCTGGCTGAGTGCGAGCACTTGCGGCGCGGTTGCGGTAATCCCCATAAGGATTACCGCAACCGCGCCGCATTGCGAGTCGCTGGCTGAGTGCGAGCACTTGCGGCGCGGTTGCGGTAATCCCCATAGAAAGTATAGGGGGACTTGCGGCAGGTGCGGCAAGTGCGGTTTTGCCGCACCTGCCGCAAGTCCCCCTATACTTTCTATGGGGATTACCGCAATCGCGCCGCAGATGCGGTTTTTAAATAAAATAAAATAATTTTAATACAAATAAATTTACTTAAAATAACAAATAATAAATACATTTAATAATAATAAAAATAGTAAAAAAAAAAACAAAATAAATAATAAAATAAAAAATTCCTATCTACTATATTGGATTATTATTTGAAAATCTAAAAAAAAAAAAAAAAATATTCTAGACACCCGATGCATTTGCATCGGGCTCACAGCTAGTAATAAATAATAACACAAATAAGTAATGAAGCAGCAGCACTTACCAGGAGATGAACAATGTCTTCTTTTATTTGGGATTAAGCAGTTGCATGCTGTGCAGGGAGGGAGGAAAAGAGGAGAGACAGACGACTGAAAACCTGGTGGTGCTTCTACGAGTAAGCCCCGTAACTTAAACAATAGAAGCGCCACCTGGTGTGAAACGGTTTACCGTTGTCCGTCTCTTCTCTTTCCCTCCCTCCCTGCAGAGCATGTAACTGCTTAACCCCGAATAAGAGGTATAAGAAGACATTGTTAATCTCCTGGAGAGTGCTGCTTCATTCCTTATTTTGTGAATATTTCTACTGTTGACCTATACACTGTGCAACACAGGAGTGTGCGTTCTTTGTACAAACCGCTATTGTGGTTCTGGCCAAGCAGTTTTGCTTGAATCTTAAGTAGTGACCAGCCCCTTTCCTGTATTGATAGTAAATATAATAACAGTCATTGCAAATTTAATGTGGAGATCGGCTAATGGGGCAGCATTACTAAGGAGGCGCATGAAAGTTTGTCCGAATATATATTTGTGAGCAAAATTTGTAAGTATGACACAATGGCAGAATCAAGCAGCAAACCCTTCAAACTCCTGGTTTAATAAACATACCAAGCGTTTTCATAAACTTTCACAGGGAGATTGCTATTGATGATCTTCTGAATCAGTTGTCTATGGCAGGTGGTTATTGAGAATCGCAAATATACAGTCACGAATAAGGCCTTACCATATAATGCCACAGCAGTAATGATAGTAGTGTTATATATAACTTCTATAAGGAGATATCTAACATTGGTGGTGCCTAACCCAAACACATATTGCTAGCTCCCTTCAGTGCACAAAGGGTATCGGCACCCCAGTGAGAGCAGATTGAATGGTAGTCTCTCTCTGGGGGGCACAGTAAGGTGTTGTATGCAGTAAAAACTCAAAAGAGACCACCCTCCCTGTCCCGGGAAGACTTGTTTTATGGCTGAATATGTGTGGGTGGAACCTATCACTAATTGACTAATATTGGACTTGTTATTCAGACGAGTACGCAAGTATTGAAAACTACTTGATACAGGTATAGCGAGTGTGCGAATATTTCGATACTCGCTCCTCACTAACCATGTGTGCACTATGAAGGAAATCCTGAAACCATACACTGTCCATGGCTTTCCAAGGACTGGAGTTGGAGAACAGTGACATAGATTATTGAAGAAGATTTAGGTTTTATACAAATTTTTTGTTCTGTGTGAAAAACTATTTACATTAAATATATACATTTTTTGTGACATTCAATGGAGAGTTAGTCTCTCCCCTCATATTTCTAAATTTTAATGTGAATTACACATATTCTAGCAGTAGAGGGGTTAAGCTAATGGATCTCCACTAAATGATATTGAAGAGCAGATGTGCAGGATCGTAACTTCTCTGCTAATCAGTCCGGCTGCATGGGATAGATGCCTCCGAGACTGAATACGTAGTGTTTTATTTGATTTAGACTCGTTTCATTATCTTCATTTTCATGCCATCTGTCTCTGAAACTTTAGACTTTTTTGATGAAATCTGGGTAACATAAGGTTTCAATGTGGCACAATATCTGTAAAGCCCTACGTGTAATTTATTGCTGACCTAGATAATGATGTACATGCAAGTCATTGATAACAAAGTGCATTCATTCATTGCAGTCATGAGAGTATTACAGGTTACTTCTGCTTACAGGATATAATACGATAAGCCCTAGAAAACCTGACTTACACTTTTTACATCATAATCCATGGATTCCACATGGCCCTGAACCACGCAACCATTTCAGCATTTCTAATTTTAAGATATTACGTTTTCACAATGGCTAAAGAGGGCAGCAATGCAAAAGCTCATGTAATAAAAGGGTGTCCACCACTTTATGATGTAGACACGGACAGCACTTTCACCCAGACTTTCCCTTTGTGGAGACTTAGAATGAAAACTCTTTCACTGATCACATAACACTGAACAAGCACAAGGGGAACTACAAGTATTATGGAGCCGTAACAGGTTGACAATATACGTATTGTTGGCCCTTACTGTACTTCTGTATACCTTTTATATGGGCCCAACAAATATTAACTATGTAATGTTCTATTACCAATTCCCAGGATAGATGATAATGAATTGATCGGTGGGAATCTGACTTCTGGGACCTGCACCAATCTCCAGAACAGGGCATTTTTCTCCACAATACTGTAGAATGGAGCAGCACTGCACATGCTCCAACACTACTCCCTTCATTCCGTATGGGGCTGCCTAGTGTACTGAGCTTTTTTTTGGCAGCTACATAAAGAATGAATGGAGTGCCCTTTCTTTTTGTATAAGGGATAAAAATGTGCCATTACAGATACAGTATTCCTCATTCTGCAGACCATCACAATCAGTTATTTATTACACAATGTGGATCAGAGACAGAAGCATAGCAAGTGGCTAGGGGCGGGCCAAAGATCTGGGTGAGCCCCTAACTCAGTGTTTCTCAACTCCAGTCCTCAGGACCCACCAACAGGTCATGTTTTCAGGATTTCCTTAGTATTGCACAGGTGTTAGAATTATCCCCTTTGCAGGTGATTAAACTAACACCTATGCAATACTAAAGAAATCCTGAAAACATGACCTGTTGGTGGGTCCTGAGGACTGGAGATGAGAATCACTGCCCTAACTCGTAAACCTGATTATAACTACAGTGTTGCAGCCTAATAATGGGTATAGAAGAACCTAAGCAGGTGACCAGGTTGTTACTGAAAATAAATCTCTACACAAAGGCCAACTCTGATATTACTGCCATACGGTGACCATGTGATGGTAGATACTTGTCCTGCACAAAATGCAAGAGATTGCAGTACAGTTATAGGTTGTGACTTACAGCCAATGTTCTTTTATATAGAGCTGTTTACTTTTTTCATCTTTTAATCTGACCCAGACCACCATAACATCTTCCAGCAAGACACATGTGACTTCTCACATTTCCAGCCCGTCCCCCATCTATTTCTAATGTGCAGAAATTGCTCATGATACTGAGTTGCTGCTGCATGTGTCCCTATTATTGATGAGTGAACCGAAATTGAAAGTTTGGTGTTTGTACCAAATTTCTTGTGGTCAATGCCGACTCTAGAACACAGACGTTTCATGGTATATCTGCTTCCTGTTTAGCTCCGTCACCCAAATAAAGGTTGTTGAAAGGCCACAGAGCAGCCAATCAACAAGCTTGTCTTGGCACTTTCTGGTCCTATCACAGCGATAGACAGCCTCACTACTGTAAAAAAAATAATAATGTGGGCACCGTGTTATTTATGATAATAAGCATGGGTAAACCAGCAGCTATGGCTGCAATCCCACCAACAGGGAGCTTTACAGTGATTGAAGAAAACAGTGTGGGGCTCCCCTCATTTCTGATAAAGCACAGGTAAAGCACATAGCTGCGGATAAGTATTGTCAGCCTGTGGAGGCCCATGGTTATTTGGGGTCACCAGCTAAAAATAGCAGCCTGCAGCTGCACCATAATTTTGCGAATCAATTAGATGCACCAAATCTGTCGCTCAACCTGATTGCCTTGGTGCAATGACAGAGTAATATGAGAGCTGTGATTTGTCAAAAATCACAGCTATCGCCAAGTTCTAGGTTAGTGATTGGCAGGGGTCTATGACCCCCCTATCACTAATCTATAAGTCAATAGAAATAAACACAAACACAGAAAAAAAATCCTTTATTTGGAAAAAAAAAACACACACACCCACTTTCACCCCTTTATTAACCCCTGAAACACTCCTGCAGGTTCTAAGTAGTCCACACAGTGTTTTCCTTGATTAATCTGGCTGTGCTGGATCCAATCCCAGAAGTTGCAGTAATAAAATACGCACCCGCTCTCTGGAGCTTCTTGGATACACTGACTGCTCTGAGAATGCCCTCAGCAATGCAGTGACATTAGCACCCCCTTCCTGCGGCTGTCATTGAACTCAGTTGAACCCGGTACTGGATTAACAGATCGAGGGACATGGCAGCACAGCTGTCCATCAATCGGGCAATAGGTTCAACTGAGTTCACAGCTGTAGTTTCCCAAAGTGTGAACTGAGTTGAACCTGCTGCCAAATTGCTTTGACAGCTATGCCAGACAGCTTTGTTGATGATGTGGGTTAAATATGTGTTGGGCTTTCCCACACTGCACGAGTATGTGATTGACAACACAATCTGAGTGTAATTTGTTACTACCGTCCAGCACATTGCCCTTTATTTATATTGGTATTCTTTAGTTACCAGCACATAGTACTTTACTAAGAATATTGGACATTACGTTGGTATTCTATTAGTAATCAGCACTTTGTATTTTACAGCTCATGCTGGATATCCTGTGCTTGAATAGATACTATTTGCTTTATTTATATTGTGCTGTTATTAATTTTTTCGATATGTATTCACTGTGTGCAGAATTATTAGGCAAGTTGTATTTTAAAGGATTATTTTTATTATTGATCAACAACTATGTTCTCAATCAACCCAAAAGACTCATAAATATCAAATCGGACCAGAAGAAGTGCCACTTAGGGCACGAAACGGGCCGTTGTCCAGCATCCCTCCACGTCAACCCTCTCCCTCCATTGTAGTGTATGGAATCCTGAACGGAACCCTGAAAATGGAATAAATTCCTAGGAAGCACCAAATGGGTGAATGCCCTCTTTTTTCTGGACTGTTTTATTTAACATACACTTGAGTGAGCACACCCAGGTGCATAGTTGCCTCATCTAAGATGACAGATACACGGGGAACTCCCAACACTAAATCCCAATAGTGCCCGGTCTTTACAATTTGGCTTTCATAAATATCAAAGCTCAATATTTTTGGAAGTTGGAAAGTTTTTTTGAGATTAGGCTATCTTAGGAGGATATCTGTTTGTGCAGGTAACTATTACTGTGCAGAATTATTAGGCAACCTAATAAAAACCAAATATATTCCCATCTCACTTGTTTATTTTCACCAGGTAAACTAATATAACTGCACAAAAATTGGAAAAAAAACATTTCTGACATGCAGAAACAAAACCCCCAAAAATGAGTGACCATATAGCCACCTTTGTTTATGATGACACTCATCAGCCTTCGATCCATAGATTCTGTGAGTTGCTTGATCTGTTTACAATCAACATTGCGTGCAGCAGCCACCACAGCTTCACAGACACTGTTCCGAGAGGTGTACAGTTTTCCCTCCCTGTAGATCTCACATATTAGGAGGGACCAGAGGTTCTCTATGGGGTTCAGATCAGGTGATCAAGGGGGTCATGTCATTATTTATTGTTCTTTTAGACCTTTACTGGCCAGCTATGCTGTGGATTAGTTGGATGCATGTGATGGAGCTTTGTCCTGCATGAAAATCATGTTTTTCTTGAACGATACCGACTTCTTCCTGTGCCACTGCTTGAGGAACTTGTCTTCCAGAAACTGGCAATAGGTCCAGGAGTTGAGCTTCACTCCATTCTCAACCTGAAAAGGTCCCACAAGTTCATCTTTGATGATATCAGCCCATACCAGTACCCCACCCCCACCTTTCTGGAGTCGGAGTGGAGCTCTCTGCCCTTCTGATCCAGCCTCTGGCCCATCAAGAGTCACTCTCATTTCATCAGTTCATAAAATCTTTGAAAAATCAGTCTTAAGATATTTCTTGGCCCAGTCTTGACGTTTTATCTTATGTTTCTTGTTTAAAGGTGGTCATTTTTCAGCCTTCCTTACCTTGGCCATGTCCCTGAGTATAGCACACCTTGTGCTTTTTGATACTCCAGTGACATTCCAGCTCTGAAATATGGCAAAACTGAGGGCAAATGGCATCTTGACAGCTTCACGCTTGATTTTCCTCAATTCAAGGGCAGTTATTTTGCGCCATTTTTGCTCAACACGCTTCTTGCAACCCTATTGGCTATTTTACATGAAACACTTGATTGTTTGGTGATTACGCTTCAAACGTTTTGCAATGTCAAGACTGCTGCATCCCTCTGCAAGACATCTCACAATTTTGGACTTTTCAGAGACCGTCAAATCTCTCTTCTGACCCATTTTGCCTAAGGAAAGGCATTTGCCTAATAATTAAGCACACCTTATATAGGGTGTTGATGTCATTACACCACACCCCTCCTCATTACAGAGATGCACATCCCCTGATTTACTTAATTTGTAGTTGGCTCTCAAGCCTATACAGCTTGGAGTAGGACAACATGTATAAAAAGTATCATGTGATCAAAATACTCATTTGCCTAATAATTCTGCACACAGTGTATATGTATGCAGACTTTAATTATTTTATTATTTATTTATATTTGTCATGTGTTTGTACTTACTAATCTAATCTATTTCACACCTAAATTTCTTAGGCCCCTTTCACACTGTTTTTTGCACAACTGTGTGGATCCTTGAATTTCAAGGACCACGCTGACAGGCACTGATCTGTGCCAACTGATGTCCACGGACTGTTTTTTTATCGGATCTGTCATCAGCTAGCAGAGATAGGGGTGGGAGGAGCTGTACCTTGCTTCTGAGCATGCTCAGTACAGCAAATCGGACCCATTTTACGGATCCGTTTTTTTTCACGGATGTGTCTCCATAGACCCCCATGTTATTTGAGGCGGATCGCAACGGATCCATTTCTGTCCGTTTGTGTGCACTTTTTTGAAGACAGGCCAAAATCGGAGCAGTCTCTGATTATGGGTATATCAAAAAAGCGTACACAAACGGATCCCTGACAAAAATGACACAAACGGATGGCCATATAGGACCAATCCATGCCCATAGGGATACATAGGGAGGCCAAAACGGATCCCTAGCTATCAGTTTCAAAACGGATAGACACGGATTCCCCAATAATGCAGTCTGAAGGGGGCCTTAATGTTTAATACCCTTTGGTGGTGTACTTTAATTTTTATTATCCAATAATAATCTTCTGACCTGGTTAATACGTTAACTTATTGATTATTCTTTGCACAGACTCTGTCTTTCTACTGCTTCCCTCCAAGTGATTTTATATTTACTTTATTGATCATTTAAATTATATTTTACTGTTGTAACTACCATGGTCCTATTTGCCTTCAAGTGAACTGTACCCAGCACAAGCTGAAAAGAGAGAATTATAGAACGCAAAGTGTAAACCTATTGGAGGGATCAATAGCCAGTGCTCACTTTACACAGAGTGACAAGAGTAATTCATTAGAAAATGTCTTTTTTTTTATAGGCTAAAAAGTATGTAAACAATAAGTCCTATTCTAATGATATAGTGTATTTAAAACTACAGAAATGATTGAACTATGTATGTTTATGATCCAGATAATTGAGTATCTTAACACTTTAACGGAATGGCCATCTCTAATGGTACCTTTACACGCCGCCACAACAGGATGGATACAACCCGCTACAGGCTACAAATGTAGCTTGTAGCGCCAATATCGCCCGTAGTAGCGGCGTGTGAAGACGGGACGACACAGCCGGCTACAGATACCTCTGTATCCGTGCACTGCCATAAACATATGGCTACATCGCCGATTGTAGCGAGCTGTATCGGCGTGTAAAGACGTTACGGAAGGGAACTCGGGACAGCCTGCAATGTAGCTAAGGCGTGACCCTGGCTCCGTGTTACCACGCCCCATGTGCGATCATTGGTGGAAGCTGCTGCATGACGATTGGTAGTCGCTGCCTAGGGAGGCATATTTAAGGAGCTGACGAGTCACACTACACAATCGCTCGAGCGTGCTGTATTACTCAGCCTCCTGCGATGCCTGGCCAATCAGGATGTTATTGCTTTGTCCTATCAGCGTACGGACGGCTCGTACTCTCAATTGTGGCACGCCTATGTGCTGTCCCTGCTGCACCAGGTCCGCCCATAGTAGCTGGTTATAGCGGTGTGTAATTGAGCTACAGATGGCTACTTGCGACACCCGGCGATGTAGCTAGCTGTAGATGTAGCGTGGCGTAGCGCACCTTGTGGCGGCGTGTAAAGAGGGTGCGGTTCCCGTTGGTAACCGTTCGGCTGTGCTCGTGCACGTGAAGTTGCCGTTGGTATCCATCCTGTTGTGGCGGCGTGTAAAGGTACCATAAAGAGTATGTGACAATCCCAGCGATAACAACTTAAAAATATTACGTTTAATATCAAATAAAAGAAGCGTCTACAAGAGCAGCAGGAGAAAGTGACTTCATCTCGTACAATGAGCAGAATCACATTAAGTTGTTTGTTTTGCTTTTGATTTGGTGGAAAGCCAAGTCTTGTGTCATAAATGATTCCCAAGATACAAGCTGATAGAAACCAGTAATAACAACTCACAAAAGTTGCATTTCACTAATTTTGTATGCTGCGTGTCTATTACATGTTTTGGAGCAGTCCTGCAGCAGGTTGGCGGTGTGAGCAAGGGATAAGCTGACAATAAAATAAATCAATGGCTCTTTATGATCCACTGCAGTCACAATAGACTTGAGATGTACCAACACATTGCATTTCTGCAGCATTTATCGTATACATTCCTTTACTTTTTGCGACATAGCATTTAAACTTTAATGAATCCTGCATTAGACGACTATCAAAAGGCCAAAATCCACACTATCCCTCATAGCTACTGCTTTTAAGTCCACACTGGCCCACATAGCCCCTGATTTTTAGTCCACACTGGCCCTAATAGCTCCTGCTTTTTAGTCCACACTGGCCCTCATAGCTCCTGCTTTTTAGTCCACACTGGCCCTCATACCTCTTGCTTTTTAGTCCACACTTGCCCTCATAGCCCCTTCTTTTTAGTCCACACTGGCCCTCATAGCTCCTGCTTTTTAGTCCACACTGGCCCTCATAGCTCCTGCTTTTTAGTCCACACTGGCCCTCATAGCTCCTGTTTTTTAGTCCACACTGGCCCTCATAGCTCCTGCTTTTTAGTCCACACTGGCCCTCATAGCTCCTGCTTTTTAGTCCACACTGGCCCTCATAGCTCCTGTTTTTTAGTCCACACTGGCCCTCATAGCTCCTGCTTTTTAGTCCACACTGGCCCTCATAGCGCCTGCTTTTTAGTCCACACTGGCCCTCATAGCTCCTGCTTTTTAGTCCACACTGGCCCTCATAGCTCCTGCTTTTTAGTCCACACTGGCCCTCATAGCTCCTGCTTTTTAGTCCACACTGGCCCTCATAGCTCCTGTTTTTTAGTCCACACTGGCCCTCATAGCTCCTGCTTTTTAGTCCACACTGGCCCTCATAGCGCCTGCTTTTTAGTCCACACTGGCCCTCATAGCTCCTGCGTTTTAGTCCACACTGGCCCTCATAGCTCCTGCTTTTTTGTCCACACTGACACTCATACCTCTTGCTTTTTAGTCGACACTGGCCCTCATAGCCCCTCCTTTTTAGTCCACACTGGCCCTCATAGCTCGTGCTTTTTATTCCACACTGGCCCTCATGATCCCTCCTTTTTAGTGCACCCAGGCCCTCATAGCCCCTCCTTTTTTGTCCACACTGACACTCATAGCTCCTGCTTTTTAGTCCACACTGGCCCTCATAGCTCCTCCTTTTTAGTCCACACTGGCCCTCATAGCTCTTGCTTTTTAGTCCACACTGGCCCTCATACCTCTTGATTTTTAATCCACACTGCCCTTCATAGCCAATCCTTTTGTAGTCCACACTGGCCCTCACAGCCCTTCCTTTTTAGTTCACCCTGGCCTTCATAGCCCTTATTTTTTAGTCCACACTGGCCCTCATAGCTCGTGCTCTTTAGTCCACACTGGCTCTCACTACCTCTTGCTTTTTAGTCCACACTGGCCCTCATAACCCCTCCTTTTTAGTCCACACAGGCCCTCATAGCTCCTGCTTTTCATTCCACACTGGCCCACATAGCACCTGCTTTTTATTCCACACTAGTCCTCATAGCTCCTGATCTTTAGTTCACACTGGCCCTCATACCTCCTGATTTTTAGTTCATACTGGCCTTCATACCTCCAGATTTTTAGTCCACATTGGCCCTCATTGCTCCTGCTTTTTAGTCCACACTGGCCCTCATACTTCTTGCTTTTTAGTCCACAATGGCCCTCATAGCTCCTCATTTTTAGTCCACACTGGCCCTAATAGCTCCTGCTTTTGAGTCCACCCTGGCCCACATAACCCCTGCTTTTTAGTCCACACTGGCCCTCATAGCTCCTGCTTTTTAGTCCACATTGGCCCTCATAGCTCCTGCTTTTTAGTCCACACTGGCCCTCACACCTCTTGCTTTTTAGTCCACACTGGCCCTCACACCTCTTGCTTTTTAGTCCACACTGGCCCTCACACCTCTTGCTTTTTAGTCCACACTGACCCTCACACCTCTTGCTTTTTAGTCCACACTGGCCTTCATACCTCTTAATTTTAAGTCCACACTGCTTTTTAGCGGCAAGTGCGCCAGTGCTAGTGTACTTCAGCTCTCACAAGTACCTTGTTACATGATTATAGAGGAATAATGTCTTACTATGAGATATGGGGGTCATCTCACTACCATCTTGGTCCTCATTTGAAACTCAGCCATATAATAAGTTTCAAAGGGAATTGTGATTTTTCTATATACTGCAATAATATCAAATTGTAGTGCTTAGTATAAGCAATCAGATGTTCACAGATTTTAAGGGAATTTGTCAGCAGGTTTTTGCTATCTTATCTGAAGACAGCATGCAGCAGGGGTTGAAAAACAAAATTCAATTGTGCTTCTCTTATCAGTGTGCCTGCTATTATGTATGTAAACTAAAGGCTTTATCATCTGGTGATCACCTTTACAGGACTACAGTACTTTGTCATGCACATGGCAGTCTGGCACCCCCTGATGTGATTGACATCTCATGTGTCTATGCACAATCGCTATTGAGAACATAGTGTGGGCAGGGGCAGCGATCCCAGTTCTGTTACATTCCTAAAACTAAATGCTTTGATTGTGACAGAACAGCTATAGCCAGTAATCTAAGTTAAACATTGTAGGATTCAGAATCTCTTTGCCTATATTATGTTGCTCTCAGATGAGGTAGCAATAACCTGCTGACAGATTCTCTGCAAGTCCCCTAAAAGAACTGAAAAATAAAATAATAAATAAATAAAAAGTTTAAAATATAAAAGTTTAAATCACCACCATTTTTCCCATAAAAAAATAAACATGTCTAGCATTGCCATGTTAATAAAAGTCGTATCTGGGTACATATAAAATTGATTAGTCTGATTGGCAATTGTTGTAATGACGAAGACAAACCAAAATGCCAAATTTGTATTTCTTTCAATCACCACTCCTCCTTAAAGGGAATCTGTCAGCTCAAAAATCCATATGTAACTGCTATCATTTTTTAATTCCTTTCAATAAACTCCCTCTATTCATGTATTTCTATTATTTATGCCGCCCTTCTAGCCTGTGTAAACTTCAAAATAAAATATTAATTCCATCAATCAATCACTCTATTGTCATGCACCATTACACTGCCCTGCCGTGCCCTCTGATCTGTATGTTGTGTGACTCAATTTCAGACAGAGCAGAAAGGAGGAGGAGAAGGTGTGTGATTTTAGCTGCAGCTCTGAGATCTTCATTCATTGTATCTGAGGCATGTGTGTAGTGTTTGCAGCCTGAGATATTTATATGTGATTATAAGAACATTTGATCATTTGCTCAGCAGATACACACATTACATGTCTGCAGGAAAACCAACCTTTATATAATAGAAATCTTATAGACAACACACAGTGCAGGTCAAAACACCTCCCCCCTCCCAAGACAGAGGGGAGGTACAGAACACAAGCTTGGGTGGGTGTGTATATTTAAATAACACTTATACAGCCAAACTATTCGGCTGTGAATATAATGGAGAGGACTAATGTACCAGCTGCCTGCAGGGTGTGAAAATGCTTATAGGAAGGAAACTACAAGGTGTACAATAATGATTTTACATGTTTTAAGGTCTGCCCAGGACACTATTCAAGGGTACATTAGTATCATATTGAAAAATGACCTGAGAGTCCCATTAAAGAATGCAATAAAAATGAGCCAAACTTTTTATGTATCCCAAATAGGTATCACAGCTTGACACACAGAAACAAGCCAAAAAGCAGCCAAGTCGATGGAAAATTAAAAATGTTACACATTTTGAAAAATGGTGATACCAAGCAAACATTTTTTTTAAATCATATTTTTTTTCTTCACTGAAATAAAAAATCTATGCAAGTTTGGTATCTCTGTTATGTTCATTATGCTCTGGGGTTGTAGTCTTGTTTAATAACACAGAGCACTAACAAATATTTTAAGGTTTTTAAATTGTAAAAATATTTCAAAAATGATTCCAGTGTTCAAAATGGATGTAAAAATGATCTCAGTTTGGGAAGTAACAAGAGGTTTACTGTTGGTTAAAAGAAGAAGCTAGATCTTTTCCAAAAGCTCTCCAAAAATTATCCCTATTTTGTTATCAGCAGCAGGCTTGCTGTTTGCGGTTGATACGCCGTTGCGACTTATCAACAAGCAATAAATAATATCTCTCTATCATTTTGGAATGAACAACCGGCTTGCTGTTTATCAAATGAAAAACAGTGGCTTTTTATCAACCAGTGTAAAAATGATTCCTTTATTTAGATATAGAGTTTCTACTTTGATCGTGAAGAAGCAATGGCTTATCAGTAACCTATAAAAAATATCTCTATCATTTTGTGATCAACAACAAGCTTGATGCTTGCAAAATGAAGAATAATAGCTTTGTCAATGCTACCCCCAAATTGTCTGACTGTTTGGGAAGCAGGAACAGGTTTGTTGTGTTGAAAGTGAAGAAGCAATGGTTTCTCAAGAGTAGTAAAAGTATCCTTTTTGTAACAGCAGTTTCCTTTTTATTTAATCTAAAAAGGATGAGACAGATAACCAATGAAAGGCAGTTGAAAAATATGAAAATCAGGGATAGGTAATGAGGGAAATACGCTCACCATGAGGCCCTGTTACATGGGCAACATCTCCGGCCACGTCGCTGGCAACTGAGGGCCAAGTTGCAGCGACATTGCTGGACAGTTGCCCTGTATAACAGGGTGATTTCAATGGCGATAGTTGCTTCAGCAACATTGCCAGGTTTCAGGACAATATTCTGAAACATTGCGATGTTGCTCAGGCGATGTGCCTGAATCGCCCGGTCTGACATCGCAATAGTGATGTTGCTGCCAACTTCCTCCATAGACTCCCATGTTAAGGATCGTTGCCTAGGTTGAGTTTAACCCTGGCAGCGATAGCTGCTAGCAACATCGCTGATGAGTTGCCGGCGATGTTTCTTCGTCTGACAGTTTATCAGCGATGTTGGAGAGCGGCCAAAAACGTGCGCGCTCCTGGGAGTTGCCGGAGATGTTGCCGGAGATGTGGAACCGTCTGACGGTACCTTTATCTTCCCAAGATCCGATGCAGGTGCATGTGCAGTGGCTGGTATCCACCTGTTCAATAATTAGTGCTCCAGAATAGAAAAGGCAGCACCCGCTCCAGTATCAATGATAATTTTCTTTATTTCGGTTAATCACATAGACAGACAGATTAAAATTGCATCTCATCAGGCATAATGTGCTGCCTTTTCTATTCTGGAGCACTAATTAGTTGAAGATTATGCTCACAGCCATATAGGCTTCACCATATTTCCTCAGGGTGGTGTTTTGCTTCCCCTCAAAACTTCACCTAATAAGTTGGTCAAAACAGGAATTATCCGTAGCTGCTGCTCCAGGTATCTATGATCCAGTGCACTTTGGAACTCAAAGACAAATGGAGAGAGTGATCCTTATTCTCCTGCACCTGAAGCCATAAATAAAGTGGTACTCCTTTCTTTTAGAAATAATAACCTCTGGGTATCTTGCAGTGAGGCTGCATACACTCCATTATTTCTCAAAAAGCAGTGGATTCCACCAAGTGTTATGGCAGTGACGTTATCATCAGGTGGGATTTGGGTTGACACACTACTGGATGACTAGGAGCGAATGACTGTTTCCTTGTCACACTATCACACAGTTGGTTATTTTGTGGTGCTATGGTGCCCTATGCCATCTGAGTACAAAGTCTGGCAATTCATTGTATTTAATGGTGGTTTTGGAGAGTAAGGGGCTAAACATATAGACTTGTATTAAAGGAATTGAAAGTATGATATGTAAAATATTGTGGTATAGTTTCGGAGGAAGTGGATTGTGCAGGACACTAATTCAAACTGACTGTTTGGCTGACTAAGGTAATATCATACTGCTATAACTGTGATGCGTTATGTGCAATATATTCCATTATGCCCTTTCTTTTCCTGCCCACTAATGCATTTCTAGGAGGTAAGGGAGGTCAATTGTAACTTATATTTACTAATACTTCCATCCGGATGGCTGGTGCCAGCAGTGCCTGGCGTGCTGCTGCTGCTTGCGGCTGTTGCATTATTAACTTTAGTATGTAGTCAGTGACACTGTTTATTTTACTATGTATTGTACACAAATATTATATTTCCAAAACAGTTCAGTCAAAATTATGCAACTCTTGGCAGAAAATCATGAACAAGAAATGATAAGTAGGGTACACATGATACCAAAAAAAGACTAATGCAACAACAGCCCACCTGTAGAGGCAAGTCTCAAATTTGACTACTTAAACAGGTGTGCTAAACCAAACCTGCAAAGGTAAAGAGACTGTGCCAGCACAGAATGCCTTCTCAAACCAAGTACAGGCGCTTGGTGCATCATGGCGGGGCCAATAATTTGTGTATATCTTCCTACCTGCTTCTTTTCCCTCTGTTTCTACCTTTTTCTGGCTCTGTGAAACCCAAGTTATCAATTAAGATAAAGGGAGAAGGAGATAGAAGGAAACAGGTAAATGGGAATGTGCATTTAACTATTTGACAATGCCATTGTGCACCAACCACTTGTACTTGGTTTGAACAGTAATCCTGTGCAGAAAGCATTCCTTTAATCAAATCCTGACCTTAGACGTACTGGTGTGTCCTATTTGTTGGGAACTTCCTGATCTTGGATGTACCAGTACATCCTGGTGATCGTGGGGACACAGAAGCTGTGCCCACCATGATCCCCATTGGGATTTGGCTTTCTCAACACCTAAGCCCTGGCTCTATCAGCCATGAACAGTCCCTGTACCATACCTCGCTGTTTAACTCCCTAAATGCCATGGTCAATTGCAACAATTAAGGGACTGATAAAGGGATCATGCTCCCTCTGCCCTCCGATCTGTGCCCTGCAATGTAATTGTGAGACCCCGATCATTGCCATAGAGACCCGAAAGCTGCATTATACTTCAATTATTGAGCAATGCAATAGAGTGCAGCTGAGATCAGAGCAGCAAAAGGTAATGTCCCACATAGGGAATAAGTAAAAAAGTTAAAGAAAGGGAAACACATTTAAAAAAGCGAAAAACAGAACTAAACATTCCAATAAATTAGTTATATTTATGTAAAAAACAAACAAACAAAAAACTACACATATTTGGTATTGCCACATACATAAAATCCCAATCTATAAAACTATCACATTAAGGGCCGCTTTACACACACCAACCTCTGTGTCCAACTTCTGAACAGATCTCTGGTTGCAGTGAAATCATGGACACATAGTTCCATTTTGTGGTCGTGTACAAATGTAACAATGTGTCCATGATTTCACTTCAACCAGAGATCTGTTCAGAAGTTGGACACAGAAGTTGGTGTGTGTAAAGCGGCCCTAAAATATATATTTTCATCATATAACTGACAAAAAAGTGGACTAAAACGTAAACAAAAATCATATATACATAAAAATGGTACCTCTGAAAATATCTTATCCCACGAAAAACAAGCTGCCATACAGCTCCTACTGTGAAAAAATTTGTAAAAATCTAAAGCTTCCAGAATACAGCAATAAAAAAATATTTTTGTTTTCTTTAAAATTGTTTTTTGGTGTAAAAGCAGCAGAACATAATAAAACCTTTGTAAGGTTGGTTTCACACTGCAGTTTTTCCCTGATCAGGTTCCATCCGATTTGTGTGCCAAAACCAGGAGAGGAACTTGCAGAGCAAAACTATAATTGAAAGATTGACACCTGTTCTTGGTTTTG
The DNA here is from genome assembly GCA_033576535.1 of Allobates femoralis. Lineage (NCBI taxonomy): Eukaryota > Metazoa > Chordata > Amphibia > Anura > Aromobatidae > Allobates > Allobates femoralis. The sequence goes on along the minus strand of JARQOC010000002.1, from coordinate 208,409,188 downwards.
GAGACACTCCTGGTTTTGGCACGCAAAGCGCATGGAACCTGATCAGGAAAAAAACTGCAGTGTGAAACCAGCCTAAATGTGGTATCGCTGTAATTGGATTAACCAAAAGAATAAAGCTGTGTTATAAATTTCACAACACAGTGAATGGCGTAACCCTGCCCCGCCCTGACTTGCTGGTTCTTCTTGATTCTGCCTTGCAGAAAGCGGAATAGTAAGCGATCAAAAAATATTTTGTGGCTCAAAATTGTATTATTAAAATCTTCAATATATTCTGCAAAAGTCAAAAGTCAAGCCTTCACATAACTCTGCCAGCATAAAAAGAAAAAAAACTACATCTGTCAAAATTTAGTGATGCAGAAAATTTTACTTTTATAAATAAAAAAAGTCTTTAGTGTGATAGTAGCCAAACCTAAACAAAATATTAAAATCTGGTATCATGGTAATTTTACTGAACTGAGGAATATAGCCACCTAATCACTTATACTAGAAAGAGAATGATGTAAATATATACATAAATTCAATTTTTCAACTGCTGTTGATTTGTTCATTCTGTCTCCCAAAGATTGCAGAACAGATCCGCTCATATTTATCCTGCACTCTACGCTGAGCGCTTACTCTGGGGATTACATGTAAATCTCTGAAAAACGTGATATAGACAAAATTTCTAGTGGCAATTTCACTGTAATAAGACACAGGGAGTCACTCTGAATTCCCGTCTTCCCTGTGGTCCGGAGTTGTCCATCTTTTTACGCCTTCTTTTGGGAGTGCTGAAAAGTGCGATCCTCAACAGTTTTGTTCACCTTTAAAGAGAAGGACACTGCTGCACAGAGGGCAAACAGAGTCCATAGTAACTCTGCCGCCTCATTATTGAATAGATCCTTTGGGTGTTACATCTAAATTATGTATTTTGAAGAGGTAAATCAAAACCCCAATGTAAATACTCAACATAGACCACAGGTTATTGTGCATGTGCACATATTGATTTGTAACATGACATGACATCCGGACATTATCAGATCTGACCTCCACACTGCCCAACCAGCTACCATGGATGAGGCTTGAACAGGCCCAAACACATGTGCAACAATCAAGCAGAGCCTATGGGCAGGGTATGGCCGCTGTATGTGAATTCAGCGCTATCTCTGGTTAGCACGCAATACAAAAAGTGCATGTGCACATATTAATTTCTAACTATACTTTAAACTGAGACATTTGGCAAACAATTGATCAATTCTTTGAGCTACCCCGCCACGTCACGGCATTCTCAGATGGGGCAGTCCTACTCTACGTTTTTTAATACGCTGTGCAATTACGGCCTCCTGAATGCATTAAAAGTAGAACCATATCAAATGCACACGTACCTGAAGCATTTCTGAACTACTCCCATGGCGTCAGAAAAGCAGCGCAGATAAAGGCAGACCAGGTCCGGACATGACATCCGGACATTATCAGATCTGACCCCCACACTGCCCAACTGGCAAGTATCGCTGGTGCTTGTGAGTGTAGTGTTGATCGTGAATAGTGATGAGTGTATACACTGGTTACTATTTGCTGCTTGCATGGATAGTACAGTATTTTCGACACTCGTTACTTGGTGAGTAACGCTGATACTCATGAGTGATGTGTCAATTCTTATCGATCTGACACAAATTGACTACTACCTTCATGGGAACAATGGGAGCAGGCACCTCAGTGACAGCCTCTTGAATGTTAGGCTCTCACTGGGGGGCACAGCAGTTGTTTTATGCATTGAAATCGTAAAAAAGCCCACTCTCTCACCCTGTCCCGGAAATGCTTGTTTCATGGCCGGAAGTGTATGGGCGGAGCCTATCACTCATTGACTAACATTGGACTTGCTATTTGGACGAATATGTGAGTATTAAAAACTACTCATTATGAGTATAGCGAGTGTGGATATTTCGCTACTTGATCATTACTAATCGTGAACGATCTGGCACATATAGCCAGCTCCCTTCAGTACACAAATGAAGTCGGCAGCCCATTGAGAGCAGATTGAATGTGAGGCTCTCTCTGGTGGGCACAGCAAGATGTTGTATACCTTAAAAATAGAAAAATGCCCATCCTACTTCCTTGTTCCAGAAACACTAATATAACCGGATGATTGTGGACAGAGCCTACCACTAATTGACTCATTGAACTCGCTGTTTGGACGAGAATACGAGTATTGACAACTACTCATTACGAGTTTAGTGATTACGAATATTCCAATACTCCCTCATCACAACTCCCCATATATCTAGATAAAGTCCTTGAAGGGGCTCTAGTTTCCAAAATGGAGTCACTTATATTTTCTTTTTCAGTGTTTAGGAATATCAGGAACTTTCCAAATACGGCATGGAGTCTGCTAATGATTCCAGCCAATGTTCGGTTTAAAAAGTGAAATGACACTCCTTTTCTGTAAAGCACTGGTGTGCATTGAACCAGTGATTTTTTGCTACACATAGGGTATCAGTGGGCTCAGAAGAAATTGTGAAACAGATATTTGGTTCTGTTTTTTCCTGTTTTTTGGGGGCTAAAAGAACAATTTAGTGGAAAGAATTTACTTGTTCCTTTTCAAGGCTCAACATGAATAAATTCTGAGGTTTAAAGTGCTTACCCACCATACAGAAAAATCCTTGGGGATTCTAGCTTCCAAAATGGGGTAACTTGTGGGAGAGCTCTTTTGTTTAGGCATGTCAGCAGCTCTCCAAACAAGACATGGAGTCCACTAACAATTCCAGACAATTTTCTGTTCAAAAGGTCAAATTATACTTCTTCACTTCTGAGCTCTGCTGTGAACCCAAATTGTGGTTTTTCTGCCCCATATTGAGAATAAGAAAAAGAGAAAATGAAAAAATTGGGGGTAAAAGAACAATTTTGTGGAAAAAATTTACTTTTCTCTTTCATGGGTCAATGTTTAAAATTCTGTGAAGTATCTGGGGGTTCAAAAGGGCTCTCCCCACAACTAGATAAATTCTTTGGGGGTCTAGTTTCCAAAATACTATATGGGGGAACTCCACTGTTTAAACATGTCACGGCTCTCCAAACGTGACATAGAGTCAAAGTCTGCTAACGTTTCCAGGCAATTTTCCATTCAAAAAGTCAAATGATGCTCCTTCCCTTCCGAGCCCCGCCATATGCACATTTAAAACAAGTCCCTTAAAAATTGCTTTCCTTTTTGATCACTGTAAAAAAAAGATCAGGATTACCCCTGGTCTTAGGGAAAGATTCCACACTCTAAATAATTATTAAATTATCCTTTATTAATTCATTCAATTAAAAAATACATAAAAATTCAGAACATTCCCTCTGGGGGAACACAGCAGAGACTGAACGTGTATTTACAAAACAATAGTATAAATAACACCATTACCTCAGTAACACCATATGTACATAATACACATGTAATATATCCAGCTTCCTATTAATGCACAATGGTAGTCATATCAGGAATGTAGTATTAGGGCCAAAACACTCTCTTACTCACTCCATTTTACAGGGGTCCTTCATAACTCCCCAAGTTCTTAGTGTTCTAGTCCTATAATACCCCCACCATCCATCTACATCAATTTCAGCTTGTTTAAGATATTTAGTACCTCTCGTTACAAGGCAAGGTCCATACCTGTTTGCAAGCACGATCAGCGTCTGTTGTCCCTCCTCCCCTACAGCTGTTTCGCTACCTGCTTCTTCCGGGGGGGCGTGTTTTGGCCCTAATACTACATTCCTGATATGACTACCATTGTGCATTAATACGAAGCTGGATATATTACATGTGTATTATGTACATATGGTGTTACTGAGGTAATGGTGTTATTTATACTATTGTTTTGTAAATACACGTTCAGTCTCTGCTGTGTTCCCCCGGAGGGAATGTTCTGAATTTTTATGTATTTTTTAATTGAATGAATTAATAAAGGATAATTTAATAATTATCTAGAGTGTGGAATCTTTCCCTAAGACCAGGGGTAATCCTGATCTTTTTTTTATAGCCGCCATATGCACAGTAGTTTTCCACCATATATAGGTACATACGGTATCCGAATACTCAGGAAAAAGTGCAAACTTTGGTGTACATTTTCTCCTGTTACCATTGTTAAAATGCAATACTTTTTTTTAAAAAGTACATTTTTATCCTTCCATGTTGCTTTAGTTCCTGTGAAGTACCTGAACGGTTAAAAAAACTTCTTGAATGTGGTTTTGAGCAGTCTTAAGGGTACCGTTTTTAGAATGGTGTAACTTTGGGTGTTTACTGTTATGTAGGTCTCTCAAAGTCACTTCAAATGTGATGTGATCTTTAAATAAACAGTTTTGTATATGTTGTTGTAAAAATGAAGAATCCAGATAAGAGTAAAAAGAGCTGGGATCAAATGCCGCGCTGACCACAAAGATAAACACAGAGTTAATCACACACTCTGTTTATTTTGCCTACACGTGTTTCATGGCTCATAGCCCAGGGCCCTGATGAAGTGGCTATGAGCCATGAAACACGTGTAGGCAAAATAAACAGAGTGTGTGATTAACTCTGTGTTTATCTTTGTGGTCAGCGCGGTATTTGATCCCAGCTCTTTTTACTCTTATCTGGATTCTTCAGTTGTCAGCTGGGAGCCTGCAGCGACATCCTGTGTGCTTTTATTGTAGTTGTGACACTCACAACTACATCAGGTGAGTTTAACCATTTGGGGTCTGAGGGACCTGTATAATAGCGGTACTACTCTATGTGACCCGTTGAAGGGCAGCACGCCCGAAACGGTGCCGTCGTCACCCGGTCCCCCTCCCTGCACCTTGTACCAACTACCCCAATAAAGGACATCGCATTAAGCAACTTTGGTGAGTGCCGCTCTTTTTCCTTTTATTGTCTACTCTATGTGCGCTTCCTTTCTCTTTTAATTTATATAATTGTAAAAATGAGAAATTCCTGACAAACCTTCAACCCTTCTAACTTTAAACAAAAAAGAAAATTGTTTAAAAAATTTTGCTGATATAAAGTATACGTGTGAAATCAAAAGAAATGTATTTCCAGCAAGCAATGGAGGAATTATGGCAGATGTATGTAAAAACTTAATGATGATCGCGTATGCGATCCACAATCCAAGGGAAGGTATTTTCAGCAAGCAATAGAGGAATTATAGCAGACGTGTGCAAAAAAACTTGAATATTTAATGTAGCCAAAGTTAGCCTGGGGTCACACTTGCGTTTTGTCATGAGTTTTTGGAGACCTGCATTTTTAAAAAAAACATGTAAAAACGCACCCATAGGCCCCCATGTTAAAAAACGCATGCCCTAATAGCAAAAACACATGTCTTAATAGCAAAAACGCATGTGTGACAGTACCATGCGTTTTTGTGTGCGTTTTTGCAATTATGTGTTTAGCTGACATCAAAAACGTACATTAGTACCATTTAGTACCATCCAAAAACGCATGCGTTTTCCCATAGGGGCCCATGTTAAAAAAACGCATGCGTTTTTAAAACAGCACCCAAAAATAGTGCATGCACTATTTTTTGGTGCTGATTTAAAAACGCATGCAATAACGCAGGATGCCATCAGACACCTTAAAAACGCATGCAGAAATGAAAAAACGCTTGCAGAAACGCATGAGGTTTTTTAAGTCACTAAAAAAACTCATGCCAAGTGTGACCACAGCCTTACACGTGCAAACAAAAAACCTCAAGATTCCACTTATATGTGTAACTGTGGCTACAATATATATTTTTTTTTTTTCGCGGCCGCTCTTACCACACCTGCAGCACATTACCATAAACCCCATACACAATGCATGGGGCCTGCCGCAAGTGTGTCGCAAGTGCGGCCGTTAGGCGGGACCCTCGGCAGATGCGTCCGGATCTGCCGGTTCTGGACAAAAACGCCAGTCTGAAAGGGGCCTTACACTGCTGTTGCTGTTATTTCTCGTATCTCTTCCCTTTTCAGTTGATTGTCTGTGATGTTTACAAACTAACTATTACACTCATCATCTTCAGTGCTGTAGTAGTACAAATACAAAGAAAAAAAAAAATTATTCGGCCTACCATGTAACTGCCATCATTTAACTGCCATCATTTAAGCCCATATCAGTGAATGTCGACTTCAAGGCTGCAAACCCAGGATAAGGCAAAGTAGAAAAATGTAGTAAAAACTCAAGCACTGGGTCATGTTTCCAAAAGATTGAAAACTCATTTATAAGGCTAGGGTCACAGTTGCAGATTTTACATGCGTTTTTGAGACTTGCATTTTGTGAAAACGCATGCAAAAACGCATCCATAGGCCCCCATGCAAATATCGCATGCCCTAATAGCAAAAACGCATGTTTGAATGTACCATGGCCGGAAGTGTATGGGCGGAGCCTATCACTCATTGACTAACATTGGACTTGCTATTTGGACAAATATGTGAGTATTAAAAACTACTAATTATGAGTATAGCGAGTGTGGATATTTCGCTACTTGATCATTACTATTCGTGAACGATCTGGCACATATAGCCAGCTCCCTTCAGTACACAAATGCACAAACGGAGTCGGCAGCCCATTGAGAGCAGATTGAATGTGAGGCTCTTTCTGGTGGGCACAGCAAGATGTTGTATGCAGTAAAAATAGAAAAATGCCCATCCTACTTCCTTGTTCCAGAAACACTAATATAACCGGATGATTGTGGACAGAGCCTACCACTAATTGACTCATTGGACTCGCTGTTTGGACGAGTATGCGAGTATTGAAAACTACTCATTACGAGTTTAGTGATTACGAATATTCCAATACTCCCTCATCACAACTCCCCATATATCTAGATAAAGTCCTTGAGGGGGCTTTAGTTTCCAAAATGGAGTCACTTATATTTTCTTTTTCAGTGTTTAGGAATATCAGGAACTTTCCAAATACGGCATGGAGTCTGCTAATGATTCCAGTCAATGTTCGGTTTAAAAAGTGAAATGACACTCCTTTTCTGTAAAGCACTGCTGTGCATTGAACCAGTGATTTTTTGCTACACATAGGGTATCAGTGGGCTCAGAAGAAATTGTGAAACAAATATTTGGTTCTGTTTTTTCCAGTTTTTTGGGGGCTAAAAGAACAATTTAGTGGAAAGAATTTACTTGTTCCTTTTCAAGGCTCAACATGAATAAATTCTGGGTTTAAAGTGCTTACCCACCATACAGAAAAATCCTTGGGGATTCTAGCTTCCAAAATGGGGTAACTTGTGGGAGAGCTCTTTTGTTTAGGCATGTCAGCAGCTCTCCAAACAAGACATGGAGTCCACTAACAATTCCAGACAATTTTCTGTTCAAAAGATCAAATTATACTCCTTCACTTCTGAGCTCTGCTTTGAACCCAAATTGTGGTTTTTCTGCCCCATATTGAGAATAAGAAAAAGAGAAAATGAAAAAATTGGGGGTAAAAGAACAATTTTGTGGAAAAAATTTACTTTTCTCTTTCATGGGTCAATGTTTAAAATTCTGTGAAGTATCTGGGGGTTCAAAAGGGCTCTCCCCACAACTAGATAAATTCTTTGGGGGTCTAGTTTCCAAAATACTATATGGGGGAACTCCACTGTTTAAACATGTCACGGCTCTCCAAACGTGACATAGAGTCAAAGTCTGCTAACGTTTCCAGGCAATTTTCCATTCAAAAAGTCAAATGATGCTCCTTCCCTTCCGAGCCCCGCCATATGCACATTTAAAACAAGTCCCTTAAAAATTGCTTTCCTTTTTGATCACTGTAAAAAAAAGATCAGGATTACCCCTGGTCTTAGGGAAAGATTCCACACTCTAAATAATTATTAAATTATCCTTTATTAATTCATTCAATTAAAAAATACATAAAAATTCAGAACATTCCCTCCGGGGGAACACAGCAGAGACTGACCGTGTATTTACAAAACAATAGTATAAATAACACCATTACCTCAGTAACACCATATGTACATAATACACATGTAATATATCCAGCTTCCTATTAATGCACAATGGTAGTCATATCAGGAATGCCATCATTTAAGCCCATATCAGTGAATGTCGACTTCAAGGCTGCAAACCCAGGATAAGGCAAAGTAGAAAAATGTAGTAAAAACTCAAGCACTGGGTCATGTTTCCAAAAGATTGAAAACTCATTTATAAGGCTAGGGTCACAGTTGCAGATTTTACATGCGTTTTTGAGACTTGCATTTTGTGAAAACGCATGCAAAAACGCATCCATAGGCCCCCATGCAAATATCGCATGCCCTAATAGCAAAAACGCATGTTTGAATGTACCATGCAAGCAGCATTTTTTGGTGCTTTTTCAAAAACGCATGCGTTATTCACAAAAACGCATGCATTTTTTTAACATGGGGCCCTATGGGAAACGCATGCGCTTTTATATGGCACTAAATGGTGCATGCGCTTTTGCATGCATCTTTGCATGCATTTTTTAAGGGTGCTCCACACCTAAGTCAAAAACGCATGCAAAAACTGCGTGCTGGGAAAAAGCAACTTAAAAAACACATGTCAAGTGTGACCCTAGCCTTAGAAAATACTAGATATATCAAGGTAGTATACAGTATATCGCTAGGGTCACACTTGACATGCGTTTTTTAAGGTGCTTTTTGGCAGCCTGCGTTTTTGCATGCGTTTTTGGTGATAGGTGTGGGGGACCTTAAAAAACTCATGTAAAAACGCATACAAAAATGCATGCAAAAACACATGTACCATTTAGTGCCATATAAAAATGCATGCGTTTCCCATAGGGCCCCATGTTAAAAAAGCGAATGCGTTTTTGAAAAAGCACCAAAAAATACTGCATGCTGCGTTTTTTGGTGCTTTTTCCAAAAAAATCATGCGTCCTGCAGTATTTTTTGGTGCTGAGCCAAAAACGCACCCAAAAACGCATGATACATTTAGACATGCATTTTTGCTATTGGGGCATGCGTTTTTTACATGGGGGGCCTATGGATGCGTTTTTCCATGCGTTTTTCACAAAAGACATGTGTGAAAAATGCATGGAAAATGTGCAAGTGTGACCCTACCGTAAGTGACCCTACGTATTTTGGAGCTGTATTAGTTTGATTGTTTTTTAATATCTTCTAATAAATGAGTTTTTAATCTATTTTTAATCTATTTTAAAGAAAACTCAATGCTGGATTTTATTCTACATTTTTCTGCAGTTGTACAATACAGTCTAGAGTGAAGGAAATATCAGAACTCAGATTTTTTTTATGCATGATTTCAAAAGGAGTTTAAAGCTCTGAATTGGTGGACAAATGTCCAGTGCATGTCACACTCGGACTAAGGGGATGTCCAGCAACCGTGCGCGACAGTGGCGCACGGACCAACAATGTCCGGTGAGCAACAACGAAGAAACAACAAGGAAACACCAAAGGGATAAATACAATGGAAGGCCCTGCTCATAGGGAACGGGGGAGAGGTGACCTCCTGCACTCACCTGCATGCAGCGTTTCATGTGAGCTCCTAAAAAGCGGTCGCCCAAGACGCTCTGTATGCGGCCGCTGTGCATGTAATTCATGAGGTGCTATGGTACTGCGTCCTGCAGGAGTGCATACCGTATCCGCTTCGGCAGAAAATGTCTACGTTTTTAGCTGATGTCTCTGATCCTCGGGCCTGACGTTCCCGTGGTGGACTGGAGAATCTCCTGGAGTATGGTCGCTCCAATCTGGGGATCTCCCTTTCTATCTAGAGCCCGGACTTCTCGCGTCGGGTGCCCTCTTTCAGGATCTCCTCAAGATCCCTTCTTCTTCCCTCCGGATTGGCTTGAAACCGATACGGTGAACATTCCGCCTCATTCCAATTACTCAAAAACCTCCTTGATCCCCCTAGAGGTGAATATATCCCCTCCCGGGTAACCTCCCACCGCTCAACTAATGTGGGAGTGCTGGGAATGGGTCCCACCCACCAACCTAGGGACCACTTGCAGCTGGGGCAATTACACCTCTTTTACGGGTGCAATACCCCTCTGTGACGCCTGATCTTGTGGACGCCACACTTCCATACATACACAGGAGGGGCAGGTTTGACAGGCAAAGGGGTGGGTTTTACTGGCACAGGGGTGGCTCAGACTGAAATTAGCCCACCAGACCCTGTAGAGCTTATTCCCATACGGCGTGGGACACTTTCAAAATTAATTTCTGAGGAAATCAGGGGCCTGTCTGTGGGCATAAATGGGCTACCAGAACCCCTATTACAAGATGACCAGGTGTGTTAAATGAACAGATGATGAAGAATGACTTGATTTTGTAATTCTCTGCACCAAATAGTTTATGATTAATGTGTTGGGCAAAGGTTGTAATGAACAAACGGGGTGACAGGTTCACTTTAAGCCTACACAACATACACCATATTTGTAAAAAAGTAAAAAAAAATATATGTATGTGTGGAGCCCACTGGGACGGAGTACACGGTACCGGACCGGGGTATCACGGGGGTTATCAAGGCGGTCTTGGTCTGGACTGTGTCCCGAGCCCACAAGTTAAGGCGTTATTTACAGGGATAGTTGTGACGCCACCCATGGGTTGTGGTCAATGGGGACATTCTGCCAGGAGGATGGATGGTGCTGCAGCCAGATGAATGAGCCCACCGTGGGTCGAGCTGCACCTGACAGGGTCAAATAATGGTTTAACATGCAAGAAAGCAAATACTGGGGACTCTGGCAGGGTTCACCGAGTTTTACTTGAATTTTTCACAACTTTCTCGGTACAGTTCACACACAGTTTACTCTTTGCCGGTACCCCTCCTGCAGTCAAGCCTTCCTTCCAGTCATATCCCCTCTTTCTGACTCCTTTCAGGCCCTTCTTTCTCTAGTTCCTGTGTGCCGTATGACAGGTAGCACGGGTTCTTTCACTGTGACCCTATCACCGGGTTTAGTATTTTTGAGCCCTTGAACGCTGCTGTGTCTCATAGCACTGAGTTAGGAAATCAGACATGGAATCTGCATCTTCCCACTGGGATGTCTGTGATCTGGGCTTGAAACTCCACTCACCTCAGAGCCAGCGCTCTGGTATTGGCCTAGCCTCCAGTGTCCCTGCTGCATTAGGGAACCACCAGGCGCTTTCCTACCCATGTGACTTCTGTACCAAAAGGGATTCTCCTCCTCAAAGTCTTCCCTTGGCCATGCTGCATTTTCCTCTCTGGCCCAGCTGTACTGGTCGAGTCCTGGTCTTTACTGCTCGGCACCCTCTGGCCTACTACTTACTACTTCCTGGTTTCTTCCTTTTATCCCAGTGCTGTCACCTTGACTACGTTCCACCCACTTCCCTCTAAATCCTACCACCCCTTGCCCGTCTAATGTCCCGGGCTCCGGTTGGGTGTTGCATTCTGTGGGTGTGTTTTGGGGTGCTTTTGTGTTATCTGACTACCCTCTACTTGACTGCAGTTCCCTCTTGTGGCCACTCTGTACGCAGGGGGCCACATATGGCTTGACCTTATCTGCAGCTTGAATTCTAACAGCTTCACTGTTCCAGTCTTTTAATGATTTTCTCTCAATGTTAAGGCTTTTTATTCCAGCACTGGAGTGGCTCTCTAAATGTAAGCCATCTGCCCACTGTCACTGTGTTTTTTTTCTTTATCCAGTTCTTCGACTAGTTTAGTTTCACTAGGGGTTCATCTTTATTTTAGGAATAGATCTGAAAGTAAAATAAAACATTTTTTTAATAAAATATATGTAAAGACTAAACCAATGGCTCATGCAGCTTTATGAGAACAGGGGTTGTTGGTAAGCATATGAGACCATTTAGCTTTGCACTATGTAGCTATAGGTAGTGTATGACAATGTATAATACCTGTGTGCAGAGTACGTTGGCAATATATTCATAATATGAAATCCAATGCAGAATAATACAATTTTTTTCTTTGCTTACAAAATTTAACAAAATATATCTTTATGATTCCATATGATATTAAAGAGGTATTGGTGTGAGGTCTCATTACCATCTGCAAGTGATGTATTGCCCTGTGCACCTCACAGCCATATTATGATAGTGTTAATGAACCCTGCAAATTATTTTCAAATGCTGTTGCATAAATAATTTATAAATGTCATATATTGCTCATTCAGCATCTTCTACCCGTTCATCAATTGCAATTACACTAGTTTATTTCCATGGAAGCTCAGCTTTTCTTTCACTTGAATAATAAAGACACCCCACAATTAGTCTACATTATTTATTTGTATGAGTAATTTCCTTACTCTATGATGAACAGTATATATCACATCTATACATAGGGTCCTGTGCTAATGTAAGTATATATTGCATTGTACCAGTACATCAATTGCTCAATCATAATCTATAACGGCCTACATTTATTTTAATAGCATATATTTTATCAGTGTAGAAAGGTAAAACGATAATAATTGCGCAGTTTGTCCTGCAATCAGTTCCACATGTAAGACCAAGGGTATTGCATTTAGCAGGAGTCTGTCACACTTAGTCTATGTGCCTATATAGAATGTGTGCTGCAGATTATTGATGTACAAAATCCGCACCATGTTTGAAAGATCCACACCGATAAGTTGATGGTCTCTTGGTGCATTTTTGCACTAATTGTTTACTGCTGTGACTGTGAACAAAGCTAGGCTCAAGGCTTGAAAAAGAAAAAACAGGGGTTTCTTGAAGTCATAATGTAACATTGGGCTCCCCTTTTTTGGTTGCAGCCCTGTACATTAGGCAGGTACAAGCTAACACCTATCCCCAGCTTCCTAGTTTTACCGGGCTCGCAATCAAAATACAGGGAAGCCCTTTTTTATTATTTCTCGACATTATTTTAAAGAAATGATGTGGAGCTTAGATGTATTTTTGGTTTCCAGCCAGGTACAACTAGGCAGCTGGGTACCAGGAATTCTCAGCATGGGGAGGCTCAAGCATACTGGACCTCCCACTTTGCAAATTGCAACCAGCATCCACCCCAGAAAATGGTGCATTCATCAAAGTGCCATTTTCTGGCATTGTACCCGACACTTCCAGTTGCTCTGATTTTGGTGGTAAACTGGGTAACAAAGGGATTAATTCCAGGTGAATTTTGCCAGCTGGGATTAAGTCCAAGGTTCATAATGTAGCGCCAATGTTAGCCCTGACCATTATGAATCTCTAAGTAAATAGTAAATAATAGACCACACCATGAAAAGCTATTTATTTGTCAAAAGAACACATAAACAGCCCTCATTCCTATCCTTATTATTCCCACACAAAACTTCCATGATCTTCTGCAATGACGGTTCAAGGCAGAACCTGAAACTGACTGAGTATCAGCTCTAACTCTGAGCGAGGTGATGTCACAGTCTGGATCACCTGAGTTCAGCTACAGCAAAACACGGCTCTCTGACCTGAGGTGAATTTTTCCGCATCACAATGGGCCCCGAAACTCACAAGCTTTGGATGTCATTGTGGGCGGGTGATACGGAAAAATTCATATCAAGTCAGAGAGCCACGTCACTTTTAGCTGATCTCAGGTGATCCAGACCACTCCCAGCAAGAGTCAAAATTATTTCAAGACATAAAAAAGGACACCCCTGTATTTTGATTGCCAGCCAGGTAAATCTAGGCAGCTATATGTAATAATTATAATGGAACACTCAGGAAACTCTTAGCTTGAGGCAAATTACTCAACTGAACAAAATTACTGTGAGAAAATCTGTATTTTACACATATGAATGAAAACAAACGTTAAGTGCAGCAAGTGAGCAAAATTCATCAAATACACATTAAACAGAAAAGTCACTAGAAGCACTCACTGGGATATACAGTTTAGTACAAAACACAGTCCACACCCAGGAGGCCTGAGTTAGGTAAGGTTCTGAGAATGAGGCATGAAGCCAGTACAGAGCAATGAGTCTTAGGAAGTCCAAACAGTCAGTGTACTGCTACTGCAGACTTAACAATAATAAGCTGCTAAATGCAGACAGATCTTACATATTCAGAGCTGTCAGGCAGAGTCAGATGCTGAGAAACACAAGCAGCAAGTTGCAGGTGAGTCACTGAGAGCAGGAGAGGTTGCTGGAAAGAGCCGATCCAGACCTTCTGGAGGAGAAGCAACCTTGAGAAGCAAAAAATAAGGGATTCAAGCAGAATACACAAGCATTGGCTAGAAGGTAAACTAGGTTTATAAAAGCAGGGAAGGAGGATCACTTGAACCGGAATGAAGCAGCAGACACCATTGTGGAAAAGGGTAATAATGCACAAAAGGTAAACAGAGGATCCAGAGTTCTTACACTGGGGTGGTTGATAGCCCAAACCCGCCTGCTGTACCTGTGCTGGTGACCAAAAATACAGCAGACGCCCATGTCATCAGGGCAAAATTCACACTAAATCCACGTTAAATACGCAGCAAATACTCACTGTGTAAACAGTGCTTCATATTTGCTGCATATTTAGGAGCTAAGGGTACCATCACACGTGGCAACGGCATCGCCAATTTCATAGGCGATGCAGGGCGTGGCCTATCAGCACCGATATCGCCCCTGCATCGCCTAATGTAAATGGGCAATGGTGACGCCTTTTAGTGGTAGCCTGGTTTCAGAGCAGTCCTCTGAAACCAGGCGGCCAATTTTGGCCGATGTGTGCACATCGCCCCTTGTAAATTGCCGAGGGCGATCCGACAGGTGATGGGAGCCATAGGCTCCCATTGTACTGCATCACCGCTGGGGTTTTGAGACACCTCGGCAGCTATGCCACCTGTCAGATCGCTGGTGCGTCGCCGGAGGTATCGCCCCATGTAAATGGGGGACGGCGACGCTGGCAGGGTGACAAAAACATGCGCGCTCCCGCCCGTCGCCGCCGACATCTCCGGGGCCGTCTCACCGTGTGACGGTACCATTAAATTGAGGTCTATGAAAGAAAATTGTGGCAAAATCCAAAGCAAGAATTCATATGCTGCAGATTTTTCCAAGGTAATTTTGCACTATTTCTGCCCTGGGAAAATCCACAGTGTGGGCACAACACTTTAATTTTCCCATACGCATTGCAGGGAATGTGCTGTACTGCAGATTTAAAAAAAAAAAGGCAGGAAATTTCCAGCAACACATGTGTAAAAAAATGCGGCTGTGGCACATAGCCTTAACGGTCTAGAAATAGGCTTTACAATCTCTGTAGATCTGAAGTCAGATCAAGATTTTACTCACAAGAGGCACAAAAGCTTTGTTGTTCTTATGGAGCTATAGTAAATAGAAAAATAAAGAAGAGTTCCTATAACAATTTGCTCTGGGATAAACAGTGTAGCCTGTCTAAATTTCTAGCTTGACTTAAACCAGTTATCAATAAATTAGCTGAAGTAGCCACTTTCCATCTGTCTGTTGCACATTTTGAAAATTGGGTCAATTGCACCCATTTTGAATGCTCAGTGACACTATCTATTAACAATGGTATTTGATGGTATTTCTGTCAAGCCTAGGGTACACCTAGCTAAAGCTGTGGCTCCCACTTGTACGGGGCATGTTGATGTAATAGAACACTTCTTCCATGATGTTCTCAGTCACTGCAAGTGTAGTCTGCACCATGGTTTTTCAATAGTTTAGCGACACAGAGCCATTGTTCTTTAGCTTTGTACTCAATTTTCCTTAATCTTAGTAGGTGTCTGCTAACCATAGACTTGTCACAGCTTTGGCGCTCTCATTCTTGTAGTCTTACTTTTTTCTTGGGTGTTCTATCCTGCCAACACTATTATCTCCATGAATGTCTCTGTGTCTTCGAAGTATATCTTTCTGTCCTCTACATAGCACTGTAACGCCGGTGGTCTGGTGTCTTGGTTCCCTCGGCGTTACTGCGCTTTCACCCAATGCTCCTTCCCCCCCTGTCCAGCTGGGAGACTGTAGTATGTTACCTGGATAGGATTCTGCTCAGTTCCCAGCTCCGCTGCGTAGCTGCACGTGTTGTATTGTCAGTGCTCCGCTGTTTACCTCTCGTGTGGACCCTGGCTCCCGCTGTGGAAGCTATCCGCGGGTTGTGAGGTCCTCTGCAGCTGGTGCATGACTTTCCACGTGTGTCTAGGCTTGCAGCCGCTGCCAGGTGCTCTGGGCATCGGTTCCTGTGCTGGCTATGCTGTATGGGTTCTGACTGTGCCTAGGGTGCGCGCCGCCACACCTTCCCCAGTTTAGTAAGATGGAGGGTGTGCGCTTGAATTGCTGTCCCCAGCCTATAGCTGAGGGTCAGCTCCTATTTAAAGTTCCTCTTCCCTGTTGGGCGTTGCCAGAGCCTCGCATTAGGTTTCTTAACCTAGCCCTGTGTGTTTGGTCCAACATGCTGCTCCTGGTCTGCCTTGTCTACAGCACCTGTTCTGCCTGCTACCAGTTCGGGGAAAGCTGATGTCTGTGTCCCTGGACCCGTCTTGTCTGTGTTGGTGCCAACGTCCTTGTCTTGTTCCTCCTTGTGTCTTGCTGTTCCCGGTCTGGAGCCGTGTCCGTTGCATGGAGTCCAGACGTCCTGACTGTCGGTGTCCAAGATGACCCTGAGGTTCCCGCCTGGTGTCCGAGATGACCCTGAGGTTCCCGCCTGGTGTTCGTGATGTTCCGTGTCCATGATGTTCCGTGTCCTTGATGTGTGTTCTTGTTCAGTAAACGTTACTTTTGCTATACCTGAAGTGTGCGGTGTCGTCTTGTCCTGCAGGTTACCATCTAGCCCACATGCTCAGCTGCCACAGAACCCGGTTGCTGTTCTTCCCTAGTCTGGGCAGGCCCGGGTCCCCCCTGTGGTCCAGTGGGTCCACATTCCCCTTACCTCATGGGTCGCGAGCGCGACCGTGACAGTAGGCTCTGGCCATGGACTCCGCTGAGCATGTGTGGACTGCAGGACATTCCCCGGATCCCACTTGGTATGTGGACTAGATTGCTCGAGCCCCGTGTGGTCAGCGGCTCTGATCACTCGAGTGATGGACTCTGCTGCTTTTTTGTGACCTGTGGGACGTACCGCCTAACCCAATTGAACTTTTTGTGGGACTTTTTTCTTTTGGGTTTTCAGAAGAGGGGGCCTGAGGAGGGGGATACTGTAACGCCGGTGGTCTGGTGTCTTGGTTCCCTCGGCGTTACTGCGCTTTCACCCAATGCTCCTTCCCCCCCTGTCCAGCTGGGAGACTGTAGTATGTTACCTGGATAGGATTCTGCTCAGTTCCCAGCTCCGCTGCGTAGCTGCACGTGTTGTATTGTCAGTGCTCCGCTGTTTACCTCTCGTGTGGACCCTGGCTCCCGCTGTGGAAGCTATCCGCGGGTTGTGAGGTCCTCTGCAGCTGGTGCATGACTTTCCACGTGTGTCTAGGCTTGCAGCCGCTGCCAGGTGCTCTGGGCATCGGTTCCTGTGCTGGCTATGCTGTATGGGTTCTGACTGTGCCTAGGGTGCGCGCCGCCACACCTTCCCCAGTTTAGTAAGATGGAGGGTGTGCGCTTGAATTGCTGTCCCCAGCCTATAGCTGAGGGTCAGCTCCTATTTAAAGTTCCTCTTCCCTGTTGGGCGTTGCCAGAGCCTCGCATTAGGTTTCTTAACCTAGCCCTGTGTGTTTGGTCCAACATGCTGCTCCTGGTCTGCCTTGTCTACAGCTCCTGTTCTGCCTGCTACCAGTTCGGGGAAAGCTGATGTCTGTGTCCCTGGACCCGTCTTGTCTGTGTTGGTGCCAACGTCCTTGTCTTGTTCTCCTTGTGTCTTGCTGTTCCCGGTCTGGAGCCGTGTCCGTTGCATGGAGTCCAGACGTCCTGACTGTCGGTGTCCAAGATGACCCTGAGGTTCCCGCCTGGTGTCCGAGATGACCCTGAGGTTCCCGCCTGGTGTTCGTGATGTTCCGTGTCCATGATGTTCCGTGTCCTTGATGTGTGTTCTTGTTCAGTAAACGTTACTTTTGCTATACCTGAAGTGTGCGGTGTCGTCTTGTCCTGCAGGTTACCATCTAGCCCACATGCTCAGCTGCCACAGAACCCGGTTGCTGTTCTTCCCTAGTCTGGGCAGGCCCGGGTCCCCCCTGTGGTCCAGTGGGTCCACATTCCCCTTACCTCATGGGTCGCGAGCGCGACCGTGACAAGCACTTTGTGTGGCACTTGCTGGCGTGAGCATCGAGAAGATGACCTACTGGGCCGAGGCATCAATCTAAACCTAGAGGATCGGAGCTAAACAGCTAATGAGCTCTCGGTAGAGCTTCTAATAGTCAGGTTAAGCTTATGCTGGTAGGTAGCTTCCAGGTACAACTCTAGGGGGTGTCGATACTATGACAGCTGCCTCCAGGGGTTAAGACTAGGTGGTACAGCAGCGAGGTGCAGATGGAGCGTCAGCAGGACTGGTGCAGATTGTACTTGCGGGTCAGAAGAACTAGGAACAAACACTGATCAGGAATTAGCAAGGAAACCTGAAAACTAGCAGCATTTCTTTAGGCATAGATCATGTTGCTCAAGCACTTCTCATCATGGAAAGTTCCTTAAATACTCTGTGCTTCTCAGCCATAGGCAGCCTCTGATGGTGTGCGGAATTATTTCTCTTTCTGGCAGTGTGTCAAGCTCTCCAAACTCCGGCTGATTATAGCTCTGTACTACGCCCTTGTACTTCTCCTCTCTACTTGGACCTTGGGATCCATGGTACCTGAAGCTTACGGGAAGGTAATTCAGCTTCCTTTCCACTACTGACAACTCAGGACACTCGTCAAGGCAGCTCTCCACACACACCCTCAGCTCTTCACTGCTTATCCTTGACTGTCATTGTCTGGCAGTTGGGCACTACTGAGACTGCACAGGACACTGTGTCCAATGCAGCACCATAGATTCTGCTTTGTCCCAATAGTGATCACAGCACAGGTTCTGGCTGGCCTCCTTTCTCTCCAGCACCACTGAAATTAAGGAGAACACTGTTGCTCCTACTGGGCTCAGTAGTTCTCCTATAGGGCTGCTAACCACCAGACTTCACAATAGGCCTTTGCACTGATCATAGTTTCTTGTTTTGTCACTAATAAGCTGAATAAACTTATCAAGAAGGCTAGTGCGGCGGTGGGTCTACAACTTAGGAGGTATTAGAGGATAGAATTAATAAGAAATGCAAGGCTATAATGAGCAACAATACACACCCGCTCTCTGAACTGTTTGCGAGGCAGAAGAGCACATTCAGCAAGCGTCTAATCCAACTAATATGTAAAAAGGAAAGATACAGAAAATCGTTTGTTCCGACAGCTGTGGGGATGTTTAACAAATGTATAAGTGTAAAGCGTCCCAAGACTATGTGAAGTTCTATGTGTATGGGGGGAATAGGTGAGGTACATGTACCAGTCTACCCACATCTGCTGTCCATATAGACTTATTTTGTAAAGTGTGAAATGTTCTTGATCTTTGTTCTGCTTTTGTAATACTGTAATTTCCTCCGGGATCAATAAAGTTTATCTTATCTTATCTTATCTTTTTAAAATGGATAAAGAGCTGATTTCCAACACCACCAGAGTTTACAGATGTTTACAGATATTTGTGATGCCTAATTCTCCAGTGTGCCAATTTATGTTACGTATAGCCCTGTAAGTAAGGGGAAAAAATCCGCTGTGCTGTCTTTTTTGCTTTGTGACTCAAGAAGTGCACCTATGCGTTAATCACAATAGTAATCACATATCAAGGAGGTCATGTAACATGTCACATGATACATCGGGCTGAGAGACCCCCTGACTTCTAAACTGCCAGCCGGCCTTGCTACTCTTAATCTGATGCTAATTGGTACATACAGTTAGGGCCAGAAATATTTGGACAGTGACACAATTTTCGTGAGTTGGGCTCTGCATGCCACCACATTGCATTTGAAATGAAACCTCTACAACAGAATTCAAGTGCAGATTGTAACATTTAATTTGAAGAGTTGAACAAAAATATCTGATAGAAAATGTAGGAATTGTACACATTTCTTTACAAACACTCCACATTTTAGGAGGTCAAAAGTAATTGGACAAATAAACATAACCCAAACAAAATATTTTTATTTTCAATATTTTGTTGCGAATCCTTTGGAGGCAATCACTGCCTTAAGTCTGGAACCCATGGACATCACCAAACGCTGGGTTTCCTCCTTCTTAATGCTTTGCCAGGCCTTTACAGCCGCAGTCTTCAGGTCTTGCTTGTTTGTGGGTCTTTCCGTCTTAAGTCTGGATTTGAGCAAGTGAAATGCATGCTCAATTGGGTTAAGATCTGGTGATTGACTTGGCCATTGCAGAATGTTCCACTTTTTTGCACTCATGAACTCCTGGGTAGCTTTGGCTGTATGCTTGGGGTCATTGTCCATCTGTACTATGAAGTGCCGTCCAATCAACTTTGCAGCATTTGGCTGAATCTGGGCTGAAAGTATATCCCGGTACACTTCAGAATTCATCCGGCTACTCTTGTCTGCTGTTATGTCATCAATAAACACAAGTGACCCAGTGCCATTGAAAGCCATGCATGCCCATGCCATCACGTTGCCTCCACCATGTTTTACAGAGGATGTGGTGTGCCTTGGATCATGTGCCGTTCCCTTTCTTCTCCAAACTTTTTTCTTCCCATCATTCTGGTACAGGTTGATCTTTGTCTCATCTGTCCATAGAATACTTTTCCAGAACTGAGCTGGCTTCTTAAAGTGTTTTTCAGCAAATTTAACTCTGGCCTGTCTATTTTTGGAATTGATGAATGGTTTGCATCTAGATGTGAACCCTTTGTATTTACTGTCATGGAGTCTTCTCTTTACTGTTGACTTAGAGACAGATACACCTACTTCACTGAGAGCGTTCTGGACTTCAGTTGATGTTGTGAACGGGTTCTTCTTCACCAAATAAAGTATGCGGCGATCATCCACCACTGTTGTCATCCGTGGACGCCCAGGCCTTTTAGAGTTCCCAAGCTCACCAGTCAATTCCTTTTTTCTCAGAATGTACCCAACTGTTGATTTTGCTACTCCAAGCATGTCTGCTATCTCTCTGATGGATTTTTTCTTTTTTTTCAGCCTCAGGATGTTCTGCTTCACCTCAATTGAGAGTTCCTTTGACCGCATGTTGTCTGGTCACAGCAACAGCTTCCAAATGCAAAACCACACACCTGGAATCCACCCCTGACCTTTTAACTACTTCATTGATTACAGGTTAACGAGGGAGACGCCTTCAGAGTTAATTGCAGACTTTAGAGTCCATTGTCCAATTACTTTTGGTCCCTTGAAAAAGAGGAGGCTATGCATTACAGAGCTATGATTCCTAAACCCTTTCTCTGATTTGGATGTGGAAACTCTCATATTGCAGCTGGGAGTGTGCACTTTCAGCCCATATTATATATATAATTGTATTTCTGAACATGTTTTTGTAAACAGCTAAAATAACAAAACTTGTGTCACTGTCCAAATATTTCTGGCCCTAACTGTATGAGGAATATGCAGAACTACATACCTCTGACCTCTTCTTAGGCTAGGGTCACACATGCCATGCATTTTTTTGGGTGCTTTTTGGCAGCCATGCGTTTTTCCATGCTTTTTTACATTTCTGCATGCGTTTTTTAAGCTGTTTTTTGACACCCTGCGTTTTTCCATGCGTTTTTGAATCAGCACCAAAAAATACTGCAAGCTGCGTTTTTTGGTGCGTTTTTAAAAATGCATGCGTTTATTTAACATGGGCCCCTATGGGAAATGCATGCGTTTTTGCATGGTACTAAATGGTACCATGCTTTTTCATGCCTTTTGAAGGCAGCTCCTTACATAAGTGCAAAATCACATGCCAAAAACGGTTGGCACTTTAGGCATGCGCTTTTGCTATTGGGGCATGCGTTTTTTACATGGGGGCCTATGGGTGCGTTTTTCCATGCGTGTTTAGAAAACGCAGGTCTCCAAAAACTCATGGAAAATCTGCAAGTGTGACCCTAGCCTAACTCAGATTTTTATCTGTATATAATTGACAGACCGCAAAGTTTTCTCAATAATCATCAGAATCTGGTACTTGCTATAATCAAACAGAGCGTGTTACATATGGATGAACGAGAGGGAGGTCACGATAAATAAAATGTATTTCAAATTTAATGCTAAGTGAGTCATATTAGGTTGGGATTAATAAAATGATCTGTATTCGTCCTCGAAGATACTGAGTTAGCCTTTTCTTTTGATTGCATTTCTGTTTAACCCAGCTAAATTTCCCTTTTAATCATACAGATGTCCTCTACTTTTTTCAGGGATTAAATGATAGGAGGCCAAGATATAGCATGCAACTTTAAACAGCAGATTTCCCGACATTCCTCTCCCTGTGCAGTCTCGCCATGATAACATCAGCTCTTTAAAGGAAGCTAGAAAATTACATTTTTTTGAAATGGCTTATTGCTTTTTCAATTCCTGTGTAAGGCTAATTCAAAAAGTGTTAGTGATATGTTTGTTTTGCTGATGCAGAGCAAGAAAAAAAAATCTCTGCAACTCACACATATTGAACGTACATGGAGGCAACAACACAATTACAAATGAACAGATCCATCAGGCGCTGCTCATTCAGTTGCATTAGGAAATGTTCCAAGTTTTCAATGGCGAAGCGTTCTTTTTGAATATTAATACCAGCTCTCTGGTGAAAGCTTTCAAGGCTAGACTCCAAAGATTGATAAGAAAATGAATAAACATGTATAGAAAAGTTTACAAAGCTTATTTTAGCTATTCATTTTTACGGTGTCGGGCGAGTGTGAAGAATGGCTATTAGTTTAGGGCAGTACTAAATAGATTTATTGAGACCGTTCATAATGGCTTTCTTTTTGACAGACATCTGTAAATGGTGCAAAACATTATGAGGGAGGAAAGTATGAAATGCTGCTTGGAAATGTTTGGGCACATACGCATAAAGCGTGAATGCCAAAGATGATTTAGAGATGACATAATGTCAATTGACTTGGTCTGTACAATAAATATACTGATGGGCTGGGTAAGCATTTTTTCATTTCCAATGTTTTGTTTATTAAAGATGAAACAGGAATGCATACAGAGTACAGTCACGACAACAACGTAGATTTAGATAATAAAAACTTACAGATTAAAAAGGATCATTAAGTGGCTTTCACAATATCTAGAATTGACTAAAGTCTGTGTTGATGCAGGACTTCAATGACTGATGATATTCCGAAGCTCTGCAATCACATTATGGCTGGTCATTAGGGGCCATACAGTCTTCTAATGTAAGTAGGGGACCAGTGGCGTAACAGGGGCCCCCGATGCAAAAGCTCCAACGGGGCCCCCAATTATTGCAAATCTTTAATGGTATTAGTCATTTTCTATAGGCCAAATGGACTTCTGGGGCCCCCCTAGGCTGCAGGGCCCGGGTGCGATCGCAACCCCTGCACTTATTGTAGTTACGCCCCTGTAGGGGATCCTAGCTTAGTTTAAGCACCTAATATATGCATTCAAAGTCAACTTTTGTAACACATAGTATTACTGGTAAGGATAAAATTAAAGAAGAGAATTATAAGAGGTGAAAAGGGTGGGTGAGTGGAGGGGGTGAGTGGAGAAGCTATGGAAGTGGTTCGGAGGGATTCGACCCCGCGATGTAGTGCGTTTGTACAGTTTTGTTAAGGCAGAACAGGTAGGTGCGAATTTTCAACTTAGTCCTCTCCCGCAATGAATGGTATGTAGCCAGTGGCTTCTCTATAATTTGCAAGGAAAAAGAAATGGTCCTGCCTCCAGTTTCAAATGCGATGAAATTTATAAATTTTTCGTCAGACTTCCATATACAGCACAGTCAGGAAACAATCAACATGTAAATGACATGGCAGGAAGCAGTTGCCAGTTGCATGTCATTTACATGTTGATTTTTTTCTGATTGTGCTGTATATGGAAGTCTTACGGAATATTTAATACATTTCATCACATTTGAAACTGGAAGCTGGACTGTTTCTTTTTCCTTGATGATTGCCCAGGTGGATCCAGGACGCCGGCCCGTGCATGCCAGTAATTACGTGGTGAGCTGATAACTCTTTCCTGTGTAATTCTCTATATTTTACCCACGGTTTCCAAAGCTCTCTATACTTGGTTACATTCTTCTGTGTGAGTACGGCCAATTCTGCAGTTTGGTAAATTTGATCTAACTTTGATAAAAATTGTTTTTTAGTAGGAATCTCGGACAAGCGCCAACACACAGGGATTACAGTGGGCACCCCCTCGAGACATGATGGCCACAATTATTATTAATATTTATGCTTTTTAACAGGTTATAACACCTTGCTTATCCCGGCGGCAGCCGGGATAAGCAAAGTAGACGGTAACCGCATTGCTCAGGATTACACATCCTGAGCAATGTGGTTACCGCATTGCAGATGCTAGAACCGCTCAAAAAACTGTAGCCTGCATGATTTTTCACACAGGCTGCAGAGCTGGATGCGGCAACCGGATTACTTGTAAAGCAATCCGGTTGTTATAATGGGCTCCTATGAGGAGCGTTTCCTGATGCGGTTTTGAGCTTTTTGAAAGCTCAAAACCGGATCAGGATTTAAAAAAAAAACAAAGAAAAAACGCAAGTGTAACCCTGGTCTTATAGTCCAAAAAATATAGTAACCCCCTTCAGCACTGTCAGGTGTTTCTCTCAAGCATGACAGGATTAAGTGACACCCACCCTCATTTTCTTCCTCTCATCATGGAGTTTTGTTAGAAGTAAAAAAAATTGTCCATCTCCATTGGGTGGATTTGGTCACTTTTTTAAAGTGGTATTTGTTTTGATGATATTTTATGAATATTTTATTCAATTATTCTATTTAAAGCCAATACGGTATAATTTTTTCTCAGTAACAATTAATAAAAGCTCCAAGGTCATTTTACCCAATTCCTTGTCTTTTATTGTATCAGTTGTACCTAAATTAGGTGGGATGGTTGGTTTTGTGTTTCCATACTAAGTGGGAGACATTATACTAACTAGTTTATGGATGTTATAATCTGTGTGTGTTGGTGAGAGCATGAATCAAAATCAATCAAAATGAATCAAAAAATAGTTCTGTGAAATGTTTTGTTAGTGAGAACACTAAGGGCCACTTTACACACACCAACATCTGTGTCCAACTTCTGAACAGATCTCTGGTTGCAGTGAAATCATGGACACATTGTTCCATTTGTACACAGCCACAAAATGGAGCAATGTGTCCATGATTTCACTGCAACCAGAGATCTGTTCAGAAGTTGGACACAGACGTTGGTGTGTGTAAAGTGGCCATAAGAGACTTCTCTAGGGGCATAATCACTGTTTATATGCAGCAATACATGTCTCTATCCCTGTTCATAAAAATTGGGAATTATGACCCTTCCTACTCTTCTGAGTATAAATTTTCTTTAAGAAGAGGGGGCATATTTATGTTCCTACAGAGGATTAATGGGGACAATTCTTAGGTTATCACTCAACTTTATGGATGACTGAGAACATCATAAGTCCATACTACATAGGATAGAACTTTCCATTTAGGATTATTGTTAACCCTTTCTGATATTCTCACATAATGATATACCAGGCCTGAAAGGTAATATTTCCCATCTAATCCTTAATCGACTCATGACGTACTATGTCTGTCATTGATGTGGGATCTCAAGCCAAGTCCGCAATTTCCCTGCACATTTCGGCTGATCTGATTAGCCAACATATACCTCTAAAAACCTTTGGTTGATCAAACTCTAACATCCCAGCGGATAGCAGATCATTCTCCACTTCCTCGTAAAGTGATTGGGGTGTGACGATGGGTTTGTCATGTGGCAGTTGTCAGCTGATGACCCCTGTGTCTCTATTGATGAGCTTTTTTTGCATTCTGGCTGTGAGCTGACATCCATAGGAGATCACGATTTCTACTATATGGAAGGGTCTTGGATGCACGGTTCTGTGCAGCACAAGTGTTTGGATGACTGCATCTTCAAGTCTCCTAAGGAGATTAATAAAAATATTAAAAAGTTAAAAAAAGTTTTTGAAAATATGAAAATAAGAAATAAAAAGCAAAATTTAAAATCAAACCCTTTTGCCCCATTGAAAACAAAATAAAAAAAATACACATTTGTTATAACTGCATATTTTATGTGCAATCTATCAAATCATAACATAAATTAAGCAGAGCGGTGAACAAAACAAACAAAATAATGAGAAAAAATATCAAAAATACAGAATTGCAGTTTTTCACCTGCCAGAACAACATAACAAATATCAAAGCATTGTATATTACCCAAAAGAAAACCAATCAAATGTCAGTTTGGGGTGCAAAAAACAAGCCCTCATATAGCTCCATATCTCATGAATGTAAAAGGTTCCTGCTATTGGAAAGTCGTGACACAAGCAATATTCTGTTTTTCTTCTAGTATTAGAATTTAATACCAGCTAAGCTTTAAAACTAGGTACGGTAATTTTATCCATAAACAAATATAAATTGCTGTTAATTGACCTCTTCTTGCTAATACTTACATTTCTTCAAGACGGCCATCTTACTTTTGTAACTTTTCTTTCACTATTCCTTTCTTCTAAGCCATAACTTGTTTTTTTTTTAAAAAAAATTGCTCAAACACACCTATGGATTCTTCTATTTATTTCTATACAAACATTTACTGTACGTTGATAATTTTTGATTATTCTTTATTAGCTGCAAGTTTAAAATGCCTTCTTAAAAAATGTTGACAAGTGAATTCTCCTGCGTTGTTCACTATATTGCTGCCCCACTTACATGCAGTAATGAGAATCTATAGTAGCCACAAAATGCCTTGGATCTTTTTGAGTGTTTTGTAAATATATTTGAAGTTTCATCTCATAAATTCTTGAATTTTATCTTAGTGTTTCATTGAGTTAAACAAAAATGATAAAAAAATGTTTAAACTTACAAAATAACAGAGACTGGATCAGGCCTGTCCCACACTGGGATTTTGCTGCTTTTTGTGCAGAATAGTGTAGATTGTCAGAAATCACAGCAAGCAAATCTTGGGATCGATGTTGGCCCATACTGCATTTTTTTCTGATGTAAAAACGTTTGGATTCTGCAAAATAGTCTTCAGCATGTCAATTCTTGCAGTGGTTTTCGCATTTTCAGGTCCTTCAGCTATGGACTTGATGTCAAAAGTTCAGGGCACAATGAGCACATTTCGCATCAAAGCACACAAAACACACAATACAGTTGCAGGGATTGGAGCTTATTCTTTCTGACTTAAAAAAATATCTCCATCAGGCAGACTTATGGAGCTAAGACAAAGAAATTACAGTCTCTTGTGTTTCTTCAATATTCTAATAATTGTGTCAACAGTTGTTGCTTTCTAGCTAAATGCTGGATATTGTCTCAGCTCATGTCCGACTTGTGTAGGTCTACAATTTTGTCCCTGTTGTCCTTAGGTTGGCTTCACACACAGTTTGAGCTGTTAGCTGTGTCTGGTGTTTTGCAGGATAGCACCGGACACAGCCTGACAGTCTGATTAAACAGAACTGGTTCTCTTTCTGCCTAATCAGCAGTTCGTGCAGAAAATCAGGATCACGTTGCGGGAGCTAGCCACGGTCCTGAAATCTCAGCCGGGCTCTCACGGTGCTGAAGCTTCAACACCGGATCCGGAAACCGGACAATTTTCTGTCAGTCCAACGCAATCTGGCACACCAATACTTATGTTATTGGCGTTGGATTGCACGGATCGGAGGACCCGGGAGGATCGGGTGATCTTTTTTGTGTAACTTTTGCCGGACACAAAACGCTGCATTCTGCATTTTGTGTCTGGGAAAAAAAAATTCTCCTGATCTTCCGGAAAGTGGAAACCGGATGGCAGTGTTAGAAACTTTGAGGCCAAATTGGATCCTGGCGGACAGCCCGGATCCACAAACCGTGGTGTAGAACCTACCTTAGACAGCCTTTGTCTTGGCAGTGGAGAGGTTGAGTGTGGTGATTGAGGTGTGACAAGTCGATTATCCAGTATGAGTTCTAACAGCTGCAATTAATACAGGTAATGAGTGCAGAGTAGGAGGCTTCATACTAAAAACTAAGGTGGTTTCACACTGCAGTTTTCTGATCAGGTTCCATCAGTTCGTGTGTCAAAACCAGGAGTGTCTCCAAAGCTCAGAACAGGTGTCAACTTTCATAAGTTTTCCTCTGCAAGTTAGGCTGCTTAACCACGGCCAGATCCGATCCAGGGCTGTCAGGGGTGAACCTGAAAGCCCTGGACCGGACATCGGCAAAATAGTATGCTATGGGGCCGGATGGAGCCAGATGGCAGCTATCTGCCATCCGGCTTCCATCTGTCCGGGAGAATCCGGGAGGAATAGGATTTTTCTCCCGGACACAAAAATGCGGCATGCTGCATTTTTGTGTCCGGGGGAAAAAAGCTAATCCTCCCGGATGCTCCCGGATCCTCCTGGTCTGGTGTGATCCGTCACCCCTAACATGGGGGTTTATGGGGCCAGATCGCAACGGAGCCGCACCCGGAAGCCGGAGCCAGGTGCTGAACCTAAGCACCGCTCGGTCCTGAACTTCAGCACCATGGAGCTGTCCCCTGCTGACTGTTCAGGAGCCGTGGTCCTGAATTATCAGCAGCTGCGGCTGCAAATGAGCCATCTGGCTGCACACCGGACCAGAGGGCATAATTGTCCCACCGGTTCTATGTCCAGATCCCGTCCGGGACTGTCAGGTTCACCCCTGACAGCCCGGGATCGGATCTGGCCGTGGTGTGAAGCCGGCCTTTCTCTCCTGGTTCCTCTCCTGGTTTTGACACACAAACTTGATGGAACCTGATCAGGAAAAAAACTGCAGCGTGAAACCAGGCTTACAAGTATTTGAGAGTCAGAATTCTTGCTGGTTGGTAGGTGCTCAAGTAAATCTTTAATGCAATAAATGGCTATTTAATTATTTAAAAACTATACAATGTGATTTTTTAGTATTTTTTTAATTGATTCTATCTCTCCAAGTTGAAGTGTACCTATGATAAATATTACAGACCTCTTCATTCTTTGTAGGTGGTAAAACTTGCAAAATTGGGTGTGTATCAAATACTTTTTTCCCACTGTAAGCATTGTATACACTGACGATTTTACAAATTTCCCCGCCTACAAATAATAGAGAGGTCTGTAACTATTATTGTAGGTACGCTTCAACTGTGAGACACAGAATCTACAGGAAATGTCTGACCTCTGTAATTGCAAACAAAGGTTTCTGTACCAAATAGTAAATTCTGTTTTTCTATTGTATCAAATACTTATTTTCCCCACTATAATTATTTTGTACACTGCTGATTTTGCAAGTTTTTGTGCCTACAAATAATGGACAGGTCTGTAATTTTTATCGTAGGTACACTTCAACTGTGATGGTACCTTTACACGCCGCGACGGCAGGCTGGATACATCGCGCTACTTTGCGTGCACGAGCACGCTCAAACGGCTACAAACGGTCAACGCACCCTCTTTACACGCCGCGACAAGGTGCGCTACGCCACGCTACATCTATAGCTAGCTACATCGCCGGGTGTCTCAAGTAGCCAGCTGTAGCGTAGCGTACCATGTTTACACACCGCTCCAACAAGCTACTATGGGCGGACCCGGTGCAGCAGGGATAGCACATAGGCGTGCAACAATCTTGGATTACGAGCCGTCCGTACGATGATAGGACAGCGCAATATCATCAGGATTGGCCAGGCATCGCAGGAGGCTGGTTAATACAGCACGCTCGAGTAATTGTGTAGTGTGACTGGTCAGCTCCTTAAATATCCCGCCCTATGCTGCGACTACCAATCATAAAGCAGGAGCGACCTCCAATGATCGCAGATGGGGCGCGGTAACATGGCGACTGTGTCACGCCTTAGATACATGGCAGCCACATCGCCGGGTGTCCAGAGTTGCCTTCCGTTGCTTCTTTACACGCCGATACAGCTCGCTACAATCGGCGATGTTGCCTTAAGTTTATGAGCAGAGCCCATAAACAGATGTATCTGTCGCCGGCTGTAGCGTCGCCTCTTCAGACGCCGCTACTACAGGCGATATGGACGCTACAAGCTACAATTGTAGCTTGTAGCGCGATGTATCCAGCCTGCCGTCGCGGCGTGTAAAGGTACCATAAGAGATAGAATCTGAAAAAATCCAGAACATCACATTGTATAATTTTGAAATAATTAAATAGTATTTTTTTGCATGAAAACAATTCTTTAAGAAGCTGTCCTACTCTGCACTCATTACTTATATTAATTGCACATGTTTTAACTCATTACCTATATTAATGACACCTGTTCACACAATCAATCACACTCTAAAGGCCCCATTACACGGGGCAATATCTTCCGGCAACTCCCGGGAGCGCGCATGCTTTTGGCCGCTCTCCAACATCGCTGATGAGCTGTCAGACAAGGAGACATTGCCGGCAACTCATCAGCGATGTTGCTAGCAACTATTGCTGACAGGGTTAAACTCAACCCTGGCAGCGATCCTTAACATGGGAGTCTATGGGGGAAGTTGCCAGCAACATCGCTGTTGCGATGTCAGGCGGGGCGATTCAGGCAGATCGCCTGAGCAACATCACCTGGTTTCACAACATTGCTTGGAAACCAGAGGATGTTGTTGAAGCAACTATCGCCATTGAAATCACCCTGTTATACAGGGCAACTCTCTGGCGATGTCACCGCAACTTGGCCACGCCCCTCAGTTGCCCCGTGCAACAGAGCCTTAATTTGTGTATATATATATATATATATATATATATATATATATATTTTAAAACTTTAGACCTCTCCAGATGTTACCACCCCAGGAAACAAATACATGTACTGTACTTGACATTGTGTTAAGAAGATGAAGAGAAAAATCGATGTTTGGTTGTAATTTGTAGATTAACCAAGGATCAAGTGTTTAATATCTCTGCAGAACCACCAGAGGAAAAATAAAGTATTACAAGATGGCAACTAAAACAATGGGCTGTTTGCATAAGATTGAGCAATCCAAAATTAGAAAGACTGCTCCGCACTACAGTGAGGGAATGTGCTCACTATCCAGAGGTGCTGTCTCTTTGACCTGAAGGAAGCCATGGAAACCGACAAGTGTGTGCAAAGAGACTGCAGCCGCCCTGTACTCCCAATCTGCATTGGGTGCCGGGTGACGTCTCCCTGCATTCAACCATAGGAGAGCGCTCCCGACTGAAAAAATCCTGCTGTTGGAAGCATAGTGAGCATGGGATTTCTTGAAATCCTATCCACTATGCTGCTATTGTACAACGCAGCGTTTTGGACACAGCAGCAATATGTTGCATCCAAAAGGCTGCATTCCCTGAACATGAGTATGCACCCTTAGGTCAACAATATAGGTCATCCTCTCTTTTAAATTTGAATATATATAATTGACAAAAAGGTAATGTTTACATAGGAACAATGATTTTAAGAAAGCTTGAACTAGCTGCAATAATTTCTAATAATGTATATAATGTATATACTATAATAAAGTACAAAATGCAGCTTAAGTATTTTGTCCCAGCTTCAGTATGATATTTCATTCCAATAAGAAATAGTATCTAAAATCCAGATCCTCAGGAGAGAGCACAGCAAAATATGTAACACTGCAGTTCATATTTCAATACCAACCACAGGCTGCTAATACAGTCCTATAACTGCAAAGAAATGAGAATGGATTGTGTATAGCGGATGTATCCCGTGCAATGACCTAATTCATACAAATGGACAACAACAGATGTGTTACTCCAGACAACCCATTGGGATTAGCAAGATTCTGCTAGGAAAAAGCCAATGCAGCATAGGTATAAAATATAAGCTTAATAACCAGTAATAGGCAGCTTTTAATCCACAACTGTTGCTCATATAAAACATGAGAAAGACAATTAATAATAATAATCTTTACATAGCGCCAACATATTCCACAGCGCTTTACAAATCAGTAATTAGTAATGAAAAAATAGTAAAAGATCACAAAGCATATAGTATCCTGGGATAAAATAGTAAGGGCGGCTTCACACTTTGGTGTGATCCGGTCTGGGGCTGTCAGGGATGAACCTGACAGCCCAGGACTGGATCAGCACACAGAACTGGAGGGCTAATTTGCCTCCGATCCGGTGTGCAGTCGCACGCAGTTCCTGCTGCTGATAAGTCAGGACCGCTGCGCCGTGGTCCTGACCTGTCAGCGGCTGCAGCTGCGTGCGACTGCACCGGATCGGAGAGCAAATTAGCCCTCCCTCTGTGTGCAGCTCCAGTCCGGGGCTGTCAGGGATGAACCTGACAGCCCCGAACCGGATCACACCGCAGTGTGAAGCCGCCCTGATAGTGGCTGTAAAGCAATTTTTTTCAAAATTTTGTTACTACATTTTCAAAGCAATTTAAGTAGTTGTGACCTCATTAATTAAGTTTCATTAAGTCTAAGTGGGTGTGATTCGATAGCTTTCACTGAGGACGACTATTCTTTTTTCACTGCCTACATTACATATAAGAAATTTCATATAATAAATCTTTTATGCCCCACATTTTATACATATAGATAATTTAACATATACTTGGATGTTCACCAGCTGATGACTATCGGCAAAGCAAAGTTTTATAAATTTGCTTATCTCAATTTAAAGCCTTTGCAAAAAATATACAGAGTGCATGCTCAGCTATACAAGCAGGTTTATCAGATAACTACCTGGAATTGCTTTCCAACAAATAAGTAGTGCTCAGAAGTGCTGAGCCCTTGTTGTCTGCTTTGCCTGGCCTCTTTGATACACAACCATCTTAATTGAGTTGAAGTCAGGTAATTTTAGTGGCCATGTGTCATGTTGCCATCAGACTCTGTGACTGTTATTCCTGCCCTGGCCACTAGGTGGTGCCGGATCCCTTCGGCTGCTGGTGCCAGTGGTAGGGGGTCATGTCCTCATTGGGACCTGCTCCTTTGGTTCCTGTCTCTGTCACTGGGCATCGCCATGCTCCTCCTGTGGGTGATGCTGGTAATATGAGAGAGGTCCCTGCAGAGAAATCTGGTAGGCGCCGGCTTCATTCTTCTATAAGAAGTGGGGTGGTTGGTACCAGTCGTGCATCACTATCTGGCCTGGTTGTAGAAGCAGTCCAGATGAGTTCATCAGACTGTGATCTCCAGTCTATGAGAGGGAACCGCGCCCTTCAAATACCTTGGGGCCTGTCCTGCAAACGCCAGATATATTCTTGTTTTACCCAGCTTTCTAGTTGGTGCTCCTTTATATTGACTCTGACCTTTGCCTGGATTTTGATGCTTCTACCGCCTGACTATTTTGTACTTTTGCTGCCCTCCTGGTTTTTGATGCTGCCTTCTGACTACACTTTTGGATTCAGACTTTGTCTATTCCATGACCTCCCAACCTTGTCCCTTCCTGGTGACCTCCCTGCTTCAGTCTGCTGCTCACCTTTAGGCAGCTACCTTCTTTGCTCCGCTGTAATTCCAAATCCCTGTATAGGTGTAAAGGGTCTCAGAGTTTCTCAGGGTGCTACCTTACCAGCAGCTCAGCCTTTGCAGCAGACAGTCGTCACACCATGTCACCTGATGAGGCATTACATCCCGCTCTTTGGTCACATTGCTCTTAGGTACCATGGAGTTACGTTTTGGGCCATTATCCCATTGCAACACATATGATGGTCCCACTCAGTGCATGACAAAGCAGAAGGCTGTGGTTTCCTTGCTGGATTAATTTGCCTTGAATTTGAAATAACTCACCAACAAAGCATTCCCACATCATCACAAGTCCCCATCAATGCATCTCCCTTTTTTAATAAGTATCTAGAGAATGGTAGATCCTAGAGAGCTGAAATCTTGTCTTAAACCTTCCAAAGTAACTGATGTACCTATATGCCAAATTTGGGTTAGATTGTTCCAGTAGTTTGTCTGTAAATTATATCCTGCTCCTTTGTGCTTATGGCAAAAATGGCAGGTATTAGAGAGCTACACCAGTATAAAACCTTTCAAAGAGCCTGATTTACCTAAGCAGCAAAATTGAGGCCGGTTGACCCAGTTATTTGGTAATATTTTATTATTAACTTTTATATTTTTTTTTTTTGTAAATAAATTATAAACAATAGGGCCTAGAGAGGAAAACTCAGTGTAAAACCTTCCAATGCACCTGATATACATATCTGACAAATTTGTGCGCATAGTGGTTTGATCACAAATTAATATTTGCTTTAGTGCTGTATATTTTGGTAAATACCTAAAAATTGGTTTGTTGAGCGTTTGGTATGTGTTTAAAACCCTTTATAAAAGGGAATAATACTTAACCAATGGAATGCACATGTGCTACCTATCTATAGTTTGTCTCAAGAACCATTTAATAACCCATAAGCGAGGATGTTGTAAATTAGCAATAATGTACCAATCCCTGTTTTTAGTACAATATAATAGAATTATTAATACAACTGTGCATATGCAACTGCACAAATTTCACCTGATCTACATGCAGATAGGGTACTGAACTGAGTTTACACATAAAAGAAACCAATGCCCACAACATCTAAAATTACTCAGAAACTCTACTCTGAGGTTTTCACTATTATATAATGATAATATTTATTCATTTCCATAGCACTTTAATTCACATACATTTGCTCTTCATTTCTTTTACATACTATCAGTATGTAGTTCAACTGTGAGAGGAAACCCACACAAACACAGGGAGAACATACAAACACCTTGCAGATGTTGTCCTTGGTGGGAATTGAACCCAGGACCACAGTACTACAAGACTACAATGCTAACCACATAGCCACCGTGCCACCTAAATACTGTTTTTGGTTATGGGTATACATAGGTATATCTCTATCTCTTTCACTTTCCTCTATTGTTTCACTATATGGATTTAACTGCTTCCAGTTTAATATGGGTTAAATGAGTTATCACTCACCTGAATATTACCTATAATGTGATTATACTAAATACACCTATATGTGTTTTACCTCAGGTTACAATTTGTGTTACTAGAGCCAGGTTAGCTCAGATTAAACAAAGTACTCCCACTTTCACACTCAGTGTACTTTACAAATATCCAAGCAATAGCACAGACTCTTATGATTCTCCTATTCATATTCTAGGGCTGTAGTGTTTGGAAATCCTGTGTATTGTGGATGTAATATGGAGCCGGAGTGTAGGGATAACACTAGATAACAATATTTTGATAAGAAATGTAAAAGCCATCCCACTACGAAAAGGTGATGCCATCGGGATAGTCCTAACCTAGTATTTAAATATTTAAAAACCTTAGCAGATCTCAAGTGACATAACTGTGATAAGGACTGAGCAAGCCCAGGGCCCCAACAGAAAACACCCAGCAATGGAAAGCTATATATACATAATGTCCAGCCCAAATAAAACAGACCACACCTTAGCTTGCATTAACTGCAAAAACAATGCAAAAACAAACAAATATTGCTAGGATAGGTCCTTCCCGATGGAATCACCGTGACGTGGTGGGATGGCTTTTATATTTTTTTTAGCAAAATAATGTCACCAAGTACCCTATTTATAATTTCATGCACTATTGCAATTTGCCCTTGTGCCATCTAATGTCCTATACGGTACCAGTATCTAAAAAATAATAGTAATTTCCCTCTTTGATGTTTCTATGTGTGCCCTAATAAAATATAAAATATCTCCTTTTGATTTCTTTCATGCAAAATAGTGACGCTCCCTTTTTGCAATCTCATGTAATAATGCCCATCTTTTTGTGCCCCATGTATAATAGTTCAATCCCACTTTTTCACCCAGATGTAACATCTCTATTTTGTGCTTTATACAATAGTAATGACCCCGTTTTATATTCATAAATAGTAGAAGTATTTTCATTTTCTGCCTCCATAAAATAATATTATATTTTCCCCCATACAATAGTAATGTCTCCATTTTTTATTTTCCCATATGCTGCTAACATCTATTTTTTGCACTCCCATACCATAGTAACCCACCATGGAGACCCCCATATTAAAGGCACACAGTGGTCCTATTTAGCAGTTCATTCACACAGAGTATGTCACTGCATCACTTGTCACACAATGCAGTGTCCCATACAGCTGCGGCCTAATAGACTTGTGGCTTCTAAACTATTGGTATGGGAAGCCAACGGGCTTGTTGATGTGCTAAAGGTGATACTATACTACAGTTGCAATAAAAAATATTATACTACATAACTAAATTATTATAATTACACTATACTACAGTTGCAATTATAATAATTAAATTCCCATAGCAAATAAGGTTTATAAACAAAATTATTGTTACGCGCATATGCTCCCCTGCTGCCAGGCCGACGGCAACGCAGGCGAACATCCATGATGGAAGTAGTGGGCCCAAAGGGCCATAGGGGGGACCCGGGCCTACCTGAACTAGGGAAGGGCAGTTACCAGTTTCCCAAAAGGAAAAGTTAACATAAATGCAAGGTTTCCGACTTCACATAAGAAAAGAAGGCAAAAAAGGATATCAGACATCTATCTCAGGCAGACTTTAGACAATGGCATGGCAGGAAGTTCATCTCAGATTGATGTCATCACAAGGTTCTCTAGCATAAGCATATCAGGAGAGCCTCTGGCACAGGCCTCAAGGCATTGCACTGGCACAGCAAGAGGACATCAGACACCGACATCAGGCAGACTTCATCTGTAGATGGACACCAGGATCCAGGCTGGACATCAGGACACAGGCTAAACATGGACAAGACAGGTCCAGGTACACAGACAGGTCAGCTTAGGACACAGGCTGGTCTGATCTGGGAAACTAAGACAGGGCCAGTACTAAAATAGAAGGCTGTAGACTTCCAGGAACACGGGCTGGGTGATCAGGAACTCAGACATGATATCAAGACCCAGGCAGTACATCTGGACACAGGAAGGACATCAATAAGACATCAGGACAACGATAGGAGATCAGGACACTGACAGGACATTGGCAGGACGTCAGGACACTGGCAGACACCAGCAGGACATCAGATACTTAACATCAAAAAAGGTTCACAGCTCCAGGCAGAGTTCATCAGATACTGGACATCGGACTTGGCTCCAGGCACAGGTGATCATATACCAGACATCAGACATGGCTCCAGGATTCCAGAAACAAAGTAGGAAATCTGGTGCCAGGGAAAAAAATATAGACAGGATGGGTTCAGGGACAAAGACAGGCAGACTTCAGCTATCACAGGACTGATTACTGGCCGTACTCGAGCTGAAATTAAAGGTTGACCAGGAGCAGCATGCTGGACCAACACACATGCTTAGGTTCTCAAACCAAACATTAAGAGGAACTTTAAATTGGACATGCCCCACAGCAATAGGCTGGAGACACAAATTGAAGGTGCACCTCTATAAAAGCAGGGAAGGTGTTGCTGCATGCACCCTAGGCACAAACGGGAACCCAGCATAGCTATCACAGGGGCTGAGGTCTAGGGCACCTGGTAGCGGCTGCAAGCCTGGCACATGTGGAAAGTCGTGCAACCCAGCAGAGGATCTCACAACTCATGGAAGGCTCCGCAGCGTCACAGTCAGTAACCACACATATGGATAGTCATGCAGCTCAGCAGAGAAATGCAGCTACAGAAGTTACATCCCTCCTCACACACTTGCTGCATTTGAAATGGAGGCTGACAGTGTTAGGTATAGTCAGTGTTAGGTATAGTCTCTTCAGCAGAGATGTCAGCACCAGGAGAAGACAACAGTAGATGTGTTTGTAATGAGCTTTAGTTTTGAGATTTTTTTCTGTTGCAATGAAGCAAAACTATACTGCTGGCCTCTGGCTCAATAGTATGTTTGGTGGATGAAGAATGAAGCAATTGCTAAAAAGAACATCTGTCTATAGTGAAGCATGGTGGAGACTTGGTGATGCACTAGGACTCCTCTGCTTCTTATGGAATTGAAAATCTGAAAACATGTGGAGGGAAAGATAGATTAAGTCATCAGAAAATTATGGATGAAAACATCATATGTTCTGTAACGAAGCTGAAGCTTGGACTGGTTGGATTTTTCTTTCAAGATGACAATGAAATCAAGCACATTTAAAATCAAGCAAGGCAATAGTTTCAGAAGAAGTCTTGGAAGATTCTCAAGTGACTGTCACAGTCGCCTGACTTCAATCACATAGAAAATCTTTGTTGGGATTTGAAGAGCGTAATTTCAGTTTGCATAGCTAAGAATATTAGTGAAGTGGATATTGTTGATCATGAATAGCAGGCAAAGATTCAGGCCAGATGTCTTGCTATGCATTATATATGCATTAGGTCATATCAGCCAATGCATGCTCTACTAAAAGCTAAAGGTGGGCCCCAACTGGAAAGTATTGTCATACTGTAGTCACAAAAAAACATGGTATTTTATGTTATAAATGTAAACTTGTACTTTAACCATATTTACAGTAATATGTATTTTTTCTGTAAAAATAACGTATGTGTTACAATACACTTTCCCTCTAAATGCTGATGTTGTCTACAAATGATTAATGCTTAGCTTTAAGACATCAAGAATTTCTTTTATGATTTGTTAATATAGTATGACAATACTACTTCAGTTAATAAGTATACAATAGACATTATGTTCCATAAAATGGTATTAACATTAACATAGAAAACAGGCCGTAAAAAAACCCCGAAAGAAATCATGGCTTTATTCTTCCACAGGTCAAGGGGAGAAATACATTAAAATATTGTCCACCCTGAGTAGAAACCTTGCTCACAAAGCTTATGGCACAGTGTTGTAATTGGATTATGTGATCACATAATAGATATTGTGCTAGTCTATGCGACTCTTTAAAAACCAATTCATACGCATTTTTATTCCTGTGCAGAAACCAATATAAATGGCAAATGTAATGTATGCTATATATATATATGTATATATATATATATATTTATATACATATATATATGTTTACCGTATATATATATATATATATTTATTTATATATCTACAGTATGTCTATATACTCTCTATAGCCAGTAACATAGCTTCACTTGCACACCTATATTAAAGTCACAAACCTCCTTCATTTATTTCTGGTGTGGACAGAAGGACTGGGTATTTCTGTTCTGGGGCATTTAATATACGGTAAGTGTGCATTAAAGGGAACCAACAACCAGGATTTAACCACCTGTAAATCAGTGCAGTAGGTGATTGGCGTGTGCAGCATGACATCACTATCTGTTTTTTTTTCCTCCCCTGTGGGCTTGTCTTTCCGCTGTAAGCCAATTACCTCCCCCCTGGATGATCTGGATAAGAGGGAGATAGGAGGGAGTTTATTTTACAGCAAAAAGACAAGCCCACAGAGAAGGAATAAAAAAAAACTCAGATAGTGTTATGCTGCCCTTGTCAATCACCTGCTGCGCCGATTTACAGGTGACTAAATCTTGGTTGGTTTGTTCCCTTTAAGTGATAGAGATCTGATCAAAATAATGGTTATTTCTATTATTTTCTGATCAGGTATGTACAATCATATTGCAATCAGATGTCTTTTTTGATAGAGATCTATAAATCCTTAGCATGGCTTTTGGAATAACATAAATTCTTTGTTGCCCGCAGCTTCCACTAGGAGTTAAAGAGTTTATTGTTTTATTATTGATTCCAATATATAATATGCATGTAGTTTGCCTTTATTATGTTGACAGCACACAGACAGAATTTAATATTTAATTAAGAGGAATAACAGGAATTTTGGAGGAATACACCCCTCACTCTCGCTCCACCAACACTCTCAGCAGGGTCAGATGTGATGACCTGTGGCCTAGACACACATGTGATGACCCCACTGGCCAGTGATTGGCTGCAGGGTCAGGTGACTGGTTTTGGGGGTAGACATTGTTGAAGCAGCAGAAAAGGAGTGAGTGGGCACAAGATTTTATTGGTAAGGATATTTTTATCTTATAGGGCTGGTACTGATACAACATTAATACAAATGAATACAACAGGGCTATGTAGTCTACCATTACCAAAGGGGAAAACCCTCTAATAAGAAGTTAATCCAACAAGCATAGGAAAAATGCTGAAAAAAATGTTTGATCAATAAACACGGCACTATCTCTCAAAATAAACTACCTGATACCAGGATGTCCCATTATACGCTATAGATAGTTCCTACCTTGCCACGAGGGTTGACATCCTGGTAAGCACAAATGGTGCCCTCACTCAATGTAATTCTCTTTTTTCTTATGAGTGTTGCAGTTTCTGGACCAAATCAGAAAATATATTGAGTATTAGTTGATATAGCGTTTATTAGAGCATGTAAGAGCCAGTCTATGTTGAGTGGGAATGTAATTTGTGCTTATCAGGGAGCTAACCTCTGCAGCAAGGTGGAGAACATCTACAGTATATAATAGGACATCCCGGTATTAGGTAGGTTATTTAAAAAAGAAACATGTTTTTCAGAATTTTTCCTATCCTTGTCTGATTTAATATACTTTTATGACATACATACACAGTATATATATATAATTACCAAAAATAGACAGCACTCATCAGTAGCATATACTTTACTGGTTTATTGGCCCATACCGACCGAACGTTTTGGTTTCACCAGTGACACTGCTGGAAGAAGGTTCTATTGATGAGTGCTGTCCATTTTTTGGTAAATATATGAGCAGCTGAACATTGCTGAGGACTTTGCAGCGGACTTAATGTGACTGCTCCTTGTGCTGCTCTTGCCTTTAGCTTTATATATATATATATATATATATATATATATATATATATATATATATATATATATTTTACTATATTTTTTCTATATATACTGATATATATATATATATATATATATATATATATATATATATATATATATACACACAGTGGATGCTGAAAGTATTCGGAACCCTTTTCATTTTTCCACTTTTTTTTATGTATACACTGCACCCCATCTTGACTGAAAATAACAGACACTCATATTTAAAGGGTACCTGTCACCCCCTTTGGGCATTCTAAACTGTGCCCACATCTGTAGCATGCTGTAATAGGGGTTCCTGTAACCTCTCTATGTGCCCAGACGTCCCCCTGCATACCAGAGAAATTCACTTTTATTCTGTCCCACGCTGTATGGTAATTAGCACTGAAAAGGTCCAGGAGGGATCTCTCTATATGGTCATCGCTGATCCCTGCTTGGAATAGCTGCCCTTCTCTTTTTGACATTCCCACCCCTCCTGTGTATGGGCGTTGATCGACAGGTGTATTATTGCGCCTGCACAGTGGAGCAGTTCACCGTGCTCTATTGAAGATACACAGACTTCGGGCACTGTGTATCTAATGGAGGACGGTGATCCGCTCCACTGCGCAGGTGCGATAATATGCCT
This sequence comes from Allobates femoralis, assembly GCA_033576535.1. Taxonomy (NCBI): domain Eukaryota; kingdom Metazoa; phylum Chordata; class Amphibia; order Anura; family Aromobatidae; genus Allobates; species Allobates femoralis. The sequence goes on along the minus strand of JARQOC010000002.1, from coordinate 208,368,075 downwards.
GTCGATCAATGCCCTTACACAGGAGGGGTGGGAATGTCAGAAGAGTGGCCGATATAGAGGCATCTCTCCCGGTCCTTTTCAGCGCTGATTACCATATAGAGTGGGACAGAATAAAAGTGCATTTCTCAGGTATGCAGGGGGGCGTCTGGGCACATAGAGGGCTTACAAGAACCCCTATTACAGCATGTTACAGATAGTGGGCACAGTTTAGAATGCCCATATGGGGTGACAGCTTCCCTTTAAGTCTCATGCTGTCCATTTCCTTGTGATCTTCCTAGAGATGGTTCTACTCCTTCATTGGAGTCCAGCTGTGTTTAATTAAACTAATAGGACTTGATTTGGAAAGGCACAAACCTGTCTATATAATACCTCACAGCTCACAGTGCATGGCAGACCAAATGAGAATCATGAGGTCAAAGGAACTGCCCAATGAGCTCAGAGAAAAAATTGTGGCAAGGCACAGATCAGGCCAAGGTTACAAAAGAATTTCTGGAATACCTGCACAATACAATCCCAATAGTGAAACATGGTGGTGGCAGCATCAAGCTATGGGGGTGTTTTTCAGCTGCATGGACAAGATGACTGGTTGCAATTGAAGGAAATATGAATGTGGCCAAGCACAGAGATATTCTGGATGGAAACCTATTTCAGAGTGCTCTGGACCTCAGACTTGCCTGAAGATACACCTCCCAACAAGACAATGACCCTAAGCACACAGCTAAAGTAACAAAGGAGTGGCTTCAGAATAACTCTCTGACCATTCTTGACTGGCTCAACCAGAATCCTGACCTAAACCCAATTGAGCATTTCTGGGAGACCTGAAAATGGCTGCCCACCAACGTTCACCATCCAACCTGATGGAACTGGAGAGGTTCTGCAAGGAAGAATGACAGAGGATCCCCAAATCCAGATGTAAAAATCTTGTTACATCTTTCCCAAGAAGACTCATGGCTGTACTAGCTCAAAAGGTGCTTCTACTGAATACTGAGCAAAGGGTCTGAATACTTATGACCATGTGATATTTCAGTTTTTCTATTTTAATAAACCTGCACAAATATCTACATTTGTTTTTTTAAGCCAAGATGGGGTGCAGAGTATACATTAATGAGAAAAAAAATTAACTTTTTGAATTTACCAAATGGCTGCAATGAAACAAAGAGAAAAATGTAAAGCGGCCTGAATACTTTCCATACCACTGTGTATATATATATTTATTTTTTATTTTTTTTGTTGGTATTTTTGATTGCGCAGGGCTGTTGCAATAATGATTTGTATGGTTTTATACTTGTATATAGTGATACATTTCTCACTGATTGTTTTTTAATATATATTTCATAAAGTAATTTTTTCATTAGGTATATTCCTCTGTGAGCTTTACTCACATACCTAATATCAAATCTTAATCAGTATCTGCATTCCTGGACAATTGTGATGAAACTGTAGAAATGTTACTACGTTGCAGATATGTATTGTTTTGCATCTATATTCTTATTCAATGGCTGATAACAGATTGGGTAATTTATTTAGTAATAACAGCAATCATACATCCAAGAATAGTTTTAGGGTTATTTTCAATGAAACAAGAAACTGATGATGGAAAAGTACCATGTAGACCAAGTAAATTGCAGTGGATGAACAGTAAAAACAACATTAAATATTGCATCTAAATTCCCTCTGATTTTGCCTTGATTGGACATTTCTTACAGTTAAAACATAAAATAGCTGTTTTACCTGTTCTCATAGTGACCAAGCATTTTTTAATTTATGGTTCTTGGTCCTCCCCTTTAATCCCGCACCTTTGTAAATTTACAGTGTGAGATTTAAGCTCCTATTCCAACAATCTAGCAGGAGCAGGTCAGTTATCCAACAACCGGACACTGCCAGGGATCCTGGAGAGAATACAGAAGTGATTTATTACTACTCCTGTCTTATATATCACTTGCTAAATAGTGGTGTGGGTAGAGTTAGCTTTTCGAGCAATGCTACATATACAGTAGAGAAAACCTTGCTTTTATCACGATTGCTGCAACAAGTAAATTTAGTGATTCATTGGAATCAGGGTCTCATTCACTAGACTCTGCTGCTCACAGATGAGGTAGTAAAAATCTGGTGACAGATTCCCTTTAAAAGGCTATCACCAAAAAAAAAAACAAGTTGCCTCTTACCAATAAAGTAGAAGATAACTTGCCATTTGGTCAAGGGCTAAATGCTGTAAAGCCCCAGTAATTCTGAGTTTAGGGCTTTGAAGTAGAGGTGCACAGGTTGGCCTATGCTCTATTTATTGTCAAAGGGACTACCAGAAATAAAATAACAGAACAAAGCTGAGATTTCTCTGGCAGTCTCATGTCCAAACAATGATGTAAAGGTCAAACACGTGTATCTCCACTCCATTCAAGATGGAGCAGGAGAGACCCTTTCTCAGAGCACCAATCACTGATGGTCCCAGGGGTCGTACCTCCAGAAATCTGCAAATTGTCCCCTATTCTCGAGACTAGGGAATTCTTTTTTTAAGGGTTGGGAGGGGAATAACCATTTAACACCAAGCAGGAAACACAATCCATATAGATTTCATGTAGTTTAAACATTGTGTCCTTGTGTACATGAAACAATGCCACCATTATTTTTATTGGTAAACTGCAGCCACAACTACAAAAAATTGAGAAAGTATATTGTACCATTTTGTGAATACATTTTCTTTGAATGCCATGTTTCTCCATGGTTATGGGCTATAGACAAATATTTGTGCAGTTTGATCCTACAGTGAAGTAATAGGCCACGTGCACACGCTGAGTATTTGATGAGTTTTTTACCTCAGGATTTGTAGACAAAACCAGGAGTGGAGCAATCGGAGGAAAAGTCTAATAGAAACACCTGCACCACTTCTGTATTTAATCATCCACTCCTGGTTTTGGCTACAAATCCTGAGGTAAAAAACTCATCAAATACTCACGTGTGCAAGTGGCCTTACTCTCCATCTTGTCACTATTGCAGATAATCTACAACAGTAAGAGGAGAGACGGCAATAGGAAACAAATTTACGGCAGGATGATATTGCACTGAAGTTGTTGATAGTTTATTACCATAGAGACAGATATATCTGATTAGAGGCAGTGTTCATAAAGTGGTCAAATACTTTCAATCAGAACTATTTCACTAATATACTTACAGCTATATAATTGTTCAATATCTTTTACGAACAATGTTACCGCAGGAAGAATTGCAGTTTTTGCAATTGTAAAAGTTTTGGAAACATAAACCGCCAAACAAACACTCCATTTGAGTAGTCATGCCATACTTGGTTTGCGTTTTCATTTTCATTTCCTCACATGCGATTAGAGCTTGCAGACATCCACTTAATTAATCTTAATAACTTAGTTTTGTCATCTTTTTATTTTTTTTATTTCAATCCTTGACGCTTTTCTCACAACCATTCTTTTTTTCCCTCCCTTTGTCTCTCTGCTGTCCCTGGTGTTGTCTCATGTCCTCTCCTCCTTCTTTGTCAATGTCACTTCCTGCTTTCCTGCTCCTGTAGACCTGTCCGTCAGCCTCCTTGCAGTGATAGTTATTGTTTGTGGGCTGGCCCTGGTGGCAGTTTTTCTCTTTCTTTTTTGGAAGCTGTGGTGGGTGCCCTGGAGGAACAAGGCTGTATCATCTAACCCGGCTGCACCTCACAACGTCTCCACCTACAGTGGTATAACCAGTGAAAAAGAAGCCATGGCTGACAAGTTGAAGGATGCAAGCAACTTTGGATTTCTTGAAGCAGCTGTTAAAATCAGCCACACCTCTCCAGACATACCAGCAGAGGTCCAGATGTCAATGAAAGAGCACATCATGCGTCGCACCAGGATACAGAGGCAGACCACCGAGCCAGCTTCTTCTACCAGGTAAAGCTTTTGCACAGCAGTTTTACTTCTTTGCTATTGCATGAAAATAATATTGAGATTTGCCATAACTCACTCAACTCATTTAAAAATTAATCTATGCTTAGAGAGTATTTAGGATATATAGAAGAAAATATATGTAAAGTATATAGAAGGTGACAATCAGATTACAATGTAACAGTCTACAAGGGCAAAAAGAGTTGGAGTCCTATCTATTCACTTAAATAGAATCTGTTAGCAAGTCTGTGTTATATAATCTAAGGATAGAATGCTGTAGCCGTTAAAACACATAATTCAGAAATGGATCTCTTATTAAAGCACATGCTTTTGTTTAATTGCAATTATTTATTTTAACACCAGGACCTTATCATTTCTTGGACTACATCAGCTACAGCAACACGTGAGCCCTAATCTGACATGTCCCCTCCTCTGATAAGCAGCTCTCTGTCTCTAGACAATGTACTCAGAGATCTGTGGTGTGGACTAGAGTTAGCTTTCTCAGTTCTGTGCAAAGCTAAATAGAAAAATTCTGATTGTGTTACAACTGCTTCTGCCTGTAACCTAAGTGATATATCATTGGAATCAGGGTCTCTTTTCCTACTTTAGACTGTGTTTAATTGAGGTAGCAAAATCCTGCTGGCAGATTCCCTTTAATGAATATAAGACTTTTGTAATTGAGGGGATGAAGGCGGTGTACAGCTTGTAGCATATTCAATTGGATTTGCATATAAGATGATTTAAATTGAAACAATTTTTTTGTTATCATTGTAGAATATATGATGCACTATCATAGAGTCTATAAGGCTGGCATTATCTAATAGGCACCCACTGATTAGCTAATAGGTTCACTTTACGTAAATCTAACAATATATTTATATGTATGATAGATGACAGCCAAGTGCCCATTTCCCCGTCAGCTATCTCTCCCAACTCCTTCATCCCTCAGCTCAGCCAAACGTTTATTTAAAAAAAAGTGTAAAAAAACACCCAAAAAAATGGATCTGGTGGAATCTTATCACCTGGTAAAAATTAAGGACCGAGCATTAATATTTAAATTGCCCAACCCTTATCTCCACCAACATCATGTGTCAGGGGAGAGTTAGGAGGCCACAAAGCATATTAGACTGTCAGACAATCCTATAATGTGCAAAAGAAAAAACAAAGGTTGCGCCACGCTGTATTGGGGAATCTAGATTAGCGATATTCAGGATTTCCACTCACCTTTACTAGTTGTGCCGTATCCGCACAACTAGATTGTAGATATGTGGTGAGTGAAGGTTTATATTTACTGATCTTCCGATCTTTGGTGTATATCCGATCTAGTCTTCCCTTCACCGTTTTTAATATAGGATTCCTGCCTTCTCCTCAGCTGGCTCACGTGAAGGATCATGTGCCGTTTTTAGGATGGATTAATGACGTGTAGCCAGGTCCTGCTCCGGAGCAGCTCACAACACCACGCTCCCCGAAGGGAGATTGTGGATCAGCCGATAAACAAATGTGGTATAATAAAGGTAAGCGCTAAGAGCTAAAACAGGATACACAATGCTCTTGAATATATTACCTTTAAGTTTTATTCATTCAACAATTAAAAGCCCTCCTGCCACAACGCGTTTCGACGCTGACTGCGTCTTCCTCAAGTGGACCACTTGAGGAAGACGCAGTCAGTGTCGAAACACGTTGTGGCAGGAGGGCTTTTAATTGTTGAATGAATAAAACTTAAAGGTAATATATTCAAGAGCATTGTGTATCCTGTTTCAGCTCTTAGCGCTTACCTTTATTATAACACATTTGTTTATCAGACAATCCTATAATATCTGCGAGTATAGTCGACTTTAGTCTAATGAGTATGAAGGCTTTAATTGTACTTTGCTCCAAAAATGCTTGAGATCCACTTCTCCATCATGAGTAACTTACCTATCATTGCATTATATTCTTAAGTAACAGACTTCGTTACAAATGTCAAAACGTCAGTTGTTCTGCCCAAAATTTAGGACAAATAGCAGGGACCCTACAGTGTGGGTTTATTTCTGAGTTCGTCAGATTGCAAAATTTATAATAAGTGGCAGCACTTTTCAGGCAAGGCTTCAGCATAAGACATAAGACAAGAGCCTGCCTTGCCTTGATTTCAGTTCTAAACTTTGGACTATGAAGATGGTAAGAATTGTTACAATATTTTAGGGTGGTTCATCCCCTGACTTAAATGAAAAGGTTGCATCAAATGCTTAAAATCAACAAAACTATTAATGTATACTCACCTTAGTGATATCAACAACTCCATCTCCTTATTGTCTGTGTTCTCTATTGGTCTCTATTGCTTCCTCTACTGACAGGTTATGGTGGTATGTGACCACTTCAGCGGTGGCGGTTCAGTGGTGACCAATGTGTAACCATCAGCGCCAGTCTCTGAACAACCTGTTCAGCTATAAAGACATGTTAAAGCTGGCATCGATCATTTGGCCCAACAATGGTCAAAGATGCAGCTATAGACTGTCTGGGCAAGGACATTGGTGGTGGGGGCATCAACAAACATGAAGGAGGAGCAGTGGGGGATCACTAAGGTGTACTGTATATATTTTGAGGGGGATTCTTTGCCATTTAAAAAAATAGTGATGAAGAACATCTTTCATTTTTTTTCACAAATAATACTATATTCAAATGTATTTAAATTATTACTTTATCTTCCAAAAACAGTGTAGTATTGTTCCTGTAGACAATTGAACAATGCACATACTTGTTCTGCATCTGCTTGCTGTCTTTTGTTCTTTGTTATTCGCTTCTGCTTCAGTCCATTATACTACCAAAATATCACTGACATGCAAGAAGGAATTGCTGTAAATGTCCAGTGCAAGACAAGACACAAACATCTTGCAGTTCTAGCAAGCTGACCTGTCGACATGCCTATAGTCACAATAATTTAGTTATATCCCGGGGAGAAGGTTATAATATTAGACCTAGGGAAAGCTGTCAGATAACATTTGCTACCATCAAGTTGTTTTTCAGGTGGATTCATGCAGTGTACATAAGTGAAAGTGACATATCCTCTGCTCACCGATTCCTGAACAAGTTGCCTCCTAATCTGTTCTGCACATTAATTGAATGTCTCTGGCAATATCCTATTAAAACCATAATACTCCTAAGGCTACCGGTTTAACCATTTACACAAGCGAAATACATGTACAGTATGTAACATAATATATTCCTAGTCTTTCGAATCTCACTGCAACATTTCAACACAATATTTAAACCTGCTCACTTGAACGTTTCCACATACGTCAACACATTGTAGCAAGTATTTGTGAAGTGTAAAGGAAATGAAACATGGTTTTTACGTATTTTAAAAACATAAATCTGAAGATTGTGCCATGCATTTGTTTTCAGGTCCACTGAGAAAGGACCACCAAGTTAGTTGCAAATACTGTTGCAAGTCTTTTGGGGTATGTGTCTACCACTTTTGCACTCCAAGAGCCTGAAATTCTTGCCCATTCTGCTTTATAACATACCGCTAGCTCAGTGAGATTGGATGAAGAGTGTCTGTCAACAGAAATGTTCAAGTTTTGCTACAGATCCTTAATGTGATGTAGGTCTGGATGGCAAATGGGCCAATCAAAGTCATGAATATGCTTTGATCTGAACTATCCCTTCTAGCTCTGGCAGTATGTATAGGGTCATTATTCTGCTGGAAGGTGAGCCTATGCCTCAGTCTCAACTTTTTGCAACATCTAAGAGGTTTTCCTCCAGAATTGCCCTGTATTTAGCTCCATCCATCAACATCTCACCACTGCACCTTCGTCCACATGCCATCTTTGTCCCATATATGACTTTTTGCAAATTGCATACAGGACTTTTTATGACTTCTTGCTTTCAGAAATGGTTTTCTTCTTGTCACTATTCCATAAAGACCTGATATGTGGTCTACAGTGCCATATAAAATTTGGGCACCCCTGGTCAAAATTGATGAATGGGCAAATCAAAGTCATGAATATTCTTTATCTGAACTATCCATTTTAGATCTGGCTGTATGTGTAGGGTCGTTGTTCTGGTGGAAGGTGAACCTATGCCTCAGTCTCAAATTTTTGCAGCATCTAAGAGGTTTTACTCCTGAATTTCCCTGTATTTAGCTCAATCCATCAACTCTGGCCAGCTTCTCTGTCTCTGATAAAGAAATGTCATCCCCACAGCATGATGTTACCCACACCATGTTAGCAAGGATGATGTTTTCTGGTTGATGCATAGTATTGGTTTTGGACACACATAACATTTAGTCTAAAAAGTTCTACTTTGATCTCATCTCACCACAGCACCTTCGTCCACATGCCATCTTTGTCTCATTGTCCTTTTTGCACACTTCATACAGGACATTTTATGGCTTCTTGCTTTTAAAAATGTCTTTCTTCTTGTCACTATTCCATAAAGACCAGATGTATGGTCTACAGTGGCATGTAAAATATGAGCACCTCTGGTCAAAACAGTTAGGCAAGTTGTAGATGAAATCAGCTCTAAAAGGCATAAGGTTAAACATGACATATTTGTTTGGCATTTTAGGCAAAAAAAATATATATATATTCATCTTTAACATTTTAACCCCTTCATGACTAAAGGCGTAATGGTTGTGGAGCCCACTGGGACGGGGTACTCAGTGCCGGACCGGGGTGCTGCTGGGAGATGTCACGGCGGTCCTGGTCCGGACCGTGTCCCGGGCCCGCACAATAAAATGGGGGGTTATTTACAGGGGATTTGTCACTCGTGACGCCACCCACTATATGCGGCCAGTAATGGGGCCGCCGCTGCTGCAGAACCTCCGGGGATGATGGGATAGCAGCTTGGATAGAATAGTTCCTGTGGGCAGAACTGGGTTCCCCGGGGCAGTGGTAGTAGTAGTTAAAGTCTGTGAGGATAGTTATTGATGCTGCAGGAGAGTAGGGGTAGCAGTAGAGATGATGAGAGTAGAGGTAATTGCAGTATATGAGGGCAAGTGGGGCTTCAGTATAAGGATCACACACACTCACAGTTTCTGTTGTTTTCCAAGTCTTTACTTGCAGATGGTATCACACAATATTGTCCACGGAGTCTGTACCAGGTTGCTCCCACCCTGACCGGGTCCTTGGCTTCCTACTTAAGTGCTGTGTGTGGCCCTGCTGCTGCTTGTAGCTGTACTGCTGGCCCTGTCTCTGCTCACAGGTACCAATCTGCTGGGCAACTTGAGTCCTCTGTGTCATTGACTCCTTCGTGTTGCTTTGCTATGGTGCTGTGAAGATGGTGGACCTTCACTCTGCCAGTGTTTACTGTCCTGTCTGTCTCAGGCACAGCCTCGGATCCGGTATCCGTCTTAAGTGCCTCCCCGGGGTCACGTTTTTGGGGTAACTCTTTATCCCGGGTATGTTCCTCTGTTCCTCTGTCTCCTCTCCTCAGACCTCTCAGGACCTCCACTTCTACTTGACTCTGCTCCTGCTCCAGACTAAACTGAACTAACTGTCACTCCTGCTCTGTGGTAAACAACTTAGCTCCTCCCACTAGTGCAGGTGCCACCTAAACTCCTCCCACTTTATAGTGTAGTGTGTGGGGAGTAAACCTGTGTTGATGTTTCTGTGGCACTTTAACCCTTGGGGTGCCACAATAGTACGCCCTTGGCCATGTCCCGCCCTTTGATATGAGCCCACACAATGAGCTCACATCATTTCTCACACATGCCAGTGCTAGAAGCACTGTGCTGTTAATGCTTTGGTTGTGCTTGCAATCACTGACAGCATCACGGTGTCTTCTGAGCCCCTGCCGGCCTGCAGTGAGCGGCGGGCTCTAGGACCCTGCAGCACCATGTGACTGATGACGTCGCCTGGTCTCATGGTGCTGTTTAAGGTCCTGTGCAAGGTATTACGGCGCCACTATGACGTGATCTTCGGGGGAACGGTGGCTATGTGAATAAAAAGCGCCCTGAAAAAAAGCGCAAAGTATCAACATGTTAATTCTTTTTACTGATGCTCTTTGCAGCACAAAGCGCATCCGCATAGAAGCAGAACATGTGAACAGAGCTGCATTTACGCAGCACTAAAAAGTGCTGCGCTTAATAGCTTTGTGTAAATGCAAAAAATACTCTGTGTGTGAATGCAGCCTGAGTGTTCATCTCTCCTGTTCATAGACATGCAGCAGCTAGGGGTTCTAATATGTCTGTCTAACAATCCTACAAGCAACTCCCACAGATATTTTGTTTGGTCTTCTAGACCTTATCTTGGCCTCCTCTGCCATTTCTTAATTACATTTCCAACTAAGGAAAAGGAGACTTGGAAGCCATTTGCTATCTTCTTTTAGCCTTCTCCTGCTTTGTGGATCTCAACCATTCTCATTTTCATAGTGCTAGTCAGCTGTTAGAAGAATGTATGGCTGCTGTTTTTTGGCACAAGTTTAGAAGAGGCTGGGATTTTATAAAGCTGTGAGATATGCATCACCTGGCCTTTCCTAATGGTAATACTGAACAAGCCATAATGCCTAACATAATAATTAAGGTCTGAAATATTGGTTACAGTTATCTGAGCACACAAATCTCTAAGGGGGCCTAAACTTTCGCATCAGCCGATTTTTCTTTTTCTAATTTTCAAAATGTAAAAGATCAATTTTTTTTTCTTAAGAAACAATGGATATAGGTCATCTTTAACGTTATGCCTTTTAGAGATCATTTAATCTCTAACTTGCTTAACCCTTCACACTAATAGTAATTTTAACTGGGGATGCCCAAATTTTTAAATTCCACTTTATATTACTAATAGTTATACTGTGGATAGACTTTTTCACCTGAGCTGTTGATCACTGCAACTCCTACAGAGTGAACATGGACCTCTTGTCTGCTCTCTAATTAGTGCTTGCATTTCTGGGGATGTGGCTAGGTGGACGGCCATGTCTTAGTAGGTTTGCAGTTGTGTCATAATTCATCATATTTTGAATGATGTTTGAGCAATGCTCTGTGAGATGTGTAGAGCTTATACTTCTTTTTAATAAAGTTACTGAAGAAAGGTTCGGCACCAATGTGAGGGACCAAACATTAACCCATGCAGTGGCTTCAGTGATTGGGCCGAGGTTGAGGCCAGGGAACCACGGTGCTCCCTTTCATATTAGACAAGGCAGACATCCATGAGATAAAGGAGAAGTAGAGGGGCACTCACTGGGTGTGTTGAGATCCTTTACCCATGGATCCATAGAAGAACAATACAAGTGTTTAACGGCGCTGTTGTCCTGCCTCCAGCACCACCTCCCCGCCCCTCTGTATTTCAATGTCGGTAACACGTAACCTGTTTTACTCACAAGTGGAATAAAGAATCTCAACACACCCAGGGAGTGCCCCTCTACTTGGACTTCTTTTTAATAACCTAATCCTGCTTTTCTCTTCTCCACAACTTTATCCCTTACCTGTCTGGGGTGTTCCATGGGTTTCATGATGCTGTTTTATTGCTAATGTTCACAAATAAACCTCCGAGGCCTTCACAGAAAAGCTGTAGTTATACTGAGAATACATTACACACAAGTGGACTCAATTTGCTGATTTGTCTTCTGGAGGCAATAGATCACTGAGGATTTAATTTATCAGACAATAAGGGGCTGGATACAAATGCACACCACAATTTTCAGAGTTATATTTTTAAAATGATCTTAATAATTTGTTTAACCTTCGATATATGGCAAAGTGGCCTTTAAAACCTACAACTTCAAAAGTCAGGGAGTCAGGGACACCTACATCCATGTCAGTATAGAAGTTGTAGGTTTAGATTTACAGTATGTAAATGCCAAGACTATTACAATAGCAGTGAAATCCCATCCACAAGCTGTCTGAAAAGCAAAATTTAATTCCACAACATATCACTGTACTTTGCAATTCCATTGCAGATTTATTCCACATATTTCTCTATTGAGTTAAATGAGAATGTCAAAATTCACAACATTTTGCAGCTTTTTAGAATTGATATTTGAATTGACAAAGAACATTATACTGTGCTCCTCTGGTGTTTTTAAGGATAACTTGGACTCCTAAGATGAGATTTCATCCCCTGTGACTATACAGACAATGATAGGTTGCAGAGGTCATATGGGATGGGAAAATCAATACAAGAGCTTGGGGTTGTCTAGAGATCAGTAGAGGACCATGCAAGGGAATCAAATGCAAATCCACAGACAAACCTGCACCAAAAGCATTGCAACTTAATGCAGAATTGCTATGGCGGATGTCCCCGCTATCTCTAGGGGAATTGCAGAAAATACATTTACAAAAATAGTTGACAGTCAGAATGTAGGGAAGCAAAAACGGTAAAAAAAAACAGTCAACATTAGTCATCATAGGTTGGCTTTTGTCTTGAACTAATAACTGGTGTCAGAAAGGTTTTATTTAATCCTCTGTGATTCAGGATTTTTCAGAATAATAAAAGTTCAAAGTATTATGAATGGCGCATTTTTAGGTACTGCACATGTCAGATGCATATCAGTACAGCAGATCATATCAATGCATTTCTGGCACAGTTATAACCCACTGTCATAAAGCAGCTTGTAGTTCAATAGAATCCTGATTTCAGCTTTTTATCTTCATTAATCAAGATATATTTACCTGCTCTGCATGTAGAATTGTGTGGGGTCTTACACTGCCACCTAGTGGACAGATGTGCTCTGGTAACAATTGTAAGAAAGTGAAGCTAATTCAAATTTGGACATAGTGTAAGGCAGTCTAATCAGCAGCAAGAGAAACTGAAAACATTGATATATAGTTTAGTGGGAAACAGTCAGTATGTTTTGTCTATTATTTATTTATGGTGCACCTACACTTAAAGCCTGATGAAGAGACCTGAGTCGTCTCGAAAGCTCGCTTTATAACATCATTTATTTAACTTTTGTTAGCCATTAAAAAGGTATCACAACTACAAGATTTGTATCTTGTTTCTCACACAGAGCAATCAACATTTACACTTAAAGTGTAACAGTCGTTTTAATTTTTTTCATAAATCAATAGTACACATGAAAATAAGCAACTTTGTAGTATTATCAGAGAAATCTGCTTCTTTCTCTGCAAAAATTGATCAGTCATTATCAAACTTCTTAACTGAGTAAAATCTGTATTCAGTGAAGACTTTCCCATTACTGAGATAGAAGATGGCAGATGTTACTAGTAAGATTCTATAGAAAAAGAGGGGGTGGAGCTCTGTATCTAACCCCTCCCTCCTCCCATCGATTTAGAATCTCATCAGTAACATCTGCCATCTCCTATCTCAGTAATGGGAAAGTCCTCACTGAATACAGATTTTACCTGAGAATTGAGAACTTTGATAATGTCAGATCAATTCTGGCAGAGAAAGCAGCAAATTAGTCTGATATGAAATATTATAAAGCTGCTTATTTTCTTGTGCACTATTGGTTTATAAAATGGAACTGACGGTTATGATTTAATCTTTTTTTTCTAATTTGTCATAGACCCTCAAATAACCTATAGAATTTTTGGGGTCCAGGTGCTCAAATTTTCATCACTGGCTCATAAGGCTTTAGAAACAGAAACGTTATCCACAGCACCTCATGGAAAGAGAACCCTCTGGGTTCCAAACAGATAGACGCAAGTCCAGAGCCAGGGAGATCCACCCGGCAGTATTAACATCCAAAAATTAGAAGAACAGCGCCTTACAAGTGGTAGTTCAACTCATCAATTCTTTATTCCATCACCACAGCACAACGTTTTCGGTTATAGATGCACTTGAAGAAGGTTCTCTATAACGAAACGTTGTGCTGTGGTGGATGGAATAAAGAATTGATGAGTTGAACTACCAGCTTGTAAGGCGCTGTTCTTCTAATTTTTGGATGGCTCATAAGGCTTGTCAGTATGCAGAAGCACTGAGCTCCTCCATGAACCTCCGTGTATGGGTTCAATAGCATGTCTATGAGCCCATTTACCACTCTGTGCGCCTGCTGAGGGAATGCACTCTAAGGCTGTAGCGTGCTGATTACAGATTTGACTGCATTTTCAGTGCAAATCATTGTTACAAAGAACTAACAGTAGGTAACTCACCCTTCCTGCGGTATCCACTAAGGTTGGCTTCACATCACAGTTTTCTGCTGTCAGGTTCTGTCCGGTGTTTTGCAGGATGCAACAGACAGAACCTGACAGCACAGGACGAGCGCAAACTGTGGGCAAATGTGCCCTCCATTCCTGTTTTTAGCAGGATTCATTTGTGCTCATCTCTTCTGCTCTCCACGGTGCTGAAATGTCATCCCGCGTGTGCAGTGCTGCTGTCCGTAGCGCTGAACGTTGAGCCCATGTGAGCAGTGGAGCTTTCCATGGTACTGAATGTTCAGCGGTGGCTGCCACACTCATTCAGCACCATGGACAGCAGCAGCATTTCAGAGTCGCCACTATTCTGTCAAAGGCACTGGAGTACTGTTATAAATGTAAATCCCTTGGTACTATTTTTATCCTCCAGCACTTTCATCATTTGCGAAGTTGCTTCAGTTCCGCAGCGTCATGTTTAGACCATAAGGCTAGGGTCAGACTAGTGTCAGCCTGTTGGCTAACAAATCTGTTTAAACATAGAATTTTGCAGCCTAAGTGCATAGCGTTATTATGGTGTAACGCTCTGCTCGAGCTGCCTATATATCCCTATGGTTACTGGTCTCCCAGCGCAGCCGGCCGCCTGACATAGAAGGACCGGATATGTGCTATTCCTGAGTGCACAGAAAAACACTGCAAACCGCAATTTCTGTGCGCTTAGGAATAGCACATATCCGGTCTTTCTGTGTCAGGCGGCCGGCTGCGCTGGGAGACCATTTCTTATAGGAATATATAGGCAGTCTGAGCACAGCGGTGCACAGCGTTAACACTATGCGCTTAGGCTGCAGAATTCTAATTTTTAAATGGATTCGTCAGCCAACAGGCTGATGTTAGTCTGACCCTAATCTCACTTCACAATGGGCAGAAGTCAGAAGTTACATTACAAGCACTCAATGCAAGTCAATGAGAACTGGAATAAGATTAGAATGAGGCTCTCATAGAGGTATATTTGTGACTGTCAGTGCACTCCATCTAACACTGGAGCTGCCAGATGGTAGTCAAGTGCCTGAGACTGACTGGAGCAGTGCCAGACACTGATGAAGATGCCAGAAAGTGAGTATAATACAGAGGGCAGGGGACTTACATTTAAAGCACCACAACAGGGCTCAAATAAAAGTACCAGCTGGAGTAGTGCTGTAACCCCTTCACAACCTTGACCATATCCGTATGTCTTTACTGCCGAGTAATTTCCAATCTAGTATATATTGATATGTCTTGGTCATTTTTTGGGCCCAGGAGCTTTGCATGTGTGATTGTCGTCATGTTTTCTGCTTATGTGAAAGCTGAAATCCAGCTCTCACAGCCAGGAACGGTGCCTATACCACTGTTTAATCCCCTAAATGCTGTGTTCAATCATAATCACAGCATTTAGTAGGCTGGAAGAGGAGTGTGCTCTTCTCCTAAGCAATCAAGACTGCTGAGACTGCATAGAAAAGTGATAAAAACCCACATATTTGGTAATGCTGCATCTTAAACCACCCAATCTATTAGGCTGGTTTCACACTACCGTTTTTCAAATCAGGCAAGATCAGGTTTTTCAGCAAAAACAATCCTTTCAGCGACCAGTTTTCTGCCCATTCACTTTACTGATGTCAGGTAGGATCCTGTTGCTTCGGCTTCTTACCTGACACCATTAAAGTGAATGGGCCACAAACTGGAACCTGAAAGGATTGTTTTTGCTAACAAACCTGATCTTGCCTGATTGTAAAAACCGGTAGTGTGAAACCAGCCTAAGACTGTCACACTTTTAAACCCCTTTGGTGAGCACCATAAATAAAATAAAGAAAAAACACTTTAGAAAACTAAACCTTTTCATCATACTGCTAAAAAGTGGAATAAAACATAATCAAAAAGTCAAATGTAGACAAAAATGGGCACAATGTACAGACAACTACAATTTACTAGCCACTATAAGGGCTTATTTGCAATTTTTAAAACTGCAACATTCACTCTATTTGATTTTACGGGTGTTTTTCAGAGACAAAATCACTATGCCAACAGATGATTTGCCAAAGAGGTGTCATTTACAAAATGTGCTCACTTGAGAGGGTCTCTGCTGTTCTGGCACTTGGGGGCTCTGCAAATTGAGTCCAAAAACTTTTTAGTGGCAAAAAAGGTAATTATGTTTATTCACATCCCAATAAAATAACATTTTGTGGCACACCTGTTGTGTCAATATGCCCACTACACCCCTAGATTAATTCATTGATTGGTGTAGTTTGTAAAAGGGAATCACTTTTGGGGGGGTTACTGCTCTTTTGGCATGTCAAAGGTTCATCAAAAGTGACATGTAGTGGCGCTATAAAATTCAGATCTCGCTACATACGAGCACTACAGGGCTCCCAACTAGTAGTTTTCCGCCACATATGGCATATTAGTGTAGACGGGAGAAATTGCAAAACAGACTGAATGGTGCATTTTCTCGTGGTTACCTTGTAAAAATAGATATATTTATGGTAAAAATGTGATTCTTTATTTTCATGTCTCATCATTAAAAAATTTTGTGAAGCACCTGGGGGATTAAGGTTTTCATCACAGATCTGGATAAGTTCCTTAAGGGGTCTATTTTCCAAAATAGCGTTACTTGTGGAGGTTTCCACTTTTAGGCACATCAGGGTGTCTCCAAACGTGAGATGACGTCTGATAATGATTCCATCCAAACTTCCATCTGAAAAGTCTAATGACGCACTCACCCTTCTGAGTCATGTCATGTGCCCAAGCGGTAGTTTTCCCCCACATATGGGGTATCAGTGTGCTCAATGGACATCCTTAGATTGCTCAGTAGACATCCTTAGATTGCATGGTGCATTTTCTCCTATTACCCTTGTGAATACCCAAATTTTGGGGTTTAAGTAACATATTTGGGAGACAAAGTAACATTTTTATTTTTACCTTCCATGTTGATTTAGTTCCTGTGACACACCTGAAGAATTGCAGTTTTTAGAATGGTGTCACTTTTGGGTATTTTCTGTACATAGGCCTTTCAAAATCACTTCAGATGTGATGTGGTCCCTAGGAAAAATAGTTTTGTAAATTTTGTTGGAAAAATTAGAAATTGGTGATAATTTTTTAACCCTTCTAACTTCCTAACAATACATTATTTCAAAAATGGCGCTGATTTAAAGTAGACATGTGGGAAATGTTATTTATTAACTATTTTGTGTGATATAACTTTCTGGTTTAACAGAATAAAATGTAAAAGTTTGAACATTTCTAAATTTTCAACAAATTTCCAATATTTTCTCAAATGCAAAAAATATCATTCTAAATTTACCATAAACATGAAGTACAAAATGTCACAAAAAAACAATCTCAGAATGAAGCATTCCCATGTTTTTAATTCAGAGAGTGACACTAGCAGACTTGAAAAAATGGCCAGGTCACAAAGGTGAAAACAACAGGTCTGATGGTAAAGGGGTTAACGGTATACACTTCTTGTATATGGCTAACATCATTACCTTTTTTCTATAGGCCAAAGTGACTTCTGGGGTCCTTTAGGCTCAATGGCCTGAGAACGATTGCAACCCCAGTCTCCTATTGCAGTTATGCCCTTGAGAACTAGTAATCCTGCTGCCATTTTATTTTGCATATTAATAAATTCTTTATATCCTGGCCCAAACAACTGATTGGCAGCTCTCTGCCTATGCACAGTGCACCAATACAGCTGCGGTAGCGTTTCACAATAAACAGGAATCATAACAAGTTCTCTATAACTGTTTTACCATGAAGACAAAACGTATACTTTTTGTAAGACACTGCAAGGCCTTCTCAAATGCCAAAGGTACTATCAATATTTATCAGCAACTTTCTGAATTGCAAGTCAGATCACGTAGTTTATATTATTGAGTGTACTGTGTGTGCACTCAGATATGTATTCATGAACTCCTAGGTGGCATCAATAATCCTTCAACCAGAAATAACTCAAATCTAGCCAGACATGTTATCAATTGTCGTAATCGAAACATTGCTTCCCTAGTTATCTATGCAATAAAATAAGATTTTTCTACTCTACGACTTAGAACAATAGTAAAAGGCTATTACATAACATAGAGGCTTTCTAGATTTATAGACTAAATATATACAGTTAGGGCCAGAAATATTTGGACAGTGACACAAGTTTTGTTATTTTAGCTGTTTACAAAAACATGTTCAGAAATACAATTATATATAATAATATGGGCTGAAAGTGCACACTCCCAGCTGCAATATGAGAGTTTCCACATCCAAATCGGAGAAAGGGTTTAGGAATCATAGCTCTAATGCATAGCCTCCTCTTTTTCAAGGGACCAAAAGTAATTGGACAATGGACTCTAAGGGCTGCAATTAACTCTGAAGGCGTCTCCCTCATTAACCTGTAATCAATGAAGTAGTTAAAAGGTCAGGGGTGGATTCCAGGTGTGTGGTTTTGCATTTGGAAGCTGTTGCTGTGACCAGACAACATGCGGTCAAAGGAACTCTCAATTGAGGTGAAGCAGAATATCCTGAGGCTAAAAAAAAAGAAAAAATCCATCAGAGAGATAGCAGACATACTTGGAGTAGCAAAATCAACAGTTGGGTACATTCTGAGAAAAAAGGAATTGACTGGTGAGCTTGGGAACTGTAAAAGGCCTGGGCGTCCACGGATGACAACAGTGGTGGATGATCGCCGCATACTTTATTTGGTGAAGAAGAACCCGTTCACAACATCAACTGAAGTCCAGAACACTCTCAGTGAAGTAGGTGTATCTGTCTCTAAGTCAACAGTAAAGAGAAGACTCCATGACAGTAAATACAAAGGGTTCACATCTAGATGCAAACCATTCATCAATTCCAAAAATAGACAGGCCAGAGTTAAATTTGCTGAAAAACACCTCAAGAAGCCAGCTCAGTTCTGGAAAAGTATTCTATGGACAGATGAGACAAAGATCAACCTGTACCAGAATGATGGGAAGAAAAAAGTTTGGAGAAGAAAGGGAACGGCATATGATCCAAGGCACACCACATCCTTTGTAAAACATGGTGGAGTCAACGTGATGGCATGGGCATGAATGGCTTTCAATGGCACTGGGTCACTTGTGTTCATTGATGACATAACAGCAGACAAGAGTAGCCGGATGAATTCTGAAGTGTACCGGGATATACTTTCAGCCCAGATTCAGCCAAATGCTGCAAAGTTGATTGGACGGCGCTTCATAGTACAGATGGACAATGACCCCAAGCATACAGCCAAAGCTACCCAGGAGTTCATGAGTGCAAAAAAGTGGAAGATTCTGCAATGGCCAAGTCAATCACCAGATCTTAACCCAATTGAGCATGCATTTCACTTGCTGAAATCCAGACTTAAGACGGAAAGACCCACAAACAAGCAAGACCTGAAGGCTGCGGCTGTAAAGGCCTGGCAAAGCATTAAGAAGGAGGAAACCCAGCGTTTGGTGATGTCCATGGGTTCCAGACTTAAGGCTGTGATTGCCTCCAAAGGATTCGCAACAAAATATTGAAAATAAAAATATTTTGTTTGGGTTATGTTTCTTTGTCCAATTACTTTTGACCTCCTAAAATGTGGAGTGTTTGTAAAGAAATGTGTACAATTCCTACATTTTCTATCAGATATTTTTGTTCAACCCTTCAAATTAAACGTTACAATCTGCACTTGAATTCTGTTGTAGAGGTTTCATTTCAAATCCAATGTGGTGGCATGCAGAGCCCAACTCGCCAAAATTGTGTCACTGTCCAAATATTTCTGGCCCTAACTGTATGTTCGATGTGGATTAAACATAAAGGGGTTATTTCCTTTCTGAATACATTTGTGTGCTGGCTGAGTCCGGCTCAATTCTGGCTCAGTTCAGTCCAGAACTACATTGCAAAATCTGGAGAGGAACCAAAGCAAGCCCTGCCTGAACTCAATCAGTGACTCTGCACCACAGACACTGGAGGAGCCCGGCTACACTCACACAGTGTCACTGCTGACTCTCATCATTGGGTCCACGGACTCTTATTTGCTTTGCAATATTGAGCAATGGCTTATTTTCTGGCATCTAAACCTTCCAAATTGATACAGCATGCATGGTTTTTAAAGAAGCCACGTCCCCTACATACATGTACATTTTTATATTATTGTTTTGGGGTGACAGGAATCTTTTAATATGTAGTATTACTACTACTATAAGGGAACTTTATAGCATTGTATGAACCAGTACTATGTAAACTGGAATGATAAATGCTACTATCAATACTCATTATTGTCATTAATTACAATTTATGACATCTACATAAAAAGGGGACAGCCTTTTTAATTGTGTACACCAGTGGTTGACATCAGCATACAAGGTGCCACTGATATACTGTACATGTCAGGATATGCCTCTTTTTGGTCTGATATTTTGTGGCCATCGGTACAACACATAGATCCAGATAGACAATGCAAATTTTGGATATGTAGCGTATCATATGTCCTTTCTACATCGGATGTATGCACGATCATATCATTTCCAGTTAGTGACCTACATATTGTTGTACACATACTGTATGTATATATGTTATTATTTATTGGCCTTCAGCTCATTCTGAAGCTAAAGTGACTCATGGATAAATGCTCTGTAGGAAGCTTAATCTTATGCGAGCCTAGATAGGTCCACCAGGGTCTTCTCTGCCATTATCTTGACAGTATCAAGCCATTGGGGTTGCTGGTCTTACTTTTTGTCTTGTACCTTCTATTTTTGCTACCATAATGTCCTTTTCTAGTGATTTTTCTCTTCGTATGATGTGTCCAAAGTAGGCAAGTTGTAACTTGGTGATCCTTGCTTCAAGTGACATATCCGGCTTGATGTCTTTCAAAATTGATTTGTTTGTTCTTCTTGCCATCATGGTATTGATAACATCCTTCTCTAGCACCACATTTTGAAGGTGTTGATTTTTCTTCTGCCTTGCTTATCTATCATCCATGTTTTATTTTCATATGTTACTACAGAAAAGACCAGACTATGTAGGAGCCATGTCTTCATTGCCAGTGAAATATTCCTTGATTTGAAGGCCTTGTCCAGTGCTTTCATTGTTGATTTACCCATAGCTATCCTTGACTTCCGCTGTCATCGCTGCATCTTGAGTGATCATTAATCCGAATAGTTTGAAGTCCTTTACCACTTCTAGTTAGGTGAAATCCATCTCAAATGTATCCTAGTCGTACCTGGCAGTAGTTATAATAATATGTCTTCTTTGAGCTGAATAGCAGTCCCATGTTCGAGCTTTCGATCTTGACACTCAGTATTAAGTCTTTCATGACATCTAAGCTTTTTGATATCAGTGTTGTATCGTCTGCATATCTTAAACTGTTGATTCTTCCACCAATTTTGATTCCTTCTTCTTTTTCAGCAAGTCCAGGCTTCCTGAAAATAGCTTCTACATATAAATTTGAAGAGAAATGGTGACAGGATACAGCCTTGTCTGTCGCCTCACTCTACTTTGAATTATGCCGTGTCACCGTATTCTGTTCGGACTCTTGCCTCTTGGTCAATGTAAAGGTTCCTCATGACGCTGATCAGATAGTTCGGCACACCAGTATCCTTCATGATGCTCTAAAGCTTCTGATGATTAACACAGTCAAAGGCTTTGCTGTAATCGATGATACACTAATAGAGCTCCTTGTTGTATTGTTTAGCTTTTCCATTATCAATCTTATGTTAGCAATTATATCTCTTGTTCCTCTGCCTTTTCTGAATTCTTCTTGTTCTTCTGGCAACTCTTTGTCAAAGTAAGGCAGTAGCTGTCTTTGTAGAATCTTCAGCAACATTTTGCTGGCATGAGGTATGAGTGCAATTCTATGATAGTGTCCACAATTAGTAGCATCCCTTTTTTCTTCAGAATAGGAATAAACACTGATCTTGTCAAAAGTCCTTGGGCCGTTTACCTGTAGCCCATATCTGTTTACACAGGCATGGGATGACTTCTCCTACTGTTCCAGAAGACTTAATTAGCTCTATTGGAATATTGTCACATCCAGGCACTTTGCTACAATAAAGCTTCTGTCAAAAAACAAAGACTTCTTCTTTCAAGATGTTTGGTTCAATATCATGTCAATCTCACTTTCTTCCCATATCGATGACTCATTTTTCTAGAGCTGCTCCTTGTATTCTTTCCAATTTTCCTTGATCTGTCCTGGCTCAGTTTGTTCTCATTGGTGTCTTTTAGCATTTACACTCTTGGATGAAACTTTAATCATATCTCTTTGATCTTTTAGTAAACCTTCTTGGTCTTGTCCTTCAGATGTTCATTTTGTATCCCTGCACATATCTTTTGGTAATAAAGTTCTTTAGTCTACTCAAACAGCTCTCTTTAGTCTTTTACTGATGTTGTCTGCATCTTACTTGTTACCCTTTTTCATTTAGCCATTCTTCTATCTTTGATGATCTTTAGGGTCTCTTCTGTTAATCATGGCTGGGGGGGGGTCTCTTCTGCCTCTTGTTTATTGTCTTTCTGGCTTTGTCAGTAATTATAGTCTTTATATTTGTCCATAGTTCCTCAGTTTTCCTTTCATCTGTGTCCTGTGATTTAAATCAGTTTTGCAGACTGTTCCAAAAAACGTCAGCTATGTTGGTCAAATTTAAATTGGAAACTACCTGTTGCCTTGTCCGTTTGCACAGCTTGACTCTAATCATTACTGTCTAAGGTTCATATTCAGTTCCACAGTCAGCTCCTGGCCTTGTTTTGGGCGTAATGATTGACACTTTTCATCTTTGTAGAACACATATGTAGTCGATCTGATTATTATAGGCCCCATTCGGTGATGTCCATGTGCAGGGCCTCTGTTTGTAATGTTGGAAGAAGGTGTCCATGATGGACAGTTGATTTGTTGTACAAAAGTCAACAAACCTTCCTCCAGCCTTGTCTCTTTCACCTAATCCAAAGTTTCCAACAACAGTCCCATGTTTGCCATGATTCCACTTTGGCATTTAAGTCTCCCATGATAATAAGTAAGTCTTGTTTTGGCGTCTTGTCAATTTCTTCTTGAACTTGATCATAGCATAGTTCAGTGTCCTCCTCGGCATCTGTTGTTGGTGAGTAGACTTGTATAATTGTGATATGGATTGGCGCTCCTTGTAGTCATATCAAGATGACTCTTTCACTGACTGCGTTGTACTTCAGGCCAGTGGTGGCCCATTTTCAGTTTAGAATAAAAGTGGCACCACTTCTTCTTTGGTTATCATTGCCAGAATGGTAGACCAAATGTTTATTTGACTGGAAATGTCAAGATTCAGTCCACCTTAGTTAGCTAGTACCGAGTAAGTCGCTTCCTGTTCTGCCAATTTAAGCTTTAGGGATGTCAAATTTGCCTTGGTTTACAATTTTAGCATTCCAAGTTCCAAACTTTATGATATCTCTGCAGCTTTTGATCTTCCCCTTAGACCAAACGATATCAGCACCTAGACATCCTTGCAGCTTTGATCCTAGCGCGTAATGATACTTGATTGTACTCAGGTTTTTGTGTGCCTTCTTACCTAGGGGTAAAGAGTACTTAGTGGTCTCCGGAGTGCTAGGACAAATGGGGGATAAAATATTAAAGTATGATTGCAGGCACAAACCTTTATTAAAGATCTCTCAGTTCCACAATGTGTTTTGATAGCCAAGAGCTATCTTCCTCAGGTGGTTAACCTGAGGAAGATAGCACTTGGCTATAGAAATGTGTTGTGGCACTCAGAGATCTTTACTAAAGATTTATGCCTGTAAACATATGCTAATATTTTATCCCCTATTTGTCCTAGCGCTCCGGAGACCGCTAATGACTCTTTTCCCCTGTGTACACACCTTCCCCGGGAGAGCGGTAGGAGCAGCTCAGGGCTTCACTTCACTGCACCAGGCTGAAGTACCTACGGTGATGCGATCAACCCCCCACCCATCGTCTATCACGTGATCGAACCCTGTGACCTGCAACCAGGAAGTGCCGTGCAACCTGAAAGAGCGGCAGTTACCGCTCGTCATCCCTCCAGAGGTCACTTTTTACCTCACCTCAGGCCATCACCGGGGTTTTGCAGGGGTGCAAAACCCCTAGAGGTGAGTGCATATATGCCACACCTAACTAGTCACCCACTAGACCTTCAAGTCCAGCTCATGGGCGCATCCTGTTCTTTTCTTTTTCATTGTTACCTAGGGGTGCATTTACCAGCATTAAATTGAATTCTTTTAGTTGTACTCTGTATCAAGTTTTCATAGCATGGTACAGAAGCAGATTGCTGGTCCTTTCTTTTGCGCAGTAATGTGGCTCCTGTAAAGGAGCCAAACTGAATCAAAGTTGTATGTTGTCAATATAAAACCGCCTCATTGGACATCATCCTGCTGCAGACACTGGCACTGGGCACAATGCTCAGTTTAGTATCTCAGTTGAAACCTGTCTCCCTGGGGTGTACTTGATGGCAAAAATACATTCCCGATGACTTGGCTTTCAATATCACTAATCCACAGAAATACATACAAACAAATACACAATACAGAAATCAAATACACAATATAAACATAAAATACAAAGTACACATAACATATAGACAACAGACATCGAATACACATTTAAGGGATCCTGTCACCTCCAAAAAGCCACCTAAGCTACAAAGACACGTCCCTGCACCATCCTATCACTAATCTCATACTCCTTTTTTCTCCTAAAAGCATGTCAAAGTAGATAAAAATGATTTTATACTCACTCATTAGGCATTATAATTAGTAGGAGCTATATTATTTAGTCCTTAGGGCGTGTTGTTTTGCAGGCTCCCGGATCTACCCTCTCTCTCTCTGTGCTGCTTTGCTTGTGCAAGCTTTGCCCTCCCCTCTCTGTCACTCACAGAATGCAAATCATTAGTCCTGCCTTCAGCTCCACATCACAGCATAAGCTGCACAGAGAGGGCTGGATCATTCAGGCTGCAAAACAACACCCCCTAAGGGCTAAAGAATATAGCCCCTGCTAATTATAATCCCTAATGAGTGAGTATTAAAATGTTTTTATGCACTTTCACAGGATGCTTTTAGGAGACAAAAGGAGTGTGAGATTAGTGATGGGATGCTGCAGGAACATGTTTTGGAAGCTTAGGTGGCGTTTTGGAGGTGACAGGATCCCTTTAAGTAATAAAATACACAATACAACCTACAAAATCATAACACACACATTAAATGTGCAATAACGGGTCATTCCATGTCAAGTGAACCAATGATTTTTACCTCTATATTTTTAATTCTTTTCAGAATTTGTTATTTGATAATAGTATGTCAGAGAATGCAGAATGTGAAGAGAAAAAGATTCTAGAATTTTTTATTTTATTGAATTTCAAAGTTCGGAAAAAGTGTGAATTTCGGTGTTGCCTGCCTTTTTATTTCTCATAACTCAGGCTACAAATAAGATAGAGAAACAAAATAAACACTCTTCTACTCACAACTGTACAGGCTTTCACCACATATGTCGCAAGAGTATCTTTGTTAATATTTTTCCCATGTGAACGCAAATGCAAAATTTAAAATCGCATTTCCGAAAAAAAATTTTATTTAAAAATTTCCAAAAATGCACGTGTCTGCTATGCTCTTAGCCACGTCTGTACCATAATATATATATATAATAACTATTATAGTGTCAATTCGAACATCTTAAATTCAGATCTGTTCAGCCTGTGGCCTAAAAATGTGGGGTCTATATTTACCAAATAATGCATGATTTTCAGATATTACTGTATTATTTTATTATGTTACAGTTTAGAAGCAGGAAAGGACAGAGAAGAATGCTTTGTTAGGTCTCAATCTGAGAATGAACAGGGGTAGACATTGAATGCAGAGCAGATGACAGGCCAGCAGCTCTGTCAATTATGTTAAGTATCTGCCCACCGCAGAGTCAGGTAGTAAGACAGAGCTTCGAGCCATCCTTTATGTATCCAAGAAAACCAGACATTTTAAAAGTTAACAAAAATCTGATATTAACTCAGGTGGAGCTGAATACCATGACAGGCCGTACATACTCTCATTCCTACTAAGGCTGATTTTACATTTGCGTTTGTGTCTGCATGCGGAAGGCATGCAGGTGCAAACGCAGAGCAAACGCAGCCATACTGATGTGAACGCAATGGAGAATCTTCGCATATGTTCACATAAGTATGCAGCCCGGCCAGCCAATCAGTAATCTCGGCGGTGGCCGGGAGGCGGAGATCAGGGGCGGAGATTTCCTCCTCCCAGCTGCCGCTGATCTCCCAACAGTGTAGGCGGGGAGAAACAGCTGATCTGACAGCTGTTTAAATCTCTCGCGCCAACACCGAAGAGGTGATGTCGGCGCAGGAGATTTAAACAGCTGTCAGATCAGCTGTTTCTCCCCACTGACACCGCCGGGAGATTAGTGGCGGCCAGGAGACGAGATCAGCAGCTGCTCCAGCTGATCTCCCGGTGGCTGCCGCTAATGTCCCGGTAGATCAGCGGCGGCCACTGGGACAGATTTCAAAGAGATCCGCAGCGATCTCCTGCGCTGTCATGCGGAAGACACTGCGGATCCATTGACTCCCATGCATTGTTTGTGCGCTTGCGGGAACTTGCAGATAAAACAAGCTCCAGCGAACGCGCAAAAAATGCAACATGTTGTGTTCAGAGGGAGCATAAATTATGCACATCTGAACGCAACCGCAACCGAACGCAGTCAAACGCAGGTACTATGCGTACCCGTGTTAAACATAGGAACGCAGTGCGCTTGCGTTTGGCTGCGTCCGGTACGCTGCGGTTTCATATGCAAGTGTGAAACCACCCTATGCGCTTATGGACAAGATTACATTTCACCCACTAGAAGGGACAAATTGATGATAAAAGGCCACTTTAAAAACGTACTATTAATTGTTTGATTAGTTCATATTTTATAGAATGAGGATTAAAATGCTGTACTAAATTTCTTAAACACTTCATAAATGACATATCCCGAATATCCACCATCCTCTGGAATTCTGTGTCCCAACACGTTTGATTATCCACCACGCTCAGATCCTTCACATGGAACCTAAAAACCCATCTCTTCAGGAAAGCTTACAGCCTGTAATGACCACGGTGCCACCTCACCACCACCAAAGCTGCTGCCTCCCTATCACCAGAGCTGCCACACTCCGACCTTCTATCTCCTCCCCAATATTCTGTAGAATGTAAGTACCCAAGGTCAGGGTCCTCTCCCCTCTGTACCAGTCTGTCATTGTTAATTTGTTTACTGTAAACTATAGCTATAATTTTGTATGTAACCCCTTCTCATGTACAGCACCATGAAATTAATGGTGCTATATAATAAATAATAAATAATTTATGGACATATTCTAAGTAAACAACATTAAAAGTCATCATTTATTACTCGTAAGTTCATCCTTTCCAATTATGTGTCTATCTCTTTTTTGCACGTATGTATGCAATTATGACGAGATGTCGGGACACAAGACTAGGCCCCTTTCACATCAGCATTTTTGTTAATTGTGGCAGATCCGGCAGATTTACCGCATCTGCCACCTAACCGCTACACTTGTGCCAGACTTGCAGCAAGCCCCATGCATTGTCTATGGAACTTGTGGTAAGTGTGGCAATTGTGATTTTGCTGTGATGCAGCAAATCCTGCAGTTGAGGATGCGAAAAAAATCGCGGTTGGCAGTGATTATTTTCGCCACTGCAAGTGCTGGGTCTGCCGCATCCGGCAGAACCGCACTTGCCGTAAACCCCATAGACATTGGGGTTGCCACAAGTGTGCAGCAAGTGCGGCAGTTATGCGGCAGATACGGCAAATCTTCCGGATCTGCCGCAATCATCGAAAAAACGCTGATATGAAACGGGCCTAAGTTTGAAATATGATGTTTTTTCTCAACTCTTACCGCCTCATATTTTAAAGGAATCAACAAGCTGCTTGAATCAAATCCTAGCTGCACAATTAAAGCTATGTATGTATTACTTTATCTACTATGCATACATTGGTTTTCAACTCTGATGTACATTCAGTAGGTTCTTATCACTGTGCATGGTTCTTATTAGTGAACAGTCACAATGTGCTCTTCCTCACCTTCTTCGATAAAAACTGAGGAGCCTTCAATGAGCACACTGTCATTGCACATTGTATGAAGAGAGTGAGCAGAGATCATTGATGCCCCCACATCACTTGTGGAGGTTGGCACTGCTCTCTGCTCTCTTGTTCTCTTCTCCTTACAAAAACAATAGGATTTTGACATTAAATGTAGAAGTAGTATTACAATAAGATATAATTTCAGACTACCACTATATTCGAGCTTCTCAGTGCTTCCTAGCTTGCCACATGAGATAGATTTCAGGCAGTTCTAAATGGTCTTAGATGTATTTTAATATACCATATTTGCCATGTACATATGGACATATCAGTATTTCATACATCCAAGCAGAATTGTACCTAAGCTTCCTTTCAACTAGTGTAATGATACTGTCTAGTCCAGGGGTGGGGAACTCCAATCCTCGAGGGCTGCAAACAGTTCAGGTTTTCACGATTTCCTTAGTATTGCACAGGGATTGGAATCATCACCAGTGCAAGTGATTATGTTATCACCTGTGCAATACTAAGGAAATCCTGCAAAACATGCACTGTTTGCGGCCCTTGAGGACTGGAGTTCCCCACCCCTGGTCTAATCCATTGACATAACCCTTTAAGTAATTGACCTTTCCAAAGCCGACTTGTCGGCACAACATCTCTTTGGGCATACACACTGCTTTCCCTCCAAATATATTACATCCTAAAATTTGATGGAGATTAAAGTTAATTAGTTCAGCTACATAGGCGCACCCAAGGGGGGGGACCTACGTGTCTGGACCCCCCCCTTTGGACGGCCCTGAGAAGTGGTGCAGTACACAAGGAGCTGGGCCCCTATGTCAGGAGACAGGAACAATTACACAGCACCCAAGGGCCCACAAAAGAGGCTGCTTTTAGGGGGGCTTCGCTCCCCCAAACCCCCCCACCGGGGGCTTAGCCCCTCGGAACCCCGCTGGGGGGTGACACCCCCCTTTCAGGGTCGGTGTGTGTTTCTTGGACCCCTACCTTGGGAAATTTCTGGGTGCGCCACTGTTCAGCTACAATGGTAATACTGATAAAACGTATAAGCCAACAGTATGCGTGCAACATTATTTTAGTCATAGTGGTATCCTCACAGTGGAAGAAATAAAAATATTAGATTTTATTAGTTTCCTCACTTCTCCCAGCTATATTACATGTATTGGAGATATCACTTACATCCTGTTCTGATATATTTGTTACTTGTTTCTGTTTTTATTAAATTTGTAACAGGAACGTGTTCATAAGCCCCAGAGCCCTCTTGCTAAATGACCACATAGGGACCTATTGAAAATGTATTCTGCTTTTGCATTATTTAGGCATTCTATAAATTGCCTTCAAGGCAGAGAGACCTTTCCACAAGGGCAGCTTTTATTTTTCTATACATCATGTCTGGAATATCAATGAAATGTTATTATTTACTGCTGCCTGTGAGCTCCATTTTAAGAACCTTTAGTATTATTAGCATCTCCTCAAGAAAGGCAAGTGTTCTATCATTTATGTAGATCGTAGGCTTTATTCAAATCACACTTATGTGAAAATTAAACTCTCCTATAAAGCCCACATATTGGGCTTCATAGGAGGACTAAGATGATAGCAAAAGGGCTTGCAGTAGGCCCTCGGCTGCAATGACAATCAATCAAAACCCCATGATCACATTAGAGAGTGGCATGGGTGTATCCAGGAGGGGCAAGGGGCATTTTTACTGGGGCCATTAGGCCCCTTGATGCCAGGGTCGGTGCTGTCACACTAGTGGCTGCATTTTCCTGCCCCCATAACTGGAATTCGGACATTCTCTTTGATGGTTGCCAGCTTGACAAAGAGAAAATGCAGCACACTAGCTCCCAGCAAATAATTGCACTTGTGCCTTTCAGACGTAAGTACAATAGAAAATATAAACCTGACTCGCTGCACCCATACTGGACTAGAGGGTTAAATACCACCACCTGTGGCACATGTCACATCCAAGGAGTCCTATTGGCATCAGATACACATGTGTAGATAGAAGACAACGCATCATGTAGTCTGTGATTGAATTGAGGTGATGTTTTCCTATCTTCGTATAAGATAATTGAAGCTTCCGTGTCAAGATGAAGTCAACGGCAAGATCAGGTCATCTGTTATCTGGTCATGCTGATGACTTCAGCACAGAAGTACTGACAATGTTGGGGTTAAAGAACTGAAGGCACTGACATTTTATTGTAATTGGGGGGTGTTTATTTGAGGACACAGTTTAGGGAGCAAGGGGAAAAGGTGCTGAGTCAGAATAGGAAGCAAGGAGTGGAGAAGTTTGAAGACACAGTTTAGGAAGCGAGGAATGTGGAAGTAAGGGGGAAATGAGTATGAACAGTGTATAGGGAGCGAGGGGGATTTAAAAGTTTAACTGCTCCCGGAAATATAGTACCCCCGTTAGGCTGGGTTTACCAGAACAGCACTAGGTGATCGGGTCATGGGATGTGCAGGCATTCCCCACACATTTCTCTGCCTATCCTGGCAGCTTCATCGGGGAAGTCCTGTAAAGTCCACATTTCAGATGATGACTTCTAGTATCTCTATACTATTGTAAAGAACATTCTGGGAGTTGAATGTTCATGCGATAGAAATGTATATGAGTCTGACCTGACATTACAATTTATGTACCATGTACTGATGGTGGTTATTGTGATGTATTTCTGTGGTTCTTTTAGTTCTGGTAATGTATTTTGGTACTGATGGGGGTTTTAGATATGTGTTTTGATACCGCTAGTAGTTTTGGTGATGTATTATTTTGTTATTATTCATTCTGATCCTGTATTTATGTAACAATCCATAACTTGCAAGATTGAAATATCATGCAGTCTTCAGTTTTTATTTATTTTAGAAGCATTAAAGTGGTTTTGTCTATGGGACTACAGAATTCTGAATTCTCACAGCATGCATACTGCATGCTGTTAGGATTCTCTGGTGCTGGCGTTGACAGTTGGAGGTCATGAAACTACACCTGCATGATTCATATACATGTGGTTATGTGCCAACTAAACATGCATAGCCTCACTCAAAACAAGTGAATTGAGTGAGACCAGACACCTCTAGTTGTAATGTGGCTGGAAGTATGCAAATTGCACACTTTTGCTCACATGACCGTCCAGTCTTGATGCCGGCATGGGAAAGTTCAAAATGTGTGCCGAGGACGCACCATCAGAATTTAGAATTCTGCAGTCACCTATACAGACTTCAGAAATTTCAGCCCAAACCTGGACAAGCCCTTTAATTTTAAAATTAAGCACTGTAACATGGCCAATCCTAACAGCGTGGAATATTCTAACGGAAAGCATTAAGCTCTACTTGCTGGTTCCAGCAATCAACATTAGGATAGTCCATTAATATGTGATTGTCACAGTTCTTGCTTCTCTCAATGAAACTCAATGGACTGTGGTTTTACACGTAACATTGACAGAATTAGAAAGAGCAGTTGGTTGTCATGTGACTGTAAGTGTGCAAATTGTATATGAATACACTGTCACATGACTACTCAAACTGCGTGTTGGGGGGGCAAACTAAATTCTTGCCCTGGGTACTGGAAAGCCTAGATCTGCCTCTGCAGAGTAGCCATTACAAGTCATTGCACACGTGCATCGCCATTCAGTCCATTATAGTACTGCTATTAGAGATTGACAGCAGCACTTAAATAGTTAATCAACTGTGATTGGAGCTTGCGCCATTTGCTGATGTAACAGGAAACTGCTTGTTTTTATGCAGGCATAACCCCTGAGCCCACTTTATACATGGGGATCAAGCACACCCCACGTCAGGAAGATATTCATCTTTACTCTATCATTGCTCACCAGCAGCACGTCCACTGTCTTGGGGTCATATTTGACTCAGATCTCACCTTCACTCCCCACATCTGATCACTCACTCACTTGTGTCACCTACACCTCAAAAACATCTCTAAAATTTGACTATTTTTGACACTGACTCTGCAAAAACTCTCTCACCCTTATTCATTCTCATTAGGATTATTGAAATTATCTACTAATTGGTCTTCACTAAACTCTCCCCCTCCAATCCACCCTAAATGCACAATCCAGGATCATATTCCTTTCCAACCCCTTCACTGATGCCTCTATCCTGTGCCAGTCATTGCACTGGTTATCCATATGCTACAGAGTACAAAATATAACATTAACTGAAAAAGACCGAAGTCTCAATCAAGGAATGACTTCACAATTGTAATAAAAAAATGCTAAAAAAAATTGCAATCTTTATTATCAATATCAGTAAAATCACATCAGAGCTAATTCCCAAAGGGAAAACCACATAGTACAGTATAAATCCTTTTTCAATACAGAGTAATGTCAATAAAGCACAGAACCCTTACAAAAAGACAATGCCTCTCAAGGTAACATATAGAAACCAATACACGTCGTGGCACCCTTAAAAGTCAACTTACAGCCCTTAAAAAAGTCAATCAGATCCTATAGTCTGCCTGTTCATAAATGGCAAGCTCCCATACTCTTTTTAATCAAGAATCAATCATAGACATATGGACTAAGCTGGAAGTTGAAAGGAGTCCTATTAAAGAAGGGTAAACTGTTTATTACCTGCTGTGGAGGAATACTGTGCCTGGGATTCCTCCACATTCCAGGGCAAAAGCAGGCTCCCCTGACTCCGTACGCCCAGCTCCCTCCTACTTCTGGGCATCCTGGCCTCTCAGTGTGACAACAACCATAAAAATAAAAATTATTTAAACTAAATACAATGACATGACAAATGAAGGGAAGAAATAAATCAATATACCATTCTCTGAAAAACAGACCTAGAAAAAAATAAAAACATCAACAGAGTAGACAAAATCATCACTTAAATCAAACAGTCTAAATGAAATTAATTTAATTTATTAAATTAGGAACATGTAAAGAAACCCATTTGGACCATTTAATCATAGATCTACGTCTCATATTGTGTCTTATTGCATAGATAAACTCAAACAAATTGCGTGTAGCCAATTTATCCATAAAGTCTCATAGAAGGAAAGTCTGCAGGCCTCCACATAGTTGCTAAAGTGTGTCTCGCTGCTACAAGAATGTGTATTAGTAAATACCATTTAGTCTATGGGAAGTCACAAGTTCCTAGCAATAAGATCACGATATCAAATGTAAGCGTAACATTAAGGTCCAAAACTATGTTAATTAAAGACTGAACGTCTAACCAAAACTTAGACAAGATAGGACATTACCAAAAAATGTGCCTTACTGATCCTACACAACCACAGTTCCTACAGCACAGATTACTGTTACGTTGATCAATAATGTGCAGTTTTTGTGGAGTATGATACCACTTCGTAAAGATCTTATATTGTGTTTCCAATAGAGAGGTACACGGAACTGATGAATACAAATTCTCCAAAATAAGTGAATATTGTTCTTGTATCATTTCACTATCTATATCTAATTGACTTTCCCATATATCTAAGAATTTACAATTATCGGATAGGGCATCCTTATTAAAAATTCGATAAAAGCTACTAGTTTTCCAAATGAAATCCCTTCCAAGTGGAGGAAGTAATGTATCAATAATATTGGGTATGGAAAAAGTTAAATCCCCATTATGTAGAAACTCATTTAAGGAGTGCATATCGGTTTTTCAGTAATAGGCAAGCCAAATCTAGCACAGAGAGCCGGAAAGGACCGATGTCTTAGACCGTCAAAAATATCAGAAACAAAATGGATGTTTCTAGCTCTCCAAATCTCTAATACCAAAGATGGACAAAGCACATTAAAGATATCAATTGGGAGCCAGGAATGGCAAACAGGGGAAAATATCTGACTTGAGATTTACATAAAAGTATGCCATGCCTTGATTGTCGCCTTCAAAGAATCAACTATTGGAAGTCTTTTCTTTGGGAGAAGATGATAAGAAACTACACACATAGAAGGAGTCAAACCACTCATAAAAGATCTCCCTATGCTTACCCATGAAAGAATCTCCCGGGTATCCCACCACCTTCCACTGCTATGAGTTAAAGTCGCTAGATAATAAGCTTTTAAATTGGGAATGTCTAAACCCCCTCTCTTTTCATTTTTTTCCAGAGTAACTCTTGCAATTCTAGGTACTCTTTCTCTCCATGTAAACCTTGTCAGTTGTGTCTGCAATTTTTGGAAGTATTTGTTCTGAATTACAACAGGGAGTGATCTAAAAATGTAAAGCAACTTTGGCAAAATTATCATCTTATACGATGTTATACGACCTGACCAGGAGATCTCAAGGTTCGATAAAAAAGCAATATCTTTAGAGATTGTTTTTCAATAGTGGACATATTTTTCTCCACGATATGGCATAAGGGCTTCGTTATCGTAATTCCCAAATAAGAAATGTCAGAATCTGCCCAGGAAGCAACTCTCCCTTTAAAATGTCCAGGAGGTGGTCATCAATATTATAAGACATGACCTTAGTCTTGTTGGTATTTAATTTATAGTAAGAAATTGCTGAAAATGTCCTAGTGATGTCAAGTAACTTTCTCAATAAAACCAATGGATCCGATAACAACATCAATAAGTCACCAGCAAGCAACGATGCCTTGTGCTTTATACCATCGAAGGGAAACCTCTAATCTGGTCACTTGTTTTTAAATTGCTTCTATAAATGGTTCATGGAAAAGATTGAATAATATCGGTGAGATTGTGCAGCCCTGCCATGTTCCATTTGAAAGGGAAAAGGACTTTAAGACATAATTATTTGTGAGGATTCTAGCTGTTGGACGAGAGTATAAAGCAGTAATGATGTTAAAAATAAAGCCAGTAAGTCCAAAGCGCCAAAAAGTAGGAAACATAAGTCCCCAATTCACTCTGTCGAACGCTTTTTCCGCATCCATTGCAACTACAGGAGTTGGGACTTTCAACTTTTCTACCTGCGATAAAAGGTTATAGACTCGTCTTGTTGCGTCCAGGGTACCTCTTCCTGTTTACACCCTACATGCACTAAATAGTGCTTAATCTGTACCTGTCCTGTACAGATCCCTGCTGGTGACCAGTTTATGCAGCGTTATGTGAATCCTCTATCTAATATATAAAGCTGTGTGTCTGTATATATGCGTGTGAATGTATGTATCAAGCCCCACCCACTCCACATAGCCATACTCACGTAACCACACTCACTCCACATACCCACGCCTACTCCACATTGCCACACCCACTCAACATTGCCACACTCACTCAGCATAGTCCCACCCATTCCACATTACCATGACCACTCCACATAGCCACACCTATAAAGGGCATGGCTATCTTTATAGTATAATGTAGACTTATAGTCCTCCATATTGTCCACCATGAATCAAATGCCAACCCACAAGTAGAACTCAGGAGACCCAAATACCACAAAAATACAGTGACATGGCTCAGAATGTTATAGGCTAACATTCTACTGTGACATGACTGTTTTGTTTCATACCTAAGAACAGTTTGTTATTATGCCCAGGCAATGTTGGGCTCTACAGCTAGTTGTGTTTGCCCAAGTGCATAGGAAATGTTGCTTGCAATATTTCCTGTGCGCTGGGCAAAAACGCAATGCATTTTAACTGTGATTAAATTTGGCATTGCGTTTGCAATGCATTTCACATATAAGTCTATGGGATGTGTTCAGCTGCGTTAACACTAGCGTTTGCTAGCGTTAATGCAGTATAAACAGAATGCATGCAAATGCAAGGCAATGCATTTGATGTGAAAAGGGCCTAAGTCCAGATTTTTGCAACAATCTTCTCCAAATAGCTAGAGCATTGCCAAATTTAAGATCGTTAACGCTATCCTTGCATGTGACAACGCACTAACGATGTCGGAAGGATCACTGTCACGTGACATAGATAACGATATTGTTCACAGATATCTGAGCGTGTGAAGCGGCCCATAGGTTTAACTAGTTTTTTCACATCCTTAACCTCTTGATTAAAATTGATAATTTTATGTAACTGACACGTGATGCATAAAAACTAAATTAAAAAAATGCCATACAAGCTTGAGTAGCTTTGGCATCATGCAATTAATTTTACAATTTTAAATCCAGCAAATTCTCAATTTTACACAAGTGTATTTTTTTCTTCATTTTACATAACTAATTAATCAGTAGGTTAGATTTTGGGATATCATTTTTTCTAGGTACTTTTTGCTCTTTTTTTTACAAGTACCACTTTAGAAAAGTCAAGTTCGAAAAGTCAAGTAGCCCCATGAAATGATCAATCTGCCACATTATATAATGGCCGATAGAATACGGTGAGAGCATTAGTCGATTGCATGCTTCACACCTTCTATCTCCTGTTATATCACTCAAGAAGCTCATTGTGCCTTTTTATGAGGAAGAAACCTGATAATTATACCTAAAAAGAAAGTTCAAGTTAACCTTGGAGTTTGATTAAGCACTTTTACAAATTGCATGCTCTATTTTTGCCCTTTTGTTAAATGTATCCTTTTCCATCTCCCTTTGTTTGACTTGTGGAAATGGTGACGCAATGAATATTTTACGAATGGTATCTATTTGAATAATAAGGGTGTACATGTTTTAACCTCACAGAAAAAAAGAAGCTTTCGTGTATCCAAAAGCTATTAACATGCAGCTATATAGTTGAAGAGAATCTGTCAGAGGGTATTTGCTTTGAAATCAAAGAGTACCATAATATAGGTGTATAGAAACTGATTCCAAGGATATGTCACTTACTGGACTGTGTGTTCCTGTTCAAATTCAGAGTTTTATTAGTTGGAGATTACACAAAACAACTCTTACCTCCTAGCCCAGCCCCACTCTGATCACTGATTAGCAGCTCTTTGACATTATACAATGTACACAGAGAGCTCTAGTGTTGGTTATACACAGTTAAACACCTGCTGGATACGAAGCAAACTAAAGGAAAAAACTCTAAGGGTATGTGCACACGGGGGGCGGGTTAGTGGCGGCGGTGGCTGGGAGGACCCGCCAGGAAGCTCCGGAGCCGTCCACCGGCTTCCTGGCAGGTATGTGCGGGGGTGACGGGCGGGTGACAGGCGGGAGCCGGGCGGTTGCACAGCGTGTTCTCGCCGGCGGTTCTGCAGCAGCTGGAAGCAGCACATGATTCTGCTTGCAGCCGCTGAAGAACCGGCGGTTTATAAAACATGCTCATTCATTGCTAAACCGCTGGGAAACCTGCGGTTTAGCAACAGATGAGCCTGTGTAAACCGCCGCTGTATGCACAGCGGGCGTCGGTTTTCATTGGTTTTAATGTTAATCCAAACGCCGGTTTGGATTAACATAAATTTACATAAAACGAATGAAAACCGACCGGCGGTTTCCGCTGATAAAACGGCCATAACCCGGCCAGTGCGCACATACCCTAAAACGTTTCTTTATTTTGATATTTGATTAAAAACAGAAGCAAATAGAAATAGTGTCTAAAAGTGTCAAACAAAAGAACCCTCAACCAATGTACTACCAAGACATACAATGTACACTGTCAACGAAAACCACCCCCACTAATGACCTACAATCACATAATGGTTCAACCTCACATCACCTATCGGTAATCAAAATGTCCGTGGTCAGTCACTGCTTTCCTAGTTGTCTACTATCGACTAATTGTGCATTAGTTAGGGCCCTTTCACATCAGCGTTTTTTTAAATTTGCGGCAGATGCGGTGAAAAAACCGCATCTGCCGCAACTGCCGCATAACGGTTCCACTTGCGGCACGGTTGCGGTTTTTTCCATAGGAAGTATAGGGGGACTTGCGGCAGATGCGGCAAGTGCGGTATTGCACTTGCGGCAGGTGCGGCAGAGAAAAAAACCGCAGTAAGCCGCGGTTTTTTTCTCTGCCGCACCTGCCGCAAGTGCAATACCGCACTTGCCGCATCTGCCGCAAGTCCCCCTATACTTCCTATGGAAAAAACCGCAACCGTGTCGCAAGTGGAACCGTTATGCGGCAGTTGCGGCAGATGCGGTTTTTTCACCGCATCTGCCGCAAATTTAAAAAAACGCTGATGTGAAAGGGCCCTTAGAAAAATTGTTAGATGACATACATTTAATAACCATACACAAACATAAGATGCCCAATACCCTACGTGTTTCGCCACCAATAATCATGGAGGCTCATCAGGGGCAACACAAATTGATGAAAAGATGCATGTTTACATGAAACATTGCCACACGCAGGTGGTCAATACGCAGTAAACACTTGTCTTGGTTTCTGCTGAATTCAAAGTCAAATACTTGTCACAATGCCTCCCTCATTGCATCTCTCACTCGGGAGTTTTTTCATATGTTTCCCAGACCTATGAAAACAAATTGATGGTGTAAGCAAACCTCCAGGTGTAGAGGATCACAAAATAAAAAAATTGCCTAAAAAAGAGCATTGAGAGCGGGCTGGAAACTTATCCGTAACCCACAACCCATAACTGTAAGCCGGACTATATTTATCTATAGAGAGATTAGTTAGTCACCCATTACTTGGTTAAGGCTAGGGTCACACATAAGCCCTTGGTCCCCTTTGGCTTCATTTTTAGCATTTTATTTTCTAAGTCCAAAAACTGATAGAAAGACGGATTTGGGCCAAAAACGTTGCTAGCAACGTTTTTGGGGTCCGTTTTTCAAAAGAAAAAATTTTTTAACATGGGCCCTATGGAAAAACGGATCCGTTTTTTCAAGAATTTTGGTCAAAAAATGACTATGTCCAAAAACGTTCAGAGGTACAGGAGGCTCAAAAGCACCCAAAAAAATGGATTGGTCATGGAAATCACTTCCAAAAACGGATTTCTATGTGTGACCCTAGCCTTACTCTTCAGGCTCTCTGTATAACTTACAAAGGCCATTCCTTCATTTGCTCCCCAGACTTTCTAAGAAGTTAAACAAAAGTTAGTATAGGTATATCAGTACAATAAGCATATTTTAAGGAAACATAACCTATTTTTTCAGACAATGCACATACCCTCTGGTGCTGCAATTATGCCACGATTTTACATAGAACTCCCCAGCGTTGGTCTCCCTCTAGATCAGGGATGGGGAACCATATTTCTGCCGAAGGCCATTTAGAAATTTCTACAATCCTTCGGGGGCCATTCAAAATTATCAACTTGAAAATTACCTGCTATATTTGGTTAAACAATCACCTCACCCCTACTGTGGTGCCTGGGGCAGCTTCTCTTTGGCATGGGTGATATTGGTAATATTGCTTCTCAACTGCATTTCCAGGTTTTCTAGAGTCCTCAACATCACTGGAGAGGCTGGGAGCATATACCTCACTGGGGAGGCTGAGGTTGGGGCATAGAGATCACTGGAGAGCTGGATTTAAAGGTCAGACAGACTGCAAAATGCGTCTGCCAGCCTGAGCACTGTGGTCACCAGGAATCTGCCCGGGAGGCGCAAAAAAGTCATTGAGGGCAACATTCGGTCCTGGGGGCTGAGGTTCCCCACCTCTGCTTTAGAGGCCCTTTAAGGCCCTTCACGCGGTCCCTTAACACACAAGCAGTCTTGTCTCACACAGCCAAAAAAGTTATTGGAATACAGAGAGATACATAATACACACCTCCCTTTTGGCCTAGTTGAAGGCACAAATGTCTGGCTTTGTGATAGGGCTGCAAATGTCTTTTGGTAACAACGGCACTCTTAGGCTAGGGTCACATTAGAGTCATGGAAGTGCTAAAATCTAGTGTTTTTTTAATATTGAAATGTTGGCTCCCATGCAAAAAACGCATGGTCAAACTGCAACACATTTGATGCTATGCGTTTTTGCAAAAGCACCAAAAAACACAGTAAGCAGCGTTTTTGGGGGTGTTTGCAAAAACGCATGCTTTTTTCAACATGGGAGTCTATGCGTTAACGTTAGCGCTAAAAAAGAAAAAAATGCCACAAAAATGGCAAGGGAAAAAAAGATCCTGTACAGCATCCTTCCAACGGATGCAAGGTCCCAAATGTGATCCTAGCCTTAGATATAGAGGCTTTGATATCTGTGAACACAGAGCGGATGTAATTTTACTTCCAAAAACAAATATCATGTGAATGTGAGCATGACACTATATATGGCATATTATTTAAGCTTATGTAGCCCCACTATCCTTATTATCCTGCATTCATGTCATGAGGAGTGAAGCACCAATGTTGGTAATGAGGCACCCAGTAAACTAAGGGATACATCAATGGATTCAGTGTCCCTTTATGCTGCTGTCAGATTACATAGCAAAAACCTGCTGACAGATTCCCTTTAATCTGCTGGTTAATAGCATTACAATGCTCATTCTATATAGATGGACTGCAGAGCTAGCTGCCAATACAAGTGCGGGGCATGTCTACACTCACGGCTCACAGTATAGTGATCAATGCTGGGAGGGTGAGAGGCAAGCCTTCTCAGGAGAATTAAAATAAATTTTCATATAGTAGTCACACTTTCAATAAGGCGGCCAGATAGCAATGTAACACTATTAAGATACAGATTAACAACATCTGCAAGTTAATAGTATTTGTAGATATGCACAAATCACACAGTCTCGTCCGCACCAGGGACGCGACATGTTGCATTCCTGGTGCGGACGAGACTTTGTGACTTGTGCGCAGGCATCCGCCTGCGTACAGATCACATATGGGAGTGAATGGGTGCGCACGGTCATGCGCAGTCAAGCGCAGCACCGTGCGCTCCCATTATAAAGATAGGAGTTCGCGGCCGCTGCGGTCACATTGCGGATCCCCTCCGCAGAACGCTGCGGAGGGGTCCACAAATGTGAACCCAGCCTTACACTGATCCTTACACTCTGACATTGCTCTGCATTGTGCTGTAGCATGTGGTAATCTAATACATTGTCACCTCATCAGCTGCAGTCAGCAATGTGGACACTGTAGGCCCCACCCACTACACTAATTTATGGTTACATGCCCTGTATTCAGTGTGAGGATGGATGTGACTGAGAATAAACATATGTCTGCTTCAGACATAGTCTAGTTGGGACACCTTGTGAAAGGTTTATGAATGGTTTTCACCAGAATTCTCTAATAAAGTATATTTGAAAGTTTATTAAAACCACTTGCTCTACATTATCTAATATATAAAGCTGAATGTGTGTATGTATGTGTGTATGTGTGTATATCCGGGATTGGCATCTACACCGTCGCAACTACAGCCACAAAATTTTGCACAGTCACACGTCTGGACCCCGAGAGCGTCATAGGCTATGTTGTGAGGCGAAATTTTAACCCTGCGCGTACCAGTTCACCAAACAATTTTGCCCCTATCTACATAATGGAGAGAAAGTGACAGTTACCAGTGGACAGTTGTGAATGAGAGGGGCTTAATGATAGCGCCAAAGACTAACAGAAAATACCAGCATACCAGTCACTAAGGTGGGGCCCCAACATGAGCTATTCACCACGCACGGGGACATGTATACACACCACATGCACACAAAGAGTAACAGCAAGTGTATAGTCGCTAAGGTGCAGCCCCAACATTGGATACTCCCCACGCACCCGAACAAACACACACCACAAAGAGACACACACAACACAGAGACACATACACACCCCCAAGGGACACACACACACTCTATAGCGACACATGCACTCACCCCACAGGGACACACACACACATGAAGAGACACACACACACCACACAGACCCCCCCACAGGGACACACACACATAAACACCCTATAGGAACACATGCACTCACCCCACAGGGACACACACACACACACCACAAAGAGACACACACACCACACAGACCCCCCCACAGGGACATACACACATACACACCCTATAGGAACACATGCACTCACCCACAGGGACACACACGACAAGAGAACACACACAACACAGAGGCACACACACCCCACACAGACACCCCCCCACACAGGGACACACACACACATACACACCCTATAGGGACACATGCACTCACCCCACAGGGACACACACACACACCACAAAGAGACACACACAACACAGATACACACACACACCACACAGACCCCCCACTTTGACACACACACATACAAACCCTATAGGGACACATGCACTCACCCCACAGGGACACACACACACCACACAAAGAGACACACACAACAGAGACACACACCACACAGACCCCCCACAGGGACACACACACATACACACCCTATAGGGACACATGCACTGTCCCCACAGGGACACACACATAACACACACCCCAGGGACACACACACCACACAGACAGACACAGATGTGCACAAATCACCTCACACAACTCGCCTCATACGTGTGCTATCTTTAATTTCCAAACATAAACGTCTGATTAAAAACAGCCAATGTGCAACACATGTGCCATATAGGGAATTAAGGCAGATGTCAGTCACATGAGCTGTCTATTATGTGTATGTGTAAGGTAACATATACTGCCTGGCCAGGGGGAGGGTTTACTGTT
Organism: Allobates femoralis; assembly: GCA_033576535.1. Taxonomy (NCBI): domain Eukaryota; kingdom Metazoa; phylum Chordata; class Amphibia; order Anura; family Aromobatidae; genus Allobates; species Allobates femoralis. The sequence goes on along the minus strand of JARQOC010000002.1, from coordinate 208,325,729 downwards.
GGCTGGAGATTTATTAGGCTGCCTATAGCAACCAATCACAGCTCAGCTTCTATTTTCTTACAGGTCATTAATATGACATATTCAAATTCTATTTTGATATAGCTAACAGCAGTTATTTATTAACCCGGGCATAGTCGGGTACTACAGCTAGTTATTAAATAAAAATGTAAACAGCGTTTACGCTTTAAAGTTCAACTGCAAAAGTGTTAGCAGAAAATTGCATCTGAGATGTGGCAGAAATGTGACAAAATATTTACGTATCAATGTACGCTGTTAGAGATGTGTAGGACATGATCACAATAGGTCATCTATAGACACTGAAGATAACAGTACGAAATATTTTTTGAAGTTGATAGAGTTTTAAAAAACAAAGGCCACAATTCATTAATGCCTTGTCAACAGAAAACCGACATAAATGTTTCAATAGTCTTAGAATTATTATGCAGTACAGACCAGCGAGATTTTATTGTACACCAGTTTGAAGAAGCTTTGCCAAAGTGATGGAGCTGGGCAGTAGCCGGGATGGGACAGGGCATGTCTAGGCCAATCATGTATATTCAGCAAAAGTGGCAGCATTCTTTAAGCCAGGAATGGTACTCCAGTCCATGACTGAAGTAGCCTTTCTTCATCAAGTGACGAGCATTCAGTGCATCATTTTCCAGACAGCCCTTCATTAAGACTTGCTTGCACAATGACACTTTTAATTAATTGTCCTCAATTATATTATACTAAGCAATGATTTGCATATAATACAAACTCTGTGATAAACCACATCATGGTGTTGAGTCTTGACTCAGGAAACGTTAATATCTATTCATTAAGTGTGTGTACAGTATAGTTGCTAGCTATGTGTACGTCATTCCTGCATGCATGAAGCATATAAGTAGCCTATGTTATTATTGTATACTGGAATTATTACATTGTTGTGGAACCAGCAATATGTTTATTTAGTCTTAGACTAAACACCAACATGACTGCTTTCATAAGGCAAAAAATCAATGCATGAATTGATTGCTACCTTGGCTATTTTACAGCTGTCATTTATAGCAAGGTTTATTACCAAGAAGTCAATGGTTGTCAATATTATGACACAGAGTACAAGCCACTCAGCACATAACTTGTCAGATACGTGTCCTTTCTACTGTCTTGAACGTGCCTCACTTTTATTATTTTACTGTAATTACATTATAGTACAATTTACTCTAAAAAGTGATTCTCATTTTTTACATTATATATATATCTATATATACCATTGGAGAAGAGATTTCTCAGTTCTTCACCATACTTAAACTGGGGAACTGTAAAGCCATAGTAATTCTACTTTAGCAATAAAAACCATATAAGATAAGGGTACTTTTACACGCCACAACTGCGGGAGACATTTGTGGCGGCGATATTTCTCACTGGAATTATTGCCACCAAATTGCCTCATTATGCGGCGTGAATTTCGGGAATTTGGCGGTGATAAAACCAATGTCGCCTGGTTTTGATTTTACAGCACTGCTCTAAAATCGAAACCAGGCAACATTTGTCTTATCACCGCCAAATTCCCGAAATACACGCCGCAATAAGGAGGCAATTTGGTGGCAATAATTCCAGGAGAAATGTCTCCCGCGGTTGTGGCGTGTAAAGGTATCCTTAGGGAACTAAGCAACCTAGAAGGACCGTAGAAGGAGATCCACATTACTGCCTTGCTCTCACTTGCATGTAAAACGGATAAGTGCAATGTAATGAACAAATCTTATATTATTCAATGAGTCAGTGTTATCCTTGAGTTTTTTTCTCAGCTGTAATCAGGCTGAGGAGAAAGTCTTAGCATGTTGTGTATTTATCGCATATATCGGATGAGACTCCCCAAAGCAAAGCTGTCTGTCTGCCATCTGTTTTCATGGATACATTACCATTCTGTAGCATAGAACACTGTAAACAGGCCTGTAAATGACCGTAGAATATTAGTTGCCGAGAAAAAAAACTCATTTCGTATGGACAGCACAAGGATGATAGGCGAGAATAAAAAATCCCAGACTTGTATAGCACTTACATAACATACGGAATACCAAACGGATTTCACTCATCCCATTTTTCTGGATGAGAATGGGATAGACAAGTGGGAGTGAGCCCTACCAGACATGCCTTTGTCAACTTTTGGAGATAGTGATCGATAAATTCTTTATACATATTCTATGCACATAATAATTATCTTTATTTATGTAGCGGCAACATATTTCGCAGCGCTTTACAAATCAGAATCATATAGAAACAGTGATAACAAACAGTTTTCAAAACACAATATTTAAAAAGCAAAAAATAGTGACGACCCTGCTCGCAAGAGCTTATAATCTACAATAAAATGAGGGTGACACAAAGTACAGGGCTTATTTACAATCATGGTCCAGGCATTTTGAGGAAGTATGGTATAGATGAGAGCAGAATAAGTGACCACCAGCCAATCCGTGTAGAGCTTTTGGGTCTAATGGAGTTAAACAATTATGTTCAAGGAAGTAGTAGATAACCTGTGTCTAAATGACTCTGATTAGGGAGCGTAATAGGCCACCCTAAAAAGATGTGTTTTTAGTGAGCGCCTGAAGCTAAGTAAGTTGTGTGTAGTCCTAATTTCTTGGGGTAGAGCATTCCAAAGAATTGGTGCAGCTCGAGAATAGTCTTGAAGCCAGAAATCGGAGGTTCGAATTAGTGCATATGTTAGTCTAAAGTGACTCCCAGAGCAAAGAGAATGGGTGGGGTGATAAACAGAGATGAGGGTAGAGAGGTAGAGAGGTAGGGAGGTGCTGCACTGTGAAGAGCTTTGTGGGTGAGAACAAGCAGTTTGAATTGGATCCTATAATGTATGGGAAGCCAGTGCAGTGACTGGCACAGAGTGGAAGCATCTGAGTAACGGTTAGCTAATAGGGGATCTTGGCTGCTGCATTAAGGATGGACTGGAGAGGGGAAAGCCTAGTGAGGAAGAGGCCAATTAATACAGAATGGCAATAACCAAGGCGGGAGTAAATCAGGGCCCCTGTGATGGTTTCAGTTGTTTCCATGGTGAGGAAGGGGCGTATTCTAAAGATGTTCTTCAGTTGCAGGCGACACGAGCACATCTTATTTTTGCCATGTTGACAAATAAAGGTGCCCAATATTATTGTAATGTTATTTTCATATTTTTTGCAGACACATTTCTTTCAAAAGGCATTTGCCACGGCAGATGCACGTGTCAAGTGTGGATTTTGGTGATACTTTACAAGTGAGTGAGCAACCAACAAGCATTGGGAGGATAAAACCTGAGCTGTACAAACAAAAATCAGTGGATTCTGAAGACACCAAGAAGGATGATGCTAAGACATGTGGAAAGATCAACTTTACCCTAAAGTATGACTATGAAAATGAAACCCTTATAGTCAAAATTCTTAAAGCATTTGATCTTCCTGCCAAGGACTTTTGTGGAAGTTCTGATCCTTATGTGAAAATTTATCTTTTACCTGATCGGAAAAGGAAGTTTCAAACTCGGGTACATAGAAAGACTCTAAACCCAACCTTTGATGAATCCTTTAATTTTCCTGTTCCTTATGATGACCTACCAAGTCGAAAACTTCACCTTAGTGTGTTTGACTTTGATAGATTTTCAAGGCATGACATGATAGGTGAGGTTATTTTGGAAAACTTGTTTGAATCCTCGGATTTGTCAAGAGAGTCTTCTATCTGGAAGGATATTCAGTATGCCACCACGGTAAGAAATCTTTTTTTGTGCAATTTATTTGCTAAAATGTTACATAGAACCAGTCATCAGCAGCTGAATGATAACTTGTAATTTTTTAATAAGTTTCTTTGCAGTTTCAATGATTATATAATGATATAATTGGAAGAATAATATTGAATATCAGGTCTAGAATTTTTAATGAGTTAAAGAAGTTTTCCGCTACAATTGTGACTCTTCCTAACTAACACTTTCCAAATATACTTCTGCTACCTACTCTGCTCCTGTAAGACTAGCCTTCTTAGAGCAGAGGTCCCCAAATCCAGGCCTCGAGGGCCGCCAACAGTGCAGGATTTCAGGATTTCCTTAGTATTGCACAGGTGTTAATGTGATCAAATGCACAGGTAATGATTCCAACCATTGTGCAATACTAAGGAGATCCTGAAAATATGCACTGTTGGCGGCCCTCGAGGCCTGCAGTTGGGGACCCCGTCTTAGAAGCTCATAAATACCTACATTTTTGTTGCAGCTTTGTTCCTTCCGATCTATAGATTGGATTCAGACCAACTGAGTAGGGCACGTCACTGGTTGGGGTGGACTTCCACTTTATGAGTGACAGCAGTCTGGGCACGCATGTCCATATTAGACTTTACTCTCCTCTCAGCCCCCGCCGGTGATATGCCATGCTCAGCCAGTCTTAATCCGGTCTTCATACAGGAAAGATCAAAGCTACAACTAGTATAAATGTATTTAGGGGCCTCAGAGATTAACTTACAGGACCAAAGTAGGTGACAGAAATACAGTATATTTGGAAAGTGTTAGTTGGAATTTAGATGAAAGTAAGGGGGTCACTAAGTTGGGGTAAACCTCATTAAGGTAACTTTTTTTGTTAAGGAAAATTTTAATGTGAAAATCTATAGAAAACACATTGAATTAATTGTGAATTGTATGCAATCCAATGACTCACTCTCTGTACCTCTGTGGAGGACTATTAGTGAGAGGAAGCAGCCACTTTTTTCATGTAATTCTATGAATGTGTGCATGTAATTTTGATCTAGAATATACTTTCTCAATCAATAGTTTGTCTAAGTGAAACATTCCTTCTCTGAACTACCGGTATGTATTATTTTAATTTAATTGAGTGTGCTAAGAACATTTTAAAACACTGATCTGGAGTCGTTTTTGAATGGATAATGGTGAATCCTTATAAATACATTTGACTTACAGGTTTATATCAGATATAGTATATTTGGGATAATAAGACTATGGCTACTTCATACATTTTGGAGGTTGTTAAGAAAGATCTGCTTTTAAAGGGAATCTGTGACAGTATTTGAAATCTGAGAGCAGCATGATGAAGGGACAGAGACCCTTATTCAAGCTAGTGTCATTTACTGGTCTGCATGCTGTCATTTTGATACAATCACTGTTTCCTGGTTGCAGATATAGCAATGCTCAGAATATCGAACCCTGTATTTGTGCCGCCCCAGGGTATGTGGGGTACTCGGGTATCTGGGCCCTTGCTGAGGTTGGGATGTCTCTGGTGGCCTGCCCAGACCCGTGCCCTGGGAACTATGATTTCAAAAAGGGGTTGTATAATGGGAATAAAGAGCTTGTGACGCCACCTGCAGATTCTGGTGACTAGACACCAGCACCGCCTCAGTCCTCCGGAGGCGATAGAATGGCAGCCTAGATGGAACAGCTCCCTGCAGGTGGAGCTGGGCCTCTGGGGCAGTAGTGTGAGGAGGAGGAGAAGCAGGGACTTGGCCTGATGGGTAGATGGTAGGGATAGTCTCTATGAAGGACAGGGACAGGGGTTGAAGACACACACACCGTAGATTGTCTCTTTACCTTTTACTGATGGTAAGGCAGGTAAAAGTCCAGGAAACTGTTGGGTGGTCAGGAAACACTTCTGGATCTCCACGGCGAGTGGGTATAAGGCCTCCTTGTCTCTTTTCCCTTGGATGAAGCCCCTGCCCTGTGTGAAACTTGACTGACCTCCTCTGCTCTCCTATCACCTGTGCTGTTATTTGGAAAACCCACGTTGGCCTGCCACTATATACTTTCTCCTAGTGGTGCCTGGCTCCCTAGTTGGTGGCTGCACAGATGCCCGGGAGACTAGAGTCTCCACAGTAAACCGGTATTCTCTGCAGAGCTAGATGATTTCCTGCAGACGCGGACTCCGGCGTCCAGGATTCTTTCTGGAGTAAACCAAAATGGCCCCTCGGTCCCCAAACTGCTCTTTCTCTGTTACTCTTTCTCCTTGCCTTAGGCCCCACTCTTGGGCCCTGCAAAGACTAGGTTGGAGGCTGTTCTATGTCACTGGCTCAGGCCTAGCGCGGCTCCGACCACCAGGACGTCTTCACAGCTCTTCTAGTGTCTGCACACTCTAACACTCAGCCCCCAGCACCAGTATTTATAACAGATTGTGCTTAAAGGCAGCAAGTTGCGCTCCCCCTACTGTGCTGGGGTGGAAGGTGTTGTTTGCGTCTTGTACCCATTGTGGAAATCCATCCATGCTCTAGGTGAGTCTGTGGTTACCTGTGTGAGTAGGGCGCCACATATTACCCTGTCCACATCATTTATTGCTTTGTGTATGTACCTAGTACATTGACAGAAATATGCTAATCAGTGGTGAGGGTGGGTTATACAAAACAAGCTGACTAGAGCATTAGGCAGCTAGTCCTGTAGTGATAATCTTCTTTTGATAAAACTCTGATTTTTTGAAGCGCCAGCAACACAAAGCCTAGTACATAACACCTTGCTGAAATCAGGGTCTCAGCCTTTACATCATGTTTCTCTCAGATCACATACAAAAACCTGCAGTACTGCAATAATTATCATCTTTTATAATTAGGAGTGACATATATAGATCATTCACCATGTATTTAAATGCATAAAACTGGTGTATATTGATGGAGTAGATACAGTTTATTACTCAAGCAGCTCTACCACCTTTTACTTTACTATATATTTGCTGTGTTCTAAACAGATCACAAATAATATATGAGCGTAAATGCTGTGTTTTGCTGCTGCTAAATTCACATTGGGCCAGTATATCTAACATAATCGCTATACATGCTATATTAATATATTAAAGAGCCAGGCACACAATGATATAGAAGTACATTTTTCATGCTTCATTTGCTTACTGTCAATGACAAGAGCCTGCATATCTTAAAAATGAGGCAAATATTATTGCTTTTATTCACAGATCTTATTATTTCTCCAAAAGAAAAACATGTACATCTAGTTTTGTCTTTTCTTTGGTTCTTATCCTTCATTAATTTATTCTAAAAATAAATTAGAATTTTTAGACAATGATCTCCGACATGGACATGACTCCCATTGTCATTAGTGGGCTTAGGAGCTGAATCCGCATTATACCAGGACGTTGCACACCCAGCATCTAGTTATATCAGCAGTGATTGGTGCTAAACATTTACCAGTTATTGGCTTTTAAACCCCTCCAATGCTTGGAGTTCGACAGTGGACACCTATCCAGGTGGTTGAAAAATATTCTGTACTGACAGTATTGGCGGATAAGGAAAAGCTGCACTGAGAATGAATATTTTATGAGAGAGTCTAATGGTACCTTCACACGCCCAATAACTGCTGGCGATATGAGGCGATCTAACGTGCGCGATGCATGTTTTTCATGCTAGCCTCAGATCGCTGATGGTGGCCTCACACGCCGCAATTGCGCCCTGAAAGTAAGGCGATGTGTCACTCCGGAAATCGCCTCACGTACAACAGAAACAATCCTGCCTAATCCCATCCCCGTTCACACGCCGCAATCTCAAAGGCAATGTGGGCGTACATGTTGAGTGCGGCGAAGAGATAGGCGTGTCGCAGTGGTTTATACCTTGCCCATTGGACAACGCAACAGCGTTTTGATTGGTCAGCTGCTCTGGAAGGCTGGTTAATACATGACATCATTGCCATTGTGTGGTGCTGGAAGGACAGCTCATCAAATATGGCGCGGTGTCATGACACAATGGCCCACTCCAATCAGTTCACACGGGGGTGGACGACAGCATGCTGTGGCATGCCTACGGGAAATCATAGGCGATGCTGATTCCATCACTATCGCCCTATCACATGCCACAACACAGAAATATCGCCTTCATGATTGCGGCTGATTTCAGAGCAGTGCTCAGGAATCAGGCGACAGGTGAGAGGCGATTTATCGCCGCGAAATTCCCCAATTACAAGCCGCAACTGTGAGGCAATTTCACGGCGATTGCTCCGGGGCGACGTATCGCCTTTAAGATTCCCAGGTGATATTGCGGCGTGTGAAGGTACCATAAGATTTTAAAGAAAAAATTTCTATAAAAGAGATTTCTGAAAAAATTGACAGAGGACGCTTATAAAAAGACTGCATCACTCATGCAGGTCTCCAGTATAAACAAGATACTTGAACGAAAAAGGGACAGCAATGAAATAAATACAGTGATTGGAGGCTGATTACCACCTTTAATTAATCCCATGCACATATACAAAAACTGCTGAATCGGCTTTGGTTCATCCTACAAGGTGACACAATTTTAACTAAACACCTACATAATAAGGCCAAAAAAATATACAGAAAAAAATCAAAATTTACGCATTTTGGTTTCACCAAGCAATACTGCATTGAAATGTGAGGACAGTAATATAATATCCATGTCAGGAGTTAAGAGGGTGTTTTTCCTTGTAAAACCCCAGATGTCTGTGTTGTGGAACCATCACAGATGGCACCACCTTTTTCTGCTCACAGACGACCGGTGAAATTTTTAATATCACTTGTAGGGTAGATTGCCATTCTAGCCATGTAGTGTCCTCTTGCAATGTGTATGTGGGCTTCAATACGTGGGTCGTACGGTGCAGAAAATGCACACCAGACTAAACAAACATCGTTCCAATATTAAAATGGATACCTTCTGCACAGTGTCTCAAAACATCTATCTTTGGTACACCAGAAAGATCCAAGTTGCTTAATGGTACCTTTACACGCCGCTACAGGATGGTGGAAACAACCGGGTAGATGAGAGAAATGTATCTTGCACGCCAAATCAACCCGCGGTCGCGGAGTGTAAAGACGGTTGTTGCCACCCGTCACTTGAGGCACCTGTTTCAGAGCAGAGCTCAAAAACAGGTTGATTTCAAGGCGATGGTTACGGCCTGTATCGGCGTTTAAATAAGGAACAGAAGGTTTGTTTCTACACCTTGCTATATACCTGGGGCGTGACACAGGCTCCAGGAAACCACCCCCCTTCAGCGATCATTGGAGGAAGCTCCTGCGTTACGATTGGTAGTCGCTGCATAGGGCGGCATATTTAAGGAGCTGACCAGTCACACTACACAATTGCTTGAGCGTCATGTATTAGTCAGCCTCCTGTGCTGGCTGCCCAATCATGATGTTATTGCTTTGTCCTATCAGCGTACGGAATTCTCGTAATCCACAATTGTGGCACGCCTATGTGTTGTCCCTGCTGCCTTTGTTCCGCCCATATTACCTTGTTATAGCGGCGTGTAAATGAGGTAAGGTGAGCAACAGAAGGTAACTTGTGGCACCCGGCGGTGTATCCAGAGATAGATGTAACCTACCGTAGCGCACCTTGTTGCGGCGTGTAAAGGTGGTGCGGGTACCGTTTTCAACCGTTTGTGCGTGCTCGTGCACGTGAAGCACGCGGTTGTTTCCACCATCCGGTAGCAGCGTGTGAAGGTACCATAAGAGTGACAATAATTGATCATAGGGGGCGTGACCAGGACACACATGGAGCTGGTTGCACTTCACTGAGCTCCTGCAGATAATCTGACAAGCGGCACTAAATATCGGCCATCCGGACCCTGTTCCACGCTGTATCACCTGCGATCCTCCCAGAGAACCTCCAGGTATGCCAAAAGCCGGGACTAAAAAGGGTACAAGCGAGCAGAGGCTCACAAACTTCTTTATGGCTGGACAGCAGCAGCACACTCCCAAAATGGCTCCAGCTCTTAGATCTGCAGCCACCCGGACCCACACCTCATAGCCCTGAGGGAAGTGTGGAGGAGGAGGAAGATATAGATGAAACCCCGGTGACACAGAGGATCCTGAAAACTATGCTGAAAACTATGCTGAGCTCCCTGAGGCGGTCGCTCCAAGCTGATATGAAGGACATGATGGAGGAATTTAGGCAGGAGCTCTCCTCCCTGGGAGACAGAACCTCACATATAGAGGAGAAGCTGGGAGAGTATGCAGCAGCCCATAATGAACTTGCTACAGATTATGCACAGATAGAGGGAGACCTTAAAGGGAACCAACCACCCCAAATGACCCCCCCGGACTGTTAATATGTGTCCCTACACCCAGCACACACATTTGGGGCAATCGTTTTTGCTAAAAAAAACTGTTTAGTAGAAGCTAAGATATATGTTTATAAAGTTTAATAAATCGAGACGGATGGGTGTTACCTAGCTTTGTCCACGTGCAGTGTTCGTGCCTGTGAGCCTCCTCTCCCCCTCCCCTCTCACTTTCTAAGAGCCTGGCCGCGTCATGAAAGGGGGCAGGGCTCATCGCGATTTAGTCCCGCCCCTTTCATGACGCGGCCAGGCTCTTAGAAATTGAGAGGGGAGGGGGGAGAGGAGGCTCACAGGCACGAACACTGCACATGGACAAAGCTAGGTAACACCCATCCGTCTCGATTTATTAAACTTTATAAACATATATCTTAGCTTCTACTAAACAGTTTTTTTAGCAAAAACGATTGCCCCAAATGTGTGTGCTGGGTGTAGGGACACATATTACCAGTCCGGGGGGGTCATTTGGGATGGTTGGTTCCCTTTAAGCAAGCACAACTTAAGATCTGTGATATGGAAGACAAGCTGCGCAAAGGTAACATAAGGATCAGGGGCATCCCAGACCCACAGGATAATGAGGATCTCCCATCTATAGTGCAGCCACTTCTCCAGATGATACTACCAGATGCCTCACAGGGAGATTTAGCAGTGGAGAGATCGTTCAGACTTCCAAAGCCTGTTCACATTAATAAGGCTCTCCCTAGAGATATCCTGATTGCTTTCTCCAAACCCAGCATTGCTGAGACTGTTTTACGAGCCATGAGACAGACTCCCAATTTATCAGCCCCATATACTGGAGTAACAGTGTTTCCGGACCTATCTGCAGGCACCCTAGCCCGGAGGCGGGAGTTTGCACCACACTGTAAACTTCTAAGAGACAGGGAAATTCAATATAGCTGGGGCTAACCAGTCCATGTCCGGTTTCGGTATAAAGGTACTGCTCAGGTGTTTCACTCTCCCAGCCGTTTGGGTAAAGCATTAAAAGACTGGAATCTGGTCCTGAGCTCCGAGAAATACCCACAACGTCACAGTCCAGGATCCTCATCTAAGAACCGTCTGATGGTGCAGGAATGGGAAAAGGCTGGTTGAGTCTCCATACTGACTCAGGCCGGACGATCTGCGGGCCTCAAGGCCTTATTTTTCTTTTTTCTATTTCACCTTATCCCTCCCCCCTCTGATATCTGGACTACCTACCGGAGGGTAGTATACCCGGAGACTCTTTCATTCTATCCGGAGTAAATGGGGATGGGCTTGCCCCCCTTGGTGGGAATTTTCCCATCTAACAATGTTGGACGTTTTTTTATTTTTATTTTATTTTTATCTCTCTGTTTTTCCCCAGGATTGTTTGCTGTGTCTCTTTCCCACCCTTCCCCTCTCCCTACTCCTTCCCCTCCCCTCTCCTTTTGCAGGACCTACTTAGCTATGAGACCAAAGGGAATAGTTTATAATCAGTGGTGGTGCAGCATGCAGATAGTTTACTCTTTACTTTTGCCATGAGTATAACGGGACTTACACTTAATGTTAATGGTTTGAATTCTCCTGGCAAGAGATCTCTGGTCTGGCACCACCTACTACATGATCGTAAAGATATTGTTTTCTTACAGGAAACCCATTTGCTGTCAGATGATACACAAAGAATGGCCTCCCAGACATACCCACATCAATTCTTTGCATCAGCGCCCAAAAAACAAGCAGGTGTTGCAATACTGATTCATAAGCGAGTGGCATTTGTGTTGCGGGAGGTGTTCCTGGATCCAGAGGGACGATATCTAATGGTTGTGGGCACTATTATTGGAGTGTTGTACTCGTTGATCTCGGTGTATGCCCCTAATTCGGGGCAGGTGACCTTTATCCGTACAACGCTAGACAAACTGCTTCCCCAAGCGTACGGACACAAGTTGGTGGGTGGTGATTTTAATGCTCCTATGGACAGGATGTTGGATTGCTCACGGTCTTCGATGGCTAGACGGGGACTGGAACCTCTGATCTCGTCCTATCATTTCACGATGTTTGGCGTTACTTATATGGTAACGAAAGAGATTATACCTATATGTCGCCTAGACATGGCACGCGCAGTCGAATAGATTTTTTTCTGATGGGTGATGGTCTCCTCCCCAAATGCTTGGGGGCGGAGATTGGATCCATCACGTGGACGGATCACGCCCCGGTCTCCGTGGTGGTCGCAGACTCTCTGGCTGTCTCGCCACCAGCCTTGTGGAGCCTCAATGAAACATTGCTGTCCTCCCACTCAAATGTAGAAGATCTTACCCAACAGATGAAAGAGTTCTTCCTGCTGAACGATGATGAATCTGTGACCCCGGAGATTTTGTGGTTTACCCACAAGGCGGTCATGCGGGGAGCTCCACTGAAATTGGCTGCTTATACTAAAAAGAAATAAAACCTGGAACTGCAAACCCTCGTTCAGCAGATTGGATCTCTAGAATCTAACTATAAACGCTCCCCTTCGGATAACCTACGAGAGGCCCTTTTGCAACTACGTCACAAGCTTCGAATTCTGATGCTTGCGAGGATTGAAAAAAATTTATTGAAAGTTAAGGCTAAATATTATAGTATGGGAGACCGGGCGGGCGCTCTCCTGGCTCGCCGGGTTAAAAAAAAGGAGACGCAGTCCAAGATTGCCCACTTAATAACTCCAGAGGGTACACAAATCCGTAACCCAATACAGATTGCAGAGCAATTTAAGCTCTGTTATGAAAACCTATATAATCTTCGAAATTCCACTGATACTCCCCAACCCTCAACGGAGACTATACGTGATTTTCTGGAACGGGCGGATCTCCCTGCTCTTACAACGGCACAGATATCCTGGCTAAACTCCCCGTTAACAGAACAAGAGATTCGAAATGCGATCCAATCAGTGAGGAAGGACTCTGCTCCTGGCCCGGACGGCTTTACGTACCGGTACTTCTCAGTATTTGAAGACGTGCTTATTCCACGTTTAATGAAGGTCTTTTCTTACTGGCAGGATCAGGGAAAAATTCGCAGTGAAGGGTTACAGGCTATTATCTCGACAATTCCCAAACCAGGAAAGACCCCCACGTTACCCGGTAACTACAGGCCGATCGCCCTCCTTAACTGCGACCTAAAGCTTTACGCCAAAATATTGGCCACTCGTTTGCAAGTGGTCCTCCCCTCCCTCATTGCGCCGGACCAGGTAGGATTTGAGCCTGGTAGACAGGCGCGAGATGGGACAAGGAGAGTGATTAACCTCTTAGAGGTGATGGAGAGGGGGGGCGATCTGGGAGCTTTGATCTCCCTAGACGCGGAGAAGGCATTTGACCGAGTGCACTGGGGGTACCTTAGTGCAGTCCTTAATAAATTTGCATTATTAGGCCGTTTTTATACTTCTATAATGGCCCTGTGCTCTGCCCCTAGTGCCTCGGTCCGTGCCTCTGGGTTCATCTCGTCGTCTTCTCCCATCACAAATGGTACCCGTAAGGGTTGCCCTTTCTCTCCGCTCATATTTGCCTTGGTGATGGAGCCAATGGCTGCTATCATCAGGTCAAATCCTGCTGTGACGGGAGTATCTTTGGGAGCAGTGGAACATAAGATCGGCCTGTACGCCGACAATGTGATTTTCATGTGCACAAATATAGATACGACTATACCGGCAATAATGAAGGTCTTGGATGATTTCACCAGAGTGTCCTATTATAAATTGAATCTAACTAAGTCGGTGATATATCCGATTAATGTCCCAACTACTATTCAAGAAACGTTACGCCAGAAATATCCCTTCACTTGGGCCCTTACCGGATTTACGTATCTGGGAATAAAAATAACTAGTATAAAACGTATATTACAAACTAACTGTGACATACTGATAAAAGATTTATCGGCACTCATCTCCTCGTATTCCTCCATACAACTGACATGGATGGCAAGAATACAGCTAGTTAAAATGACCCTCCTCCCTAAAATTTTATACTTGCTCCGGTGTTTGCCCCTGTATTTCCCAGTTAGGCAAATCACTCGAATCCAGACTTTATTAAATAAATTTATCTGGAGCAATAGACCACATAGAGTGGCGGACAACATATTGGTCCTGCCTGGAAAGTTGGGGGGTCTGGGAGCTCCAAATATACGAGCATACTACAGAGCAATCCTCCTTGAAATAGCGCAGATCTGGTGGACTGGCCATATGGGACCCTTATGGCACAAGATTGAGCACTGGAGTGCACCTAGACATTCCACCAGACTACTGCTGGAGACTCAGCTTCTACACGGCAGGGAGCCCACTGGCTTGCTATGCTCTAAGCAAGCTGTCCCAGTTAAGGGTGTAACACCTGGGTTTTTTATATCGGTATATAAATGCTCTGGAGGATTTGATTGACTCATTATCCCTACATGCTTGGAGGAGAGGAGGAATTAATTCTCTCTCCGATATAGCTGATAATTTAATTATGAAGCCCTTTGACTCAATAATATCACGATACTCAATACCACGCACGACTTTCTATCAATACCTACAAATACGTCACTTGCTTTCTTCCACGGAGATCCACAGGGAGGAAAATAGGGAATGGAACACTGCCATACAAACATACTGTAAACAGAATATGATTGTTCAGCACGGTATATCGGTCCTATATAGAGCTCTTGTGGAACATAACTGTACTGGCAAACTGCCCTATATGGAAAGATATATATAGTGCCTGTATAGGCCATCTAGAACAAGCTAAAAAACTTTCCCTTGATTGGTATTTGACTCCAGTCCGCTTGGCTGGCTTTAAGGAAAGGTCGCCGCCAGCTTCTCCAAGGTGTTGGAGATTATGTGGGGGTATGGGATCGGCGACTCATGTCTGGTGGTCTTGTCCAGGAGTGGTTCCTTATTGGAGCAGAATAGAGAGGCTACTTAAAGACCTGATGGGTCTTCCCTGCGCTCTGACCCCTCAGCTGGCACTTCTGGGCATTGGCATAACAGACTTTCCCCGTACTTTATGACCCATTCTAACTAATGTTCTAGTAACAGCCCGAATATGCTTGGCTTCTAATTGGAAGAGCCCTTCGATACCTACTCACAAAGATCTTATAGGGAAACTGAATCTCCACTTTAGATATGAGCTGACTTTAGCACATGACCTCTCTCGCAAGACGAGGATATTGAACTGGTGGGACCCCTGGGATGAGTCGATTTACAATACTGTTCAGATTTAAGATCACTGACAATGTGTATAAAACCCTGACACCTCACTCCCGATAACATTTGAAACGAGCGGTGAATATTAGGATTGGATATATAATTTTAACAGTACACTAAGTAATAAATGCTGTGGAACATATGATTCTCCTGCTTTCCCACTGTGTATAACCCTCCTCCCCCTCCCCCCCCCCTCTCCTGAATATCCATGACCTTTTATTTATTATTTGATCCCTTGATTCCTGTTCTGATACAGCTACATATACTGCATCTAGCTGTCTTTGTTTTATTGTTGTACATTTACTTTGTTTAAACCAATAAAAACACAATGGTTAAAAAAAAAAAATAATAATAATTGATCATATACCTGAGTGTGTAAGAAATCATTTCAGTAGTCTAATCAATAAAGAAAGTTACTTAATCTTTCAATTAGGAATACTTAGTCCAGAAGGTTTGAATCCGACCATAGACAATGTATGTAAAAAGCTAATGGTACCTTTACACGCCGCTACAGCCGGGTGGAAACAACCGGGTTTATGAGACAAATGTATCTTGCACCATCAAATCAACCCGAGGTATCGGCGTGTAAAGGCGGTTGTTGCCACCCGTCACTCGCGGCACCTGTTTCAGAGCAGTGCTCTAAAACAGGTTGATTTCAACCCGATGGTAGCGGCGTGTAAATACGGTAGGGTAAGGTTTATTCGTCACCTAGATAACTCTGCGGGGCGTGACACAGCCTCCGTGAAACCACCCCCTTCATCGATCATTGGTGGAAGCTCCTGCGTTGCGATTGGTTGTCGCTGCATAGGGCGGCATATTTAAGGAGCTGACCAGTTACACTACACAATTGCTCGAGCGTCATGTATTAGCCAGTCTTCCTGCACTGGCTGGCCAATCATGATGTTATTGCTTTGTCCTATCAGTGTACGAACGTCTCGTAATCCACAATTCTGGCACGCCTATGTGTTGTCCCTGCTGCACCAGGTCCGCCCATATTACCTTGTTGTAGTGGCGTGTAAATGGGGTAAGGTGCTCTGCAGAAGGTAACTTTAGGCACCCGGCGGTGCATCCAGAGATAGATTCAACCTTCTGTAAAGCACCTTGTAGCGGCGTGTAAAGACGGTATCGGGTACCGTTTGTAACCGTTGGTTCGTGCTCATGCACGCGAAGCACCGGTTGTTTCCACCTTGTTGTAGCGGCGTGTAAAGGTACCTTAAGTGACTGGAGGGTCATACTATCTTTATGGGATTACTGGTGATTTTTGGGTAATAGAAGGATTCATATGTCTAGTGGGGTCCCTATATAGACGAGGTTGTTAGGATCTAATATTATATAATTAATTGTGGTATTATACATACAAATTTTAGAGGTTTTATATATGACTTCAGTCTTTTATATATTGTTTTATGCTATTTTAATTTGTCTTTTACATTATTTTAATCAATGTATCCATATATGTTAGGTTTGTATGGATCTCCTTTATCTTAAGGGTGTTATTTGGGATGTTTAATAGATTTCAGCACATAACGGTTGCCAGCTTGGATCAGGATGTTTTGGGGTAAAATGACATCATGTGATTGGTTTCCAATAGTATTTAATGTGTCATGAGGGTCATTAAGCTGTAAAACCACCTGATGAAGACAGCAGACTGCTGATGAAACGCGTTGTGGTGTTATAACAATAAAAAGGTTTGTTAACCATTACATCTGCCCTGCTTCTGGGGCCCCAGTGTTTCAGTACTAACCACAACTTCTCCATCCCTCAATTTGCCCAACAACCATCTGGGTTATGTGGTTGGAGCAGCTGGTGGCCACAGATAGAGATAGTAATTGCGGACCTGCAATGACGTAACTGATGACATGGGACCACGTGATCGGAAGGTGGACCACATGACCGACACCCGGAAGTGAGGCTGAGGAGAGACGCTGGCCAGTACATTTCGCTCTCAGCAGCGGTGCCTATCCACCGAGGTTGTGCAGGTGGCACAACCTTGAAAGGTGAGAGTCCTCCCTCCTTAACTGCAGCATTATCTCCACTAGACCACCAGGTAATCTCAAAGAGCGCTACTCTACCTCTTATTCATTGCATTTAAAGCCCTAAGGGCCCATTTGTGCGATGTGTATTTCATCACATATTTGGTGCGGATCCACTGCAGATCTACACTAAGTTTGCAGCAGCATGTTTTTCCAGCAAAGTCAAAGGGATTTGTGAAACCCTATCTGCATGGTGCCTTTTATTTCTGCTGCAGATATAGGGTAGGGTCACATTGGCGTTTTTTGTTTAAAATCCTGATCCGGTTTTGAGCTTTAAAAAAGCTCAAAACCGGACCAGGAAAGGCTCCTGATAGAAGCCTATGCAAAACACCGGATGGCTTCACAAGCCATCCGGTGGCCGGATCCGGCACTGCTGCCTGCGTTTAAAATCATGCAGGCAGCAGTTTTCGCAGCGTTTACCGGGACCGCACTGCGGTCACCGGATGGCTCAGGATGTGTAATCCTGAGCCATCCGGTAACTGCAGAGTGTGCGGATCCCGGCTCAGCAAACCTAGTAAAGATTAAATAGCTGCCCTAAATGACTGTTAGAGGTCTGTAGGGGGGCTTAGACCCCCCTACAGACCGGCCGGCCACTTCCATAGTGTTCTTCAACAATGTCTCACTGTGCACGGGCGAGGAGCCCGTGCATGTCATCCAAAGTGCCCCCCCCCCCGTATCACTATAGAGGGGTGCATACACCCCTCTATTACAATTATGCTTTAATTATGTCATATACAGCAATAAGTGTCCCAATCGTAATGTCAGAATATATTTACATGTGTTCTGAGGCATAGCGAAGGGAATTCCATGGGCGGGGCTGTGTGCAGTAGCCTCCGCCCGCTCCTTCTTGATGGCCGCCCCCTCTGGCCGTAATCCAGTCTTGTGAGGGCGGGAACGTCGTTAAAGGGGCGTGGCTAACCGCAGCAGTTAGTTAGCCACGCCCCTTTAACGACGTTCCCGCCCTCACAAGACTGGATTACGGCCAGAGGGGGCGGCCATCAAGAAGGAGCGGGCGGAGGCTACTGCACACAGCCCCGCCCATGGAATTCCCTTCGCTATGCCTCAGAACACATGTAAATATATTCTGACATTACGATTGGGACACTTATTGCTGTATATGACATAATTAAAGCATAATTGTAATAGAGGGGTGTATGCACCCCTCTATAGTGATACGGGGGGGGGGGGGCACTTTGGATGACATGCACGGGCTCCTCGCCCGTGCACAGTGAGACATTGTTGAAGAACACTATGGAAGTGGCCGGCCGGTCTGTAGGGGGGTCTAAGCCCCCTACAGACCTCTAACAGTCATTTAGGGCAGCTATTTAATCTTTACTAGGTTTGCTGAGCCGGGATCCGCACACTCTGCAGTTACCGGATGGCTCAGGATTACACATCCTGAGCCATCCGGTGACCGCAGTGCGGTATTCACCACACATTTTTGAAAAAAAATGTGTGTGCCCGGCATTGCGTTCACCGCATCCGGATCCGGATGCGGTGAATGCAATTTATGTTTTCAATGTGACCCTACCCATACTCTGCATTTTAGTGCAGAAAAATCAGCAGCATGTCAATTTTTCATGCAGATATGATGCAGATTTGAAGTAAGAAAAGGTGAGTCATAGAAAACTAAATTGCAAAAAGCACTATATCCGCAGAAGATAAAAACGCACCATGTGGAGAGGGATGGTTTTGGTGCGTAATTGGATACTAGGTTCAGATTTTGGAAGTCAAAGACAAGCACCACCAAGTCAGCGTGCGAATGGGCTTTAAGGGCACTAAGGGCCCGTTCACACACTGAATTGGTGGTGCAGATCTTTAACTTACAAAATCTGCACCTAGTGTGCAAATACGCACCAAAACCATCTCTGTCCGCATGATGCGTGCGTTTTAATCTGCTGCAGATAATGTACTTTTTGCCATTAACTTTTCTGTGACTCAGCATTTTTTACGTCAAATCTGCAATGTATCTGCATGAAGAATTGACATGCTGCAGATTTTTCTGCACTCAAATGTGCAGGATATCTTCAGCGGAAAATTAACACACTATGTGGATAGGAAGTTTCAAATCCCATTTATTTTGCTGTGTAAACACACTGCTGCAAACTTATTGTGGATCTGCAGCAAATCTCCATCAAATACGTGATGAAATACGCATCGTATCAATGGGCTCTAAATGTTTCTATCAATCTATGCCTGTAGCATTTTTAGCTTGTGGTCTAGGGGAATGCCATTCTACGCACCTATCAGTAGATGGTCACTTGGAGTTGGGCTAGGGTCACACTTAAAACTTAAATTGCGTTCACCGCATCCAGATCCGGATGCGGTGAACGCAATACCAGTCACACACATTTTTTATCAAAAATGTGTGCAGAATACCGCACTGCAGTAACCGGATTGCTCAGGATGTGTAATCCTGAGCAATGCGGCTACTGCATAGTTTGCGCATCCCGGCTATTGCCGAGATGAGCAAACTGTTCTATCTATTGTAAAGTGTAAAATTGAATAAATAAAAGAATGCTTGAGGTCTCTAGGGGGGGCTTAGTCCCCCTAGAGACCGGACGCCCACTCTGGTGGGCTTCACCTACAATGCCCCCATGCCACGGGCTCCTCCAAGCTCCGTACATGTCCCCCAAATTCCCCCCCCTATCTCTATAGAGGGGTGCCTGCACCCCTCTTTTATAAGTCTCCCTATTTGTGCCCAAAACTAAGTATTACAGTACATAATACGGCTCAAAGTTACGTGTTCTTCATGAAGTTTCATTATCACTCCATGGGTGGGGCTGTGTGCTCCTGCCTCCGCCCACGAAATCATGATGCCCGCCCCCTGAGGCCTATATCCTGTGTTTTCAGGGCAGCCGCATCATGAAAGGGGCGGGGCTAAGTTCACGACATACCGATAGCCCCGCCCCTTTCATGACGTGGCCGCCCTGAAAACACAGGATGAAGGCCACAGGGGGCGGGCATCATGATTTCGCGGGCAGAGGCAGGAGCACACAGCCCCGCCCATGGAGTGATAATGAAACTTCATGAAGAACACGTAACTATGAGCCGTATTATGTACTGTAATACTTAGTTTTGGGCACAAATAGGGAGACTTATAAAAGAGGGGTGCAGGCACCCCTCTATAGAGATAGGGGGGGGGAATTTGGGGGACATGTATGAAGCTCGGAGGAGCCCGTGGCATGGGGGCATTGTAGGTGAAGCCCACCAGAGGACTAAGCCCCCCTAGAGACCTCAAGCATTCTTTTATTTATTGAATTTTACACTTTACAATAGATAGAACAGTTTGCTCATCTCGGCAATAGCCGGGATGCGCAAACTATGCAGTAGCCGCATTGCTCAAGATTACACATCCTGAGAAATCCGGTTACTGCAGTACGGAGGCTAGAACCGCTCCGAAAACTGCAGCCTGCATGATTTTTAAAGCAGGCTGCAGTGCCGGAGACGGACACCGGATTGCTTGTGAAGCAATCCGGTGTTTAGCATAGGCTCCTATGAGGAGCGTTTCCTGGTCCGGTGTTGAGCTTTCAAAAAGGATTTAAAAAAAAAAAATGGAGATGTGACCCTAGCCTTATTCAAATGTACAACTCATCCCATACAAAACAGTTCTCATATAGCTATCTTAAATAGAATAATAAAGAAAGTTATAGCACTTGCAAGAAGAGGGAAAAAAAACAAAAGGTACAAAAAATGAAACTTGGCCTTGACTGGAAGGCGATAATATCATTCTTTGGAGTTAAAGTGTAAAATGTTACTTCTCTCCACGCTTTTGTATCTCTTCTCACAGTTTTTTGGTCTGTAGATCTGTAACTGTCATTCTGTCCTGATCATGTGATGGAAATGCAAGTATACTACTCATAGCCAAACATAGGCTCTGATACCCATACTGTACCTGTGTGTCCATCACATAACCAGGCAAATAGAGTCCGTGGAGCCTTGTTTAACCCTAGAACGCATACCTGGGGCCTCGCAGGCCTGCTAGGTTACTTGTTTTCTATTTTCTGCAAGATTACTTTAGTTAGAATTTTGAAATTCTAGGTATTCCTCAGGTATATAGTTGTTAGTAATTTCCAGTTGTTCATATATTTTTATGTTATATGCATTTTGGTAAAACAACTCTTTTTTGGGACTACCCCATATTCACATACCTGGGGCCTTTTAGGCCTGTACTTGGTTTACATGTGACCCTCAGTCTTTTTGTCTATACTTTTGCTGGGGAAAACTTTGTTTTATTACTCAGTCTTTATGACTCTGATGTTGCTGAGAAGAGTGTGGATTCTGCCTGACTACATGGTCATGTGATCTTGGGAGGGAGGCTCCCTCACAAAGTCATGCGTCTCTGACATCATCGCAAGTCATGAACACACAGGAACAGAAGGACAGACAACATCCTGTTAATTGTGTGCTACTTGCTGAAGAGACTTTGGAGGAAGGAGTCAGCTTTCTTGTTTCTGGAAAAATAAACTTTCTGAGTTTCAAAAATCCAGAGGTTTCCACTGCACCTAAAAGAAAGTGATGACCTGCAGAAGGTAAGAGGAGGGGGGCTGCACTTTACCTTCAGCACACACTAACAAAGAGTGCACAACCCTGATTGTAATCTTTTTTTTTTTTTTTTTTTTTTTCATTTTAGTTTACTGATATCAGATTACAATGGCACAGTCTACATCCAGGGGTTTGACTGACCAAGAAATTAAGGCAATCGCTTTTGATAGTGATGAAGACAGTGAACTTTCTTTGGCCGATGAAGAGTGCATGCCACCAGCTGATGCCTCTACTTCATCGTCCAGTGATTCTTTAGATGATGAAGAAGTAGTGGATCCAGCAGAACATACAAATAGAACATCCAAAACTAATATTTTTTGGAACAGTACTGCTGGAGTTCTTGGACGCACCCCATCACATAATATTATGAGAGTTGCTGTAGGAATTCCCCAATTCTTATCCAAAAGAGATGTTTTCTATAAATTTTTTTCAGATCATATTGCAAATGAGGTAGTTGTGTGTACTAACTTAGAAGGAAAACATATCGCTTCAGGAAGAAAAAAAACATGGAAAAATATAACAAAAGAGGAACTATATGGTTATAATGCCCTTACTCTTCTGGCAGGGTGTACAAAATTGTGCGATGTTCCAATTAGAGAATTATTTCTGAACCCATTTTCAGATCTACACTACAAAGCTACAATGTCAGTCAATAGATTTGAGAATATTGGGAGAAGCCTTCGTTTTGATGATAAGAGAACTTGTCCTGTGAGGTTGGAAACAGATAAATTAGCCCCTATTAGCTACATCTGGAATCTTTTCATCAAAAACTGTACAAAGCTTTACCATTCTAATGACAATGTGACAGTGGATGAGCAAATTCTTGCCTTTAGGGGACGTTGCAAATTCATTCAGTATATGCCCTGTAAACCTGCCAAGTATGGCATAAACATTTTCTGGATGTGTGATTCTACAAGCTATTATGGCATGAATGGTCTGATTTATTGTGGCAAAGAAGCTGATGCTCCAGTCCAGAAAGACCTATGTTCTGACATAGTAAAAACACTTGCAGTAGCAATTTTCAATTCTGGAAAAAATATAACAATGGACAACTACTTTACCAATCTGGACCTGGGCAAATTTTTGCTTCAGAAAAAACTCACACTGGTTGGTACTATGAGGCCAAACCGCCGCAAAATTCCTCCAATCATGAAGCACAATCCCAAGCGACCACTTTATGATAGTGTGTTTGATTTAAGCAATCAAGCGACAATGATATCTTATAAAGCAAAGAAAGAAAAATCTGTGATATTACTGAGTACAATGCATCATGATGGAAGTATTGACACCTATGACAGGAAACAGAAACCTGAAATCATACTGTATTATAATAAAACAAAAGGAAGTGTGGACAAGATGGATGGAATGACTGGAGAGTGTTCGTGCAAGAGGCAGACAAAACGATGGCTTGCAGTCATTTTTTATAATATCCTTGATGTGTCAGCCCTCAATAGCTATATTTTTTATAGTGAAACTCATCCAGAATTCCATGCCAACAGGAAGGACAAGAGACGTCTATTCTTGACGGAGCTTTGCTATGAACTTTTGATGCCTACCATGATGGAGCGAAGCAACACAAAATGCTTGCCAAGGCAAATTACGGAAGCTATGATCCGATGTGGCACACATTTTCAGGAACATCCAGAGCCAAGAGAAAAAAAAAGAAAGCTTTGTTATATTTCTCCAGCAAAGAAGGAAAGGAAATCTGAGCATTTCTGTACTACTTGTGGACAAAATTTCTGCAAGGAACACTCTTCCGAAAAAATAATATGTGAAAATTGTTGGGGTAATCAGTAAAGTTGAAAAGGAAAGTTTTTGAAAAGAAATATTCCTGCACCATGTTTACTACAACTTTTATATAAACAACTTTTAACCAAAAAAATCGTTATATATATATATATATATAAAGAATTATATAGAATTCATATATTGTGTGTTTTGAGGCGGTGTAATAACTGTTTTTTGTTTTATGCACATAATTATAATGTTTTGAAATATTCACATCTCAAATAAACTTTGAAAAGTATTTCTATTTGAGTTACTCCATGTTATTTATACACAGGCCTAAAAGGCTCCAGCTATGTAAAAGAGTGGATTTCTATGGTTGTGCATTCTAGGGTTAAAAGTCTCAACCACAGGAATAGCCAGGTATTCCTCCAGGGAAGGACCTAGCCATGGGGTGGCTCCTTGAGGAGACCACCACAACCATCATATTAAGTGGCCCTTTCAGTCAATATCCAGCTCTTTACGAGTTTGAAAATATGACAAGGGAATACCAATGCCAGGTATCCATCCACAGCCAGCTGTTTCAGGTGTTGCCCCTCATCAGTGTGGAGTAAGATTCTGGCTAGGTGGGAGCAATGCTTAGTAGACCAACGTCACGAAGCAATCACTGATCTCAGGGAGACCAGTCCAAGAAAACACTGTGGGCAGCCAGCTAAAGCGCTCAACACAGTGAATTCCTAGGCCCGCTGGGAGTTACAAATATTGGAGCCTCGTTTAGGAGTCTCAAACACAGGACTGGCCAGATATCCCTCCAGGGAAGGACACTAGGAGCCACCCCATGGCTAGGTCCTTCCCAGGAGGGATATCTGGCTAGTTCTGTGTTTGAGACTCCTAAACGAGGCTCCACTGACTCTATTTGCATATTTGTAACTCCTAAAGGGCAATGCGCCTAGGAATTCACTGTGTTGAGCGCTTTAGCCGGCTGCCCGCAGTGTTTTCTTGGACTGGTCTCCCTGAGGTCAGTGATTGCTTCGTGACATCACATGACCAGGACATATGTGTATTGAATTTATAGAAATACTCCAATATAACTAGAACTGATTTTTTTTTAATTACTCACAAGGTCTCATTTTCCTTTAAAAATCATCTATATTTTGATTCAATACATCAATAAAGTGGTTTTATAATTGCAGGGCCTCATCTAGACATGCTTTATAGAACCCATATTTTTCTGCAATGTTTGTGAGCAGCTAAAAACAAATTGTGCATTGTCGCTGTAAAGGACATCTCCATAAAAAATTTTAACTAAAAATGTGAGACAAAGGGTGTTTACTTATCTTGTTGGGTTGAATAGCTATAGACAGCCATCCTCTCTATATTGAGTCTGCTGTAAGAATCCAAAATTAAGTTTATTCTCTGGATTTGTTCAAAAAATTTAAACTGCTGTTTGTTTTACTACTCTTCTCCCACTCTTCTGTGGAATTGATCTCAATAACTTAAAATATTACAGAATCATATACAATGGAACCTTGATTTATGAGCATAGTCCGTTCCGGGAGTGTGCTTGTAATTCAAATCGCTTGTATATCAAAGCAAATTTTCCCATGAGAAATAATTGAAACAAAGATAAATAGTTCCACTTCCCAAATATATCTACTGTATTCATATACATGCACATACAGAACTGTAAAATTATTTCAGTAATACAATATACTGTACAGTAAAAATAAAAACATAATCATGCCCTTGAAACCCTCATCATCCCCATGCTGCCCCCATCATCCTCATGCAGCCCCCATTATTCACTTGCAGGCCCTTGCAGCCTCCATCATCCCTTTGCAGCCTCCAATATTCCCTTTCAACCCCCATCATCCCCTAACATCCCCATAATCCTCTTAGAGCCCACCAAACCCCTTGGAGCCCCAATCATCCTCTTGCATCCCCATCATCAACATGCAGCCCTCAATATCCCATCACCCCTTGCAGCCTCCAATATCCCCATCATCCCCATGCAGCCCTAATCATCCCCATGAACCTCCATCATCCCCTTGCAGACCCCATCATCCTCATGCAGTCCCCAATATCTCAATCATCCTTATGTAGCCCTCCCCTCGGCAGCCCTCATCATCCATTTTCAACTCCCAATATCCCCTTGTAGCCCCCATCATCCCCATGCAGCCCCCAATACACACACAGAATCTCTCACTCTCACACACTTTCACTTTCACACACTCTATCACACACTCAATCTGATTTGCTGCTTCGCTGCTGTATTCCGGGCCACTGGGCACCACACTGAGCTCTTTCAGCTGCCATAGATGTACGGTAAGCTACCAGCCAATCAGACGCTAGCGGTGGATAACAGCGGCTGGACAGTGGCAGGCGGACACTAGCGCCGGTATAAATACAGTGGCGGCCAGCAGCAGATGCACAGTATGCGCAGTGCCGGCCGGCCCAGTGCTCATAACCTAAATCATTGCTTGTTAACCAAGTTACAATAATTCAGAAATCGTAGCTCATCTTTCAAAATGCTAACAAATAAAGTTGCTTGTAAATCAAGTTACCACGGTACCTCCAAACATTTTAACCCTATTTATGGAAGATTGATGTATCTCCCCAAATACAACTAGAAATATTCTCGAATTCTCGAAAAATAAATATTTTGCAGTACATTTGCAAAGGTTTTATATGAAGTAGAGCAAAATGTGACTCTTCTCTGTGTGTAGAAGCTTTTACCTAGTGGAGTGGAAGAGACTTGCTAATTTTTTATATCAATGGTGTATTGACAATGATTACATGTTCTGATTCTCAGTGACAAATTGTACAGGCCCACAGGATTTTGTGCATAAATGTACTATTTCATTTGTATGTGTTAATTTACGTACAAGATATAAATGCATTCTTTCATTTATATGTCCCAATTTGTCAAAAGTGAAGATAATTCCATTTATATTAGTGGTCTAGTATCATTCTGTTATCCAACACCAATTTTCTTTGAAATTTAATGGCTATTGTAGATTATTAGATCTTATTGAGAAAATGTAGTGAATGATCTGGAATATTATTTTGTTTTTAGGGCATATTTATGATTGCATGGATTAACTATCACTTGAAATAATTGTATTATAGTAATGTGAATAATTAGGCAGTAATAATATCAGCTTTTTATGGCTGTAACCTTTTATCTAGTGAATATTTGAAGATAATTTAATTATCATTCCTAAGCAGTGTGGCGCCTGGTATTTGATGTTTTTATCTGAAAATGTATCATTTTAATGAAGAAATGTCACCATTTTACATACAGTTAGGGCCAGAAATATTTGGACAGTGACACAAGTTTTGTTATTTTAGCTGTTTACAAAAACATGTTCAGAAATACAATTATATATATAATATGGGCTGAAAGTGCACACTCCCAGCTGCAATATGAGAGTTTCCACATCCAAATCGGAGAAAGGGTTTAGGAATCATAGCTCTGTAATGCATAGCCTCCTCTTTTTCAAGGGACCAAAAGTAATTGGACAATGGACTCTAAGGGCTGCAATTAACTCTGAAGGCGTCTCCCTCGTTAACCTGTAATCAATGAAGTAGTTAAAAGGTCAGGGGTGGATTCCAGGTGTGTGCTTTTGCATTTGGAAGCTGTTGCTGTGACCAGACAACATGCGGTCAAAGGAACTCTCAATTGAGGTGAAGCAGAACATCCTGAGGCTGAAAAAAAAGAAAAAATCCATCAGAGAGATAGCAGACATGCTTGGAGTAGCAAAATCAACAGTTGGGTACATTCTGAGAAAAAAGGAATTGACTGGTGAGCTTGGGAACTCTAAAAGGCCTGGGCGTCCACGGATGACAACAGTGGTGGATGATCGCCGCATACTTTATTTGATGAAGAAGAACCCGTTCACAACATCAACTGAAGTCCAGAACACTCTCAGTGAAGTAGGTGTATCTGTCTCTAAGTCAACAGTAAAGAGAAGACTCCATGACAGTAAATACAAAGGGTTCACATCTAGATGCAAACCATTCATCAATTCCAAAAATAGACAGGCCAGAGTTAAATTTGCTGAAAAACACCTCAAGAAGCCAGCTCAGTTCTGGAAAAGTATTCTATGGACAGATGAGACAAAGATCAACCTGTACCAGAATGATGGGAAGAAAAAAGTTTGGAGAAGAAAGGGAACGGCACATGATCCAAGGCACACCATATCCTCTGTAAAACATGGTGGAGGCAACGTGATGGCATGGGCATGCATGGCTTTCAATGGCACTGGGTCACTTGTGTTTATTGATGACATAACAGCAGACAAGAGTAGCCGGATGAATTCTGAAGTGTACCGGGATATACTTTCAGCCCAGATTCAGCCAAATGCTGCAAAGTTGATTGGACGGCGCTTCATAGTACAGATGGACAATGACCCCAAGCATACAGCCAAAGCTACCCAGGAGTTCATGAGTGCAAAAAAGTGGAACATTCTGCAATGGCCAAGTCAATCACCAGATCTTAACCCAATTGAGCATGCATTTCACTTGCTCAAATCCAGACTTAAGACGGAAAGACCCACAAACAAGCAAGACCTGAAGGCTGCGGCTGTAAAGGCCTGGCAAAGCATTAAGAAGGAGGAAACCCAGCGTTTGGTGATGTCCATGGGTTCCAGACTTAAGGCAGTGATTGCCTCCAAAGGATTCGCAACAAAATATTGAAAATAAAAATATTTTGTTTGGTTTATGTTTATTTGTCCAATTACTTTTGACCTCCTAAAATGTGGAGTGTTTGTAAAGAAATGTGTACAATTCCTACATTTTCTATCAGATATTTTTGTTCAACCCTTCAAATTAAACGTTACAATCTGCACTTGAATTCTGTTGTAGAGGTTTCATTTCAAATCCAATGTGGTGGCATGCAGAGCCCAACTCGCGAAAATTGTGTCACTGTCCAAATATTTCTGGCCCTAACTGTATGTGAATTATCTATTATTTAACAGCTGTACATAGCAAGATGTTTTAGTAAAATATTTAGAATTCGTGTAATCTAACCTCTGTTTAAAAATATTCTAGTAGCTGGTGAGAGCTAAGGGAAGTAGAGGTTGACACTACGAGCTTTAGCATTGGTTGTTAAAAACATTTTAATGTATACGAATTTACACTTCAGTGAGGAAGTGGATAAACTTCAGCACCACCTTTAGGTAGCTCCTCAAAGTCATAGTCGCTTTCTAACAAGCTTTTTAATATGACTAGGGATTTGTGCCAGATCATAACCCTAAACTACACACGCTGCATTTTGGGGTAACTGCCCCTCATCAGTGTAGTGTGTGGGATATTCTGATCTGGCTGTGTGAGTGGGCTAAGATGAGGTCTGGGGAACTTGCTATCTACGTTATGGTGAGGAGTTTGCCTGCCAGCCCCGAAACGCAGCGTCTGTAGTTTTGGGTTCTGATCTGGCACAAATTCCTAGCCATATTAAAAGGCTTGTCAGAAAATCGACTATGACGAGCTACCTAAAGGTGTCGCTGGAGTTTATCCACTTCCTCATTGAAGTGCAAATTTGCATATTTCCTAGATGAGGGATGCGGCTTTAAATTTCCTCTCCTACTTAACTGTCTTCTTATGGTTGCAAGCACACTCCTCTCCATAAGGTAGATAGCAAGTTCCCCAGACCTTAATGTATATGAGAAATTTTACGTAGCCTAAAGCTTATAGTTATAGTTGTAACTAGTTTGTAGAAAGGGTCAACCTTGGGTTCATTATCTTTCCAACACCTTTTGTCTAATATTATACAATGCACTCATGCTGTACCATAGTTAGTATTTGTCTGCTCACTTTCTAGGCCCACTCTTGTTATCAATTTATTAGCGATGAGCGGATATTTTAACATTCAAATTTGTCAGCTTCTACAAATTTTTCCCAAATAATAAATTTGCAGTATATATGTTTGCCACAAACATAAATACTGCAAAACCCCTATTCGCCTGGAAAATAGGTTTATAACACTCTAAAAGTATCTTATGATTGTATTGAACCCCTTTGAGCTCTTTAACGCAAACAAAGCCTTAGTAATATCTAAGTGACTTTACTCTATCTGATGAGAAGAAAAAGGGATGGTAATCAGTGAAAACTAATAGCCTCTTTATGGGAAAACTGTCAGGTCAAAAATCTATATGTAACTGCTATCATTGTCTACTTCCTCACTCTAAGCTCTCTCTATTGATGTATTTCTTTCACTTATATTTCCCTGCTATCTTCTGTAAACTTCAAATAAAGAGATTAATTCCATCTGACAATCACAGTGAATGATCCACTTAGTTGTCTGCTGTCCACTCCCCATAGGATGATTATTCATGTCACATATTCACATCTCATTACTGCACAGGACATCAGTGGGGGGGCTGTATCCTCTTCTCTGCTCTCTCTGTCTGCAGCCAGGAAAGCGGTGAAACACAGCACAGAAACTGTCACAGCAAGGATTCCTGTTTTCAGAAACAAATGGAGTCTAGATAAGATAAGGCAGACCTGCAATCTCTCTCTCCCTGTGTCCTCAACAGAATAGACCTCCTGAAAGTGAAACCATAGTGCACTCAGAGCAAAGGGAGGAAGGAAAAGAGAGCTGCTGAGGGGTAGGGAGGAAGAGAGAGCTGCTGAGAGCGAGTGCATAATTACATGACAGTTTAACACAGCCAGGACTAATCCTGTGTTTTTATAATGGAGAGAACTAATCCAGGAGCTTCCTGCAGGGTCTCACAATGCTGATAATATGGAAATTACAAACTGTACAGTAATGATTTTACATGTTTTTAAAATATCTGCCCAGGCACTGTTCAAGGGTAATATTAGTATCATACTGAAAAATTACCTGACAGTGTCCCTTTAACAACACACTGCAATAACAAACTTTAACAAGTTTAAATAGTCTAACATTTAACCCCTAACATTCACCAATATATGGGGTACTTAAGTGTGTAGCGCCCCGAAGAGTTGGAAAATCTCTAGGGTTTCAGCTCCTGGGGGTAGCTGGGACCCTGAAGAACACAATCAATTATTTTTTTAGTTCTCAGTCACATGATTGCCATTGTTCAATGAATAATTGCAATCACATTACAAAAAAAGTGATATGACCAATAAAATTAATTTCTCTCTCATCTGACATGATCTATATGTTTTAACATGTCAGATGAAAAAAAAAAGGTGTCCCCAAGTCCCCTTGGTACAGTAGTACCATAGAAGTCTTCTTTCAGGTCTCCTTCTCTTCTGGCTGGTCCAAAATGGTAGGCGCATGCGCTGCATGCCCGTGTGACCTACTTCGAGAACCCAGCAACTTTCAGACCCCCTACTTCATTGGTTCCTGACATTTGTGAATTCTATTATACCGTATTACAGTGATAAATCCCCAATATTTACAAAATATTGGGACAAGTTGGGTGTGCCTCTCTTCTCTCTTCCTCGTAGTTGTTCTGGGAGGGAAGAGAAATACATTACAAGGGCTTCAGTGAAGAATAAAATTTAGCTATCAATCGTAATAAATTCTTCACCAATATCACCTTTGAATCACCCCCTTGAGCACCCCCTTGAGCACCCCCCATGTGTCATTCCGTAGTCTGTTAAAAAAAAACATTATAATTGTTTTTTATTCATTTCCTATTAATTACTAGTCCTACAAACCTGGGGTTAGGGTTAAAAATTAAGCTTAGGGTTACAAACTAAATTTAGTGTTAGGGTTGCAAACTAGGGTTAGGGTTACAAACTAGGGTTAGTGTTAAGGTACCTTTACACGCCACCACAGGAAGGTAGAAACCGCCAGGCATCAGGGACAATTGTGCCTGTTGCCATGAAATCACTACGAAATGGCGGCGTCTAAATCAGGAAATTCCTTCCCGTGTCCTGCAGTGCCTTCGGATACCTGTTTCTGAGCCGTGCTCAAAAACAGGAAGGCACAATTCCTATGGTGGCAGCGTGTAATCGGGCACAGGCAAGGTATTTGCGTGGCCTACGAATTCCCAGGGGCGTGCCACAGCGTCATGGATACCACGCCCCATCAGCGATCATTGGTGGATGCTCCTGCGTTACGATTGGTTGTCCCTTCACAGGACGCCATATTTAATGAGCTATCCTTTCACAGTCCACAATTGCAATGGGGTCATGTATTAGCCAGCCTTCCTGCGCAGGCTGGCCAATCATGATGCTACTGCGTTGTCCAATCACCGTACGAGCGTCACGTAATACACAAGTCTGTCACGCCTATGTACTTGCGGTGCAAAATATGTACACCCATATTCCATTGTGGTGGCGGCGTTTAAACCAGGGAAGGTATTCAACAGGAAGGAAACCGCAGAAGCTGTCGGCAATTCCGGGGAATGCAAATACCTTCAGTGGAGCACTCAGTGGCGGCGTCGGCGATCGGTATCCACCATTAAAAACGTGAGCGTGCACGTACGGTGGATACCTGTTGCTGCACTCTGTGGCGGCGTGTAAAGGCACCCTTATAGACCCTTTACACGCGGCCACAGGAAGGTAGAAACCGGCAGGCATCAGACACAATTGTGCCTTTTGCCTTGAAAAGACCACGATGTGGTGGCGTGTAAATCAGGACTTTCCTTCCTGTGTCTTCCCAGACGGAAGGAAAGTCCTAATTTACACGCCGCCACATCGTGGTCTTTTCAAGGCAACAGGCACAATTGTGTCCGATGTCTGCCTGTGTCTACCTTCCTGTGGCCTTGTGTAAAGGGACCATTAAAGGGAATCTGTCACCAGGTTTTTGCCACCTAATCTGATGTAATGGAAGAGACCCTGATTCCAGCAAGGTATCACTTACTGCGGTGCTCAATGCAGTGTTGATAAAGTCATCTGGAGATTATCATCAGGGGACTGCTTTGCCTGCTTATGATAGCCCAACATATTCATGAACTGCTAAATCTGCAGCAGAGGAAAAATGTTTTTTATCAAAACTACAGCAAGCAGTAGATAAGTAATTGACATATTGCTGGAATCAGGGTCACTGTCTCTACATTATGCTGCACTCAGATGGGATGGCAAATATCTTGTGACTGATTCTCTTTACGGTTACAAATTTGAGTTAGGGTTACAAACTAGGATTAGGGTTACACACTAGGGTTAGGGTTACAAACTAGGGTTAGGGTTAAAAAATATATGCAGAATAGGTGTACATGCTGCTTGTCTCTGGCAGTTCTGGGATGCATACTAAATCTGTCTCTGAAGCAGAACAGTTTTCAGATAGTGATGACTTTGCTTCCTCCATGAGATAACACAGCCTGACAGTAGCAGAATCAATCATCACTGCCAAAATTTGAGAGGTGGGGCCAAGTGCTGCAGTTCCCTTTTTACTGTGCTATCCCGACCCATCCCTTTCCTCACAAATTCTCCCTTTTGTAGCAGCCAGTGGTATCAAATGATATGTCACTAATTTTGCCCCCTTTGATTTTTAAAAATCTTTGTAAGCTATGATGTACTAGAATTCATTGCCCACCAAACAAATGTATATGCCCATCAATACATTTCACAAAATCCCACATCAATCCATTCCCATTCCTGGATCCCAACAACTGTCCCGGAAATAAAAAAAATAATTATTGTGTATTACCCTGAACATGAGTATAGTAAAAAAAAAAAAAAACAATCTGCATTCCTACTGAGCTACTAAATCTGCTCACAGTATCCCTGTACTTGAAGCTGTAATGTCCCAATTACGATATTACCAGGCTCTCTCAGTTTGTTGTGGCTCTCACAACCACCGCAGGTGAGTCACACCGATTGGGGGGACTGGACTATTTATTAAGAAGATAACGCCCTATGTGCGCTCCCTATTTATCCTTTTTTACCAATTACGATATGAAACTTTAATGAGATTTCTACATTTTAATTGCAATTCCCAATCCCCACCCAAGAAATGACCCCATGACCTCAATTATGATTGCCTAAATAAATTGAGACCCTGATTTTCACTCCTAAAAGATTAATTTCTAACTTTCTGTACCCCAAAAACTAATGTTTCCATTTATGAGTCCTTGATGAGTTTCTAGGGACATCTGTCATTTCGCCAACTTATCCCCTCCGAGCACGCCAAATATCTTGTGAAATTGCACAAAATACGTGAAAGCACAAGCAGGTACACACTCATTTTTCTCATTTATAAAGGTAGGGACCTGCAAATCAATCCACAGAACTACAAATTTACTTTACAGACTTCAAATATTGCTCTTCTGTTCCAAGCCCTGACATTTGTCCAAAAAAAAAAACGTTTTGACTACATGTGGGATATTGCCGTGCTTATAGGAAAGTGGATAACAAACTTTGGGGGTCCACTTTTTTGGGTTTACCGGTAGCAAAAAATGAGAATTTGGGTGCTAAAGCAACATTTTTGGGAAACAACATTTTCAATATTACGACCTACTGTTGTCAAATTCTATGAAACACCTGTGGGTTCAAAATACTCACTGTACACCTGTATAAAATCCTTGAGGGGTCTAGTTTACAAAATGTGGTCAATTCAGGGTTTATGCTCTTTAGGTACCTTAGGGGCCCTGCAAATGCAACATGGTGCCCGCTATCTATTTCAGACAAATTTGTGTTTCAAAACTCAAATAGCGTTCCTTCCCTTCCGAGTCCTGTCATTTGTCCAAACAGAAGTTTCTGACCACATGTGGGTGGTATCAGCATGCTCAGAAGAAAGTGGGTAACAAAACCTGAGGTCCATTTTGTCATGTTATCCCTTGTAAAAGTGAATAAAACTTCATTTTGGGGGTGCAATTTTTATAATGGTGTCACTTTTGGGTATTTTTGTCACACAGGTCTCTCAAAGTCTTTTCAAATGTGATGTGGTCCCTAAGAAAAATGGTTTTGTCTCAACAAATGGAAATTGCTGCTAAACATTTAACCATTCTAACTTCCTAACAAAAATAGATTATTTTTCAAAAATGATGCTGATGTAAAGTAGACATGTAGTAAAGAATATTTACTAAAGTAATTTATTAACTGTTTTGCAAGACATAGCTCTGTGGCATAAAGGGCATAAAAATTCAAAGTTTGAAAATTGTGAAATGTTGTAAATTTTCGACAAATTTTCGATTTTTTTTCACAAAGAAATGCAAAAAATATCACCCTAAATTTATAACTAACATGAAGTGCAGTATGTCATGAAAAATAATTTCAGATTTACTGGGATTCATTGAAGCGCTCCAGAGGTATTGCCCTATATAGCGAAACTGGCCAGAATTGTAGAATTTGCCTTATTAAGATTAAAGAATGGCTCTGTCGCTGAGACTGCCTTCACATCAGCGTATGTGAACGCAGCTTATGCTGCGTTCCCATACGCAGTCAAACGCATGCGCACTGCGTTCCTATGTTTAACATAGGAACGCATAGTGCCTGCGTTTGTCAGCATTTGCTGCGTTCGGGTGCGGATGCGCTCGGGGACCTTGGAAAATCAGCAAGCGTCCCCAAGAGCACAAAAAAAGCATTGGTGTCAATGGGTCCGCAGTGTTCTGCGCAGGAGAACGCTGCGGACCCATTGAAAAATCTCCCGGTGGCCGCCGGTGATGTCACAGGAGCTCACCGATGGCCACCGGGAGATCAGCTCATCCTCTGATGGTCTCCTCCTCCCCCGCCACCGGTAATACCCTAGCGATGTCGGTGGGGAGAAACAGCTGATTTGACAGCTGTTTGAATCTTCCCGCGCCGACATCTCCTCTCGGTGTCGGCGCAGGAGATTCAAACAGCTGCCAAATCAGCTGTTTCTCCCCACCGACACGTCCTGGAGCTTACCGGCGGCGGGGAGGAGGAGATCTCCGCGCAGATCTCCGCCCCAGGACACCTCTGATTGGCTGGCAGCCTGCACAGTGATGTGTCCGCAGGCGGACATTCTCTGCTGCGGACACATCATTAGACACTGCTTTTGACTGCGTTTGTGTCTGCATGCCATCAGCATGCAGACACAAACGCTAATGTGAAGGCAGCCTAAGAGGTTAAATTGTAAAAATCAACCATACATGATCCATGCTGGCGGCATGTACAGACACGTGATAATATAACAGGAAAGAACGTTCATTCTACCCGCTCAACATCATCATGTAAGATGTACAACTGCATTTTCATTATTACAATTTTTAAATATATATATATATATATGTGTGTGTACAATGATAGACAAATGAAAGGCAAACTAGATGCAAGGAGTAATGCTTATGACACATCTGTCATCATTTTTTCAGAATTTTTCTTCAGGTGCATAATTGGGGCAAAGGATATTTATTTGACCTCCTTACTTGCAGTTTGCCAAAATTGTGTTTTTGAGGGATTGTATTACAGTACAGTGGCTCTACAGGTCCAGTACCTCCCAATTACTTTGTGTTATAATTTACAGAATGAGACTGCCAGTCCCTTTTTGAAATGCATTGGCACTGTAGTGCGCTACAATCAGGTTTAAGACCTTTTTTTATCCCAATCTGTAATGAGCTTTGCACTCTGACCTCCTATTCCTAGGCTGTAAAACCTTAACATGGCCACTGATTGGCTGAGCTAGACCACATGATTTGATAATTGCAAGCTATTATGCTTAAGCTTGTTCGTCCAAGCCTGACATCATGACTGCTTTCTGACTGATGCATTCTTCAGCAGTGTGTGAAATAGGACTGGACATATTTTTTCTCATGAGCCTCTTAAATCCAATCACAAACTATTGGACTTTAGGGCTTCAGGAAATGTAACTTGAATTTGTGTAGACTATCTCTCCATGTGAAAACCTAATTTTCTAATAACATCCCTGATGCCCTGTACTGCATGTTTTCATACATGTGGCTATCCAGCTAACATTAGTTTCATATGGACCTGTGATAGAATAAAGAATATGTATCACATAAAGAAGAAAATAGCCACTAGTGATGAGTGAGCATGCTCGCCACTACTCGATACTCGCATGAGTATCCCGGTACTCAGGATGATCGGCGAACACTGAGTACCGCCGAGATGCTCGGACTCATCACTAATCATTATCGATGTGACACAAGTATACAGCTCTCTTCAGTGCACAAAGTAAGCTGGCACCTCACAGAGAGCAGATTGATTGTTAGGCTCCCTCTGGGGGGGGCACAGCAAAGTGTTGTATGCTGTGACGACTTGAAAAAGCCCACCTTCCCGCCCTTTCCCAGAAACACTCGGTTTATAGCCGGATGTTTGTGGGCGGAGCATATCACTCATTGACTTGCATTGGCTCGGTGCTCAGTCGAGCACCCGAGCATCTTGAAATGCTCGACCAGAGCATCGAGCACCCGAACATTTTGATGCTCGCTCATCACTAATAGCCACTAAAACGTTACATTGATCTGTACAAAGTCAGTTGCCTCAGCACCGATCACAAGGGGAAGGGGAGAATACAAGTCATAATGTGCATCATTCTCCCAATTGATCACATAAAGTCAATGACTGGCTTCTTCACATGAGAGGATGAAGAATCTAAGACTAGTGCAGAAGAGGAGATAGACAAGTGAGGGCCTAGCCCACATGCCTATAATTTATTTTAATTATTTTTTAACACCTTCCTTTTCCTCCATTTATTATGAATGAGGTCTGAAGAAATCTCGGGCAGAATAAATGTGTTTTCATGGTAATTGTTGCACTTTTAGTTAGAAACTTTTGCAGACAGAATTAAATCTACCTGCCGAATTGAAGGAATCTGCTCAAAATGAATTTTAGGAAATCCACTTATTTGTATATCCTAGCTAATCCAGCATCCTTTTTAACATCATATCTTCCATAAAATGGACATTTCTTAATGTCTTTCTCATTCTTTTTACTGTTAAATCTTGATATATCATTACAGCTTTAAAGGGGCTAAGTAATTTTTAACTATTTAGAGAGTGCCTAGTTCTTTTAGGATTTGAATACAGCCTCAAGGGAGGATAAATACTCTTGTGCATTATACAATATTAACAGCAGGCCACATTGAAAACGGTGTAGAGTATCTAAAGGGGCCGTCACACGTGTCAATATCGCTGTCAATGTCGTTGCTGCACATGACGTTGCAGCGATATTGATGCATGTGACATGGTGAATCAACCAGCGATAAATCGCGGTAGATGGTTGCCAGGTTTTCGGAAAGGTTCGAAAACCTGGCGATAGCTGCCCGGTGGACATGCAGCATCACTGCATGTGACACCAGGACACGCGCGATCAGCCAGCTCCCAGCGCCTCTCAGCAAGCGCTGGGAGCTGGTATCCATGGTAAACAGCAAGTAACTAAGCGCAGCGCGGCGCTCAGTTACCCGCTTGTTTACATGAATACCAGCATTCTTGCTGGTAATGATCGCTGGTGAGTCTGCCTGTGTGACAGCTCACCAGCGATCAGCCGTCAATGTCGCCAACGATCAGATCGCTGGCAACATTGACATTGCAAATGCAGCCAAAAATGTGGGTTCTTACATCTAGGGCTGCATTTGCAAAAATGCATGCATTTTGCGTTTTTGAAAACGCACATGCAATTTTTCATGCGTTTTTACATGCGTTTCCATTAAAATCAATGGGGGCAACAACGCATAGAACCGCAAGTTAAGCAAAACGCAAACCTACATTACATGTGAAATAGGCCTTAGTATTGGCTCCAGTCTACACACAAACTATTGCTAAATTGTACCAATAATTTTGGTGAACCTCCCCTTTGTTTTCACACTTCTGTCTGCCATCAGATTGTGCTTAATTTTAGAGTCTTGTTTACACTCCCTTTTTTCCACTGTGGTCTGAAAATTATCAGGTATCCATTATTTATCTTCCAAGTTCCTTCTCTTATGGGCAATAGTAATTTCTACAAACCCTTTTTTCATCTCTAGACAGCATAGCGATTACATCCTTTCATGTACTGGTATATTACCTGTGATGGGTATTGTTAGTGAAGTTTCTGTAATTTTAATCTTATTATATTTATGCCTTAACTAATAAAATCTCTTTTTTCTGACCCTTTCAGGTAGAAGTGGATTTTTTAAAGTTGTTCATTTAAGAAAGATATTGCACACATACTTTATTCTTAAAGGGAACCTGTCACCTGGATCTACCGCTGTAACCTCTCTCTACTTGTCCCTGCACCTTCCTGTCTGATCCCTAAGAATCCCTAGCTGAGCTAAATGGGACCTATAATGAGGGAGAAAAATAAGTTAAATACTTACAAACTGTCTCCAGTTGAAGACTGGAAAGGCGGGCTCCGGGCTCCATTCCTCCTTCTCATGCTGTCTCCACGTCCGCTGGCGTCCTTGCTTCCCCTTCGGTTGTGTGACATCTTCTTTGAAGTTCCTGCCTCTTGGGATCATGTGATGCTCTGGCCGGTAAGTCATATCCGGGCCAGTGCATTGTATGGCCGATCACGTGGTACGGCCGGCTCTAGCGCATGCGAAGTGTGCATATTGAAGCCGGCAAATACCACATGATCAGCCCCACAATGCGCCGGGCCAGATATGGCATTCGGGCCCTGGCATCACATTATCACAAGAGGCGGAAACTTCAAAGAAGATGTCACACAGCCGAAGGGGGAGAGAGGACTACCTGTCCCTGCACCTTGCTAGCCTCATAGTATGACGTTGAGCCAGACATCATTTCCGTTCCGGTGCATTGTGGGGGCTTATCAGGTGCATAGCCTGGCTTCAATATACACACTTTGCATGTGCCGGAGCCGGACTGTACAGCCCTTACACCCACACACTGTTCAGGAATTGAATTGACATCCGGCTGCGCATCATATTATGAGGAACAGGTGGGAACTTCAAAACAGGGGTGAGAAGAGAAGGAATCACTTAAATGAAATTGTTTTTCTAAAGCTTTATTTCAGAGAGGAATGTTAGAAAACAGCCAGCAAGGTGCAGGGAAAGGTAGTGATAGGATAGGGGGCTAAAACAAGCTGACAGGTTCCCTTTAAGGGTATAATGCCCAAAATATTACTAGATTTCACTCTGCGGTGCAATCTTTTTTGGATTTGAGGGTAGAAAAATAAAAAGCATTCATGAAAACATCCCTTATCGTGCTATAATATTGGTTTGCTATTCCTTTTTATAATAATAATTTACATTAATGGTAAGAACAGAATTACTGATGACACACTGATCCAAAACACTTCTCCATGTATGTGTTTTTTATAGATGTATGATCAAGGCCCACAACACAGGTCCCAAGACTCAATCCTGTTCAATCTTCGATTTTAGTAGCTGGGAACTGGTGAAGGCATACGTTTTCTCTTTACTCAATTAGGGTGTTGTCAAACTTTATACTCATTTATCACAATAGCCTTTTTATCTGTTACAGCAACAATCCATAGGAGGCAAAATAGGGGAATACACCATCATAGTGCTTTATGTAGGGTGACCTTGGTGAATAAGCATTTTTGAGCAGAGATCGTACAGTTTTTTGTTGTAGTTTTTGGCGCCCAACATAGGAGTGGATGCACCCAGACAAAGAAGTGCCTTTTTTCCATTAAACAACTTTTTTTATTTTAAAAACTGCATCAAAAACTGCCATAAAATGCATGTTGATGGGTTTTTTAAATTGTATTGAAGTAAAACCCTTGTTGTAAATGTATTTTAGTAACAGGACTCAATTCGGCAGTAAGAACACCACTCATCTGATCGGTTTACATAATGCTCGATTGGTTTAGAATCAAGCTGTTCTCAACAAAGGAGACAGATGTGTGCACTTAATGAGGCTCTTAAAATAGGTTTCATCCATACAGAGACTTTCACTATGACGACTCTCATGTTTTAATGAAATACAAAAAACCATTTGCTGCAATATACTGAATATCAGAGAACTATTCAAACAGGTTTTAGAGGAATATAATAGTTCAAAAGACAGACACACAACATCAAAAGATTAATTGGGACATTCATTCTTTATGTTTGCAATTTTATTAAATTCATAATACTGTTTAATCATTTAAAATAATGGTAAAATAACAGAATATAATTATAGCAATTGATATAATTATGAGACTGTAGTGCTAAAATCTTTTGTGGGACTGGACAATTCAGTTATAGAATGATACTGAAGTTAATTACTGCAAATAACATAATAAAAGTAACTATATTTTTACAATTGAATGAAAACTTTTAGATATCAAAGTAGTTATTAAAGGCATTAGTACTGCTTTGAAAGTAGAAAGTGAGCAACTAAACTCTGATGCAAAATCTGGAGCAAAGCTCCCCACCTGCCATGTACCAAGTGGTGTATCATTTGTATCCTTTAAAACTATTTGAGCAATTTTAAACATTAAAATTGTGGTAAAAGGGGTACGACACATACTGATCTTACTATCTTATAACATATCCTGTAAGAAGGACATTCTTTTTTCAGTAGGCCGTGGTCAGACAGCCCTATACCAGGGACAACAATGGCATTGTAATGCACAAAGTGGCGGTGGTCACCTGACCTAACCTGACTATGACAGCCTCCTGAATTACTGTGCAGCTGTCATGCTCAAGTCTGGAGGTGTCACAATGGTTTCTTGTATCTTTGAAATTTCTGACAGGTTTGGGACCTGAGTCTCATTTGCTGGGTGAGACTCTTCATATGAAACGTATTTTCCTGTCCTTTGGTTCATCAAATGTTAATGTCAGGTATGCTGCAGCAGCTTCTAGTCATGTGCTTCTGGCTGGTGACCACATCCATTACTCTTAAACAGCCCCATGTTCCACCATAGGGCACAAGTGATAGAGAATCCACACTCTGCTACAAGCCATGGAGGAGGAAGGTTGCTACTACAGGGGCCCTTGCCATTTTGTCATCCATCTGCTGTAGGCTGTAATTCCAGTGTCTGACTTCTGCAAAGAAGTTGATGCCATATCTTTGGTCTTTTTACTTGTGTGTTTTCCTTCCCTAATT
The DNA here is from genome assembly GCA_033576535.1 of Allobates femoralis. Classification (NCBI taxonomy): domain Eukaryota; kingdom Metazoa; phylum Chordata; class Amphibia; order Anura; family Aromobatidae; genus Allobates; species Allobates femoralis. The sequence continues at coordinate 208,284,401 of JARQOC010000002.1, read as the reverse complement.
GTTTATTAGTGCAGAAGTGCGATTATTGCTCTCACCGTCCAATTTGATAGTGAGGAGTAAGATAAGGGTTAGCATCCTGCTCGACAATGGTTTGAAAGAATCCTTATACTGATGATAAGGAGATAAGGGCACAGCCTCTGGTGAGGGCAAGAGGTGTCCCATCTTCCGCTCCCTACCATCAGTGCCCTCCATTGTTATTGTGTCCCTGGTGTTCCCTTCTTTGTGGCAGTGCACATTGGTGATTTTCCTGGTGTCTGCAGCCACCCAGGTTGTGCATTACAATGTGATCATCATCCATGTTATATGGCTGTCTGACCTCAGCTGTAGATAAAGATTAGGTTTCATTTTTGCATCTATCTTTTCACAGAACATTTAAAACAATTTTCCATTTTTACAGGACAGTCATTCCATTTTACAGGAGTCATTGCTCCAACTCAACAAAGTGCACTTATGAATTGGTTTGAAAAGTCGCAAACTTCTTGCACAATATTAAGTTGTGCAAAAATGTGTGGCTTTTGGCTTTTTCTGCCATGCCAGGGTGAGGGAATGGTCAGCACATGGTTCAGCAGGAGGAGTACACCAGGGAACATGTGAAGGAAAGCCCTGGTGATAAGGAGAGAGAGAGGGGTCACCACATAGCTCACCTGTGAATGATCTCTGAGCTCCCTAATGTCCAAGATGGGTCTTTTCCCCCATGCACAATCACGTGTCTAGGTCCTGGCTGTCTCTAGACTTGACTTGCTTGACTAGTGAGCAGGCCAGCAAGACACTAGTCTTACTACTAACAAAAACACAAGAGTAGGAAGGGGAGATAAACAAGGGAAACATGTTCTACAAAAAAATCTAATTCTTCCACAGAGGGAATATCTTGCATCCGCTGAAAAGATAATCAAGCTTTCTCAGAACAACTCCTTCTCAGGTAACATAGAATGAGCTATATCCAGCATAGGAGAGAGTAGGGAGTGGGAGTATATATATGTAAATATATATATATACAGTACAGACCAAAAGTTTGGACACACCTTCTCATTGAAAGATTTTCTGTATTTTTATGACTATGAAAATTGCAGATTCACACTGAAGGCATCAAAACTATGAATTAACACATGTGGAATTATATACAGTACTTAACAAAAAAGTGTGAAACAATTGTCTCATATTCTAGGTCTTCAAAGTATCCACCTTTTGGTTTGATTACTGCTTTGCACACTCTTGGCATTCTCTTGATGAGCTTCAAAGCAGCAAAGCACCCCCACGCCATCACAGCTCCTCCTTTATGCTCCACGGGTGGGAACCAGGCATGTAGAGTTCATCCGTTCACCTTTTCTGCGTCACACAAACACACGGTGGTTGGAACCAAAGATCTCAAATTTGGGCTCATCAGACCAAAGCACAGATTTCCACTTGTCTAATGTCCATTCCTTGTGTTCTTTAGCCCAAGCAAGTCTCTTCTGCTCATTGCCTGTCCTTAGCAGTGGTTTCCTAGCAGCTAATTTTACCATGAAGGCCTGCTGCACAAAGTCTCCTCTTAACAGTTGTTGTAGAGATGTGTCTGCTGCTAGAACTCTGTGTGGCATTGACCTGGTCTCTAATCTAAGCTGCTGTTAACCTGCGATTTCTGAGGTCTGTGACTCGGATTAATTTATCCTCCGCAGCAGAGGTAACTCTTGGTCTTCCTTTCCTGGGACAGTCCTCATGTGAGCCAGTTTCTTTATAGCACTTGATGGTTTTTGCAACTGCACTTGGGGACACTTTCAAAGTTTTCCCAATTTTTCAGACTGACTGACCTTTATTTATTAAAGTAATGATGGCCACTCTTTTTTCTTTACTTAGCTGCTTTTTCTTGCCATAATATAAATTCTAACAGTCTATTCAGTAGGACTATCAGTTGTGTATCCACCAGACTTCTGCACAACACAACTGATGGTTCCAACCCCATTTATAAGGCAAGAAATCCCACTTATTAAACCTGACAGGGCACACCTGTGAAGTGAAAACCATTTCGGGTGACTACCTCTTGAAGCTCACCAAGAGAATGCCAAGGGTATGCAAAGCAGTAATCAAACCAAAAGGTGGCTACTTTGAAGAACCTAGAATATAAGACATATTTTCAGTTGTTTCACACTTTTTTGTTAAGTATATAATTCCACATGTGTTAATTTATAGTTTTGATGCCTTCTGTGTGAATCTACAATTTTCATAGTCATGACAATACAGAAAAATCTTTGACTGAGAAGGTGTGTCCAAACTTTTGGTCTGTACTATATCTAAATATATATATATATATATATATATATATATATATACTAGATGGTGGCCGATTCTAACGCATCGGGTATTCTAGAATATGTATTAGTTGACATACTGTGACTGACACAACTTGTTCAGTCAATGTGAGTGAACTACATATAATATATATATTGCAGCGCTATGGTATATGGTGGTACATTACAGCACATATATAGCAGCACTATAGTATATGGCGGTACATTACAGTACATGTATAGCAGCGCTATAGTATATGGCAGTGCATTACAGGACATGCATATCAGCATTATAATATATGGCGGTACATTACAGTACATGTATAGCAGCACTTACTATATGACTGTACATTACAGTACATGTATAGCAGCACTATGGTTTATGGTGGTACATTACAGCACATGTATAGCATCACTATAGTATATGGCGGTACTTTATAGTACATGTATAGCAGCGCTATGGATTATGGCAGTACATGACAGTATATGTATAGCAGCACTATGGTATATGGCGGTACATTACAGTACATGTATAGCAGCGCTATGGTATATGGCGGTACATGACTGTACATGAATAGCAGCACTATAGTACATGGCGGCACATTGAAGTACATGTATAGCAGCACTATAGTATATGGCGGTACATTACAGTACATGCATAGCAGCACTATAGTATATGACGGTACATTACAGTACATGTATAGCAGCGCTATAGTATATGGCGGTACATTACAGTACATGTATAGCAGCACTATAGTATATGACGGTACATTACAGTACATGTATAGCAGCATTATAGTATATGGTGGTACATTACAGTACATGTATAGCAGCCTATAGTATATGCGGTACATTACAGTACATGTATAGCAGCGCTATGTTATATGGTGGTACATTACAGTACATGTATAGCAGCGCTATAGTATATAGGCGTACATTACAGTACATGTATAGCAGCATTATAGTATATGGTGGTACATTACAGTACATGTATAGCAACGCTATAGTATATGGCGGTACATTACAGACATGTATAGCAGTTATAGTATATGGTGGTACATTACAGTACATGTATAGCAGCGCTATGGTTTATGGCGTGCATTACAGACATGTATATCAGCATTATAGTATATGGTGGTACATTAAGTACATGTATAGCAACTATGGTTTATGGTGGTACATTACAGTACATGTATAGCATCACTATAGTATATGTGGTACATTACAGTACATGTATAGCAGAGCTATGTATATGGCGGTACATTACAGTACATGTATAGCAGCGTTATAGTATATGGCGTACATTACAGTACATGTATGCAGCACTATAGTATATGGGGTACATTGCAGTACATGTATACAGCACTATAGTATATGGCGGTACATTACAGTACATGTATAGCAGCGCTATGGTATATGGCGGTACATTACAGTACATGTATAGCAGCACTATAGTATATGGTGGACATTACAGTACATGTATAGCAGCACTATGGTATATGGCGGTACATTACAGTTACATGTATAGCAGCGCTATGGTATATGGTGGTACATTACAGTACATGTATAGCAGCACTATAGTATATGGTGGTACATTACAGTACATGTAAAGCAGTGCTATGTATATGGTGGTACATTACAGTACATGTATATGCAGCACTATAGTATATGGTGCGTACATTACAGTACATGTATAGCAGCGCTATAGTATATGGTGGTACATTACAGTACATGTATAGTCAGCATTATAGTATTTTGGCGTACATTACAGTACATGTATAGCAGCGCTATAGTATATGGTGGTACATTACAGTACATGTAAGCAGCATTATAGTATATGGTGGTACATTACAGTACATGTATAGCAGCACTATAGTATATGGCAGTACATTACAGTACATGTATAGCAGCACGATGGTATATGGTGGTGCATTACAGTACATGTATAGCAGCTAGTTGAGAATCTGGGGCATTACATTTGTTTGTTCTATGAAACTCTCAAAATGGCTAGAAAAAGAGAACTTTCATGTAAAACTCGACAGTCTATTCTTGTTCTTAAAAAGAAAGGCTTTTCCATGTGAGAAACTGCCAAGAAAAAAGATTTTCTACAAAGATGTGTACTACTCCATTCAGAGGAGCGCACAAACAGGCTCTAACTAGAGTAGAAAGAGAAGTGGGAGGCCCCACTGCACATTCTGAGCAGCAAGACAAGTACATTAGAGTCTCTAGTTTGAGAAGTCAACACCTCACAGCTCCTAAACTGGCAGCTTCATTAAATAGTACCCGCAAAACGCCAATGTCAATGTCTAAAGTGAAGAGACGACTTCGGGATGCTGGCTTTAAGGGCAGAGTGGCAAATAAAAAGCCATATCTGAGACTGGCTAAGGCCCCTTTCACACTAGCATTTTTTTCAAATCGCGACAGATCCAGCAGATTTAACGCATCTGCTGCCTAACAGCCACACTTGCCCCATGCATTGTCTATGGGGCTTGCGGCAGGTGTGGCAAGTGCGGTATAGCTGCGGTTCCGGCACTTGCAGCATTGCGGCCTTGTAAAAAATCGCTGCTGACTGGGGTTTTTTCTCGCGGCCACAACTGCCACAAATGCCAGAACTGCGGCTATACCGCACTTGCCGCACCTGCCCCAAGCCCCATAGACAATGCATGGGGCTTGCCGCAAGTGTGCAGCAAGTGTGGCTGTTTGGGTAGGCAGATGCGGCAGATACGGTAAATCTGCCGGATCTGTCGCAATTTGAAAAAAATGCTATTGTGAATGTGGCCTAATAAAAGGAAAAAAATTAATATGGACAAAAGAACACAGACATTGGACAGAGAAAGATTGGAAAAAAGTTTTAAGGACGGATGAAATAAAGTTTAAGGTGTTTGGATCACACAGAAGAACATATGTGAGACACAGAACAACTGAAAAGATACTGAAGAGTGCCTGACGCCATCTGTCAAGCATGGTGGAGGTAATGTGATGGTCTGGGGTTGTTTTGGTGCTGGTAAAGTGGGATATTTGTACAAGGTAAAAGTGATTTTGAATAAGGAAGGCTATCACTCCATTTTGCATCGCCATGTCATACCTTGTGGACAGCGCTTGAAAAAAAGAAGACATACATGCCCTGCATAAGTTTTATAAATTAAATGGACAAGCTTATACCCTTTAAAACAGAAGACACAAGTCCTGATGGGTATTTAAGACCTTCTGGGGCACTTTGGATGGGTAAAATATATTTTGCTGAAGAGATCTTAGTAATGCTGACATCACCTAAAGAAACAAACTCGTAGAAATTGTTATACCAAAGAATAAGTGATTGATTCATCTTCCAGAAATTTCAACTTCACAATACTTGGTCTTTCAAAAGGTAACTATGTATGCTATCACATCTATTTGACAAACTATAGGTAAAGAAAGAAAGAAATGACCTAAGCTTTAGTTCCGGTTCTAAACTTATTTTCTACATCGATTCTCCAAAGTGCAAATCTCAAACCTTTCTTTCTAATTCCTTATCTCATACAGCAGGTAAAGAAAATTGATTACCCACTGATTCAAACATATGTTCACATACATCAGCAGGGGAGCCATAGTGCTTCCCACACTGAGTTGGCAACATTATAGATGTACAATACTTATCAATTGATGCCCTGTAACAATAATCCCACTTTGCATGGAAGTATGTGAACAATCACAAGGGAACGAGCCTATATTACCTCAGCTGAGGCCCAGTGCCAGCCTTTCCCTCACCACTTCAGTTCTTCACTCTGTAGAGTACAGTGACATGTCAGCTAGATACATCCTTCAGAGCTGAAGTTCATAGAGGCATAGTTGGTTGAAAGTATCATAGTGCCTTGTAAACCAAAGGGGCCACCTCAGAGGATGACAAATGAGGAGCAACAACAATCATCCTTACAGGACTGGGAAGCAGAGTTTATCTGTCTGACATGGTTAGCATCCACAGAGATCTTCATGAAGGGAGAGTTCCATCTATTGAACAATGCTTAGCTGATAAATTATTGAACCTGAAATTATTCTTACATTTGTTTTTATACAGACATCTCTCCAAGTGTTGTGCCCCCCCTTTATTTCCATTACTTTAATAGAAATCTGTCAGTAAAGTTAACCACACCAAACTGTATGTATGAGTATGTAGATCTTTGGAACATAAATCCATCAACACCATTACATCTTCTATCTGTTGCTGCATTCCCAAGAAATTAGCATGTTGATCCATATGCAAATTATGTGTTAGGTGCTCTGGGTCTCACACTTGCTCCTGAGGTTGAGTTTCTACCTGAAATCAGTCTCTTTAGGTTGATTGACAACACTGTGTGACACTGAGTCCTAGAAAATCAAACCTTGAGGTATCAATGAGGCTGAATATTTAAAAGATGTGATTGGTAAGGCTACTTTATAGGTCAATGTCAGTAATTTCACATTCTTTTTTTTAATGTCATTGACTTTCATTATGAGAAGTATTAGAACAAATTGCAAATTTTACGTTTTCTATTCAAGAAACTGTGCAAACTCTATACCGGTAAGGAAAGAATGGACAGTTGTGTGAGAGCTGCATATATTATAGAAACATCTTTTAAAAATTCATTATCCCAGGCATGGAGAGGGATCAATATATATTGATATTTCTAAGTCCATTTTTTATATTGGGAAAACAGTCTGAAATGTTTGGATATGTTATTGCAACTATTCTTCCTGCCTACTGATCAAATGTCTACAAACATCAACTTTTGTCAAATGAGTAAGAAAGAACATATTTGAGAGCATATATTTTTATCTTTTGAAGCTTTGAAGGAGTTTTTAGTCTCCACTATCTCCCCCATCCATGGGCATCATAGAGTGGGTAGTGTGTTCTTATGTAGCCATGCAGGCTTACCTGTATTGCCCTGCAGTCATGAAATCTAGTGGATTATGATTCCTTGTCCAGTGGTGCTCAGTACCTGAGCCATCACAGATAAGCTAATCCCAGTGAAGCACAGTTTGTGCAGCAGAGTTGTTTAGAATCTCACTGAACCTTTCTCCTTTTGAGTGTAGGCTCTTATGATCAGTGTTGTCTTCTCTTTCTTTTGCAAGGTATAAGCTCTTATGATCAGCGGGTCCTTTTTTTCTTTTCTATAGAGTAATATCTCTTAAGGTACCTTCACACGCCACAATATCTTCTGGCGATATGGGGCGATCTAATGTGCGCGTGCACGTTTTCATGCTTGCCTCAAATCGCCGATGGCGGTATTACACGCCGCAATGTCGCCCTGAAAGAGAGGCGTTGTGTCGCCCCAGAAATTGCCTCACCCACAGTGGCACCAATCCGGTCAAATTCCCTCGCCCCTTCACACGCCGCAATCCTAAAGGCAATGTGGGCATACATGTTCAGCGCCCCGAGGACATAGGCGTGCCACAGCAGTCAATGCCGCGCCCCATAGCCGCTCATTGGACAACACAACTGCGTTATGATTGGCCAGCTGCTCTGGTAGGCTGGCTAATACATGACGCCATTGACTTTATGTGGCGCTGGACGGACAACTATTCAAATATGGCGCGGTGTCAATTGATAGCCAATGGAAACACAGTAGCCCACACCAATCAGTTCACATGGGGCACGGATTACAGCACACTGTGGCATGCCTGTGGGAAATCATAGGCAACGCTGATTCTATCACTATGGCCCTATCACACGCCACAACCCGGAAATATCACCTTCATGATTGAGGCTGATTTCAGAGCAATGCTCAGGAATCAGGTGACAGGCGAGAGGCGACTTATCGCCTCGAAATTCCCCAATCACACGCCGCAACTGTGAGGCAATTTCACGATGATTGCTCCAGGGCGCCATATCGCCTTCAGGATTCCCAGGAGAGATTGCGGTGTGTGAAGGTAACATTATAGTTACCAGATTTCTCTATCTTTCCTCTCTCCCTGTGTATTTTCTGAGTAATAACAAGTTTTCCAATATTGTGATGACCTCAAATTTATATGCTGCAAATCAATTTTGGGGGAAAATTCAGCAGAGCAACCAAATTCAAATTTCATAAGGGTTTTTTTTTTAATCTCTAATGCTGTGTTATATGTAGTTATTGTTCACTGTCATCAAATGGAACATGGCAGGCATCTGTAGACATGATGCCAATTGCCCTGCTTACCACCCAGTAAGACAGTGAGCAGAGACAGAGTTTTTTTAACATTAGTTTAGTGTACTGATTTTTACAATAGTGTCATGAATTGTCAATTCCTATCTGTGATTTAAACAAACTACGGTAATGTTGATCCAGCTATTCTTCAAGTATTTAGCAATTTTTTTCTGAGCAATGACACTGGCTTTGTCAAATTCAAAAGTTTGTTTTTCCAAATGTTCCTGGAAATGATAAGCCATAAGAATATAAGTGTTTCAAAAATAAATAAGCATTTATGTTATGAGAAATGCTCTCAGGCTCAGTTAATTGCAAGCTCCATTTACTTGGGTCTGCCCTCCTTTATTCATGAGTGCTGGTCTGGTGTGGCGAGAGTTATTTCTGAAAAGAAAGGCATGTTTAGCATTAGCTGCATATAGTAGGGCCTGTTTTGCCTTTATTCACTTGTACTAGTCTGGCACCATGGGAGCGGTTTTAAGATGCTCCAGGTAAGTGCTGCTTTTAATGGTTCTACTTTATATATATGTTGGAGGCCGCCCTGATGAGATTACCTTGATATGGCAGGGTGGCTCAAATGGATTGATCAATATTTTGCCAGAAATGTTAATTTCATAATATTATACAGTTTGGAAGGAATATGTGCATTTCCACACTTTTTATTGCAAACTATATCCTGGTAGTATTGGTTTATTTGTTGCTATTTATTTTTGTTGTTTAAATATCCCCAAAAATCCCCAAAATTATTTTTGGTTTTAACCTATTGCCTCCACACCTACATTTTTTTTGTTTTTAGGTTTGGATCTTTCTCCCACCTTGTTCCCAAGGATATATCGTTTTTGTTGTTTTACTGACATAGATGATCTCTTTTACTATACAATATACTGAAAACAGTAACAAATGTCAAGTGGAATGAAATTAAAATATGTGCTTCAACTATTACTTTTTGGGTTATGTTTTCGAGGTACTTATTATAAGGTAAAAATAACCTCGAAGCATTCTCAAGGTCAGTACTTTTATGGCAATGAAACATTTTAGAAGTTTATAAGCAAATAAAACTATTTTAAAGGCTCGTAACACTTTTAGGTACAGCTGTGTGAGGGCTTGATTTTTTTTGTGTGTAGTGACTTAAGTGTTACCAATTTAGGTAAAAATTTGAGCTATCGATCAGTTTTTATTGCATTTTTTAGGGAGGTGGGATGACTGAAAACCACCATATAGGTTAATTAATTTTATATTTTGATTGATTTTTATAGCATTTGGAGTTCAGCTCTTAGACCATTGCTGTTAACCATTTTTTTTTTTATGTAGGGGAAATGAGAAGACCAATTACTGGAGTTTTGGAACACGAATACCTTTCCTGTATGATATACGATTCTAGATGCTCAACAACTATTGGTTTTATCCAGATTTTTCATTTCATAATGCGCCAAATGTTTTCTATTGGTAAAAGATCTGGACTAGAAACAGACTAATCACCTGAACTTTTCTTTTGTGAAGCCATGCTCATGTAATTCATGCAGTTTGGGGATTAGCATTGTCTTGCTAAAATATACAGGTTCTTTCCTGAAATAGACATTGTTTGGATGGGAGCATATATTGTTCTAAAACCTCTATTTACTGCTCAGCATTCATAATGCCTTTCAATATGTTCAAGATGCTAGTGCCATAGGCAGGAATGCAACTCTATACCATCAGAGATGCAGAGTTTTGATCTGTGTGCTGATAACAAGCTGTATGATCCCTTCATGTTCCTAAACTATTCTTATGTCGGGATAGTTTCCTGTACTCTCTGTTCATCTTTAAATTCTCAGTACAGATGTCACAAATGATGGCCTTTAAAGGGATCCTGTCACCTCCAGAACGCCTCCTAAGCTACCAAAACATGTCCCTGCAGCATCCTATCACTAATCTCACACTCCTTTTGTCTTCTAAAAGCATCCTTGAAAGTGCATTAAAAACGTTTTAATACTCACTCATTAGTGATTATAATTAGCAGGGGCTATATTCTTTAGCCCTTAGGGGGTGTTGTTTTGCAGCCTCGAGGATCCAGCCTCTCTCTGTCTGTGTTGCTCTGCTTGTGCAGGCTTTACCCTCCCCCCTCTCTATCACTCACAGAATGCAAATCATTAGTCCTGCCGTCAGCTCCACATCACAGCAGCACAGACAGAGAGAGGGTGGATCATTCGGGGCGTGAAAATGAGCACCTACGGAGGGCTTAGAGTCTCTCAGGGGACGCCCTGTGAGACTTATTCGGGGACAAGAAGTCTCAGATTTGTAAGCAATGTTACAGAGCGCTTTTTTTTTATAGAAGAGGAGCACTAATACTGATATGTTAGGGTGCAGGGACAGGTATTAATAGGGTTGGGGTGATTTGGAGGGGTCAGGTTCCCTTTAAGGCTACGTTCACACACAGCGTAATTACTGTGTTTTGTGAGGATCCGTTTTTGGTGCAAAATCTGCACCAAGAACAGATCCTCACAAAGTGCAGTGTTCTGTGTCTGAACGCCACTGCGCTATTTGCCTGCACTTACCCACATTGCCGCGCTCCCTCGGTGACCGCTGGTGATCTCTACTCATACTGGAGACCTCAGTAAGAGCGGCCTCTAGGACCATGCAGCACCATGTGTCTGGGTGACATCACTCGGTCACATGGTGCTGTCTAAAATCCTTCACAGGTCCTACAGCGTCGAGTTGAGGAGAGATCAGCAACGAAGTGCAGCGAGGTGAGTACAAAGTGTAGCGAAATAACTTTAAAGAATTGACATGTCGATTTTTTGTTTTATCTCAAAAGCAGGTCTGTAAAAAGCACAGCATTTGAATGCAAAATAGTGAAATGCATTGACTTGGCTGGGACAGCTAACATCAGTGCATTTCACTGCAATAGCGGATCCTTACAAAGTGGATCAATAGCACATCAATTGTGCAGCATGTGAACGCAGCCTAATTGCGCTTCCTACTATAGTCAATGTGAAAAATAAAAACACTATTTATTGGAAAAGTACAATAAGGTACATTAAAATGACTAAAAAAGCAAAAACAAGTAAATGGAGATATGGCAAGTATCTTCACACAGGAGGATAAGTAATTCATTTGAGGAAAACCAAAGAACAAAAAGGGACCCACTCAACGTAAATCAATATAAAAATAAAATGAAGCTATGAAATAGTAAGATTAGGAATACTGCAGAGGAAGACAATGGGGCATGTGTTGAATAAAGCTTCTGAATAATAAAGCTAGCAGTAGAAAGGATAAGTAAATCCAGAACCAATAAATATCCCTAATTCATTTGACAAAAAAGGAAAGATATGAGATCTTACCCTATGCACATTTTATTTCTATGCTTCAGAGTTTTTATTTGTTCCCTCAATTTTATTTAAATACTTATTATACTACGATAGTCCCCCTTTTGATCATAATTTTAGCTCACATGAATTATTTTCCTTTGTTGTCCTCCTCTTTTATGTGCTGATTTTTATCTTATCTCCACTTACTTGCTTTTGTTTTATTGTTTTTTTTAGCAATTTTGAATGTCTTTTATTGTATTTTTCCAATAAAAATTGTATTTTTAGTTATCACAACTTCAAGTGTTTAGTCTGTTCATATTTGGTAGTTTACTGTAGACCCTTACTGGAGGGTCTATGCTCGCTATAGGGATATCTTATATCAAAAATTACAGATTTACTAAATGTGTGAAGGTAGTTATTAAAAAACAATTAAATAATGGTTTCCCTAACCATTCCATTTAGATTAAATCTGTGAAGCATTTCGCCTCGTCACACTAAATGAGATTGCTAGCGAGATCGCTGCTGAGTCACGCATTTTGTGACTCAACAGTGAAATGGCGACAACAGATAAAGTAAAAGACATAAAACTTAAGTTTTACTAATCCAATTAAAAAGGTATATATCAATACGCTGTGCATTTGTTGATGCACTAAGCTTCAAATTGTTGTGTTATGTTGTTTCATACTTTAATAAAAACAGATTTACCAAAAAAAAAAAAAGGTATATAAACCTAAAATGACATTTTAAAACCAGTGCAACAAGTATCAATGGATCCTTGTAACGTGATATTAAGCTCAATTGATCAACATTCAAGGACCACAATCATTGTGCTTGAGTGTCAGCTAATCACATATAAGCCTTTGTTACTTATTATGCCTTTAAATATGCATAGCCAATAACTCAGGACTATTGTCCTAAAGATTTCAAGCAAGTCAGAACGTTCTCACCCATCTTGTGGAAGTTCTGATGATGAATGCATAGCCAGCTGAATCTTCCCTTCCAGAGTGTGTCCTTTGCTATGACAGCCACTTCATCCAGCTCAGGGTTGCAAACATCCCACCATGTGCCTCCCGAAGCGTTTCTATACAGGGTATGTCATCAGGGGAGTTTCATTTTGGCTTGCTTGCCTGCTTAGTATAATACCAGGCTTGCAGAGCCCACAAGTGCACGTGCCCACAGCAGCAGAGTTTATGCCATGTGACCTCAACAGCGATCTCGCTTTGTGTGACACTTAGCAGCGATCAGGCCCCCGCTGTGAGATCGCTGCTAGTTACATATTATTCTGGATCATTTTTTGATCATTGGGGCCCTGCTGGGCAGCATGCATCGCTGTGTTTGACAGGGACAACGGCAAACAATCTCAATACTACATGTCTAGAAACAGGGTCTCAATGACCTCCGTATTACTCCGGATCCTTGCTGCGTCGCTGATCTGACTGTTTGACATCTCACCAGCGATCCCGGCAGGTCAGATCGCTGTCGGGATCGCTGGTGTGTCGCCAAGTGTGATGGTTAGTTTAAAAAAGATTCTCTCTTGTACTTAAGATAAGTTTATAAAGACAAGTTGACGAGTGAATATTAGTTTGAGAAATGCTTATAAGAAAGATGACTAAGGAATATTGTAGATTGATATTTCTGAAGTAATTTTCTGTATTGAGGTTGGGTAAGTTTTTAAAATAAATGAAATTATGGGTAAACACCAGCAACAGGGAAAGAATTACAGTATATATGGTCTCATTGATTGCCAACTGCTAATCTATTCAAAGCACTCCTGTTTTATGAATGGTTGTTGCCTCCGAAAGATGTTCAGAAGCTTACCCAGCTTAAACGTAGGGCCTGTTACACATAGCAATGTTTCAGCGATCCCTCCAACGATCTGACCTGGCTGGGATCGCTGGAACATCACTGTGTGGTCGCTGGTGAGCTGTCAATCAGGCAGATCTCCGCAGCGACAGTGACCCGTGTAACGACCTCGACATCATGGAAAAGAATATAAACTATTCTTTTCCACAATCTCGAGGTCCCGTTACTGTATTCTGATAGACTGGGGTAAGTGGCAGAATGCTGGTAACCAGGGTACACATCGGGTTACTAAGCAAAGCACGCTGTGCTTAGTAACCCGATGTGTACCCTGGTTACCAGTGCGCTGTGCTTAGTAACCCGATGTGTACCCTGGTTACCAGGGAACACATCGGGTTAGAGGGGTGTCGCACACACCGATGTATGCTGCCCAGCAGGAGATCGACGACCAAAAATGTCCTGGCCATTCCGCAGCTATCAACGTTCAGAGAGTTCATCGCTGGTCGCTGCGGCTTTTCACATGCAGCGACTTTGCTGGCGAGGTTGCTGCTACGTCACAAAACCTGTGACGTTGCAGCGATATTGCTAGCGATATCTCTGTATGTGAAGTACCCCTTACTTGTTATTTTACAACTACTTACTGAAGCTTTCTTGTGATGTCACAGCATGGTACTTCACAAAAAAATGTCACAAGAGACATTACAAGTAGGTTTCAGCAAAGTTGTCAGAAGTGTGTATTGGTAAAGAAAGCTTGTGTGACCCCACAATGGTGCAGCCTTTGATTAAAATAGTGTTGATCCATGTAGTCACAGTTGAAAGTAGTCAGAATATAATAGTTTAACTTACTGAACAATGGTAACAGTTTATCTCACACCAAGATAAAAAAGAGGGCATCCTGAAAGATGACATACTCAATCCTCCTGTTGCCTGCCCTAATTCATGTTAGCCTGTACTGACCTTGCGAAAATCAAAAGGTTCTTCTAACAATTACTTTCATGTGTATGGACAGCTTTACTGTCCTTACAAAAATGTGTTTCAAAAGTAAATCACAATCTTGCAGAGCCGAGGCTGATGAAAATGTTTAGTTTAAAGAATAAACTGTCTATTAATCTAACGGAGAATCACTTGCCACTTTACTATATCAAAGAGTATAGTATGAAATGCTTCCAATGCTATCCAATAGCTAACGTGATAAAGTTTCACATCTGCATTTGTTAATTAATGAAAGTAAAGGCGGATCTACTGTAAGTTTTCTCCAAAGGAAAGAATTTGATTTGCTGCCTCCCAAGCCATTAGAGTAGCCATCATAGAACCACTCATTCATATGCAATCTTCATACTTAAAGTCATGTAAGGAAATAGAGGTGCTGCCCACACATGTGATCTTTTACAATGCATTGCACTGTTTTAAACGCGTTCTTTTTTATTTGGTAATTTATATGCACAAAGAATTATCCAGCCCTTCAGGGTTCCACTCCAATAATAGGGCCCTGCAAAGAATTGCTGGCCCATATTAAGAGTTGTCTGCAGGAGAAAGGTGAAATGAAAACAAAAGAGCTACCCACAGGGAGGTTCAGAGCAGACCCAGGAGATTTGGCCAAGGGTTGATACATTGAGATAGACAAGTGACCAGGGCTGGTGTCAGCACCCAGCGTACCTGGGCAAGTGTCGTGGCCCTGGACAGCTGGAGTGCCCACTGGCCATCAGGGATAGAGAGCCCTGCTAGCCAGGGATCCATCAGGGACAGGCAGCCCTGACGATGAGAAGCCCATCAGGGAAACTCAGCCAGCTGAGTCCTGCCACAGAGCTGCCAGTACACATGACTAATTTACATGTGATGCTAATTAGTCATGTGCTGGCTTCCAGGGCTGTGGAGCGTCCTCCTTTGCCGACTGCAGCAAGGTGATGAGTCATCACCCTGAAACCTCATCACACTGGTGCAGTCAGGCAGGAAGGAAATGTAGACTGGCGCCTGCGGCAAGGATGGCGGGGAAGCATCTAAGGAGAACACGTGCCCCTGTGGAGAGGAGAGAACGGTATAATCAGTTTTTTTTTTTCACTTTGTGCAGCAGGATAGGGGATTATATGTGCCAAGATGAGACCACGATGGAAACATATATCCCAGGAGCGGGGACAGCTATGGCAGGAGGAGAACCACCATATTATATATTATCCTGAGGATTCTGCTGGGCTATATAAACTGGACTATGTATATATATAAATCATCTGGAGGCTGCTGCTGGGCTATATATCTAGAATATCAATACTGTGCTGTATATATTGAAGGCTGTGCTGTTTATATAATATGGAGGCTGTGCTGTCCTGTATATATAATATGGAGGCTGTGCTGTGATGTATATATTATTTGGAGGCTGTGCTGTGCTGTATATGTTATTTAAAGGCTGTGCTGTATTTAGTATTTGGAAGTTGTGCTATGCTCTATATATAATATGGAGGCTGTACTGAACTACAATTATTATTTGGAGGATGTGCTTGGCTACATATATTATCTGGAGACTGCTGCTGTGCTGTATAGATTATTTGGAGGCTGTGCTGTATATAATATTTGGAGGCTGTGCTATATATATAATACAGAGGCTGCCCTTGGCTATTATTATTTGGAGGCTGTGCTAGACTGTATATATTATTTGGAGGCAGTGGCTGGCTGCAACAGCCTCCAAATAATAAATACAGCCCAACACAGTCTCCAACAATATATACAGTCCAGCACAGCCCCCAAATAATATACACTGCCCAGCAGCTGCCATCAAATAATATACACAGCCCAGAGCCTCTTTATTATGTGCATACAGCCAAGCACAACCTCCAAATATACACAGCGTGCAGCCTCTATATCATATATACAGCCCAGCAGCTTCTATATTATATGTACAGCCCAGCAGCCTCTATATTATATATACAGCCTTGAACAGCCTTAATATTATATATACAGCCCGCCAGGAGACTCTATATTATGTATACACACGCAGCGGCTTCTAAATTAAATTCATGAATTGAGGAATATATTAAAGGGGTCCACTGACACTGTTTCACTCGGAGCCCACAAAATCCTAGAGCTGGCCCTGCAAGTGACACAGTAGATGTGTCAAACGTACAGTGCCTGGGAGGGTGGAGGCAGAAGAACAAGACTGAACGAGGAGAAGCCAGCACCATTACCCCAACAAGCAGTGTGTAACCTCTGCTAAAGAGATAACATCTCATTATTCTGCAGTCAGAGGAGTGGAAAGTATTGGCAGAGACATGGGGCCAGTGTCCATTTTTTCAGAGGAAGTGGTCAAGACAGAGTCCACCAGCAGCCCACTGATAGTGACTTCCAAAGGCACAGCCGCAGAAGAGACAGGTATAGCAACAGAAAGAGGCAAGAGATGGCCAATGCGAGGAATACTAGAGCTTCAAGAGGTCCAGATCCTGAGTTCAACTTCACAGGTCATACTAGAGGAGAAGGCTAGGCCTCAGACTGCCACCACATCTACATAGAGGAGACCAACCGGTCATCAAGGGGTAGACCTTCTGCCTGGAGAAACTGGTGAGTTTAAGCAGTAATAGATTAGGGAAAGAAGTCATCAGGTTGAGGTAAGGCACCTGGGGAGCAAGGTAGAAGACATTATAACACCTGAAATGGTTCAGCATTCAGGATGGAGTGCGCAATGTAACAGACAGACTCACAGTTGTTGATTCCTTAGGTCCTTAACTGATGATACTGATACAAGGCGGGACACTGACAGGTGATGTTACTTGGAGTCTGTGCAACCTGGGAGCAACTCGGGGTTTTCCTCACATGACAAGTTCTGAGGCCTCCCTGCTACACTCTTTCTGCGGGTCCCTGCTGCTTAAGCTGAGCTGCGGCCCTCTCTCTCCTGCTTTGTGTCAGTATGGCAGGCAGCTCGAGTCCTTCTCCAGCCCCATTTCTCTGGCAGCTGCTCCTGGGCTCTTTATGTTGGTTTGCCAGCAAACACTGTGGTGAGGCTGGGGGACTTGGAATTCCCCACCCTCCGGTGTTGGCTGCCAGGACATTAGGTTCTGCACAGCCTCAGACTCCGGCGTTCGGTTCTGGCGCTGTGCACTGGGATGAGCTCGACACCGCTCCACTGCATAGGCTCGCCTCGACTTCCTCAGACCCTCGCCTACAGGTCCCTCAAACTAGACTTCAGCTACCCTTGGAAGAGCTTAGCACTGCTCAAGTCCACAGGATGTCTTCCTCAGTCCTCCTAGGAACTGAACTAACTCCGCCCTGACCAGAATTTATAGGGGAGCTACCCTGAACCTGGGTTTATAGCTCCCCTATCAGACCTGGAGGTAGAAAGGTGTTGTGTGCTTGGCTCACCTGATGTGGATACTCTCTGTTGCTCTAAGGTATGACACTACCCCGAGTGCGGCGATTACATTGTGGCATCTGTACTCTGGGGTGCCACATTAATAGATGAGATTAGCTCAGTACTGGTGGAGTTACATGGGCATGCAGGAAGCAACGTCCTGGTTGTGGGTCAGATAGGGCCGAGCACTGGAAAGAGAAACACCTGCGGTTTAACTACTGACATATCTGCACACGATTATGCAATTCATGAGCAAGGATAGAAAATCATAAGGTATCAAACAGTATGTCCTAAGAAACAGGAAGAGAAAGTAGAAAAGTGGATTCCAGACAGGAAGCCTAGAGGAGACTGAATGAAAGGACAAGGTCCTTTATGTGGCCCAGGAAGACCATTGCAACAGTACTGAGCTTTGCACAGGAGAAGCAGAATGCCTAATTAAAGGCAATTGGGTCATTCCATGTCAAGTGAACCAATGATTATTACCTCTATATTTTTAATTCTTTTGAGATTTTGTTATTTGATAATAGCATGTCAGACAATGCAAAATGTGAAGAGAAAAATTTTTTAAAAAATTTATTTTTTTTTTAAATGATTTTTAAAGTTCGGAAAAAGTGTGAATTTTGCTGTTGCCTGCCTTTACGTTTCTCCTCATAACTCAGGCTAGGAATAAGATAGAGAGACAAAATAAACACCATTCTACTCAGAACTATACAGGCTTTCATCAGATATGTCACAAGAGGATCTTTGTTAATATTTTACCCATGTGATCGCAAGCGCACAACTTTAAAACGTATTTCCGAAAAATAGGCGCGCTTTAAATATTTCAAAAACTGCCCATGTGTCTGCTTTGCTCTTAGCCACATCTGTACCAAATTTCAAGTTGGGATCGCAATGGGATCATATTTTAACATATTTTACTATTAATAGCGTCAATGGGTCATTCCATATCAAGTGATCTAAATATGAATATTTTTTTTTACCTGACGTCTTTAGATTTTCGGGCTAGAAATAAGATAGAGAAACAAAATAAACACCATTCTACTCAGAACTGTCCAGGCTTTCACCAGATATGTCACAAGAGTATATTTGTTAATTTTAATTTTTTACCCATGCGAATGCAAACGCAACATTTTGAAACGCATTTCCGAAAAAACGTTTTAATACAAATTTTCCAAAACTGCCCATGTGTCTTTTATGCTCTTAGCCACATCTGTACCAAATTTCAAGTTGGGATCGTGATGGGATCATATTTTAAAATATTTAACTATGGTTAATCTCATTTTTATTAAATTTTGAAAAAAACATATGAAAGACATACATTCAATCTTTTAACAAAATCTTGAGACATATAAAATATACAAAAAGAGAATTCACAAAGTTATTAGTAACTTTAAGATAAGCTGCAAATTTACTTTTGCGCTTATCTCTGGTGCAATATATACTACAATCTAAATATAATTCCAAACACTCAAGTATACAACCTTTCTCAGGGTTTTGAGATGTTCTGATGTCAAGGGGACAAGCAGCCCCAGCAGAATGATTTTTATCACTTGGCCCCTTCTAACAGATTGACCACGTAAGTGGGTCATTACCCGTTGAGGCCTAGTTGGAATAGTCTATCGACTGGTGTACCGGAAAGGAAGGCCGAAATATTAATGATCTACTCACAGCTCAGAGTTTCCGATACCTGTCTAATGTTCACTAGAATTCTGAAGGTATAGGTGTAGAAAGGAAATACCTAGACTGAATGTATCAGATGGGAAGAAAAGAGAGATAGAAAAGAAGAGAGAGAGAAGAGAAACAAAAACCATTAGAAAAAGTTATACTGGGAAAGAAAAGCCACGTAAGAAAAAAAGAAAAAAAGGAGGGGGGGGACGGGTGAGGTATGGGAAGGAGAAAGGGTACTCATCCCACTGGCTCCCCATCAGCCAGAGGTCGAGCCATATTATCTGTGCTGGAAAAGATACTCCTAAATTCTGCAGAGTCGTGAAAAAGAATCCATTCAACCCAAATCCCTAAGAATTTGTTCCGAGATCCCGACGCATCAGCTGCGAGCTCCTCCATTCGATATATGTCTATCAATTCTTTGAACCAATCAAGTAGAGATGGAGCCCGGCTTGATTTCCAGAACCTCAGGATCACAGCACGAGCAGCCGAGATGCAAAAGCGGAGAATATCCCTCTTCTGTAGCCCAATAGGACCTGGAAAAATGGATAACATTGCCGATTCTGGGCAGCATTCGGCTTGTTTACCTGTTATCCGGGCGTATGCATTGAAAACCTCAGACCAGAACCGCCGGATTTCCCCACAACTCCACCAAATGTGTATCATTGTACCCTTCTCTTCCCCACAGCGCCAACAGGTTTCAGGGGTTCCAGGGAACATGTTCCGGAGTGTCGTCGGGCACAAGTACCATCTAGTGAGCAGCTTATAGCTTCTTTCTTGTGCAGAACAAGCGCTAGCTAGTGAGTGAGTAAATATAAAGCATTTCTGCCAATTAGCTTCTGAAATGCTACACCCCAATTCCCTCTCCCAAGCACGTTGGAAGTAAAGGGTGCCCTGCTCTCTCATGGACCCTAAGGTGGAGCCTCCAGTTGGAATAACCTCTCCAATACGTTGGGCGTCAATCTTACCCTGCAAGAGTGGTCAGCTGAATATAAGTATGCTCTGTATTGGAGAAATTCGAATCACTTAAGAGGTCTCGTAGGTTCTTTGAGTTGTAGCTCTGCCATCGGGGGCAAACCACCACTGGACAGAGTCTGTCCTACTCGGGTGTCATCCACAATCCGCCAACATAAAAATCTCTGCCTGTCAAATCTGGGTGGGAAAGATGGGTTGGAAAAAAGGGGAGTCAAAGGGCTAAGTCTGTCGTTTAAGCGAGGGTTTTCGTCACTAGGTGCCATACCTTCAAGGTGTTTCTGGTCATGTCTGTCAAAGGTACTAGGTCTGTGGAGTCTTTAGGGGAAATCCAAAGCAGGTGTTTCAGCGCAATCCCCAAACCCTCTTGCTCCACCCTACCCATTTCTTGGAGGACGCATGATAATGCCAATCTAGAGCTCTAACAAGAGAGGAAGCCACAAAGTACGCTCGTATGTTGGGTAGTCCAACCCCTCCTCTGGTCTCGGGCAAGGATAGGATATTCATTCGCAATCTGGACCTCTTGCCCCCCCAGACAAATCTAAGGATCATAGATTGCATTTTGGAGAGGAAGCCTCTATCCAATAGAACAGGAACTGTCTGAAAAGTATATAAGAGTCGGGGCAAGACATCCATCTTGACTACGTTTATTCTCCCGAACCAGGATAGCTTTAATTGTCTATAGGAGGTAAATGCCGATTCCGCGTTAGTCAAAAGGGGTTGATAATTTAAATTGAATATTTGTTTAAGATCTTTTGGTATAAGGACTCCCAAGTACTTAATGGCTTCTACTTTCCATTTAAATGGGAACTGTTTAGATAGATGAGAAACCAATTCTCCAGGCAAAGAAATATTGAGTGCCTCGGTTTTGGAGCAATTCACTTTAAAGTTGCTCAATTGTCCGAACCGTTCAAACTCCATTAAGACTGAAGGGATGGAGACCAGGGGCTGGGAGATGTAAAGTAGCAGATCATCTGCAAATAAGGCTAATTTGTGATGACTCCGTCCCAGCTTGACCCCATGGACGCATTCATTGGACCTAAGTGCAAAATATTTAACTATTATAGTGTCAATTCAAAAATCACCAAGAACACAATCAGTCATTTTTTCACAATTGCCCGTCAATAGTTTGAATTTGATATAAAGAAACATAGTCTTGTAACATCTCAAATGAAAGCTGTTACCGTTCTGAGTAAAATGATGCCTCTCCCACTTCATTATCTTATTTCTAGCCTGAGATAAAAAAAATGTAAAGTCATATCAGGCCAAAATTCACCCTTTTTTTAAACTTTAAAAATCTGTAAAAAATTAACTGATGAAGAAAAAAATTCTAAACTTTTAATTTGTAATTAACTAAAGTAGTACTTCATAAAGGAAAAAAAATAAATAAATCTAAAGACGTCAGGTAAAAAAAAAATATTCATATTTAGATCACTTGATATGTAATGACCCATTGACGCTATTACTAGTAAAATATGTTAAAATATGATCCCATTGCGATCCCAACTTGAAATTTGGTACAGATGTGGCTAAGAGCAAAGCAGACACATGGGCAGTTTTTGAAATATTTAAAGCGCGCCGATTTTTCGGAAATGCGTTTTAAAGTTTTGCGCTTGCGATCACATGGGTAAAATATTAACAAAGATCCTCTTGTGACATATCTGATGAAAGCCTGGACAGTTCTGAGTAGATTGGTGTTTATTTTGTTTCTCTATCTTATTTCTAGCCCGAGATATGATAGAAAATGTAAAGCCATACCAGGCCAAAATTCGCACTTTTTTAAAACTTTAAAAATCTGTAAAAAATTAACAGATAAAGAAAAAAATTCAAAACTTTTTTTTTGTAATTAGATAAAGTTGTTCTTCATATAGAAAAGAAATTTAAAAAATCTGAGGACGTCAGGGAAAAAAAATATTCATTTTTGGATCACTTGACATGGAATGACCCAATTGAAAAGAAAGAATTGAAAGGAACATAATTTTAGTAAATGATTGTCTACATGGTAGAACAAAGCAAAATGGTCATATTGGGGCATGAGCTCCCTAATGAGGAGCTAAATGTGCATTAGAGCCAGGAGTCTGTGATCTGCCAAGAAAGGACTTTGTCAATAGCAGTGAGGAGTTGTACAGACATAACACTCACAATTTAGGGGAATTCACAATTTATTTGGGACATGAGTAGCTGTGAGGGTCTGTAGTATTATACCTCAACCCATGCAGGCCTTTACCAGGCAAGATGGAGTTTCCCACAATGGTTTGCGAGACTTTTGTGAAGTGTAAGGATAGCAATGTGTCTGTAAAGTCTTCACATCTGTATGCTTCAGATCAAGCTTTTCTAGAGTATTGTGCCTGCTGTCTGATGTATATAATTCATTTTAACCCCTTCACCAACCAGCTATTTTTCGTTTTCCTTTTTTGTTTTTTGCTCCTCTGCTTTCAAGAGCCATAACATTTTTATTTTTCCATCAATATAGACGTATGAAGGCTTGCTTTTTGTGGGACGAGGTGTACTTTCAGATGAAATCATTTATTGCCATATAGTACAGGAAAATGGGAAACAAAATTCCAAGTGAGGTGAAATTGCAAAAAAAGTGCAATTACAAGTTTGTTTTTTGGGTTTTGTATTCACCATGCTCACTAAATGATAAAACTGACATGATGGTATGATGCCTCACGTTGGTATGAGTTTGTAGATACTGTGAGGCACCGCCGGCATGATCCTCATGGCCGGGGCGCATCACATGCAGGATCAAGGTATGATCCTGTGCACACTGGCCGGTTTTACTGTGATGATGCTGTGTGAACTCAACCGGAACACAAGGGGTTAATTGTGAGTGACTGCTATAGACGTGATACAATCATGAGCCTAATGAGCGGCAGTGAGAGAGGTATTAGATCGAGGAGGCCCTAAGGAATGAGGGTTGAGTGCTGACAACCCGGAACACAGGGAGTTAACCTGAGCTGTGTGAAAGCTGATTACCAGCAGCTAAGGGGGTGTGTCCATGTAGGAGTGGCTGGCACGATAAGAGGCAGCCAGCTGAGTGATTGAGAGACTCGTGCTGAGAGATTCATTCAGAGACTGGAAATTGTGCTGAGACCAGCCAAGTGCAGAGCAGTCCAGAGGCTCTGTGTGAATGAAGGGAGCATGCTAGCTCCATGCCGGTGCCGAGGTCCGCGGTTGTGATAGCACCTGGTGGGGAAGCCGTGGCTGAACCCGGTGGATACTGGTCCGGGCGTGGGGTGAACCACGTCCGGGAAAGGAGCCTTGGGGGACGCTTGGTGGACCCGTTACACAGGTAGCGAGACCCGGATCCGTGCCCGGTAAGAAAGCAGTTCCTGAAAGTTTGTGTGAACTGTGTACCCGGCGCGTGAAAGGTGCCCGGCGGGCATAGCTGCCCGAGGTCCGACTAGATAGTCCGTGAGGGACCTGTTGTAAACAATATGTATATGATGGCTTAGATAGAAATGCCATGTGCGGAGTCTGTGGGAGAGCCCCAGCTGGAGTGGATGATGTTGGAGGCGTTCCGTCCCTGTGGGACGAGAGGGAGGCTTGCCTGCTGCTTGCAGTGGGTACCTGTCCCTCAACCACGAACTCTAATGGTGTGGGTGTGCCTGTGGCCAGAGACAGGGGTCATGAAGGCTCCTAGTAGGGTAACGGATGGTTAGCCCGGATACTAAGGTTGACCAGGTCCCTGTTATGGTCATGGAGGAGCCACAGTCCATGGATGTATTATGATGGGCTGTGAGCAGGTGTGAGGATGTGTGTGTGATCCATGGACGTTTGAATGATGGATCAAATACGGTATGTAAGGACCCGGTCAGGCAGGAATCCTGACTATGGGACATATATATATATATATATATATATATGGAGTCATCAGGCTGGGTGACTAAAGCCAGGTGGCAGGAACCGCCATTGGGACCCACAGGGCCCGTTTAGGCATATGTAAAGAAGGTCAGAAGCAGGGGTTAAAAGGGCTCCTAGAGTGGGAACACCATGGTTGAACCAGGTGGGCGCTGACCTGGACGTGGGGTGAAACACGTCCAGGAAGGAGCCCCTTGGGGATACATGACATACCCGGTACTCAGATTGCTCAATCCCTGTTCTGAACCCAGAGGAATCATCGTGGATAAATATACAGATGGTGAACTAAGAAATGTATGTGTAAAGTGTATATAGGCCGGAGGCCGTAGCCACCACGGGAGCTGTTAGTAGAGCTCCAATGTGGACAGAGAGATAGTTACAGGTCCCGGGTTACTATAAGCGTTATGTGCAATATATGTATTATGTAATGTTATATGTAAATGTATGGTGTATTTATGTATGGTGTTTATAATCAATGTGATATGTGTCAAACATGCTACCCGGGTTATGCTATTAATAGGTGAAAATAAACGAGTAGACATTGGTTAAACTTATAAACATGTGTTTGTTGTCGTTTTGCAAGCGGGTTCCCGGTTGCTACCTCATATGGTGGAGAATGCGGGCATGCCAGCCCGCTGAGTGAGAGCAATGATAACTCGGGGGTGGTACAGCCGAGGGCTGTGGTATAGTGGCACCTTATATGGACATGTTATATGGACTATTACGTTGGTGCACTTTAAATGGACTTGGTTGCTATGGGCGACCGCACGACGCACCCTAGCATCTGGCCGGTGACCCGGCGAGGTCAAGAAGACGTCGCACTCCAAGTACCGGGAGGCCCTAGGGGTCCCGAAGTCAAAGGCGGCGTGATCAAGGTTCCGGTGACCTGAGGGGTCATGAAGATGCCAAGACAGCGCCATATTCGGATTCCTAAAGGATTATGAACTGTGATTTGCCCCTGTGTTTGCCCAGCTGGTAAGCAAGGAGGGGGGAGGTTGGACAGGAGTCACAGGGGTACAAACCGGGATCGGTTCCACAGGGTATTGTGTGGTGCCCGACTCCTATGACAGTGTGTTCATCCCCCACGGGTCTGAACAAGGAGGGGGAGGTAAGGACACGATCTATTGGTGTCCTAGGTGTACAAGCCGGCAGTGTGTTTAACCTTTATCCACAGGTGTGAACGACGCTGTCGCCCAACTTGTCAGGCAGTGTGTTTAACCTTTGTCCACAGGTGTAAACAAGGAGGGGGGTATGTGAGGCACCGCCGGCATGATCCTCATGGCCGGGGCGCATCACATGCAGGATCAAGGTATGATCCTGTGCACACTGGCCGGTTTTACTGTGATGATGCTGTGTGAACTCAACCGGAACACAAGGGGTTAATTGTGAGTGACTACTATAGACGTGATACAATCATGACATTGGTTAAACTTATAAACACTTGTTTGTTGTCGTTTTGCAAGCGGGTTCCCCGGTTGCTACCTCACAATACCAAACATGTATACTTATACTGTTGTCTAAGTAGTGAAAAAAATTCTGAAAAATTCAGAAGATTGAAAAAAAAAAAAAAGAATTGCAGTTTTTGCGCCATGTACTGCGACCGAGTTCTCATTTTTCGGGATCTAGGTCTGTGTGATGCTTATTTTTTGCATCTTGAGCTGATGTTTTTAATGATACTAATTTTGGGTGGATTTGCTTTCTTGGTTGTCTCTTATTGCATTTTATTGCAATGTTGTGGTGACCAAAAAAAAACTTAATTTTGGCGATTGGAACTTTATTTCCGTTACGCAGTTTGCAGCTCTGATTAATTGATTTTATATCTTGATAGATCAGGCGTTTCTGAATGTGTACAGTGCTCCATGAGGTGCCACAGTGCAGCGGGGTCTGACTACTTGTGCCTTGTCCCGATGAACTGCAGTACATTGGGACATGGCATTCAGTTTCACTTTCATTGGTTGGTAGCACTTGCCAATAACTGATAGGAAACGAATCCTGATAGCTTCAGGGGTCACTCCAGGACCCCAGGCTATCCAGTACTGCACGGAAATCTCGCAATCTTATCACGGGATCTCCGATCTCGGTGGGAAACAGCGCGATCTTTGCCGCGGCCCCTTTGGATCATGCTGTCAGTCAATGACAGCGCGATCCAAAGGGTTAACAGCACTGATCAGATTTACATGAGGATAAGGCAGACAAGGAAAAGTACAATTAATGTAGACAATCAGGTCATACAGGTACAAGAGGGGGGAAGAGTTAAATCATATTGACCTCGCTTCTGTGCCGCTCTCACACATGCTTCCGGGCATGTTCATTAACACTCATATATATTCACTGCATCCCCCCACCCACCATCTTTCATTGGTTGCAGTCTGATGCCCCCTGTGCTGATGTCTGTGATTGGATACAGTACACAAACACACTGATGTAAAAATAAATAATTAAAATAAAATATTGAAGGGTCCCCGCCAATTTGATATTCAGCCAAGATAAAGAACACAGGTGGGGGTTGGTATTTTCAGTCTAGGGAGGCCCATGCTTATTGGGCCCCCTAGCTTTACAATACCCGTCTGCAGCTGCCCCAGAATTTGACACATTCATTAGATTCGTCAGATCCTGGCACTTTATCTGGCTCTTTCTGATTGCTGCGGTGTGATGGCAATCAGGGTAATATAAGGAGTTAATGACAGCTGTCATTTGTCAGAAATCACAGCTGATATCAAGTGCCAGGTTAGTGATGGTCTGGGAACTTGCTATCTACCTTATAGAGAGACGTTTTCCTGCAACCATATGTGAGGTAGCGACCCAGGGAACTTGCTTGCTGCATAATGACACCAACACGTGCTTATGATTTTTCAAATGACTACCCGTTTATTTCTCACATACATATTATAAAACGGGTAGCACATCAACCATTGATCATAAGCACATTACATAATACATACATTACACTAGAATAGCACATCACATAATACTTTACATATAACATAGAACACCTATATTTACCATAACTATCTATCACCGGGACCTTATTGACCAAACCGTCAGACCCAATGGCAGATAACTCGTGGATACCTCATGTATGGCCCTTTCATCATCAGCCATAATGAGTAATCCACAATACACCACCTTTCCTTTGATCACCCAGGGTGACTTTACATAAGCCCTGTTGATCCATCACCCAGGGTAATTTTACATACGCCCTGATGATATACAACACATAACATTTACATAATAAATAGTTTTCCACACTTATCAACGGGCCCTGTGGGTCCCAATGGCAGTACCAGCTGCCTGGCTTTATTTACCCAGCAGACACTTTAATACTAGCCCATAGCACGAAACCCCCATCCTGTGGCAGGTCTCCAGGTCGACGACTGTGCCCCACACCTGAGTTGAGCGCCCTCCAGAATCAGCCTCGGTTCCCCACTCTAGGAGCCCTCCTAACCCCTGCGTCTGGCCACAGGTTCACACACACCGTTAGAGGCACTGTTAGAGGGAAAGGTACCCGCCGCATGCAGCAGGCCAAGCCTCCCTCTCGTCCCACACACGGGATGGATCGCCTCCAATATCATCCACACTAGCTGGGTCTCTCCCACAGACATCATACATGGCATTTCTACATAAGCCATCCTCTACTACCAGGGTCCTTTACTGACTGTCTAGTCGGACCCAACGGGCCTGGCATGATTCACACATATCACACAGTTCACTCTAGCATACGAGAACTGCTGTCTTACTGGGCACGGTCCGGGTCTAGCAACCTGAGTCACGGGTACACCATGCATCCCCAAGGGCTCCTTCCCGGACGTGTCTCGCCACACGTCCAGACCAGTATCCACCTGGTTCATCCACGGCTTCCCCACTCTTGGAACCATAACGCCCCGTTCCTGGCCACTGGTATGGAGCTGGCATGCTCCCTTCACAACCTCACACAGAGCTCAGGACTGCTCTGCTTCCCATGCATCTCTAGTCTCTGGTCTCTCGTCTGATCTCTCTTCTGGTCTGATCTGATCTGATTCACACAGACACCTGACTGGCTCTTATCGTAGCTGCCACACCCACACTGCCATACCCACCTGGGCTGCTATACAATCAGTACACATTGCTCTCTCAGCCGCTCATTGGTCTCATGATTCCTGCAGGTATTAACACACTGTGTACCGGACAGGATTACAGCACTCACTCTCAGCTGTTAGCTCACAGTAAAACCAGCCTAAGCCGACAACCCATGTGATGCTCCCCAGCCATGGGACTATGCCGGCTGTGCCTCACACATAAGAAGACAGTTAAGTAGGTGAGGAGACTGTAACCACATCCCTCCTCTAGGAAATATGCAAATTTGCACTTCAGTAAGGAAGTGGAAGAACTCCAGTGCCACCTTTAAGTAGCTCCTCAAAGTCATAATCGCTTTCCAACAAGCTTTTTAATATGACTAAGGGATTTGTGCCAGATCAGAACCCCAAACTACAGACGCTGCATTTCGGAGTAACTTCCCCTCATCAGTGTAGTGTGTGGGATATTCTGATCTGGCTGTGTGAGTGGGCTAAGACAAGGTCTGGGAACTTGCTATCTACCTTATGGAGAGAAGTTTTCCTGCAACCATGAGAAGACAGTTAAGTAAGTGAGGAGACTGTAGCCAGCGTCTGTAGTTTGGGATTCTGATCTGACACAAATGATCATGAGCCTTAATGAGCAAGTGGGAGAGCGTCACGGAAGGGCGGTAAGTATGATTTAACATGTTAATCACCATTTTGCTTCCTTTTGCAACTCCCCGACCACCATTTTATAGCTTAATTTTGGGTTCCCCTAGACTTCTTGGGTTTCAAAGTTTAGGTTCAAGTTTGGGTCAAGTCTGGTCCCGAACCAATACTTTTTCTTAACTCCGGCTAGATCCGCTAAACCCAAACATCTCCAGGCTCACATATCACAGGAAGTGAATAAAAAATGTATTTAAATCTTCTTCCCTAGCGAGTGTAATATGACCTGAGTGTGACAGGAGCATAAGTGCAAACGGAAGTAAGTGTGTGACTTGTGATTCAGTGATTCAGTGAGGAGGTATTTGGGAAGCCTGAAACAAATTACTGTATGAATTGCTGTGAGTTGCTGAATTGTGAATTACTGAGTGCTTTTCCACCTTTTTTGGGCTTTCTGAACTTTTTTTTTCTCTCTACAAGTTTACAGTATCTTATTTTACTACCTGTAAGTTAAGGGTTAACTACATTGAGCTTAAATCTTGTGGTGTAGCTATACTCATAAGGAGTTAATTAAGGCTAGGGGTTCATAATTAAGGGTTTATAAGTAGCAGCGGGTTGGGGCTTCCAGTTCTTTGGAAGTGAACTGAGCTGTAGGTTGGATTTTTGCTGAAGAAGAAAAAAAAATCTCTTTAAATGTTTTTCCTTAGCGAGTGTAGCACGAGCTGAGTGTGACCGGAGCGTAAGTGCGAACGGAAGTAAGTGTGTGACTTTGGATTCAGGGAGTTTGGAAGGGAGGACTTACTGAACTGCTGTTGTATTTTATTAATACTTTACATTTCTTTTTACTTATCATTTGTCTGGTGCAATCCCCATTAGGAAATGAGCTCCATAATTGACAATGCCATCCGGTGTACATCTTGCCACATGTATGCAATCCTTGAACAGCCATACAAGGGTGCATACTGCTGTGTGAGTTGTGAGCACGTTGTGCATTTGGAAGCCCAGATACTGGATCTAAATGCACAGCTGGCAACACTGAGATCATTAGACAATATGGAGAGGAGTCTGCTGCTCACTGAACAGCTGCTCACTGGATAGATGTGGGGAGAATGGTAGCATGGAGCTCCAGGACAGTGAGGCAGCTAGCTGGTGGCAGTTTGAAGCAGGGTAGAGGAAGAGTGCCAGGGAGGCTACTCCTGATCTGGCACACCCAATAAATTTGCTAAGTTGGCAGATGAGGGAGGTGTCAGTACAGGAATAGCACTGCTGCAGTAAGGCATGTCCTTTGAAAGCCGGAGGAGTGTCAGCTCCAGTAAGGGGGATAAAAGGAGAGCACGGCAGGCCGGACAGGTGCTCGTAGTGGGGGACTCAATTATTAAGGGAACATATAGGGCAATCTGTCACAAAGACAGGGATCGTCGAACAGTGTGCTGCCTATCTGGCGCTCGAGTCCGGCACATCGCTGATCGGCTTTATAGATTAATGGGAGGGGCTGGTGAGGACCCAGCGGTCATGGTGCACATTTGGTACAAATGACTAGGTTAGAGGTAGGTGGAAGGTCCTGAAAGATGATTTCAGGGAATTAGGCTGCAATCTTAAGCAAGGACCTCCAAGGCAGTATTCTCTAAAATACTGCCTGTACCACGTGCCACACCAGAGAGGCAATGGGAGATTAGGGAGATGGAGAAAAATAAGTGGCTCAGGAATTGGTGTAGGAAGGAGGGGTTTGGGTTCCTGGAGAACTGGGCTGACTTCTCTGTTGGCTAAAGGTTCTATGCTAGGGACGGGCTGCACCTCAATGGGGAGGGTGCAGCTGTGCTGGGGGAGAAAATGGCTAGAAGGTTGGAGGAGTGTTTAAACTAGGGATTGGGGGGGAGGGTATTCATTGTACAGGAGGGGAAGATAGTGTAAATAATAACCTGGGCACAAATAATGAAATTGTGGGTGGCATGGAGGGTGCGGTTAGAATAGTCAATATAGTAAAAGGAATAAAGGTAAAGAGAGATGATAAAGTGCATGTACACTAAGCTAACGAATAAGGAGTATATCTCCGAAACGCGTATAGCAGCCCCACAGGGGCATCTGTATGTTTTACATTTAAGGAAATAAAAGGAAATAACCGCAAGTGGCAGTGGATTCTATCTTTCTCATACATTGATGGACGTCTGCCATTAATTCACTGCCTGGGAATCCTGGTGGATATAGGGTGGTGGAGCCCTACACCCTTCTTCTTGCATGTACACTAAAGCCAGAAGCTTCACCAACAAAATGGAGGAATTAGAAATAATTTTATTGGAAAATAATTATGACATGGTGGGGATATCAGAGACATGGCTGGACAAGAGCCCTGACTGGGCTGTTAATTTACAGGGCTATTGTCTGTTCAGAAATGACCGTACAAATGAGTGAGGGGGAGGTGTCTGTTTATATGTAAAATCATCCTTAAAACCCATCCTGCGTGATAATATAGGTGAATCTAATGGAAATGTAGAGTCCCTGTGGGTGGAGATAAGGGGAGGGGGAAAAAATAATAAATTACTGATAGGGGTTTGTTATAAGTCCCCAACAATAATGGAAGTGGAGGAGAATATCCTCATAAAGCAAATAGATGAAGCAGCGACTCAGGGAGAAGTCATTATCATGGGGACTTCAACTACCCTGAAATACATTGGGGAACAGAAACCTGCAGTTCCAGCAAAGGTAATAAGGTTTTGACAATTACCTTTCACAACTGGCTCAGGACCCAACAAGAAGGGGGGCACTGCTGGACCTAATATTAACCTACAGGCCGGACCGCATGTCAAATATATGGGTTGAAGGTCACTTGGGTCAAAAAATAATAAGTTTTCAAGTATCCTTTAATAAGATGTGTAGCAGAGGGACTACAAGGACCCTACACTTCAGGAAGGCAAATTTCCAACAATTGAGAGATGATCTTAGTGCAATAAACTGGGACGATGTCCTGAGACATAAAAGTACACAAAGCAAATGGGAGATGTTTATTAGCATACTGAATAGGACCTGTGCACAATATATACCATATGGGAATAAACATGTTAGAAATAGGAGGTAACCACTATGGCTAAATAAAGCGGTAAGAAGTGCAATATGTGACAAAAAGAAAGCATTTAGGGAAGTAAAGCAAGTAGATAGTGATGTGGCATTAAATAAATAAAGAAAATGAAATAACATCTGTAAAAATCAAATCAAGGCATCAAAGATTGAGACAGAGAGACTCACTGCCAGAGAGTAAAAAGAATCCAAATTATTCTTTAACTACATAAATAGAAAGAAACTAAAAAATGATTGTGTTGGCCCCCTTAAAAATAGTCTGGGTGAAACGGTGGATGAGGATGAGGAAAAAGCCAATATGCTAAATGACTTTTTACAACAGTATTTACAAAAGAATATCCCATGACAGACAACATTATCAGTGATAACAAAAATTCTCCTATTAGAATGTCACCTGCTTGACCAGCAGGAAGTACGGCACTGCCTAAAAATCACTAAAGTTGACAAATCCCTGGGCCTGGATGGGATACACCACAGAGTACTGCAGGAATTAAGTACCGTCATAGATAGACCATTATTTTTAACTAGATGGTGGCCCGATTCTAATGCATCAGGTATTCTAGAGTATGTATGTAGTTTATTTAAGAAGATTTAAGGAATAATGCAAAGTGAAGCTGGGTTTAAATCCTGCGCCAATATCGCTGATTGCTGGCAACCGGCCGGGCACAACCAATCAGCAAGCGTGGTTGAAATTGCGCGCCTATTTGCACACGGACTGTCGCTGTTGCTGATTGGTTGTGGGCGGCTGGCCTGACCAATCAGCAACACAGGATTTGTGTTACAGACAAACAGACAGAAGTAGACAATTATATAGTAGATACCTACAGCAGTACCGGTGTGCAGCGGTGCCAGTGTGCAGCGGTGCCGGAGTCCAGGAAGGGTCCGGGGGACAGCGGGCCAGGTGCAAGCAGGGGGGGGCGGGGAACAGCGGGTGGAGGGGGCCAGGTGCGAGCGGCCGGAGCGAGCAGGAGGGGTCTTGGGAAGAGCGGCCAGGTGCAGGAGGAAGGGCCGGAGAAGAGTGGGTGGGTGCGGGCAGGAGGGGGCTGAGGAAGAGCAGGTGGGTGTGGGCAGGAGGGGGCCAAGGAACAGTGGCCAGGTGTGGGCAGGAGGGGGCCGGGGAACAGCAGACTGAGTGCTGGCAGGAGGGGGGGCCCTCCTGCCCGCACCTGGCCGCTGTTCCCCGGCCCCCTCCTGCCTGCAGCTGAGTGCTTATGTAGAGTATACGGCGGCTCAGTGGTTAGCAGAGTATATGGGGGCTCAGTGGTTAGCAAACTTTACGGTGGCTCAGTGGTTAGCAGAGTATACAGGGGCTCAGTGGTTAGCAGAATATACAGGGGGTCAGTGGTTAGCACAGTATACGCTGGCTCAGTAGTTAGCACTATATACAGAGCCTCATGGTTAGCACTCTATAGTGGCTCTGTGGTTGGCACTGTATATGGTGGCTCAATAATTAGAACAGTAATGTGGCTCAATGGTTAGCACTGTATATGGTGATTCAGTGGTTAGGACTGTATACAGTGACTCAGTGATTAGCACTCTATGATGGCTCAGTGTTTGGCACTGTATATTGTGGCTTCAGTGGTTAGCACAGTATGGTGGCTCAGTGGTTAGCACAGTATGGTGGCTCAGTGGTTGGCACTGTATATGGTGGCTCAGTGGTTAGCACTGCATATGGTGGCTCAGTGGTTAGCACAGTATGGTGAGCTCAGTGGTTAGTAGTGTATATGGTGGCTCAGTGGTTAGCACTGTACGGTGGCTCAGTGGTTAGCACTGTGCGGTGGCTCAGTGATTTGCACATGAGCTTTAATGGGGATAACTGTAAGGTCATGCACTTGGACAGAGGAAATAAAATGTATTATTATAATTAATGCATAATAATTGTAAAACACTGAGCAAAACTACCACTGAAAAAGACCTGGGTGTAAGGGTAGATGATAAACTCACATTTGTGGCCAGTGTCAGGCAGCTGCTGCAAAGGTAAATAAAATAATTGGATGCATTAAAAGAGGCTTCAGGTTTCTTTTGAAGGATCCCAGGGTAGGTGAGTGTCTGATGTGTTGGGGGAGACAGTTAAGGAGTAAGGCAGATGCACGGGGGAAGTCTTGTATGCAGTTATGAGAGGAGGAAATAAGAGGGGAATAGAGAAGGAGTTCTTGGAGGGTAGGTAATAGGAGACCATCTCGGGATGTATGGAGGGGACAAGTTGTGAATGGCTTTGTAAGTCATGGTTAGGATTTTGAAGTGGGATCTCTGAGAGGTGGGGAGCCAATGAAGGGCTTGGCAGAGGGGAGAGACAGAGGAGTAGTGGAAAGATAGATGAATGAGTCAGGCAGCAGAGCTTAGGATAGATTGGAGAGGTGAGAGGGAGGTAGTGGGGAGGCCGGTTAGCAGGAGGTTGCAGTAGTCAAGGCGAGAAATGATGAGAGCAAAACCAAGTGTTTTAGCTGTTTCGTGGTCAAGGAAAATGTGGATCCAGGAAATGTTTTTGAGCTGGAGTCAGCAGGAGGTGGTGAGGGCCTGGATGTGAGGCTTGAAGGAGAGGGAGGAGTCGAGGATTGCCCCAAGGCACTTGGTGTGGGGAGCTGGGGAGAGTGAGCAGTCTTTGACGTTAATGGATATGTCTGGTAGAGGGGGAGAGCGATTTGGTGGGAAGACGATGACCTCGGTTTTTTCCATGTTCAATTTGAGGAGGCGAGCAGAGAAGAAGGAGGAGATGGCGGACAGGCAACATGGAATTTTGGATAGAAGGGATGTGATGTCAGGTCCAGATAGGTAAGTCAGCATAGAAATGATACTGGAGGCCGTGGGACTCGATCAGTTGTCCCAGGCTGAGGGTGTAAATGAAGAAGAGTAGGGGTCCCAGAACAGAGCCTTGGTGGACACCGACAGATGGGGTAGGGCGAAGAGGAGGGATGGGAGTGGGTGACAATGAAGGTCCGGTCAGTTAGATAAGAGGAGATCCAGGAGAGGGCTAGGTCAATGATGCCTAGGTATTCCAGAATCTGAAGTAGGAGGGAATGGTCAATGGTGTCAAAGGCATCAGATAGGTCAAGGAGAGGAGGACGGAGTAGTGTCGCTTGCTCTTGGCGGTCAGTAGGTCGGTGGTGACTTTAGTAAGGGCTGTTTCAGTGGAGTGATGGGAAAGGAAGCCGGATTGTAGGCAGTCAAAGAGGGAGCAGGAGGAGAGGTAAAAGAACAGTTCAGAATGAATGCGTTGTTCAAGTAGTTTTGAAGCGAAGGGGAGAAGAGATATGGGGCAATGGTTGGAAACAGATGCTGGATTGAATGAGGATTTTTTAAGGATGGGTGTGATCAAGGCACGTTTGAAGGATGAGGGGAAGACACCGGTAGTGAGTGATAGGTTGAAGAGGTGGGTTAGGGCAGGAATGAGGATAGTGGTGAGGTTCGGGATGAGGTGGGAGGGGAGTGGGTCGAGGGCACAGGTGGTGAAATGCGATCATGATAGAAGGGAGGAGAGCTGATCCTCTGTCATGGTGGAAAAGTTACCTTTGGCGAGGAGGGCTGAGCGGTTATAGGGAGTGGTGGGGAGGAAAAAACAATGGTATAAAAGCATTCCCTAAGAGGATCTTCCCTCAATGATCTAAGAGCCAAAGGCTATTAACATACTTTTTCCAACATGATGTAGCACATTGCCACAAGACAAAAGTGATAGCTAAGTGTCTCAGTAAATAAGAAAACAGCATGCCATGGAAATAGCAGAAGTCCTTAGAATTAAGGGCAACACTATATATATATTTTGAGTCTTTACTAAATATTACATATTTGCAATAAAACATTAATACTTATAAAATTCTGATAATTTTGTTTCAGTAACCAGAGCAACATTTGACTAATGTATCTAAAAGGACTGAAGCAACAAACTTTGTGAAAACCCAAATCTGCATCAGTCTAAAAACTTTTGGCCACTATTGTCCAAAGCAAAATCATTTCATTCATTGAAAAAAAATCTTAAAATATAATGTTACAAGAGAATGCTTTGGCTAACCACCTGTGAATTATCTGTACACAAATGCCATAATGCATACAATGCTTTGCAATTTAATTGCAACATGTATGAATAAATTGCCAAATTCAGCACAAAATGCCGCAGAAGTGTCCCAGTGAAATCAATTAACCCTGTATCAATACATTTCATTTAGTTCCTAGAAATGTTATACTTCATAACATAGATACTAATTAACACAATGTCCATTGTTTAAAGTTAAAAAACGTGCAAGTTTTCTAATTTACCCTTTAGAGCATCTATTAATGTTTTTCAAAATTAATTAATTTTTATGTATTCATGCAATTTATTTGCATACCTACGGCCTTTTTACAACCTTAGCTCTATTAGGTGCCCTTGAGCACAGATAATGGACTGTGTGCAGATTACACCCGTATGTCTCTTAAATACGCTCATTAAATGCAAATCACCTCATACATAAGCAATCAGGATTTCCTGAAACCTTTACTGCTGAAATGCTTCAACTGCTCTCTGATTAAGCGTTCTAACGGCAGAAAAGGATCTCAGCAGCCGCTCTGTCCCATACCTTAGGATTTCATTGAGCTTGGCTCTCGTGCACTAACTATTGATCAATCTGGATGCAAATTGCAAGTCTGTAAATGGCCAATCTTATTGACCTGCAAACATGATGTCTTTTTCGAATAGCCTTCTGAGACTCAGGTTTTATCTGGTCCTTTACTAAGAAGAGTAGATAATGCCTTGCAAACCAAAATAGCCTAAATATAATTCTGAATAAATCTGGTCTCTGCTTATATTATATATTGATAGCAATGGAGGAGCTATTGTGCAAGGTAATAGTTACAGAAGAGCCAGACAGGGTCAAAATGCGAGGAAGGCTGTGTTTACACTTTGTATTTTTAGTTGTTTGTGCTCATCAGTTTTTGTAGCCAAAACAAGGAATGGGTGATAAATACAGAAGTGGAGCACATGTTTCTATTGTACTTTTGCTCTGGTTGTTCCACTCCTTGGTTTGGCTACAAAAACTGACAAGC
Source organism: Allobates femoralis (assembly GCA_033576535.1). NCBI lineage: Eukaryota > Metazoa > Chordata > Amphibia > Anura > Aromobatidae > Allobates > Allobates femoralis. The sequence goes on along the minus strand of JARQOC010000002.1, from coordinate 208,247,297 downwards.
AAAAACAGACCAAAAACGCACATTGTGAATGGAGCCTTAAGTACTGTCAAACGGGGAAACATCTCCGGAAACATCACCAGCAACTCAGGGGCGTAGCCAAGTTGCCGCAACATCGCCAGTGCGTTGCCCCTTGTAACAGGGTGATATCAACGGCAATAGTTGCTTCAGCAACATCGCCAGGTTTCAGGACAATGTCTTGAAACCTGGCGATGTTGCTCAGGCGATCTGCCTGAATCGCCCTGTCTGACATTGCAACAGCGATGTTGCAAGCAACTTCCCCCATTGACTGCAATGTTAAGTATCGTTGCCAGGGTTGAATTTAACCCTGTCAGCGATAGTTGCTTTCAACATCGCTGCTGAGTTGCCGGCGATGTCTGCTCCGTCTGACAGGAGCACAGTGATCTTGGTCAGCGGCCAAAAACGTGCGCGCTCCCGTCAGTTGCCGGCGATGTTGCCGGAGATGTTTCCAGGTGTCACAGTACCTTTAGGCTGCGTTCACACATTTGCGTATTTTGCTGCGCTTTTTTGTGCGTGCTTTTTGCTGCGTTTTTCGGCCGCGCAAAAAAGCGCAACAAAATACGCAGGGCTTTCACACACTGCGCTTTCTTTACCCCAGAAAGCGCAGTGATGTCACAGAGGGGGGGAAGAATCCTGCTTCCTCCTCCCCTCTGTGACAGCCCCATTAGATTTCACAGTGTATTAATATACACTGCGAAATCTAAATTAAACAAAGCAAGTGTATGAAAAATAAAAAAGAATGAATACTTCACCTGTCCGACGCCTTTTCCCGGTGTTCGGTGTCCGGTTCCAAGTGAGATGTCTTCTGCCAGGACCTGTGGTGACGTCAGAGGGGCATTCCCGGCGCGGATTGGGCTGCTCGCGGTCATGTGATACATATACATATCACATGACCGTGAGCAGCCAATCAGCGCCGGGAACGCCCCTCTGACGTCACCACAGGTCCTGGCAGAAGACATCTCACTTGGAACCGGACACCGAACACCGGGAAAAGGTGTCGGACAGGTGAAGTATTCATTCTTTTTTATTTTTCATACACTTGCTTTTGTTTAATTTAGATTTCGCAGTGTATATTAATACACTGTGAAATCTAATGGGCGGTCACAGCTGTCACAGAGGGGAGGAGGAAGCAGGATTCTTCCTCCCCTCTGTGACACCACAGGGAGAAAACGTAGGAGCAGCTGCGTAAAGAATTGACATCTCAATTCTTTACGCAGCTGCGCTTTCTCCCTGAAAATGCACTGCGTATTTTTACGCATTTTCTTCACGGCAAAGTGAATTTCCCATTCACTTTGCTGGCAAACACAAAACACATTGCGTATTTTAAAGGCGCGCGTAAAAAAGCGCAGCAAAATACGCAATGTGTGAACGCAGCCTTAGAGTCCTGTGACAGATTTAATATTGAATCCAAGAAATACAAGCTGAAGTGCTGGATACATTTTTTCATTTATGAATTGATTAAAAATATCCCTAGAAGTTCATTATTATATAATTCAAGTTTGAAAATAATCCCCTACACCAGGGGTGGGGAACCTTAGGCCCCAGGGCAAATTGTGGCCTTTGATGACTTTTTCTGCGGCCCTTGGGCAGATTCCTGGGGACCACAGTACTTGCACTGGAAGACACGTTTTGCCGACTGCCTTTTAAATTCAGTTCCCCAGAGATCTCTATGCCCCACCCTCAGTCTCTCCAGTGACGTGTATGCCTCAGCCTCTCCTCTGATGTCTATGACCCTAGCAAACCAGGAAAAACTGTTGTAAACCAACATGATTAATATCACCTAATATCACAGTCATGCCAGAGAGAAGAAGCTCAAGCCACCATGATAGGGTTAGTTGATAGTTTAACTGAATATAGCAGGTTAATTTTCAAGTTGATAATTTTGTCCGCCCCCTAAGGATGGTAGAAATTGCATATGGCCCCAGCAAAAACATGGTTTCCCACCCCTGCCGTACATATTGGACAGGTGATAACTCCCTGTTCTACGGAGGTCTGACCACTTTCTCCACCACTGATCCCCATTACTAGGGCTCTGAGGGGCCTTGTTGAAATAAAATGGTGGTCAATCACGTGCTCTGCAGTCTCCCTTCATTCTTAATGGCAGTTCTGGAGACAGCTGAATGCTGTGCTCAGCTAGTTTTTCACACTCCCTAAGGCTAGGGTCAGACTAGTGTCAGCCTTTTGGCTGATGCTTCCATCTAAAACTTAGAATTCTGGTGCCTGAGCGCATAGCATTGACGTGGTGTAACACTGTGTTCAGGCTGCTATTTATTGCTATGGTTACCAGTCTCTCAGCGCAGCTGGCCGCTTGACACAGAAGTCCTAGATATGCGTTTTTTCAGAGCGCACAGGAAAACGCGGAAAAGCGCATATCCAGTTTTAGTCTAACCCTAGCCTTAGGAATGAATGGAGCATCAAAACGCATATTCGACCACTGCTACAATCACAAGTCTCTTCAGAATCTTGGCTCTCAGAATCAAAGGAGGTCATAGTAATTAGACCCAAAAAGATTGGAAAGTTTTCATCAATACAATAGATAACACTGGATTTATTATATAGTTAAAGGGATATCCTCAAGTTTAGATTTCTTACAATACTAGTCATAATGTTTTTGAAAGAAATCATACAAACAGCACAACTGCAGAGAGCTATGTAAACTTTGCTCTTACTAGTGTCATGGCTTCCTATATGATGGAGCCATGTCAGTAATTCCTAATATGAGATGAAAGGATGAATGGAAGCTCAGGTTATGGGGGTTCAGCCAGACTTTAAATACATTTTTTTCTTGACCCAAATTTGACTGAAACCTCTTTGGAAGTAACTGATTGGGCAGTTAGACTCTCCGTTCAAATACAGCCAGCCATAAACAAAGCGCTTACGGTAGAGGGAGGGCGGGGTTTTGTTATTTTTTTTAGTATACCCAGCGTAAGCCATTCAAACACTGCAAGCAGCTCGCAGTGGACCGAGCATCAAGCATACCCAAGCACAGCGATTTTAGCAAGAGTGATTTGCATATGTGGCGCCCCTGCGGGTATGCGCCACAGAGTGGTATTGCATTTAACATCTATATGTAATATATTGTAAGTTGCTAGGTTAGGATTTAATGCTTATGGAGTCTATTTTTAGCACTCACTTAGGACCGCACCACTTAGTGTAGGGGAAACTGACTTTATGGTAGGTTCCACAGGTGGTGGGCGGAGCTTAGGATAGAGCAGAGTGACAGTTAGGAATTTACCTCAGTCGGTGCTGGGGAGGCAGACAGTGTGGTCATGCCTGGCGGCTCAGCTGAGTAGAGGGTACCCCATCTTTATGAGGGGGCCCAGGACAGATGGCAACGGACCTAGACTTGTAGGAACCAGCTGGTCATGTTGAGGGTTCACAGGTGACACGGACTACCGAGGCAGCCAGGAGTTCAGCCCTGACTGCGAAACCGACGAGCTGCAGGCCCAACCAGACAGGGTTGCTGACAGCCCCACAAAGGTACCTCACCCCTCATGCCCAAAAGACGGTCCTACACTAGTGAGGAAAGACTGAAACCCGGTGTCAGGTGGGAAACTTGTGCGTTCCTGCTGTTCCCATTTGGACCGGTAATAGTCAAATTAAGCCTACTAGATACAGACTGCAGGACTGGCGGGTGAGCTCTTCAAAAGTGGGAAAGACAGAAAGATCTAGAAAGAGAATAGAAACCCTGAAAGACAGAGAAAGAACATCTAAAGACTCCTTAAGAGAAATCCTGAGTTGGTAACAGCACCCTAAACCAAACTGTACCGTGTATTGTTATGCCATCAGCCGGTACCGAGTAAAGCAAAGTTAAACAAGAATTGGTTTCTGTTATTCTTCCTGCCGCAGCTCAAAAGACTTAACATCATCAACATCAACAGCAGACGGGTAAGAACTGCACCACCATTTAACATCACTGTCCTCCCTCACCGTCTCATCTCCATCATAGCTGCCCTGAGGTAAAGCTCCACCTGTGGGGAGCTGTACCACACACCGCTGCCCCCCCTCCATCACCTCAGCGGCCGGCTGGCAGCGCCGGTACCACCTTACCGGACTCTACAGGTGGCGTCACGTCCCCCTGTAAATAACCCCCCTTTTACCCCCACCGTTTACCAACAACACCTGGTATAGCTGTTCGCCAGGGCACGGCACCGGGGATACCGACCACCCGTGACATCCCACACAGAAGCCCCGGTGACCGAGTACCCCATGCACCCCAGCTCTGGTTGAAACAAATTGGCGTCACGAACAGGATGAGCCAGCCTGGTATCTACCAGGTGAAGTGTGCCTTAAGAACTTTATTACTGTTTAAACTGTGTGGATTATAAAAACTAAGCCGAGCCGCCATTACATCGCCTCAGAAATTCAAACTGCGTCACAGCAGGAGAAAGAGCGGAAGATAAGTCCCGCCCCCTCCGCTCTGCCGAGGAGTGACGAAGGCAGTGGCGGGCTCCGGAAAAGCCCGAAGGACTTGCCCACAGTAACTTCGTGGTGGGCGGGCTTAAAAGTGCATAAACAACAATGTGCCGGCCTAGGGGCATGCCTCGGCCCCTCAACAAACATAGGCCATATAAGAGGCGCCAAAAAGTCTCCCCGCCCCCATTGCTCTCAATCAACCAAGGGGGCGGGTCGAGCGCCAGCCCACACCGGTTATGGACTATAAGAACTAAACAGGGTGCGGTCGGGAGCAGAAGCGTGATACCTGTTAAGGCTCCAGACCTGTTCCAGTTACCAGAGACCGGGTGTGAGGTTATGGCTGTTCCCAGTTTTCAAACAGCTGGTGAGAGAAGTCGAACAGGACATCCTAATGGACCGCGCAGAACCGGGTGTGTTACTGCGAGAGATGGACGGTGAGGATGGTGCCTTTTGGAGAACTGCCCTGGATGATTTGCAAACACAAATCCGGTAAGTGACTGAGTGGACCGTCCGGCGCTGGGGAGCAGAGATGGTGCTCCAATTAAATCGTAGACAGAGAGCAGCAGCGCAAAGAGAACGAGAACTTCGGGTGTCGGTTGCTACTCAGACTGACCGCTTTGTGACCCCTGAGCTGCTGGTTGACATCTTGGAACCGTTTCATGTTCCCCCTGCGGAGTCTGGAGAGGAGAGAGCCGTCGAGGTGAGAGACCTCATTCAGTTCCTTGAAGAGCCTGAGCTGAGACCGGAAGAGCCGGAGGAGTATAGTGGTGACCAGGTCGGTGTCAGGGAGGAGGAGAGTTATGAAGAGGAAGGAGCTGTCGGCGGCGATGAGGAGGCCGGACCCCGCGAGTCATGGAGGGTTGCGGTACCAGCGCAAACAACGATGGGGCGAGGAAGAGGAGCAGCGTTGTGCATTAACAGCAGCGGACAGACATGGCAACCGGTGGGCCGTCCTTGGTTTACCGAACCTGAACCCGACGATGAGGCTGAACGACATCGGAGACGCGAAGTGTGGTATGCAAATGAACTTGAGACCCGCCAAGCTCGTGTCATGGCCCGTAACCAACCCCCAATGCCTATAGATCAGCGTAAACAGGGGTAGTCACCACCTTTAATCTTTATACCGGGTATGGTTTTGCCAAGGAAGAGGGTCTGTACCAAGAAGTTCATGTGGGACGGAGGAATGTGGAGGAACATTTACCCCAGGGCCATCCAGAACGGGACCTGTATCGTGGTGATGTGATCACCTATGAACGCCACGCAGGTCCCAGGGGTTGGTTTGCAATCCGGGTTAGTAAAGTCAAATAATAAAAGTAAACCCGGTATTGCACTGTTAGTTAAAAGTGTAAAGTTCATTTTAATTGTTGAAGTGCATTTGTTATTTTTATTGTTTTAATTTTTGCAGTACAGGAATGCTAATGTATGCAAAGATTTTCTTTTATTTCCAATCCTGATGAAAATAATCAGGGACATGTTACCTGGTCCCCGTTGGACCGACAAGGACTAGACTATAGTCAGAGTTTACAAAGTTAAATGCAACGTTATAAGAACTGAGCCTCCTGCAAAGGAAGAATACAAACGTAAATTTTGTTATTACATGTTTGAAAGTTACCCGGTTTATCAGTTAATAAAAATGTTCAATGTTATATGTAAAATGCACTTTATTCTAGGTTTGGTTTGACACCCGCGGACGGGTGTGTTTCACCAAGGGGGTGTGTGGCGCCCCTGCGGGTATGCGCCACAGAGTGGTATTGCATTTAACATCTATATGTAATATATTGTAAGTTGCTAGGTTAGGATTTAATGCTTATGGAGTCTATTTTTAGCACTCACTTAGGACCGCACCACTTAGTGTAGGGGAAACTGACTTTATGGTAGGTTCCACAGGTGGTGGGCGGAGCTTAGGATAGAGCAGAGTGACAGTTAGGAATTTACCTCAGTCGGTGCTGGGGAGGCAGACAGTGTGGTCATGCCTGGCGGCTCAGCTGAGTAGAGGGTACCCCATCTTTATGAGGGGGCCCAGGACAGATGGCAACGGACCTAGACTTGTAGGAACCAGCTGGTCATGTTGAGGGTTCACAGGTGACACGGACTACCGAGGCAGCCAGGAGTTCAGCCCTGACTGCAAAACCGACGAGCTGCAGGCCCAACCAGACCGGGTTGCTGACAGCCCCACAAAGGTACCTCACCCCTCATGCCCAAAAGACGGTCCTACACTAGTGAGGAAAGACTGAAACCCGGTGTCAGGTGGGAAACTTGTGCGTTCCTGCTGTTCCCATTTGGACCGGTAATAGTCAAATTAAGCCTACTAGATACAGACTGCAGGACTGGCGGGTGAGCTCTTCAAAAGTGGGAAAGACAGAAAGATCTAGAAAGAGAATAGAAACCCTGAAAGACAGAGAAAGAACATCTAAAGACTCCTTAAGAGAAATCCTGAGTTGGTAACAGCACCCTAAACCAAACTGTACCGTGTATTGTTATGCCATCAGCCGGTACCGAGTAAAGCAAAGTTAAACAAGAATTGGTTTCTGTTATTCTTCCTGCCGCAGCTCAAAAGACTTAACATCATCAACATCAACAGCAGATGGGTAAGAACTGCACCACCATTTAACATCACTGTCCTCCCTCACCGTCTCATCTCCATCATAGCTGCCCTGAGGTAAAGCTCCACCTGTGGGGAGCTGTACCACACACCGCTGCCCCCCCTCCATCACCTCAGCGGCCGGCTGGCAGCGCCGGTACCACACCTTACCGGACTCTACAGGTGGCGTCACGTCCCCCTGTAAATAACCCCCCTTTTACCCCCACCGTTTACCAACAACACCTGGTATAGTTGTTCGCCAGGGCACGGCACCGGGGATACCGACCACCCGTGACATCCCACACAGAAGCCCCGGTGACCGAGTACCCCATGCACCCCAGCTCTGGTTGAAACAAATTGGCGTCACGAACAGGATGAGCCAGCCTGGTATCTACCAGGTGAAGTGTGCCTTAAGAACTTTATTACTGTTTAAACTGTGTGGATTATAAAAACTAAGCCGAGCCGCCATTACATCGCCTCAGAAATTCAAACTGCGTCACAGCAGGAGAAAGAGCGGGAAGATAAGTCCCGCCCCCTCCGCTCTGCCGAGGAGTGACGAAGGCAGTGGCGGGCTCCGGAAAAGCCCGAAGGACTTGCCCACAGTAACTTCGTGGTGGGCGGGCTTAAAAGTGCATAAACAACAATGTGCCGGCCTAGGGGCATGCCTCGGCCCCTCAACAAACATAGGCCATATAAGAGGCGCCAAAAAGTCTCCCCGCCCCCATTGCTCTCAATCAACCAAGGGGGCGGGTCGAGCGCCAGCCCACACCGGTTATGGACTATAAGAACTAAACAGGGTGCGGTCGGGAGCAGAAGCGTGATACCTGTTAAGGCTCCAGACCTGTTCCAGTTACCAGAGACCGGGTGTGAGGTTATGGCTGTTCCCAGTTTCAAACAGCTGGTGAGAGAAGTCGAACAGGACATCCTAATGGACCGCGCAGAACCGGGTGTGTTACTGTGAGAGATGGACGGTGAGGATGGTGCCTTTTGGAGAACTGCCCTGGATGATTTGCAAACACAAATCCGGGAAGTGACTGAGTGGACCGTCCGGCGCTGGGGAGCAGAGATGGTGCTCCAATTAAATCGTAGACAGAGAGCAGCAGCGCAAAGAGAACGAGAACTTCGGGTGTCGGTTGCTACTCAGACTGACCGCTTTGTGACCCCTGAGCTGCTGGTTGACATCTTGGAACCGTTTCATGTTCCCCCTACGGAGTCTGGAGAGGAGAGAGCCGTCGAGGTGAGAGACCTCATTCAGTTCCTTGAAGAGCCTGAGCTGAGACCGGAAGAGCCGGAGGAGTATAGTGGTGACCAGGTCGGTGTCAGGGAGGAGGAGAGTTATGAAGAGGAAGGAGCTGTCGGCGGCGATGAGGAGGCCGGACCCCGCGAGTCATGGAGGGTTGCGGTACCAGCGCAAACAACGATGGGGCGAGGAAGAGGAGCAGCGTTGTGCATTAACAGCAGCGGACAGACATGGCAACCGGTGGGCCGTCCTTGGTTTACCGAACCTGAACCCGACGATGAGGCTGAACGACATCGGAGACGCGAAGTGTGGTATGCAAATGAACTTGAGACCCGCCAAGCTCGTGTCATGGCCCGTAACCAACCCCCAATGCCTATAGATCAGCGTAAACAGGGGGTAGTCACCACCTTTAATCTTTATACCGGGTATGGTTTTGCCAAGGAAGAGGGTCTATACCAAGAAGTTCATGTGGGACGGAGGAATGTGGAGGAACATTTACCCCAGGGCCATCCAGAACGGGACCTGTATCGTGGTGATGTGATCACCTATGAACGCCACGCAGGTCCCAGGGGTTGGTTTGCAATCCGGGTTAGTAAAGTCAAATAATAAAAGTAAACCCGGTATTGCACTGTTAGTTAAAAGTGTAAAGTTCATTTTAATTGTTGAAGTGCATTTGTTATTTTTATTGTTTTAATTTTTGCAGTACAGGAATGCTAATGTATGCAAAGATTTTCTTTTATTTCCAATCCTGATGAAAATAATCAGGGACATGTTACCTGGTCCCCGTTGGACCGACAAGGACTAGACTATAGTCAGAGTTTACAAAGTTAAATGCAACGTTATAAGAACTGAGCCTCCTGCAAAGGAAGAATACAAACGTAAATTTTGTTATTACATGTTTGAAAGTTACCCGGTTTATCAGTTAATAAAAATGTTCAATGTTATATGTAAAATGCACTTTATTCTAGGTTTGGTTTGACACCCGCGGACGGGTGTGTTTCACCAAGGGGGTGTGTGGCGCCCCTGCGGGTATGCGCCACAGAGTGGTATTGCATTTAACATCTATATGTAATATATTGTAAGTTGCTAGGTTAGGATTAATGCTTATGGAGTCTATTTTTAGCACTCACTTAGGACCGCACCACTTAGTGTAGGGGAAACTGACTTTATGGTAGGTTCCACAGGTGGTGGGCGGAGCTTAGGATAGAGCAGAGTGACAGTTAGGAATTTACCTCAGTCGGTGCTGGGGAGGCAGACAGTGTAGTCATGCCTGGCGGCTCAGCTGAGTAGAGGGTACCCCATCTTTATGAGGGGGCCCAGGACAGATGGCAACGGACCTAGACTGGTAGGAACCAGCTGGTCATGTTGAGGGTTCACAGGTGACACGGACTACCGAGGCAGCCAGGAGTTCAGCCCTGACTGCGAAACCGACGAGCTGCAGGCCCAACCAGACCGGGTTGCTGACAGCCCCACAAAGGTACCTCACCCCTCATGCCCAAAAGACGGTCCTACACTAGTGAGGAAAGACTGAAACCCGGTGTCAGGTGGGAAACTTGTGCGTTCCTGCTGTTCCCATTTGGACCGGTAATAGTCAAATTAAGCCTACTAGATACAGACTGCAGGACTGGCGGGTGAGCTCTTCAAAAGTGGGAAAGACAAAAAGATCTAGAAAGAGAATAGAAACCCTGAAAGACAGAGAAAGAACATCTAATGACTCCTTAAGAGAAATCCTGAGTTGGTAACAGCACCCTAAACCAAACTGTACCGTGTATTGTTATGCCATCAGCCGGTACCGAGTAAAGCAAAGTTAAACAAGAATTGGTTTCTGTTATTCTTCCTGCCGCAGCTCAAAAGACTTAACATCATCAACATCAACAGCAGACGGGTAAGAACTGCACCACCATTTAACATCACTGTCCTCCCTCACCGTCTCATCTCCATCATAGCTGCCCTGAGGTAAAGCTCCACCTGTGGGGAGCTGTACCACACAACCGCTGCCCCCCCTCCATCACCTCAGCGGCCGGCTGGCAGCGCCGGTACCACCTTACCGGACTCTACAGGTGGCGTCACGTCCCCCTGTAAATAACCCCCCTTTTACCCCCACCGTTTACCAACAACACCTGGTATAGCTGTTCGCCAGGGCACGGCACCGGGGATACCGACCACCCGTGACATCCCACACAGAAGCCCCGGTGACCGAGTACCCCATGCACCCCAGCTCTGGTTGAAACAAATACATGCAGGATATGAACTCCAAACTCAAACACTGATTTTTTCTCTAAAGTCTGTATTCGGTACAAACACCGTATGGTTTGCTATTCCTTATTCCTGATCCATTTTCCTTATCAGGTCATAATGTTTTTGAAAAAAAATCATACAAATAGTACAACTGCAAAAAGCTAAAAGTAAACTCTGCTCTTGTGTCATTGCTTCCTATATAATGGAGTCATGCAAATTATTCCTGATCTATTTTCAAATTGATATGGACCTTACCAGAACTTGCATACCTCCACCAATATTCATGTCAGTAAGAATATCCCTGCAAACAACATAAAAAAATAATGTGAGCCTCGATGAACAGATTCAATCGAAAAAGAGCAGATATCATGGAAGTTGGGCAGGAAATCCTGATGAGAAGGTACCACAAAATTTGTGCCATTTTTGTGAAAACGATTTTTAAAAGTGGATAATCATTTTATTATGCAGAATACTAAAGAGGGAAGGTGTCACAATTCCTACACTCAATGCAATGAATGACTGTTTTTCTATGGAATCAGGGCTGTGTTGAGCTGACAGTTTGATGAGTGACAAGAGCAGTCATTCAATCATGCAGGGGCATGCTGAGGTGTCAATATGTTGATTGACTGCTTAGTCATCCAATCTGAGACTCAGAGGTGTTGGCCTTCTATGGGTGTTCCCTGTTCTGAATAATTGTCTAGCTACTGAGCTGAACAATCAGTTCAGTCCCAGATTACTTCCAATCATGGCCTTTGCTCATCGGTGCATGTTGGCCTCATTTATTGTGCTGTGTTTTGATATACTGCTGCCAGACCTTGGATCTCTTTTGCCTTGTCCCTTTGCTTTCAGAAACTATCCTCCTGATATTCTGATCCCAAACCGTGACCTGACAATTCCTTTGTCTTGTTCCTTTGTTTCTAACATTTTATCTTGGTATCGGAACCCAGATTCTTTGATTACCCTGCTGCACGGCTTGTCCATGAGTAATGCGTAACGTGACATTACGACTGGCTCTGTATTTTTTTCCTCAGCAATGGATCCACTTTGTACACTTGTAATCAAGTGGCTAACTGACTAAACGTCTTAATCTGGGTGATTGTTGAAGAGCTCACCCAGACTTCCAGGCTCCTTTTTACTCCTCAAATAAAGTACTCCTTAATGTGGAGCTATTTTTCCAAATTCAGTTATTATCTGCATTTGCTTTCATTGACTGTGAGACTGTACCTAAATTCACTGATTCAGGACTGGTTCTATGACTAGCATTAGGGACAGTAAAATTAGAAGGACCCATTCAATTTGTTGCCATTAATAGGACGCCAGTGATGAGCCAACACCCAAGTGTTCAAATTCGATTTGATTTGCCGAATTGTTTGTCGAATGTTCATCGAACATCGTTGAACCCCATTGGAATCAATGGCAGGCAACAGCAAACACATAGAAAACACCTTCAAAAGGTGTCCAAAAGCTGCCAAACGACTCAGAATAGACAACAGACACCAGGAAAAGTGACAACAATCTACCCACAGTACAAATAGTCCCATGGCGTAGCATGGGTGCACGAGACACGGTCTGTGCCAGCCTGCACACTCTTACAAAGCACTAAAAAATAAAAGGTGGTTAACGTTCACCTAAAATTTCGTGAGTGAAACTGACTTTGAATTGACAGATCGATGAGTCACAGGGCAAAAGTGGTAGTAGTTTTATACATTAAGGAAAAAGAGGAAAGGGAGGAGGAGTAAAAGGAGGATGAGACACAGATATAGGCACATCAGTCAGAGAGCCCTGCTCAAATCATTTATCACACAGCAAGGGGACCCAAACAAGAATCCTCACTCTTCCCAAAGGGTCAGACCACAGCAAAATGGCATCAATTGTCCCAGACCAAAACTTGCTGAATGGCCCAGCTTGCCTGCATAGCACAGGGTCTGGAACAGGACCTGACCTAGAATTTCAAGGTTAAACATTGCTCAGAAACTATACGTTTTCTGGAGTATTACAGGATAAACTAGAGAGGTAGGTCAGTGACCTGTATAGGCTTAGTGGGCCGGATACCCTCAAAGCTCATGCAAGCACTTCAGTCAATGTTATGTCCCGTTACACACAGGTGGGACAACTATAAGTTTTGTGGCGTATTACAGGAAATAATAGAACGGTAGGTCAGTGACCTGTTTAGGCCTAGTTGGCTGGATAAACTCAAAGCTCATGCAATCGCTTCCATCAATGTTATGCCCCGTCACACACAGGTGGGATAAATATATGTTTCGTGGAGTATTACAGGAAAAACTATTCAAGTGCAATTGGTCAGTGACCTGTTTAGACCTAGTGCGATGGATAAACTCAAAACTCATGCAATCGCTTCCATCAATGTTATGCCCCGTCACACACAGGTGGGACAACTATAAGTTTTGTGGATTATTACAGTCTTTTACTATACACTAAAGGGGGGAGAAATAGCGCAAAATAGGGTCTTCACTGTGTGATTAATGGTCATATAGGTGTGTGTTGTGCTCACCTTTTTAGGTTGTGCCCAGTCACAACACCTTAAATGCGTATCCGGCTGCTGCACCTCCCAGTAAAAATGATGATCTCCAAAGTAAAAGAAAGGGATTTTTTTCATGCGCTGCCTCCAGACAATAGGCGATCCAAATATTATCCAAACTGTTCTTCATTACTCTACGCGTTTCGTGAGAACTTCTCACTTCCTCAGGAGTTATACAACTCCTGAGGAAGTGAGACGTTCTCACGAAACGCGTAGAGTAATAAAGAACAGTTTGGATAATATTTGGATCGCCTATTGTCTGGAGGCAGTGCACAAAAAAATCCCTTTCTTTTACTGTGGAGTATTACAGGAAATAATAGAACGGTAGGTCAGTGACCTGTTTAGGCCTAGTTGGCTGGATAAACTCAAAGCTCATGCAAGCACTCCCATCAATGTAATGCCCCGCCACTCACAGGTGGGACAACTATAGGTTTCGTGGAGTATTACAGGAAAAACTATTCAGGTAGGTCAGTGATCTGTTTAGGCCTAGTGGGCCGGATACCCTCAAAGCTCATGCAAGCGCTCCCTTCAATGTTATGCCCTGCCACACACAGGTGGGACAACTATAAGTTTCGTGGAGTATTACAGGACAGGCTAGTCAGGTAGTTCAGTGACCTGTATAGGCCTAGTGGACAGGGGAGATTGACCAAACAATGCTTTTAAGGGACCAAAAACTGTTCATATGGATACAGCACATTTGCCAAAACTTGGTATGATGCCCAAAAACAGTTTTCGCAAACATTAAGGGAGATGTAGCAATCATTGCTTTTAAGCACCCAAAAATGGTGGATGTGAATGCAGCAAATTTGTTAATCACTGGTTCTATGGACAAAAAGGTTGAATATGCAGAAACAGGGGCAGGAGTGTCAGGGATAGGTATTGAGCTCAGAGAGCCCTACTCAATTCAAGCAACAAACAGCTAGGAGACCCCAACAACAGTTTCCATTTTTCAAAAAAAAAATTAGGCACAGTCCATCACTAAAGAGGCATCAATTGCCCCAGAGTTGAAATATTGTAAAGGGAGGTTAATGCAGCATATTGAAAAGTACAAAAGCATTTAGTCTCCCCAGGCTGAGACAGGGGTGGAAAAGTCCTTGCGGATTCCTGACTTGTTCATGTTGATAAATGTTAGTCTGTCTACACTGTCACTGGACAGCCGCATGCGCTTATCTGTCAGCACACTACCAGCAACACCGAGAAAACGTTCAGAGAGAACGCTGGCTGCGGGGCATGACAAAATCTCCAAGGCATGAGTGGTGAGCTCAGGCCATTTTTCCAGTTTTGAAGCCCAAAATGCACAAGGTTCCAGTCCCACCGTCATGGCATCGATATTCAGCTGTAGATACTCCTGTACTATCCTCTGTAGGCGTTCACAATGTGTCAGACATGTTCTCTCTTCTGGCGTTGCAAGGATGGTCTAAAAAAATGGTGAAACGATTCTACAAAATTGCTGTTACCAGATACACTGTTACTGTTAACGTTTGAGTGATGACGACTCGACGTTCCCTGGGTTGGAAAGGTAGAACTGCGATATTCACTATGTGCACCACTGGTGTTTTAGGGGAAAGGCAATACTAAGATTGTCTAAAAGCTTCTGTTGATACTCTTGCATGCGTGCTTCCCTTTCCAGGGCAGGGAACATTTAGTCAAATTTACTTTTGTACTGGGGATCTAACAGTGGTGCAACCCAGTAGTTGGCATTACTTTGAATTCTAATTATCCGAAAATCATGTTGCAGGTAGTGCTCACTGAGTCAGCGAGCTTTTTTACCACCGAACCGGAGGCCCCCTCGGGTGGAGCGGACTGGGAAGTTGAATATTTGGTAATCACTAAAGGCCTCGTTACACCTGCTGACACCGCCGGAGATGTCGGCGGCAACAGGCGGGTGCGCGCACGTTTTTGGCACCCCGCCAGCATAACCGCCCCCCGTTTACACGGGGAGACATCTCCGGCGATGGGCTGGCGAGCTCAGAGGCGGCATTGCCGCCGGGGTTTCTCAAAACCCCAGTGGCGATGCAGGACAATGGGAGCCTATGGCTCCCATCGCCTGTCAGCTCGCCGGCAGCCGTTTACATGGGGCGATGTGTACACATCGCCCCAGATCGGCCGCCTGGTTTCACATCACTCATGTGAAACCAGGCGAGCTGTCAGAGCCGCCGACATCGCCCCTTTACATTAGGCGACGCAGGGGCGATGTCACTGCCGACAGGCCACGCCCCTACATCGCCAATGTAATTGGCGGCGATATCGCCACGTGTAACATGGCCTTAAGTCCTTGATTTCCATGCACAAATCATTTACTAGATTGTGGCTGAATATTAGGAGCTTAGAGGAATACAAGAAACTAGGAATAGTAACCAGGGGTCTGAGGGTTCAGATTTTTCCAGCCTGGGAGCCTGATCCCGAGTTTAAGAGTATTAGGGAAGCAGAGCTAACTAAAAGCTCTGGGGTCCTTATTGATCTACTTTGACAAAACGATTACAAAATCCTGGATGTTCTTAAAAAGGACATTAAATCTAAAGAAGAGAAACTAGAAACGTTTGATTATCCCTCTCTAGTTAAATTGTTCCCAAAAAAAGCTGAAAAGCATCATTGACACAACACCAATCAGTCATTCTTGCCAATAAAAAGAGAAGGTACTTAAGGGACAAAAACGATTTTGAGAATAGTCGTGCGTACACCAGGGTAACCCTAGAGCTCCGAGGGGTGTTCACCCGGGCCCAAAAAAACCTAAGAAACCGTTCAAACCAAGTAACACTCCCCACACTCCGGCTGAACTTCCCTTTGGAGAGGATTTCCGAGGACGGACTCGAAAAGGGAGAAGAAAGTGAGGGGGCGACCTAGGACCGTCACTTCAGGGGAAGCGCAAAGAACCTGAGTTCGACCGGGAGAATCATTTGAAGAAGAAGTAACCATTGGATCCGAAACAAATGGTAAGCACTGAGATGAGGATGAGACATCAATTACAAATAAGCAATCTTTCTAATTATGTCCTATCCGATACTGAAACCAAGCTGCTGCAAAAGGGTTTGTCGTTTTCACCCACCATGGACTTGGACAAATTCACTTTCACTAAAGACATATATCTATTCTGTAGAAAGCTCATGTTCAAGGTTCTTTATCACCAGCTGTCCATACTTGATTCCTTCACTGATGCAGAGAGACGGACCCTAAAAGTTCTGGAGGTTTTGGAAACTGAGGACGACATGAGAGCGGCCTACCGTTTCCCGAGAAGGACACCATCTCAGATAACACCCCCCTTTTCAGCCTTCCCCATCATTCAACTCTTTTATAATAAAGTTTGTGATGAGGTCAGTGACCTAAAACTGACACCAGGTAGATTTAATAATCTAACCAGGGATGAACAAATGGCCTTAACCACACTAAAGAAAAACAAGGAGTTCATAATAAAGGAGGCTGACAAGGGGGTAATATTGTTCTATGGCCTATAGATCTATACTTAAAAGAAGCTCAACACCAGCTTGGAAACATGAGTAACTGCCGGATTTTACCCTCTGACCCAACACAGGTGTCTAAAGAAAAGCTTGATGGTCTTATTGGAAAAGCCTACGGTTTGGCGGTCATAAACAAACTTGACCACAAAGTTTCCCCGGATTCCGACATACTATCTGCTGCCGAAAGTACATAAGAATCTACTGGAGACACCAGGTAGGCCCATCATCTCGGGGAATGGGGGTCTCTCTGAAAAACTATGCATTTTTCTGGATTATTTTCTTCAGCCTCTTGTAACCTCACTAAGATCATATACAAGAGACTCCACCCACCTCCTTCAGGAGGTTGAGAGCTTGGAGATTCCAGAAGGCACATTGTTAGTATCCATGGATGTTGAGTCCCTATACATGAACATTGCTAATGACCTGGGTATTAGTGCGGTGGAATATTTTTTGGACAAACAGTGGAGCAGTAACAGGTTACACGATTCTTTCATTTTGGATCTACTGAAGCTGGTCTTAGAAAAAAACTTTTGTTTTCGATTGCAAGTATTACAACCAGGCATCTGGAACAGCTATAGGGGCGCGGTGCGCGCCTTCATATGCACACATCTTCATGGGATGGTGGGAGGAAACGATTGTGTATCCGATGGATCGATTTGTGAATTATGTTCTTGGATGGCACTGCTTTATCGATGACATTCTTTTCCTCTGGACAGGATCCGTGGATGAGTGCAACAGCTTCATTTCTATCCTAAATGATAACAATTTGAACATCAGGTTGACCAGTGAAATCTCAGACTCAGTGGTGAGTTTTTTAGATCTCAAACTATTATACAGGAACACAGGATTGTTTCCACACTTTTTCGTAAGCCTACAGCCACAAATACTGCACTTTCATAGCAGCCACCCACCGCATTGAGACATGGGATCCCTGAAGGCCAGTTCCTTAGAGTCAGATGTAACTGTAGTCGTGACTCTGATTTCTTGAGGAAATCAAGAGATTTAACTGATTGGTTCTTGGCACGGGGCTACCCCCATAGAATTGTCTTGGAGGCCTTCCAGCATTCTAAATCCTTGCCCAGGGAGGAAACCTTAAAAAAGAAACCTAGGGTGGGTTTAAGCACCATTAACATCACCACACCGTACAACAACCAATGGGCGGACCTAAGATCAATATTGGTAAGGAATTGGGACATTCTGACTAAGGACCAGAGAGCCAAGCCCTTCTTGTCAACCAAACCAGCACTGACGGCCATGAGATCTATTAACATGAAAGATCATCTGACCAGGAGCCATTTCACTAGACAGTCAGGTCGTACTGATGGTGGAACAAAACTGAGGGGCACTTTTCCATGTGGGAGTTGTATTTCCTGTCCCTTTATGATTGCCGCTGAAACGCTGACCTTGCCTATTTATCCTTTTTTGATTAAATCCAGGAGTTACTTCAACTGTCGCTCCAAGAATCTGGTTTATGCCATAATTTGTGGCTGCATGAAGGTCTATGTTCGACAAACCACCCATGAGTTCAGGAGGAGACTACAACAGCATATTTCAACGATCAATACAGCAAGGAATGACCTTAAAAAAGGTAAAACCCTAACTTCCATTGCTAGACATTTCCTGACCAAACATAACTGTAACCCCAACTCGATTCAGATTTTGGGCTTACAGGGAATTCGATCCAACATTAGGACGACAATGTAACCCTAGAACTTTTGAAACTTGAAGCCAGGTGGATTTTTGTACTAAAAAGTCAGGCACCCGGTGGCCTTAATGAAGAATTACTGTTCAATGGTTTTTACAAGCAGATCTGATGGCGCTCTCTGTCTATGATTTTCATTTCTCATTTTTGGTTTAATGACAGATAGTGATCGAACTGGCTGGAAGGAACTATTCAATGTACACCAGTTGACCCCTGGTGCCTCCATATCATACTAAAATGTTGAAAAGGAGGAGGAAAAATAGGAGGAATCTGGAACCTGTCTGCCGCATCACATGCGTAGTCTGGACCACCCCCATACTCCACGTGCGCCTGGAAGGTGATTCTGATCTTGGACCTACCTGTTACGTAGATGAGCGGTCTTTGGCCACGGCACTTTAATCTAATTCAGCAAATTGACCCACCTTTGCTGCTTTTTGAAGTGGACCCTTAAACCTTCAAATTGAGCTTACACACAGGGTATTGGATGCCCCTCTTGGACCCAATAGGGGCCCCGGTATAATTCTTGCCTAGACTCGTGAACGGCATCTCAGTCAGGATCCCGGTCTTTGATATGAGATATAACAAAGATCTCAGTCATAGTATTGGTTCAGGGATCTTATTGCACCGCACCAGCTTGGTCCCTTGAACCTTGGACCGCAACTGGAAGTAGGGGCGGAGAGCTCATGCCTCCGTTTTTTCAAGGACTTTTTCTAACATTTAATACGTAATCACTTGGTGTGGTACGGTACTACATATGGGGATTTTGTTGTATTGATTTTGGAACGATGAAGATACAATCAACTAGGGATCTGATCTTGGTGAGCAATTTAGGAAGCGCAGCCCATGCTTTTATCTTGTTTTCAACACTATATATGTATAATAAAGGTTATTCATACCCACTATATTATTTTTGCAATACTTTTTCTTGTATATCCTTATCTTCATCTTTCTCTTTTCTACATTTTTAATATACATACAGTATTTTTTACAGATTTTTTGTAACTATTTTTATGTATGATTTTTATATCTATTATTTTTATATTTTCCCATTTTTATTTTTTTATAATTTTTTTTTCTTTGTATACTCCAAATTCTCTCCTTTAGTTACAATAGTTCTTGGGTACCCAGGGTGTGGCGGTTGGCGACGCCAACTAGCCACCTCTTCACCTTTCCCTATTTCTTGATTCTTTTCTCCTTAACTATAGGCTGCCTCTCTCATCCAGGTTTTGGTGGTCTTACGTATTCAATGTATTAATGATGTCCTTATATTTGTTGATATTTTCATTTATATTTTCATCCTTTTTGTGTTTCATAGTGTTCAGCAACATTAATTTATAGTGCATTGTGATATCAGTCATACAGCGTCACATGGATTCAGGCTGTCCTATAGTCTCGCCACTTCAGTACCTTGCACACTGGCATAGACATGCAATATGCATGTTTTAAAAATCAAATAGTTTCTTATACCCAATCTTGATTTATGATATGTACCAAAAACTAACACTCCAGTACCATTACGTTTTTGAATTTTACCTTGAATAACGGAGGACAAACCGTATCTGCTCACAGAACCTAACCCATTAAATCGGTTCAAAATGAGGGCTGTTTAGTCTCTCTCTACCCCGCTTCGGTCTGTCTCTTCCTTACATCCAGTACACTGTGGATGGCTCTATATGCAGTTTCAATTCCCTTTCGCTCACCTGTGGTCTAGTTGACACACAGTGCCTCCTTATATCAAAGAAGCCTTTCCCCATTAGTAGCAGTACAATACTTCTGCTACATTACACTGTGGAGATCACTGGCACCTTACATTTATTCGTTCAGCCACAACAGGTTAACAAGTACACACTCCCCATCCTCTCTAACCCTCCTCCTTCCCCTAAGTGTTCAGCAATTTTGAACACCGCCCACCGTACCGCCCCCCTGCTTTACATGGTGGCAGTGACCATCTTGGCACTCCCAGTGAACCCTAACACACCCAGGAGCATGCTCAGTAGGTGCCGGGTGATGTGATTCGTCTGCATCACTTCTGGTGGGCATGGATACACGCCACAGCGCTTATGATTACACTACAGGTGTTTACACTTCCTTAAACAAGCTAAAGCATGTATATGCAGCTGCTGCATCATTGTCAGCGTCTCCCCTGACGTAGTCACTCCTATGACGCTATGCGAGGGGCACAGAGGGGTACCCTAACCCGGTGTGCACAGCATGACAGGTACCTATGCCCTCTAAGGCTGGCTTCACACTGGCATTCGGAGCGCAGCGCACCGGACGCAGCCAAACGCTTGCGCACATGCGTTCCTATGTTTAACATGGGAACGCATGTGCCTGCATTTGGCTGTGTTCAGTTGCATTTGCGTTCAGATGCGCATAATTTGTGCACCCTCTATGCGCACTCCGAACGCATCATGTTGCATTTTTTCTGTGTTCACGGGCGCTTGTTTTATCTGCAAGCACCCGCAAGCGCACAAACAATGCATTGGCGTCAATGGGTCCGCAATGTTCTGCACTTGACAGCGCAGAAGAACGCTGCAGACCCATTGAAATCTCTCCCGGTGGCCGCCGCTGTCACAGGAGATCACCGACGGCCACCAGGAGATCAGCTGAGCCTCTCATGATCTCCTCCTCCCCGCCGCCGGTAAGCTCCTAGCAGTGTCGGCGGGGTTAAACAGCTGATCTGACAGCTGTTTAAATCTTCCCGCGCCGACATCTCCTCTCGGTGTTGGCGCGGGAGATTCAAACAGCTGTCAGATCAGCTGTTTAACCCGCTGACACGTCCCGGAGCTTACCGGCGGCGGGGAGGAGGAGATCTTCGCCGCTGATCTCCGCCTCTGGCCCGCCCCCGGACACCTCCGATTGGCTGCCCGGGCTCCACAGTGATGTGTCCGCAGGCGGACATTCTCCGCTGCGGACACATCGAAAATGACCCTGCTTTTGACTGCGTTTGTGTCTGCATGCCATCAGCATGCAGACACAAACGCAAATGTGAAGACAGCCTAAGGAAGAATCATTTCTATAAACAGTATCGATTACCCTTATCTTCATGCAGCAATGGTTTGTTTCTTAGCAGTTTCTGAGCAGATTGATGTTTATACACTTGTGTCCTACTGCTGATACCTATTCCTGGACACTGGCATGGTGAAGTTTATATACTTTTCCTATATGTGATTACACAAGCACATTTCTCCCCTGAGTGTTGACTGATTGTTACATACAGAACCCTTCTAGTGGTGACTGAGTTCTATGTATTGACTATGATTGCTTGGAAAGTGCTGATCACCTTACACGGATTGGCAGCTTGAACTGCAGTGTTTGCAATATATTTAATGGTCTATTGCCAGGTTATACTCAAAATCTAAGGTGAGAAGCAGCCTTTTTTCCGCAAGAAAATATACTCTGTGATAATAGGTGAATTTCTATGATATCTGTTTCTGTCTACTAATTGTTCTCTGTGGCACACGGGCAAGGGGACTACGCATCCCCCTCTTCTGTATGTAGATCTTGAGCCTTTTAAAATGTTTTTATGTTTCATGCACAATGTTTGCAGTGGCTTGTTGCATTGACTATGTAAATAATAAAGAAGATTGATTTGTAATATAGTGGTGATCGCCCATTAATTACACATTTCTTATCTCCCTTGCAAGGTAGTGCAGCAAGAAGGCACTCATGTGCTTGCGCATCCATAAGGCTCAGTCCTTGTTGTCTTGGTGGTGGCGGGGTAACATTCACGCTTGCTTCCTCTGCCCTCTTCCCCCAACCTCTCACAACAGAAATGTGATCAAGATCTCCCTCATCTGCTAAGTCTTCCATGCCCATCGCCTGTTCATCCTCCATTTCTTCCTCGGCTCTTGCACTTTCATCAACAGTCTGGCTACTACCCTGCGCCCTCATCGTTCCCTCTCCCACACCGTCCCATGCCAGCTGACGACCGTCTGGACCTTTGAGATCTTGTTATCCCTTCCGCATACACCTCCTCCTCTATTTCCTTTCCCCCTCTTAGCCCACCACCTGACTCTGAATACTGGTTAAAATGTGCTCCAGCATTTAGATGACCGGAATAGTCATGCTGATAATGGCATCGTCAGCGCTAAACATCTTAGTAGCCATTTCAAACTCTGCAGAAGGGTGCAGAGGTCTTTGATCTGAGACCACTCCAGCAGCATAATTTGCCCCACCTCTGGATCGCGTTGGGCCAGGCTATACATCATAACATACTGCACACATAACATGCTGCCACAGTCGCAGCAACATGTGCAGAGTGTCAGCACATCACATTTCAGGCGGTGAATCGGCAGGCGAAAGACTTCTGTAGTGATGCAAGTCGTTGAGCTGCGGGATGCAAACTGCGGAAGTGAGCACACAGCGACCGTGCCCTCTGCAGAGGCGCATCTAGGCTGGGATAGTGGGCAAGAAATTGCTAGACGATCAGGTACAAGACGTGAGCCATACAAGGCACGTGTGTCACCTTGCCCTGGTGAAGGGCCGCACCCAGGTTTGCAGCATTGTTTGGCCTTCCCTGGCTGCAGGTTCAGTGGAGATAACCATTGATTAAACTCGATCTCCAGAGCTGACCACAACTCCTCAGCTGTGTGACTGACATTTCTCAGACATTTTAACGTAAACACTGCCTGTTGGCGTTGAGCAGTGGCGTAACTACCGCGGTCGCAGCGGTCGCAACTGCGACCGGGCCCGCCCCCAGGGGGGGCCCGCACCCCCCCGGGGCTCACACCCCCCCGGGGGGCCCCGTGGCCCGTGCTGACAGCCGGCCACCGCGACCGCGATAGTGCCGGCCGGGAGGAGGGAGGACGGGAAGTGAGAGCTCACTTCCTGCTGCTGTGCCCGCCCCTCCTCTCCTCCTAAGTGCTGCTTGTTCCGGGAGCCCGAGCATGGCCATGTCCGCCCCTCCTCCTGCAATGCTGAGCCCGCGGGAATCTCTGCTGCTGGGCGCATACAGCCCGGCTCCCGGGGGCAGCAGTGAATGCCGGATGGTGGAGATGCACAGGGTGCGGGTCGCGTCCTTTGTGCTGGATCTGGGCAGGAGCTCATCTGTCTGCAGATGCTGCGGGGGCTGGGGGCCATCCAGCTCGGGATCAACCACAGCAAGCTGATCCCCAGGAGAGACTTCAAGACTCTGTACCAGGACTGCACCAACGCCAGGTCAGAGACTGTATTGTGTGCCCCATATACTGTGTGCCCTCTCCATATACTGTGTGCCCCCATACTGTGCCCTCCCCATATACTTTGCGCCCACCTCATGTACTGTACGTGCCCACCCCATATACTGTACCCCCCTATATTGTGTGCCCCATATACTGTGTGCCCCCTTCCCATACTGTGCCTCCCCATCTACTAATACCCTCCCATATACTGTGCCCCCTTCTTATACTGTGTGCCCCATATACTGTGCCCACCTACCCATACTGTGTGCATGCCCACCCCTTATACTGTGCCCCCTACCCATACTGTGCATGTGTGTGCCCACCCCCTTATACTGTGTGCCCCCCATACTGTGCCCTCTCCAATACTGTGCGTGCCCCCCACCCTTATACTGATTCCTCCCCCATACTGTGCCGCCCACCTCTATACTGTGTGCCCCATAACAAGACTTCACCAACGCCAGGTCAGACTCAAATGTTCTGCGTGTGCCCCCCTCCCCACTGTGTGCCCCCATACTATGTCCTATACTGTGCCTCATACTGTCTCCATAATAGGACTTCAACACCAGGTTATCCTCAAAATGTTATGCATTAGTTGGCTGTATGGCTGGCGCTGTGCTGTGTGGCTGAGGCTGCGTGGCTGGCTGTGTGTGGCTGTGGCTGGCTGTGTGTGGCTGACTATGTGTCTGTGTGTGGCTGGGGCTGTGTGTCTGGCTGTGTGTGGCTGGTGCCACGTGGCTGGCTGGGGTTGGCTGTGGCTGGAGCTGCATGGCTGTGGATGGCTGTGTGTGTCTGGCTGTGTGTGGCTGATGTTGAATGGCTGTGTGGCTGGGGCTGTGTGGCTGACTGTGTCCTGTGTGTGGCTGGAGCTGTTTGGCTGTGTGTGGCTGACTGTGTCTGTGTGTGACTGGGACTGCTTGGCTGTGTGTGGCTGGTGCCACATGGCTGGCTTGGGTTGGCTGTGGCTGGAACAGCATGGCTGTGGATGGCTGTGTGTGTCTGCTGTGTGTGACTGGGGCTGCTTGGCTGTGTGTGGCTGGTGCCATGTGGCTGGCTTGGGTTGGCTGTGGCTGGAGCAGCATGGCTGTGGATGGCTGTGTGTGGCTGGCTGTGTGTGGCTGACTGTGTGTCTGTGTGTGGCTGGAGCTGTGTGTGGCTGGGCTGCTTGGCTGTGTGGCTGACTGTATGGCTGTGTGTGTGTGTGGCTGTGTGGCTGGCTGTGTGTGGCTGGTTGGATGTGTGGCTGGCTGTGGCTGTCTATGTGGCTGGCTGCACCTGTGTGTGGCTGTTTGTGTGTAGCTGGTGGCTGTCTGTGTGTGGCTGTCTGTGTGTGGCTGTCTGTGTGTGGCTGTCTGTGGCTGTATATGTGTGTGACTGTGTATGTGTTTGGCTGGCTGCATCTGTGTGTGGCTGGCTGATGGCTGTCTATGTGGCTGGCTGTTTGTGTGTGGCTGTATATGTGTGGCTGGCTGTGTCTGTGTGTGGCTGTCTGTGTGGCTGGTGGCTGTTTATGTAGCTAGCTGTGTGTGGCTGTCTGGCTGTGGCTGGCTGTGTGTGTATGTGTGTGTGGCTGGCTTTGTGTGTGTGGCTGGCTGACTGTGGCTCTGTGTGTGACTGGCTGTGGCTCTGTGTGTGGCTGGCTGTGTGTCTGTGTGTCTGACCACTGGGACCCCACAATCCTGAGAAATGGAGCTTTGAAGAGCACCATGTAAATGGAGCTGTGGTTGATTATTCCCTCTGCTGAACCATTCACATGTGGCTCTTCAAATAACTTCTTTAAGAAAGGGGTGAGGGCCACAACAGGGTAAAAGCAAAATGTACGTATTGGGGCTGATGGGCTTCTTTTCCAGGGCTGCTTTTTGGTCCCAGTCCGGCCCTGGTGGGGGGGGGGGGGGGGCCCAGGTCAAAATTTCGCACCGGGGCCCACCAGACTCTAGTTACGCCACTGGCGTTGAGCCCTGCTGCCAGCATAGTAAGGAGGTGTGC
The DNA here is from genome assembly GCA_033576535.1 of Allobates femoralis. Lineage (NCBI taxonomy): Eukaryota > Metazoa > Chordata > Amphibia > Anura > Aromobatidae > Allobates > Allobates femoralis. The sequence goes on along the minus strand of JARQOC010000002.1, from coordinate 208,221,963 downwards.
TGGATTCCTTCTGCGCAGTTTGAACGTGTGTCGCATTACCAGACAGGCTTTGGGCGCAGGTGGAGGACCTTGAAGAGGTGGAGGAAGCAGAAGCAGTGGAGGCACGTCTACATACAGAGGTTTGACGCACAATCCGTAGGGATGACAAGACTTGTACAGCAGCCCTTTCTCTGGGCACTGGGTGACTATGGTGACAGCAGGTGTCACCATAGTTACCCAGTGCCCAGTCAGCGACATGTAACACCCCATGTTCATGCTTACTCATCCAGGTGTGCATTCTGTCACACATAGAGTTTCTCAAGGAAGTGGTGATGTTGTGTGAAACATGCTGGTGTAGCACAGGCACAGCTTTCTTCGAGAAGTAGTGGGGACTGTGCATCTAATACTGGGACATTGCGATGGCCATAAGGTCTCGAAAATCCTCTGTATCCTCCAGCACTTCTGTAGTCAACAGCTTGCAGATGGTGAAATTCAACCTCTTAGCTTTGGCATGGGTAGGAGGAAATGGTCTTTTACTTGTCCACATCTGAGGGAGTGAGGGCTGGCTGCTGTGCTGAGACAGGGTTGAGTAGGGTGTCCCAGACAAACTGCTGGACTGTAAGGGAGGTGCAGGTGGACATATTATGTCGCATTCATAAAAAGGTGGTGCTCTCAATGTTTGACAGTGCTCAACACTAGCAGGTGTTTCCTCTTCCAAAACAGCTGACAACCTGCCCAGCACACTGGCTGTTGCGGGTAAAGAGTTGAAAGTTCTGCAGCCGAAAGCCTGTGTGACAGGTGTCCCCACAGTCACAGAGGATGAAGAAACCGCAGATGTACTTGATGGGGCACATGGTGGTTGCCAGGCCTGCTAGGCCGCATTGTAGCACAGTGAGCTTCCCACTGTGACTTATGCTTCATGTCCATGTGACGGTTCATGCATAAAAGACTCAAACTGTTGATTTTTTGGCCTCTACTCAGATTTTTTTTTTACAAATTTTGCATACATATAACATGAGTTGGGTCATCCTTTGCTATCTGAAAAAGGGCCCAGGCTAGGCAAGGCTTAGTGCCCATGTGACCTGCTGAGCCACCATGGCTTCTGCACAGAGGAAGAGTTGTGGCTGAGGACGCAGTTGTTGACGTGCTTCCAGGACTCCGTCTCTGTCCAGGAAGCCACAACCTAACCTCCTCACTTTCATCCTTCTCCACCTCCTCTGCTGAGCTCATCAACTGCATGCCTGTGGGTTGACAGTAAGTGGCATCTCCAACCTCATCATCACCACACTGTGTGTTCTCACACTCGTCTTCCTCAGAGTCAACCTCCTCTGCCCTCAGTGCAAAGTCAAGTTGTCGTTCCAATCAGGTATCCAAACACTGCTACTTTCCAAGAAGGAATTGTTTGGTTAGATGCAGTAAAAAAAGATTTGTAAGCACAGGAGGTGTGGCTTTCTTCACAACAGTGCTACATCCCTGCCAGGCACACATTGCTACTAGCCAAAAAGGATTTGCTTGGCTAGATGCAGTAAAAAAAGCTAGTAAACACAGGAGGTGTAGTTTTCTTCACAACAGTGCTACACCCCTGCCTGGCACACACAGCTATTAGCCAAAAAGGATCACTAGAGGTGATAGATGTTGGGTTTGGTCGCCAAATGCTATTGGGGCCTATAATAAACTGAAAGTGTTTTATATATGCTTTTATTTTAATCCAATCTGATCTACATAGACCCTTTATAATGGAGGTGGATGCTTCTGAATTCGGGGTAGAAGCTGTATTGTCTCAAAATTTCAAAATGCTGATCAACGTGCGGCATGTGCATTTTCTCTAAAACATTTTAGTCTGCTGAGAGAAATTATGATGATGGGAATCGCTAGTTGCTCTTGTGGCGCCCCTGCGACCAGGGCGGCCACAGGGTGAACTGCAGCCAGACGAGGTAAGATGGTTGACTAAACACACCCACACAGTGACACACTCCGATCCTAAGCCACTGACTCTCTGTAGGGCAAGGGGTGGCAAGAGTTTAGAGAAGTGTGGGTGGAGAGTAGGACTAACCTGGACAAGTGGGTGGAGGAACTGTAGTAAAAAATGGGAACACAAAGTAGAAGGCAGACAGACATTCCCAGGAGGAGATGTTTCCTGGAGGACACAGAACTTTGGAGGCAGTTTCCCAAGAGGACAGTGAGAGAGAGACAAGCAGGGCCTGAAAAGTATTTTGAGGAAAGCAACGCAGAGGAACCGTCTCAGCTACAGTAGAACCAGGGTGCCCGGAGCGGTGCTACCTTGTAAGAACAAAGACTGTAGGAACTGTGAACTGTAACTTGATGCTAAGGACTTTCAAACAGTATAGTACCCGGTAAGCTCAAAAGTGCCTGAGACTGTTCTTACCGCGCCACTGCAGAGTTCCCCCACCTGCGGAGCAACATCCCTGCTGTCCCTTGCATGCTGGCTGGAAGGAGCGGCAGAGACAGAACCGGTGCAGCATCCACAGCATCCAGAATATGCATCCCCAGACTACACCTGCCCCGTGGACACCAAGCCCTACCAGTGGAGGACTTGCCATCAACACCCCCTCATCACCGTCCCCGACTGGAATACAGCAGCGGTGGTCCCCATTGACCACATACAACGGGTGCCATCATGACAACCTCCCCTGTACATATTCCCCTTTTTCAACTGACGCCCAGACCACAGGACCGGGTTCTTGATCCCCGTGACTCCCCAATGACAGCAGCAGCGATCTAGTGCCTGAGTACCCCATGGCCTGGGGGCACCTCACTCTCAGTCATCATTTTTTGGAGGGAGCTACCATCAAGTCATGGTTGTGAAAAATCACAAAAATGTATCTTATACAGAGTCAGTCAAAGAGTTGATCCCCTAGTCAGGCCAGATTGTCCTTATTTTTCTCTAGACATTTTTCTATCATGTTCAGGCTGGGGTTTAAGAATGTGAAGGTGGATACTTTATCAAGCAGCCCTGATTCATGTTTTTCCATCAGAACTTTCATAATTCATTCTTCTTTAGGGTATTGTGATTTCAATGTTATCCTCAGAGTTAGAAGTAGAGGTCTGTGAAGTCCTGTTGTTGGCTATTTTTGCTACCCCAGGCTCCAAATTATTTTTTCCTGTGTATATGAGATTACATCTGTGTCAGGATTCCAGACTTTCCAGCTAATCTTCTGTATCACCTTGCCCTTATCCAAGATGGCATCTCCTGCCTCATCTTGACCATGTGTTCCTGGCCTGTCCTTATTTAACCCTGCTGTTCTGTTCGGGTCATAGTGACCAGTAGACAATTTTTGTGGCTCTGTAGATATTTTTCTATAAGTTTCTAAAACTTGAGGTTACTTGACTTTTCCTCATTTGGGAGGACCTATCTATGAGTATTTTTTTTGTGTGTGTTTACTTTTAGCTACACGCCGATTTGTACACTTGTCGTGTTCGAGTCATAGTGACCCGGCATCATTTTTTACAGCTGTGAGGCAATATTTTCAGTGAAATAAAGGAGTTATAACCTCAGTTGGGTCTATTTATTGCATCTACTATTGTATATTAATTAATTTATTTCCTAAATTATTTCAATGGGGTCGTACACATGATCTGCCGGGTGTATGCATTGAGATCTGCGCACCATAAAAATGGCTTTATATTGATTATTTTTGGTGCGCAGTCTATACTAAAATGTAGAGCGCATCCAGAGAGAACACTAGGTGTGCACTACACGTGTATATTCTGCGCAGAAAGGACTGAGCAGAACGCACTGTGTAAGAGGGCCTTATTTTGTAAAGCTCAGTTATAAAGGCCTCCAAATGATTTTTTTTGCTAAGTAAGTCTGTTGCGTATGTTCCAAAAAAAAATAAACAAGTAGTACTAATGAGTACGAACCACCATGATAATGCAGTAAGTACCCGGGAAGATAAAAAGCCTAACATGATCTTGGATTATAATGCAACCAAAGTTGGTGTAGACACATTAGATCAGCTCATTAGTACATATACCTGCAAAAGAAAAACAAATTGGTGGCCTATGATTCTGTTTTACAACATTCTGGATTTGTCAGCATACAATGCTTTTATGTTATGGAGGGAAATCAACCCGAATTGGAATACAAACAAACTCCATAAACGAAGACTGTGATGAATATTGTTTCATATTCCCCATATTCCACCCAGAAAGCAATTTGAAGGCACATCTCACTCATAAAGAGGTAAGCCCCCACCCTTCTGACAGGCAGAAGTCATTCATCTGACAAATGGCAGAGTAATTAGCACCTAGCTACAAGCCAACTGGCAACACAAAGACACTCTCCCTTAACTTTGATATGGTAATCAGGTAGATGTATGCGGCTTCCTCAGGACTGAGGTTATGCCAAAAGGTGACACGTTCAATTTAAGTCTCTTCCTTCCCAGGCAGACTGGAAGGCACCGTGACTATAACATTAATATTTCATGAGCCGTGCTGCCTATGAACATGGCAAGCGTAGATCCATGATCGTGACATCTAGACGGAAATAGGGCTGGTATTCACATGGATGTAGGGTAACTGTAAGCCATCTAAACAGGATATTGGCTGGTAGGGGGTACTCAGAGTAGGCATGTTTCCCATCCAGACGAAGATAAAATCATAACTAAAAATATGAAAGTATTATCTTCCGTCTGCGATGCTCATGGACACATCTAGGGAACATTATGGAATCTGGGTGTCCATATCTCCCCTCAGAGGGGTGGGAGTTGTGAGACATCCCAGAGGTGTGAGATGGGTGGAGACAGGGGTCAGCCCATGATGTATAAAACTCATCTGCCCCATCTCCACCTGGTATTTCTTCTGAATGGGCATTTTTCCACCAAGGCCAGAGATTACCCAAGGAACAGATTGATGCCACGCCGCCCATGTGGTGCCAACAGCACTAAGGTAACTGCTCACATGTGTGTGTAATTCTGTGTATTCCATTCCTCCTTTTATTGGCATATCTGACTGTAATATTTGTAACATCTGAATAATAACTGTAAATATTAATATCTAGTGTACCATTAGGGTGATTAAATATATAAATTTAATCTAGAGTTGCTCTTTTTATCTTGATCACGATTCCCCACGTCCGTGTGCTCATTTAACGCTACCTGGGTTGGTTTCTGACCCAATATAAGCCCGACCACGGACCGGACTTATATTAAACTAGAGGCTGGTGGCAGCATTTGTGCGTGGGGTTATTCAGGGCCTCTGGCAGTGACGGGGTGGAGGAGATTATATGTGCTTCTAGCTGCGGGCTAGAAGGCATATACCACTCTCACTGAGAGGTGCCTTAATAAACCAGCACAGGCAAGGCAGCTGCGGCCCTTCTTTATCCTCAGGCAGTTCTCTGACTGACCTGGGTCTAACAGGAGGCGCTGTGGAGCTGCCAGGTTCAGGTCACGATTCACCACAAGTGGTGGCAGCGGTGGGATCAAGATAATAGTGTTGTGGACCCAACTCCCTAACACTAAGGGCTGCTGGCAGTAGCTTTTGCTGTCAGGGTCCTAAGATCAACTCAACACTAGACAGTCAGAGTGCAAATATAAGGTGTGTGGGTGCATCAGGTTGCAGCTGTGTGTCAGTGACCAGGAGGTGCTAAACTGGCCCAGGGCACCAGGAGCCAAGCGCTGCAGAGGGCACTTGCTGTGGCTGATATGCAAGAGGTGGTGGAGGACACTGTTGGTCTAGGCGAGGAGGATACCATGCACAGGTCCTCAAGGAGCCAATCCCCAGTGGTCGACTCTGCAGTGGGGCCCAGACCCCCTGTCCTCAGCCCCGCAGTGGGCAGATCACCACCTGCTGGTCGCTCCAGCCAGATGGGCTCGGATGCCCTTTTTCAAGCTGCCCTGGCTCGACTTGTAGCTGGAGACCAGAGCACCTACGAGACCCTCATGGCAGCTGCAGAACGACTTGCAGAGCGTGAAGCTGCAGAGCGACGTGAGGCTGTGGAGCGTGAAGCTGCAGAGCGACGTGAGGCTGTGGAGCGTGAAGCTGCAGAGCGACATGCAGAGCGTGAAGCTGCGGAGCGACTTGCAGAGTGACTTGCAGAGCGTGAAGCTGCAGAACGACTTGCAGAGCGTGAAGCTACAGAGCGCCGTGAGGCTGCAGCGCGCCAGCACCAGCTCACCTTGGCTCAGCTCGGGATCTCGCAGCCCGTTCCAGCCAACCAGGAGCCCAAGCCACCGAAGGTCCGAGCTGAGAACTTTCCCCTTCTGGAGGCAGGCGGAGACCTGGATTCTTTTCTGCTGGCCTTTGAGCAGACCTGCAGGCAGTACAACCTGGACTCAGGCCAGTGGGCCCAGTACCTGACCCCCCGTCTGAGGGGTGACGCCATGAAAGCCTTGGGGGACTTCCCTGCCGGGGAGCTGCAGGATTATGCGAGCATCAAGAAGGCCCTGATCCGACAGTTCAACCTCACCCCGGAGTCCTACCGCAAGAAGTTCAGAAGCCTGCAGAGGGGTCCAAAGGAAACCTGGACCGACCACATGCGGGCCCTCCTGAGAGCAGCTGACCACTGGATCAAAGGTTTGGAGCGCAGCACAGCCCAGGAGATCCAGGAGTTGTTCGTGATGGAGCAATTCTTGTGGAACTGTCCCGAGGACCTCCAACAGTTCATCCGCGACCGGAAACCGAAGGGGGCCTGTGAGACAGCGGTCCTGGCAGACGAGTAGACCAACAACCGAGTACCTGAGACCAGGAGGACCAGCAGCAGCACCTGGAGAGGGGGTAAGACCAACCCTGCACCCGTGACCCCAGCCCCCAGAATGCAGGGGGCAGCCCCTCTATTACCCCCTGTTCCCCTCTCCAGGTTGGCAGCAGAACCCAGACGGTTTCACCTCTGCAACCAACCAGGACACTTCAAGGCCATGTGTCCTCAGCGCCATAAGACACCGTCCCCAAAAACGGCCACGGTTTTGTGTGTGGGTGGGGGTGGTGGTAGGTCCCTTGATAATTTCCAACCCGTCACCATAGGCTGCTCAGTGGCCATGGGACTGCGGGACACCGGCGCAGAGATGACTTTGGTGCGACCAGAGATGGTCTCCCCCCAGGACTTGATCCCCGGAAAGTCCCTCGCCGTCTCCGGAATTGGAGGCGTGGAACCCGCATTGCCTGTTGCCAGGGTTTATCTGGACTGGGGTGCGGGGAGGGGAGTGAGGGAGGTGGGGGTCTCGGCTAAAATTCCGGCGAATGTATTGCTTGGGTCAGACTTGGGGCAGCTAGTGTCCAAGTATGTGGCCACTGACCCCCCCAGTTCTGATCCACCAGAATGTGTACTGTCCAATTTTGGGAGTGTTGATGGGGATGACGTTATTAATGATGATGTTATTATTGACGATGTTGATGATGTTTGCAGTGACACTCCACACAACACAGAACACAAAGGGCTGACAGTGACAGGGAGGGGGGAGGAAGATAAAGAGAATTGTAGAATGGCCTTAGGCCAGGATCAGCCAGCTCACCTTTTGTTCTCAGAGGGGAGACAGAGGGGGCTGAGGGGGCTGAGAGCTGCAGAAGAAGCAGACACAGATGGCTGTGACACTGCTCTCTGCTGTAATCAGCAAGGTATTGTAGCCAGGGAGTCAGCGGTCGAGGTCGGAGTACCCACAGGGAATGTGGTGCTGCCAGGTAAGGCCCAGACGCTGCGCTCTGAGGAGCTGCAAGGGGTGGAACATGTCGGGGAGTATGGGGCTGTCACAGGAGAAGTGAAGCCACCAGGTGAGATCCCAGGGCAGGAACCCCCCACCACCGGGATGTCAGGAGGCCAGGATAGTCCGCCTGAACTGGCGACTTGGTCAGGAGCGGAGGGGAAGCAGGCACTGCCCATGGTTACAGCAGCCATAGCCGCTGTCACCAGGAGTGGGGGTGCTGGAGCCCAGGGAACCTCGCGGAGGTTCAGAGGCTTCTCCCCTTCAGACCAAGTAGCTGCCGAGTCAGACGGAGGCCAGGAGACAGGTCCCGGGGAACTGACGGAGACTGTGGCAGTTTCTTCTTTGCTGACCACGTCTCGTCAGGAGTGTCAGGCGGCGTCAGGGGCTGACGACCACCTGGAAGCTCTCCAAGAGCAGGTGGCACAGCTTTCCTCGGACTCGGACCACGAGCAGGTGGTCCGGAACCAAGGACGGCTGTACCAGGTAACGGTCCAGCAGGGGCCACCGGAGGTGTGGCCCAAGGACCGACCGATAGTTGTACCCACTGGCTGCCAGGAGGATGGGGATGCGGTCCCCATAACCTGTCAGGGCAGTGGGGAAGGTCTACACGGAGGCCAGGAGACAGGCCCCGTGGAACTGACGGAGGACGTGGCAGTTGCTTCTACTCTGACCACGTCTCGTCAGGGGTGTCAGGTAGCGTCAGGAGTTGACGTCAGCCTGAAAGCGCTCAAGGAGCGGGTGGCACAGCCTCCCTTGGACTCAGGCCTCAAGCAGGTGGTCTGGGACCAAGGACGGCTGTGCAAGGTAACTGTCCAGCCGGAGTCACCGGAGGTGTGGCCCAGAGACCAACATGCAGTTGTGCTCACTGACTGCCACGGAGATGGGGAGGCGATCCCCATACCGTGTTGGGGCAGTGGGGCAGGTGTTCCTACAGCCAGTCAAGGGGATGGGCGGCTCAAGCCCATAACCTGTCTGGAGGATAGAAGAATGGTACCCCCAACCGGTCAGGACTATGGGAGAGTTGTACCCATACCCTGTCCGGGTGCCATAGGGGTACCCCCTGTCTGTCAGAGTGATGGGACCTCAGTGCCCAACACCTGTCAGAAGGGCGGGGACGCGTTTCCCGTGACCTGTCAAGATGAGAGGCGGGGGCTGCCCCTAACTTGTCAGGATGATGGGAAAGCTGTATCCCCGGCCTGTCAGGATGATGGGAAAGCTGTATCCCCGGCCTGTCAGGATGATGGGAAAGCTGTATCCCTGGCCTGTCAGCAGGACAGGAAAGAGTTGTTACAGGCCAGTAGGGCCGATGGGAAGGTGATGTTATTCCCCGGGGAGACAGCTGTCCAAGGCGCTGTCGTCCCTGGACTGAGGAGCGAGAATGCAGGTTGTACACTGCTCTCTGGGCCCTCACTCTGTCGAGGGATAACTGAACCCATGTCTGACCCAGAACAGGTCCCAGAGGGTCCCTGTGGGAGTGAGGCATGTGCACCGCTTCTGGCTATGCCTAGCCAGGGGTTTGAGACTGCACTACCAGCGAGTGCCAGTCCTGAGGTGCCGAGCCGCCTCGCGGAGACGACTGTCTCCACCACCAAAGAGAGGGTACTGTGGGACCCAGGGAGGGAGGCGGCCTGCTCCATGATGGAAAAGGGAGTTTCCGGCAATTGTGTGGGCCCTGCAGCGTCTGCAGCCACACTTGTGCGGACGCCACTCCATCGTGGGGACGGACCACAACCCCCTCAGCGGTTACACACGGTCCCCGTGACGAATGGAAGGTTGTTACATGGGAGCCTTGGGCTCCAGGAACACAACTTCACCATTCGCCACAAGAGTGACCAGGACCACGGTAACGCTGTCGGGCTACACTGCGAAGGGGAGGTAGCGGACGGGCGCACGGGGAGACACAGGAATGTGCCGTCCCCTAGCGCCGTCTAAGAGGGGGAGGTGTGATGAATATTGTTTCATATTCCCCATATTCCACCCAGAAAGCAATTTGAAGGCACATCTCACTCATAAAGAGGTAAGCCCCCACCCTTCTGACAGGCAGAAGTCATTCATCTGACAAATGGCAGAGTAATTAGCACCTAGCTACAAGCCAACTGGCAACACAAAGACACTCTCCCTTAACTTTGATATGGTAATCAGGTAGATGTATGCGGCTTCCTCAGGACTGAGGTTATGCCAAAAGGTGACACGTTCAATTTAAGTCTCTTCCTTCCCAGGCAGACTGGAAGGCACCGTGACTATAACATTAATATTTCATGAGCCGTGCTGCCTATGAACATGGCAAGCGTAGATCCATGATCGTGACATCTAGACGGAAATAGGGCTGGTATTCACATGGATGTAGGGTAACTGTAAGCCATCTAAACAGGATATTGGCTGGTAGGGGGTACTCAGAGTAGGCATGTTTCCCATCCAGACGAAGATAAAATCATAACTAAAAATATGAAAGTATTATCTTCCGTCTGCGATGCTCATGGACACGGCTAGGGAACATTATGGGATCTGGGTGTCCATATCTCCCCTCAGAGGGGTGGGAATTGTGAGACATCCCAGAGGTGCGAGATGGGTGGAGACAGGGGTCAGCCCATGATGTATAAAACTCATCTGCCCCATCTCCACCTGGTATTTCTTCTGAATGGGCATTTTTCCACCAAGGCCAGAGGATTACCCAAGGAACAGATTGATGCCACGCCGCCCATGTGGTGCCATCAGCACTAAGGTAACTGCTCACATGTGTGTGTAATTCTGTGTATTCCATTCCTCCTTTTATTGGCATATCTGACTGTAATATTTGTAACATCTGAATAATAACTGTAAATATTAATATCTAGTGTACCATTAGGGTGATTAAATATATAAATTTAATCTAGAGTTGCTCTTTTTATCTTGATCACGATTCCCCACGTCCGTGTGCTCATTTAACGCTACCTGGGTTGGTTTCTGACCCAATATAAGCCCGACCACGGACCGGACTTATATTAAACTAGAGGCTGGTGGCAGCATTTGTGCGTGGGGTTATTCAGGGCCTCTGGCAGTGACGGGGTGGAGGAGATTATATGTGCTTCTAGCTGCGGGCTAGAAGGCATATACCACACTCACTGAGAGGTGCCTTAATAAACCAGCACAGGCAAGGCAGCTGCGGCCCTTCTTTATCCTCAGGCAGTTCTCTGACTGACCTGGGTCTAACAGGAGGCGCTGTGGAGCTGCCAGGTTCAGGTCACGATTCACCACAAAGACTCTTTATAGAAGAACTTGGAAAAGCACTGGTTAGGCCGTATATTGAGGAAAGAAAGGTATCACCCAGAATGGAAGGAGCAGCAGGCCTTGTACAGAGCATCCAGCAACATGCTCAGGAAAGTGAAACCATGGCCTCCACAACCACTTCTACCCCCATGGGCTATACCAGCGTTGCTTCAAGAATAAAAAGAAAAAGGTGCAGCTATTGCCCTTATTCTTGTGATAATACAACAAGTATTACTTGTTCTGGATGCCAAAAATTCTACATATGTGTAGTTTGCTATTTTTCGTTTTGCTTATTGCTAAGTTTTTTCTGAATAAAAAAAAAAAAAGATTTTAATTTCATTTTTCTTTTTTTTGTATTTCCAAACATGTTCACATACAGTCTAGTAAGCAAAAGGTATAAAAATAGAGTTAGAGTATCTAAAATCAAGATTTAGTAAACCAGGTCATAGTGACCTAGGAGCAATACAAGTGTATAGTACATGGGAACAGAACAGCAGGGTTAAGCTCTGATCCAACATTGAGGCCTTTCTTGAGTATTCTGTCTCAACTCTGGCTCTTTTGTGCATCCCGTGAGTTGTACTCAGTTTCCAGCCATTCTAGGTAAGCTCTTCTTACCTTCTCTTCAGTCATCTGCTCTGCTGGACCTTGCCAATACTCTAGTTGCCTTTCAGCAACAAGCTGTGCTCCACGTAGGGTGTCTCCAGGTTTCCAGTTTACCTCTCATCTGCTGTGCTGCACATAAGCTTTGTTGCTATTATTTAGTTTGCCTTATGCTTTTACAGTGCAGTTCTCTGGACAATTCTGGACTTGAATGTTTAACTGCACAGCATATTGCAAAGTTCAGAAGTGCTACCTAAAGACTATTTCCATTGTTCTGCCATGCAGTGTATGAAATGTTACCTAAACACTGTTCCATTGCCGGCCATGCTGTGTGTGAACTGTTACCTAACGACTATTGCCATTGCCGGCCATGTCGTGATATGAACTGTTTCCTGCAGGACTTTATGAATTTTGCCTCTTCTTAGATTGCCCTGTCCCTTTGTTTGCTGCACCTTCTCCTGAACTTGTTTGATGCACATGTGTTATTAAGAGACATCAACTTAAAACCTTTGTCTCTGTCTTGTCTTGCCCTATGCCATCAGATTCCTAAAAATATCCACATAAATATTACAGTCTGTTGCATGAATTTCATGTTTCTAATTTGAGTAGTCACCCTGAGATCACAGCTATGATGAAAGCTTTTGCTAAATGCATTTGGTGGTCATTTATGTGTATATTAAAGATTTTTTATCCACTATGTAAATTTGCACATGCGCTAAAGCTTGTCATAGCTGGCTGGGGAATTAGTTCCTTTCTCCCTTGGGATTCAATATGGTTAGCCTGTGGTTTGTGGTTGACTTTCCTTCCTATATGCCAGTCAGTGAGAGATGATCTACGTTTCTTTTCTCTGCTGTCAGTGCTTTCCAAACTGCTGCTTTCGTCTTCTTCTTATTACCTTATAGACATTATTGCTTATCTTTGCACTTTGTTTTTGTGGTTTGTGCTTATTCACTTTGAGATCTTTTTCTACCTCAGCACTCTTTCCCGCTTTAGGCATTTTGCACTCTGGACTTTCCCCACTTACGTAGGAGGTGCGAGAAACGCTCGATGGCTGATTAAGAAACTAGGACTGAGAAGTCTCCTTCTAATATGTTGTTAGGGCTATTATAGCTTATGCAGGGGCCACAAGGGACTGTAGAGGAAGGGACAACAAGGGACTGCAGAGTCTGGGACCTTAGTCTATACAGAAACCAGCTAGATCAGTTGCAGTTTGTTAGTGACCTATATTCCCATGTGAAATTTGAACTCGGCTTTGTTCGGTAACTAATCGTATGAAAAAAGCATTACTGCATTTAAGTAATGTTTTTCTTCTACCTTCTGACTGTGTAGGATAGTGGGAGGGATGTGTTTGATAAGGAAAGGGGGTGGGGAGAGGTCATAGGAGCGTTGGACTCCATTTTATTTTACCGCCACTTTCTTTGTGGATGTTTCAGGTCAGCAGCCAATCAGGGCACATAAAACATCACATGTTGTAGATACAAGAGCTTGTGTCACTAGTTATCTTGTGTCAAAAGCAGCCTAAGTCACATGTTCCTCGGGACATAGGAAGCATCCATTTGCTATCATCGCTATTTTCAGAGTGTTAATGCTAGTATAGTGCTGCTGATGCACTGTCCTGTTCCGTCCTGCCACATCCATACTGCACTAAAAGATTGCTAGCTACTTGATTGCTTTTTAGACAGAATAGGAGAATGACATAGTCATTTTTTGCTGAAAACAAGTGTGATTACCAAATCTGTGTGCGTTACCAAAGCTGCATTTTTGGCATGTAAGTCATTGCAAAGTCTTTGTGTTTCCAAAGGTTATTTTTGGCAGCAGACAAGTGATTTCCAAATCCTTCGGTTTCCCCTAAATGGCTGTGTTTGGACTCAAACAAGTTATTAACAAATATTTGTTTCCCCTAAAAAGGTTTTTTTTTGCCTCAAACAAGTGATTGCAAAATCTTTGTGTTTCCTCTAAAAAGGCTTTATTTGGCCTTAACCATGTGATTGTCAAATCATTTAGTTACCCTAAAAAGGCTTTTTTGGCCTCCAACTAGTGATTGCCAAATCCTTCAGCTTCCCCTAAAAAAGCCTTTCATACCCTCAAACAAGTGAGTTACAAATATTTGTGTTTCCCCTAAAAAGGTTTTTTTTGCCTCAAGCAAGTGATTGCAAAATCTTTGTGTTTCCTCTAAAAAGGCTTTATTTGGCCTTAAACATGTGCTTGTCAAATCATTTAGTTACCCTTAAAAAAGCTTTTTTGGCCTCCAACTAGTGATTGCCAAATCCTTCTTTTTCTCCTAAAAAAGCCTTTTATACCCTCAAACAAGTGAGTTACAAATATTTGTGTTTCCCCTAAAAAGGCTTTTTTTTGGCCTCAAACCTTGCCAAATGCTTCTGTTTCCCCTAAAAAGTTTTTTGGAGCCTTAAACAAGTGATTGCCAAATTCTTCAGTTTCTGCTAAAACTGCTTTTTTGACCTAAAACAATAGATTGCAAAATCCCTTCTGTTTTCCATAAAATACTTTTTTTGGTCTCAAACAATTGATTGCCAAATCTTTTTATTTCTCATAAAAAGGCTTTTTTTGGCCTCAAAAAAGTGATTGCCAAATCCTTATGTCTCCCCGGGCAAGGCTTTTTTGGCTTCAAACAGGTGATTGCCAAATCCTTATGTTTCCTATGAGTAGGTTTTTTTGGCTTCAAATTAGTAATTTCCAAATCCTTCTGTTTTCCCTAAAAAGGTTGTGTTTGCCCTTAAATAAGTGATTGACAAATATTTGTGTTTCCCTAAAAATGCTTTTTTTTGGCATCAACAAGTGATTGTCAAATCCTTTAGTTTCCCATAAAAAAGGATTTTTTTGGCCTCAAACTACTGATTGACAAATCTTTGTGTTTCCTCTAAGTTATTTAGGGCCTTACACAAGCGATTGCAAAAACCTTCAATTTCCCCTAAAAAGGATTTTTTTGGCCTCAAACAAGAAATTAACAACCTTAGAAAGGTCGTGTGAGGTCTCAAACAAGTGTTTGAAAACTATTTTTGTTTCCCCAAAAAAGACCTTTTTTGGCCTCAAATGAGTGATTGCCAAATCCTTCTGTGTCCTTTAAAAAGGCTTTTTTTTGCATCAAACATGTGATTTTCAAAGTTCTTCCATTTGCCCTAAAAGGTTGTGTTTGGATTCGAACAAATCATTGACAAAAAATTGTGTTTCCCCTAAAAAGGCTTTTTTGTGGCCACAAACATGGGATAGACAAATATTTTTGTTTCCCCTAAAAAGGCTTTTTTGGCAAACAAGTGATTGAAAAACCTTGAGTTTCCTCTGAAAAAAAAACATTTTTTTTGGTCTCAAACAACTGATTGACAAATCCTTCTTTTTGCCATAAAAAGGCTTTTTTGGCCTCAAACAACTGATTGATAAATCCTTCTGTGTCCCCTAATAAGTCTTTTTTGGCCTCAAACAAGTGATTGCCAAATGGTTATGTTTCCCAGAAGAAAGTTTTTTGGCTCAAACAAGTGATCACCAAATCCTTCTGTTTCCCCTAATAAGGTTTTAATTGACACTCCAATAATCTCATTGCCAAATCTCTGTCGTCAAATAACCTTCTGTTGTGCCTCAAGTAAGTGCTTTCCAAAACTATGTGCATTAAATATGAGTGGAAAAGGGAATAAACGAGGTGAAAGGGGTAATAGGTTTGGTGTTGGGGGTGGACGTGGGCTGGGTGCTACTGCTAATCTTACTAAAAACTGTACTGACCAAATACTGGCTCGCTGTATCCCAAGCCAAGTAAAAACCACAAGTGCTGCAACCACAATAAGCACTGCATTCTCAGCCACAACTCTGGCTCTAGCCAGAAGCAGTCACGGGTCTGCGGTTATCAGGGGTGGCAAGGGTTGCCTAGCTTAGGCCTTTTTGAATGACAAAAGATGACCCAACTTATGCAAAGTCTGTAACAATAATCCTCAGTAGAGGCCTAAAATTAACAATTTAACTACAACATGTATGAACAGGTACATGGCCCAACTGCATGTGTTACTCTGCCAATCTTATTGCGCTAAAATGGGTCCTAGCTTGCCTCACCTAACTCATTCCACCACATCAACAGAGTCTGTTGCCTCCTTCCTCTTCCTCCATCACCATGTCAAATGTTGTCACACAGGTCTCCGGCCGCAGAACATCTACTTGTTTACACAATACAGTTGGGGTGAGTGAGAGCCTGTCAGTTGTTATGGAAGTGGACATTCTTGCTGTATTTACTGATCCCAGACAGTAGGCACACCACTTCTTTATAAACCCACCATATCACCTCTACCTGTGCCTCCCTCACGGTGAAGCAGTTTGTTGGGTACAGCTTACTCCACCCAATCTCAGTACAGCAGCCAGCCCTCAATCTCGCAGTTGTGGTCACGTAAAAGAATACTTTCTCCTACACATCCCAAAGCAAAGAGCTTGAACTTGACCATATCCAATTTGTTGGCCACGGAAATGCTTCCTTTCCGCCTGATGAATACAAATGGTTTCCTAAAGCTGATGGTCATCGCAGACCCCCAGTAACAGTTGCACAGTCGCCATGCCTGCACTACACCATCATGTCACAGACATCACCCATTCCTTGAGAAACTATGTGTGACAGAGTGCATATCACCACTGATACCTAGATGAGCAAACAAGGCCAGTGGTGTTGCATCTCACTGAATGGGCACTGGGTGACTCTAGTGGCTGCAAGGCAACGCAGGGAAGGGGCTACTCCCCAAGTCTTGAAATCCCTAAAACCCATGTGGAAAAACCTCTGTATCTACCTCTTCATTCATTGCTTCTGTCTTCTCCAACTCCTCTAGTGCCTAAATCTGCACCTTCGACCTCTCCCTTAATGTTCCAACAGTCCAGTGAGAATCCCCGCCACCTCTGTACTGTACTTCCAGGGCGGCTCACTGTCAGCAGGCAGTGTTGACATTGACATGTCTTGGAGATGTCAGTCACACAGCTGAAGAGTTGTGGACCGCTATGCAGGCAGAGTTTGACCAATGACTGTCTCCACCAAAGGGAGGGGCATATGCAATAATGGTGCAAAACTGGTGGTGGCCCTACACTGGAGAAAACCTACACACTTACCTTGCATGGCTCATGTCCTCAACCTGGTTATCCAGCACAGGGGCGGAACTACCGTGGTGCAGCTGGTGCAACTGCACCAGGGCCCCGACCAGCTAGGGGGCCCCTGAGGCTCCAGCGGCAGGTCCGTTCCCCTGTCAGACAGGAGGGTGATAGCAGGGGCAGACTGTGCTGGGGTGCAGGGAGGCATTTGCCCCCCCCAGGCTGGTTCCCAGGCAGCTGCAGGGCAGCGGCAGTGATTAACATACAAAGCGCACATGCTGTGCGCCATCGCGTCTTCCGGTGGGTCGGTGGCCAGTATGTGATGACTCAGGGCTGTGCAGGGCGGGCCGTATGCTGCATGTAGCTGCTAATGCCGCACACAACAAACTGCTTTCAGCCCTTCTCTCTGCTGTAGAGACTGTGATCTGGCCGGCCACACTGACACATTACTTGTGCAGTGAAGGTCCTCCCCCTCCCCTGCATCACAGTACAGCAGAGAGCAACAGAGGGCCGAGAGCAGTTGCTGTGTGCGGCCATGTGTGATAGGAGGTCACACCGTGCACCCGACCTCCTTCCTGCTGAAGACGGTGACCTGTGTGTGAAGGACAGGAGATAGAAGATCTGCCAGAATCATCAAGAGTAAAAAGAACCCCAATGTGTGTATGTCTGTAAGTGATTGTGTATGTGTGTATATGATATGATTGTATGTGTGTGTATAATTGATTGTGAGTATATATGATTGTATGTCTGTGTATATGATTGATTGTGTAAGTGTGTATATGATATGATTGTATGTGTGTGTATAATTGATTGTGAGTATATATGATTGTATATGTCTGTGTATATGATTGATTGTGTAAGTGTGTATATGACAGTGCATGTGTGTATATAATTGTAAATGTCTGCATATGATTGTATACGTCTGTGTACATGATTGTGTGTGTAGGTATATGATTTGCATGTGGGTATACAATTGTGTATGTGTGTATGATTCTGTCATATACAGTATACAGATGCACACAATTATACACTCATATACTGTACACACAATCATATACTCACTCATACACAATCATACACACATACCATCATATACACACATAGGCCCGTTTCACATCTATGCGTCCTGTGTTTTTGGCTGCCCAGCCTGCCCCACGCTATCGCAAATGCATAGATGCCCTGCATTTGCGCTCAGGTGCGCTTGGTACCCCCATTATATCCTATGGCCAAGCGCGTGCTCTTGAAACTCTGAATCATAAGTGAAACTGGCAGACGCCACAGTGCATGTGCCTGTGACGTAGCACCCGGAAACGCATAATGTGATGTTTTGCGGGTGCGTCTGACCAAGCGCATGCGCCGTGGCGTCTGCCAGTTTCACTTGTGATTCAGAGTTTCCAGAGCACGCGTTCGGCTGTGATCGGCCATAGGATATAATGGAGGCACCAAGCGCACCTGAGCGCAAATGCAGGGCGTCCCTGCACTAGGCTGCTCAAGCCCCTAAATGCCCCTGTGCTTGCATTTGCAATAGCGCGGGGCAGGCTGGGCAGCCAATAACACAGGACGCATAGATGTGAAACAGGCCATACACAATCATGCAGTCATATACACACAATTATATATGCACAATCATATACACAATGATAAATACATACAATCATACACAGTCATATACACACATAAATGATCATATGCACACATACATGATCATATACACACAATCATACACATACACTATCATGTACACACACAGAGAATCATATACACAATCATTTACAGTCATACAATCATATACAGATACAGATATACACAATCATATACACACAAGTGTGTATGCATGTTTATTTATATGTTAATATGTGTTCATATGCATATATATGCTTTAATGTGAGTATATCCATGTTCGTGTCTGTATATGTATGTGTACACATCTTCGTCCTGTATGTTTACATGTTCGTGTGTCTGGAGTTGTATGTATGTTTGTTAGATATGTGTATGTAATAGTGTATTGTGATTATATGTAAAGCTTTTGTATATTTAGGGCACAACCCTAAATGTATAAGTTACAGTGCCCACGATCAGGAGTGCCAGCATTCTGGACACAGCGTCGTTTCTCTTGTAGAGACGCCAGTGTTCTCTGCAGAAGATCGCGCTCAGGATTCTGGGCGCAGTGTATTTTGGCTGTATTCTCCCACTGAGAACACTTGCGTGTCCACAAGAATAAATTGCCATGCTCCTGCTGCTTGCAAAGCTGCGCTGCTGGTCAGTTTATGTAGCGGAAAAACGAAGCACAGAGGGCTGAGATTTCTATAAATCCATCCACTATGCTAATACTGCAGAACACAGCGAAAATACCCTATACTGTGTTCAAAACCCTGCTAATCCTGATCGTGGGTCCGGGCCCTAAGGGCTCGATCACATATGTATTGGGGAATTTAATTTATCTTTCCATGTTTAGGAAAAGAAAATTGAAATTAACCCCTTCCTGCAGGCAACTGTCACGAGGGAGCCTCCTCCTTCACATGTCCAAGTTTCTGGTATGTGTTGTATTCATTTTTTTCATGGTTACCAGATGTACCCATTATAACTTATGGTACTGCTCAGATGTGTTTACCATATCTCTGTAGTAAGCTTGGTTCTTCTCCCTTATCTCTGTAGTAAGCTCGGTTCTGCTTCCTTATCTCTGTAGTAAGCTTGGTTCTGCTCTCATGTCTACTACAGGGTGGGCCATACATAGGGTGGGAAATTTATATAAATACACCTAAATAAAATGTTAAAAGGTTGGTGATATCATCTTCCTATTTGTGGCAAAGTTTTCTCCCTCCCATATTCTAATGTGCCACAAACAGGAAGTTGATATCACCAACCATTCCCATTTTATTAAGGTGTATCCATATAAATTTCCCACCCTATATATGGCCCACCCTGTAAATGTACCAGCGTGTTTTTGAAGCCTTTTACTCTGCTGCTTTAATGTAGTGGCCAGAGATAAACAGGCCAAAGATGGGCCACTGCCGCAACTGGAGGACCACTGCCTTGTGATTGCCCCCCAGGCTGAAATGTGCCAGCCAGCCCCCTGGGTGGTAGGTAGTGGCCCTGGCAGTAGTACCCTGCAGCATTCAATGTGAGGCCCCGGGGTGGGGGGGAGCTGTCGGGTGTCAGCTGCCTGGCGCCGCTCACCCGCGGCACTATTCTAGCATTGAGTCCCCTTGTGCTGTGGCAGCTGCGCCGCTCACCTGCGGCACTATTCTAGCATTGAGTCCCCTTGTGCTGCCGGGTGCCGGCTGCGCTGCACACCCACGGCACTATTCTGGCAGCATTGACTCTCAGGGGGGCTGGGTGCCAGCTGCGCCGCAAACCCGCGGCACTTTTCTGCTTTTCTGGCATTGAGTCCCGGGGGGAAGTGCTGATAGGATACAGCGCCGCCCACAGCTTTCTGGCTATCAGTAAGAAGGGGGGTGGGTGGGTTGCTGTTGGTGCAGCAGCATTCATTTCCGGCTCTTCTGTGGAGGCAGGAATCACACCCTCTCCAGAGGCGGTGAGCAAGCTGAGGATACAGGGCTCCAGGTAAGAGTCCCGGTTGGAGCAGGGCTTTGGTCTGGTGGGGAAGGAAACAGTCTGTCTGTGAACACAGCACTGCACACAAACATTATTTGAGGTGGGGGGCCCCGAAAAATTTCTTGCACCAGGGCCCACTACAGTCTGGGTCCGCCCCTGATCCAGCAATTCCTATACCAGTATCCAAGCATGAATGAGATGCTGCACAAGGCACTGTTGATGTCTGCTTATATCCACCATTTGCACAGCTCATCAAATAGCATCACTACAGAGATCTTTCAGACAATGGGCTAACTGTTTGATATACAATGTGCCAGCATGATAGAATTCCACTCTGCACTTGTTGCAGCAACTGTGCCAGTAGTGACAAGCCCTGGCACAGTATTTAATGATGTGCAATGACTCAAAGCAAGCCGAACATGGTGCAAATGAAACTTTGAGAGTCAGCACAGATTATTGACCTTTGTACCCTTCTGCACAGTTTTGAAATGGCTACTAAGTTTGTTAGTGCTGATAATGCCATCATTAGCATCACTATTGTGGTCATCTACATGCTGGAGCAAACTTTGAAATGTCAGCAGAATGAGGTGATGGTCTCAGAGGAAGAGGAGGAAGAAGAGGAGGATGCAGAATGGATACAAATATTTCTAAGGTTGCACAGGCCGGTGCCATGTGAGGGTGGAGTAGAGCAAAAGAGAGGGCTCATGGTACCAGACAAACTGGTCGTGAAGGTGCAGGAGCCAAGGAATAAATGGAGGAGGATGTGAGGATGAAGAGGTGATGGGCAAAGAACAGTAAGGAGATGAGGAAAAAATTATTCCCCTTTCTATTGTCAATGATTGCCAGTAGAGGAAGAGGTAGACGTAAGAAGCTCGATTGTTACCCGCCACCAACACAACAAGGACTTGGGTCTCATGGATAAATCAGACACATGAGACCCTTCTTGCAGAACTATCTGCAAAATGATGCCCGTATTGTTAGAATTCTAATTAACTGTGACAACTGGGTTGTCACACTGTTGAAACCACCATACAGGAGTAAATTTAGCCAGATAATTCCAGCCCTCGACAGGGACACATGCATGCTGGAGTATCAAAAATGCTTGTTGACAATCTTAGGAATGGTTTACCCCAACACAGTAGTGATGGACACAGTACGCATTAAGGGTCTACACTTCCAACCTAGGAACATCGAGCCGTTAGCGCAAAAATGTAAGTCAGAAGCAATTTCTGTGACTGGTTGGACCAATTTTTTAAACCAGCTCGTCCACCAGCAGAACTGAGTACGGGTCTGACACATAGTGAACGACTGGAGAGAATGGTGTACTAGTATCTAAACTTCAACATCCATGCCATTAGCATGGGTTTGAATTCTTTTACATTTTGTGCTTCAAAAGTGGAGGAGGGGCCTGAGCTTGCCAGTCATGCCTTGGACGTTTTGTCATGTCTGGCAGACAGCATTCTCTCAGAACGAATCTTCAGTGCTGGTGGTGGTGTCCTGATGGATTAGCACATCCAGATGTCCTCTAACTGTGTAGATCATCTAATTTTCATAAAGATGAAAAAGTCGTGGATCTCCAATGATTTTTCCACCCCATTCGCAGACTGGACAGACTAGGCAATGGTGTACTTTAATGTGTGCTGCATTGATCTTGCCATTCTCCAATTTTATTCTGGGTCAATTGATGCCACTTTTTTGGTATCTGGCCCTAATTTTTTGAAATGTGGAGACTCCTCTTGGGGTCTCCTTCTTGTCTGTTTCCTGAACTTAGCAAAGCTCTCTGAGCATAATGCCTATATGTGTCACTCCACCCCCTGTTACTAATCAATATTTACCTTTTAAATGCTAGGTCAGGCCCTGTTCCAGACCTTGTGCCATGCATGCAGGCTGTGCAATTATACAATTTTTATTCTGGGTCAATTGATGCCTTTTTTGTAGTATCTAGCCATACTTTTTTTTTAAATTTGGAGACTTTTCTTCAGGTCTCTTTGTTTTGTGCTTCCTGAATTTAGTAGAGTTCTCTAAGCACCATGCCTACACAATTCACTGACCCACCTGAATAATTACTTCTATAATATTCTGTGAACATGATATTTGTGCCATCTGAGTGTGGTGCAGAATAAAAGTTATAGGAGTGGTTGCATGAAGTTTGAGGGACCCCTGTGAAACTGATATTTGTGTCACCTTAGTGTGGCAGAGCATAACATTTATTGGAGTGGTTGTATGAGTTTTGAGTGCCCCCTACCCACTAGGCCAATACATGTCACTGAACCAACTGAATAATTCTTTCTATAATTTTGTGTAAAACTGATATTTGTGCCACCTAAGTGTGGCACAGCATAATAGTTATTGGAGAGATTGCATGAGATTTGAGGGCCCACTAGGCCTACATTTGTCACTGACCCACCTGAATCCTTTTTCCTGTAGTAGTCAATCAAAGTGGTATTTGTGCCACCTGTGTGTGGTACAGCATAACATTTTTTTGGAGTGGTTGCATGAGGTTTGTCGGACCCCTGCCCACTAAGCCTATACATGTCACTGACTCACCTGAATCATTCTTTCTGTAGTAGCCAGAGAAAGTGATATTTATTCCACCTCAGTGTAGTACAGCATAAAATTTATTGGAGTGGTGGCATGATGTTTGAGGGCCTTCAGCCCAACAGTCCTACACCTGTCCCTCATCCCCCTGTTCTTTATCAATTTTAACCTTTAAATGCTAGGCCAGGCCCTCTTCCAGACCCTGTGCTGCACCATGAAACAATTTAGTCATGGTCAACTGATGCCACTTTCATGGAGTCTGGCCCTAATTTGTTGAAATGTGGAGACTCTTCTTGGGGTGTCTTTATTGTGTGTTTTGTGAATTTAGCATGATAAAATTTTAACTCTGTGGAATAGCTGTCACTTTTCCTGGTATCTATCCTTAATTTGAGTTGTTTGGGCAGCTTTTGGGGCCCTTTTAAGGTCTTTCCTATGCCTTTGATTTTGCCTTTCATTGATTTCAATGGGGTTCGGAAGTTCGGCGAATTGTTTGTCCATCTGTTCGCCAAAAATACGCCAATTTGGCGAACCAAACTGATACCAAATTTCAAATGGTTCACTCATCTCTAGTAGTAAATCTGGTTGCCTTCAAGTTAAAACTTCCTCAGTCTCTTCATGTCCCAAATGTTTTCCACAGATCCCTGTTAAAACAATGTGTCTCTTCAGTGCTGTCTCCCTCATCCAACCCTTATACTGTTTCTATTGATGGAAGTTGAGAGTAAGATGTGCAGAGGGTCATGGATTGTCCAGATGATCATGGATGATCTGAAATTCCCTCCAATATTTTGTTCAATGGAAGGATATGAACCCAAGGAGAGATCCTGGGTTCCATCTACCATAAGTTTCCTGATAAACCTGGGGGTACAGTGGCCTTTTAGAAGAGTGAATACTGTCACAATTCCTCTGCTTAATTTGTCTTTCATGCAGTGAGTGACAGTTTTGTTGCCATATGAAATCTGGCCAGGCTGAGTCATCAGTTTGGTGACATCTAAGTCATCCAATTTAGTGCAGGAACATGCTGAGCTTTAAGTACATTGATTGACAGTTTAGCTGTACAAATTAGGAGTAGGAGGTGCTAGGCTTCTTTAGGTGTTCTTTGTTCTGAGTGATTGCCCAGCTACTTAGCAACCCGACTCTTTTCTCCTCATCTTGAGCTCCATTCATTCAGCGGGGATCCTGCGACGGCCCTAAAATCCAAGTGATATTGGTTTGTTGTGACCGATACAACCAGGTCAGGTGAGTCTGACCACTTGTGGAACGGTGTTACGTGTATAGTAACCTGACTTTATTACCCTATGTGCGCTTTCTTATCCTTTTTCTTTTAATCTACCTGGTATTCTGACCCCGAACTTAGACCTGACCACTCTTTTGTCTTTCCCCTTAGTTCACACCATGTTCTCTCGGTATCTTACCCTAGAACGTTAAACTATCCTGACTCACATCGTATCCGTGAGTACTGACTAGCATCACATACTAGATAAACATACCCTTAAAATTATTTGTGCCAATTACTGGGAACTTGCTCTCAACCTTATGGAGAGAGCGAAGTAGGTGAGGAGATTGTAAGCCACTTCCCTCCTCTCAGATATATGCATAAACGCAGCGTCTGTAGTTTGGGGTTCTGATCTGGCACAAATCCCTTAGTTATATTAAAAGCTTGTAGGAAAGCGATTATGACTTTGAGGAAGCTGCTTAAATGTGGCACGGGAGTTTCTGAACTTCCTTAGTGAAGTGCAAATTTGCATATATGCATATATCTGAGAGGAGGGAAGTGGCTTACAATCTCCTCACCTACTTCGCTCTCTCCATAAGGTTGAGAGCAAGTTCCCAGACCTTGTCTTAGCCCACTCACTCTGCCAGATCAGAATATCCCACACACTACACTGATGAGGGGCAGGTACCCCGAAACGCAGCGTCTGTAGTTTGGGGTTCTGATCTGGCACAAATCCCTTAGTTATATTAAAAGCTTGTAGGAAAGCGATTATGACTTTGAGGAAGCTGCTTAAATGTGGCACGGGAGTTTCTCAACTTCCTTAGTGTTGTGCCAATTATTAATCAAACCATTTGTATTATTATCATTCTATGACTAAGTTCTTATAAACATATTCAAAAATCTAATTTCATACAGCAAAAATGAACAATGTTTCATCTGTATTGTTTTCCTTAAGAAAGCCATGTTACATTTTTTATATACATCAGATGTTCACACACAGCCCTCAGATAAAATACTCGGTCATGTGAACATAACCTTAGTCTATCACTTGTGTTTGATATATGTTCAATAGAGATTATGGTCTTGATTAATCAAAGTTCTTGTGCCAGTATTCTGGTTAACAGCTTTGAAAAGTTAGAAAATGTTTATGAAATGCAATGAGTCAGGCTGGGGGTCACACTTGCGGCTAAATTTTGAAATCCTGATCTGGTTTTGAGCTGTCAAAAAGCTCAAAACCGGATCAGGAACCGTTCCCCATAGGAGCCCATTATAGTAAGCGGATTGCACTACATGCAGTCCGGTTACCGCTTGCAGATCTGCAGCCTGCGGTAAAAATCATGCAGGCTGCAGATTTCACAGCGGTTAGAAAACCGCAGCAGGGATTGCTATAATGGGCTCCCATAGGAGCCCATGCAGCTGCCGCAAGGCATGTGTGAATGCCTGCGGCAGCCGTATGCTTTGTTCATCCCTGCTGCCG
This sequence comes from Allobates femoralis, assembly GCA_033576535.1. Lineage (NCBI taxonomy): Eukaryota > Metazoa > Chordata > Amphibia > Anura > Aromobatidae > Allobates > Allobates femoralis. The sequence continues at coordinate 208,196,630 of JARQOC010000002.1, read as the reverse complement.
CAGTACTTGTATCTAATACTTGTGTATACTGCACCCTGTATATACCGCACCTTGTATATAGTACTTGTATATACTGCACCTGGTATATACTGCACCCTGTATATAGTACTTGTGTACACTGCACTTGGTATAATGAATGAAGGCGGCAGCTCCTCACAGTAGAGGAGATACTGTACATACAGTATGAGCCCCTGTCCTTGGCCTTGAAAGTTCTAACATTAGGTCTATGGGCAGCGCACCACCATAGACCTAATGTTAGAACTTTCAGGACCAAGGACAGGGGCTCATACTGTACATATATTATGTACAGTATCTCCTCTACTGTGAGGAGCCGCCGCCTTCATTCATAAAATTCACAAAGCCAGCAATACTATACAGACTACATTAACCCCTCTCATGCCCACTTAACTGGACAGCATGTCTCTAGGGAGGGTGGGCACCCCCTAGAGACATGTTGCCCACAGCTATTATTAATAGTTAACCCTTTGTTCATCCTTGCGGCAGCAGGGATGAACAAAGCAGGCGGTAACCGGATTGCTTTGGATTACACATCCGAAGCAATCCGGTTTCCACATTCCGGTTTCCAGGACACATTTTGTCCAACAATGTGTCTGAAGGCTATTGCGGTTACCGCATCCGGATCTGGATGCGGCAACCGCAATTACCTTGCCAAATGTGACCCCAGCCTCAGACAAATGTGTATTTTGTGTGTATTTTGGTAGCAATGTTTGCTACTCCACAAATCTTACTCCAGTCCCAGAGTAAGATTTGTGGAGTAGGAGGTCAAAAACATCAGACTTAATAATTCGAGAACTATGAATAGAAAAAAATGTCTTGCTGTGAAAATGTACCATTGTGCCTTTGTAACATAGGCTTAAGAAGCACAGAATTAAGCACACAATTTTTACATATTTTTTTCAAAACTAAAGATGTTAAAAATGCATCCTAATGGTGATTCAAATTAAGAGAAAATTAAAGTGACCTTTGGAAATTTCAACAATGTACGGTGGCATTTTGAAATCTTTAGAAAGAACAGAAACTTAGGAATTAATAGTCCTATTTTTGTCTCCCCACTGCCGCTTCAGGTTAATGCGCTGGCAGATTGTCCTAACAACATCAAAGCAACCAGATCAATCTGACTGAGGGACTCATAAGGTTTTCAACAGTTCATCTCTGCTGACACAGTTGTAATAAAAAATGATAGGGATTATGGAGCATGAATCAAGGTATTAAGACTATGAAAACTGAGAACTATCTTATGTATAATCATAGGATAAAAAAACATGCCACACTGTCAACCTGCAGAAACAGATATTGGCATCTGAAAACTTCCTAAGACATAAACCTAATGGTGTGTTAAACAGTGACGAAGGAGACAAAACAAATGTGAAACATGATATTCAGAATACATTATTCGCATCATTTGCCACAGCAAGAAGTTCATCTAGGGAACAGAAAAAATATAATATTTTTATGCATTTTTGTAACGTACAATTTACTATTCACATGAAGTGTAAACACTTTTTTTTATGACAGTATAAGGAATGAGTACAGCTCTATGAGCATTCTATGGCCGCCATACAAGGCCTTTATATGAATCAAGAATTCAGAATTTATTAATAATAAAAGGTACAAACTTCTTGTTGTTTGAAATAAACCAAGCAAAAACAAATTAAATAGCTCAAAACCCTAACATAACAGGTGGGTTCTTTAAATCCAGCATAAAAATACCACTTTCAGGTGTATTTCCGCAACATAACATGCCTGAGTGATATCCAATGATTTTTTGGATAGCACTCATCCCAATTTTTATTGGATTAGCAATTTTTTTTAATGCGTTGCAATATATGCGAGACAGACAATAGAGGAGATTGGGAGATTAATATCTCCTCTGCAGCTGTGATCCGATCATAGGATCAGATAACAGTTGCATGATACTTGGCTCCCGATTGCAGCAGAGCCTGAGCCAAGTGTCGTTAGGATATCACATTTGATGTTCTCGCATTGGCTGCCATAAGATAGTGTGAGGACACCCTTAAAGAGGGTCTCTGAGAATAAAGTAAAGTGGAATCCCTGATATAAAGCTCCCGTCACACACAACGACGCAACAGCGATCCTGAAAACGATAACGATCCTTAGGGATCACTGTTGCGTCACTTTGGGATCACTGGTGAGATGTCAAACAGTCAGATCTCACTCAGCAACGATCCGGAATGATAGGAAGTCGTTGGGAATAGTCACTTTCGGGCGTAGTATTGAGATCGTTGGTCGTTATCCCTTTCAAACACAGCGATGCAGCGTTCCCAGCGGGAGACTAACGACCTGAAAATGACCCTGAGCACTTTGTAATGATCAGCGATCTCACAGCAGGGGCCTGATCGCTGCTAAGTGTCACACATAACGAGATCGTTAGCGAGATCACTGTTACGTCACAAAATCTGGGACTTAACAACGATCTCGCTAATGATCTCGTTATGTGTGATGGGGGCTTAAGGCTGCCTTCACACTTGCAGATGCATCTGCAGCGTTTTGCAGATGCATCTGCAAGTATCAGCATGCAGACCGCGGCCCCTATGTTTATAATAGGGCGCACCGCGGTCTGAAAGCTCTCATTCATTCTTGTATGTGAAGCGTCCGCAGGCGGATGCCTGCTGACAGATCACACTCTCCCGCCCGCACCATGGGCGCAACATCTCGCGTCCATGGTGCGGGCGGGAGAGTGTGATCTGTCAGCAGGCATACGCCTGCGGACGCTTCACATACAGGAATGAATGAGAGCTTTCAGACCGCGGCCGCGGTCTGCATGCTGATACTTACAGATGCATCTGCAAAACGCTGCAGATGCATCTGCAAGTGTGAAGCCAGCCTAACTCAAACTGCAGCCTGTCCTAGTCGTGTTTCCATGTGGACAGCAGACTAAAGATATAAATAGTAGCTCCGAAGACCTGTGTGTCAACTGATAAGAGCTGTATAATATATACCTCATTCAGGTTGGCATTTGTGAAGACACATAGCTCTTCCTCACAGAACACAATGGAGGTTATCTCCAGGAGTTCCAGGTTCAATGTATATTTGTTTTCTCATTGGTCTCAGTCACTATCAAGCAATGCTTTAAAACTGACAGACTTATGGAGGAGGGCAATGAAGAAGATCTCCTTGTCATGCACAGCATTAGTTAAAATTTTTCTTTAAACAGTAACTGCCACTTAAATTTGTATTTAATAATAATATAGAACAAATGATTATATTCAAATTTCTAATCTACAGTGTGGGCCATTTATATGGATACACCTAAATAAAATGGGAGTGGTTGGTGATATCAACTTCCTGTTTGTGACACATTAGTACATGGGAGGGGGAAAACTTTTCCAGATGGGTGGTGACCTTGGTGGCTTTTTTGAATTCGGTCATTTTGGATCCAACTCTATTTTTTTTCAATGGGAAGAGGGTCATGTGACACATCAAACATATTGAGAATTTCATAAGAAAAACAATGGTGTGCTTGGTTTTAATCTAACTTTATTTTTTCATGAGTTATTAACATGTTTATGACCACTTATAAAATATGTTCAAAGTGCTGCTCATTGTGTTGGATTATCAATGCAATCCTCTTCTCCTGCTCTTGACACGCTGATAGCAACACCAAAGTAGAAATGCTAGGATAGGCTTCCACTATCTGCTGTTTCAGATTGTGCAAATCTCGTATCATCACAGCACAGACAATTGCCTTCAGATGACCCCAAAGATAAAAGTCCAAGGGGCTCAGATCGGGAGACCTTGGTGACCATGCAACTGGCTTAGACCTGACTCCCTTAATGTAGAAGTGCACCATCTTGTTGGAAAAACTCAGGGAACGTGCCATCTTCAGTGCATAAAGTGGGCTACACATCATCATGTAGCAATTTCAAATATACGTTAATGCTAGGAGTTTTTTGTTTCTGTTGCCATTTTTTTGCCAAAAAAACGCTAGCGTTAACGCATGGTACCTATATGTACCAGGCATTAACAGATGCGTTTCCCATAGGGTTCCATGTTAAAAAAACACATGCGTTTTTGCTACAGCACCCAAAAACGCTGCTATGAGGAGCGTTTCCTGCTTCAGTTTTGAGCTTTTTAAAAGATCAAAACAGGATCAGGTTAAAAAAAAAAAAAACAGATGTGTGACCCTAGCCATATGTAAGATTATCTCAGCACAGGAGATGTGGTATGATCAGACCATGTCCCTGTACAGTCAAACATGGCCATTACACAGTACATAGGAGGGACACATATATAAGATTATCTTTGTACAGGAGATGTGGTATAATCAGACCAGGTCCCTGTACGGTCAGACACATCCATTACACAGTACATAGCTGGGACACATATATAAGATTATCACAGCACAGGAGATGTGGTATGATCAGACCATGTTCCTGTAGGATCAGACACATCTATTACACAGTACATAGCAGGGACACATATATAAGATTATCAAAGCACAGGAGATGTGGTATGATCAGACCATGACCCTGTACAATCAGATACATCCATTACACAGTACATATAGCAGAGATACATGCATAAGATTATCTCAGCACAGGAAAAAAATTTTAAACACATCCAATTGTGGAAATTATTATTATGCAGGGGCGTAACTACCGGCATAGCAGATGTAGCAGTCGCTTTGGGGCCCGGCCCTTGTGGGGGGCCCGGACCCAGCGCCGCTACGCTGCTATCCGGTCAGCTACAGGCCCCCAGTGTGTATATACAGGCCCCCCACTCCTCCTCTGCTGCACACGTCACCTGTAAAGGAATACATCATACTTACTTATCTCTGCCGGCTGCCGCCGCTCTGCACCGCGCTCCGTCTTCATCCAGCTTCTTCCTGGTTGTGACGTCATTTCCTGCGCCCGGCGGTCACAACCAGGAAGAAGCTGGATGAAGACGGAGCGCGGTGCAGAGCGGCGGCAGCCGGCAGAGATAAGTAAGTGTGATGTATTCCTTTACAGGTGACGTGTGCAGCAGAGGAGGAGTGGGGGGCCTGTATATACCCACCAGGGGCCTGTATACTACCACCAGGGGCTCTGTATACTACCACCACCAGGGGCTCTGTATACTACCACCACCAGGGGCTCTATATACTACCACCACCAGGGGCCTGTATACTACCACCAGGGGCTCTGTATACTACCAACACCAGGGGCTCTGTATACAACCACCACCAGGGGCCTGTATACTACCACCAGGGGCTCTGTATACTACCACCAGGGGCCTGTATATACCACCACCAGGGGCTCTGTATACTACCACCAGGGGCCTGTATATACCACCACCAGGGGCTCTGTATACTACCAACAGGGGCCTGTATATACCACCACCAGGGGCTCTGTATACTACCACCAGGGCCTGTATACTACCACCAGGGGCCTGTATACTACCACCAGGGGCTCTGTATACTACCACCACCAGGGGCTCTGTATACTACCACCACCAGGGGCTCTGTATACTACCACCACCAGGGGCCTGTATACTACCACCAGGGGCTCTGTATACAACCAACACCAGGGGCTCTGTATACTACCACCACCAGGGGCCTGTATACTACCACCAGGGGCTCTGTATACTACCACCAGGGGCCTGTATATACCACCACCAGGGGCTCTGTATACTACCACCAGGGGCCTGTATACTACCACCAGGGGCCTGTATACTACCACCAGGGGCTCTGTATATACCACCACCAGGGGCCTGTATACTACCACCAGGGGCCTGTATATACCACCACCAGGGGCCCTGTATACCACCACCAGGGGCCTGTATATACCACCACCAGGGGCCCTGTATACCACCACTGGGGCCTGTATATACCACCACTGCGGAGGCTGCTGTAATACTGCTGGGGCCTGTATATACCACTGGAGAGGCTGCGGTATACCACTGGGGCTGCTGTATATACTGCTGGGGCCTGTAAGGGGGTGTGTCTTGAAGGGGCGTGTCATTTGGGGGGCGTGTCTTGGAGGGGCGTGTCATTGGGGGCGTGTCTTGGAGGGGGCCCCGTTCAAAAGTTTGCTATGGGGCCCTGCCAGTTCTAGTTACGCCCCTGTTATTATGCCAAGATCTATTATTATTATTTGTGGAAATTATTATTATGCCAAGATCTATTGATTACAATGAACTTTAAATTTATCTATGTTTGTGGTAAAACACTTTTAATACAATAGAAAATTCAAAATGATAGCCAGACTACCAACAATGTTCATCAGGGTAAGTAATATATCACTTGTAGGTGGACTGTGGCCACCAAACCCTTAGATTGGTTGGACAAGCCATCTAAGGCTAGGGTCACATATGCCATCCGTTTTGCCCTTGATCCGTTTTTGGCATCAGCTTTTGGACTTTTTTTTTCCAAGTCCAAAAATGGATTCCGTTAACGGATGGGGCATTTAAGTGTCACTGCGTTTTTCAAAAACACTATGCTGTTAATCCTGCCTCCAAAAAACGTTGCCTGCAAAATTTTTGGGTGCAAGAAAAAAAAGCATTGCATTTTTTTTAACATGGGGCCCTATGGGAAACACATCTGTTAATGCATGGTACATATAGGTACCATGCGTTAACGCATAGCGTTTTTTATGAAAAAATGACTAAAAAAAAATGTTCAGGGGCAAAGGAGGCACAAAATTCAGGCTAGAAAAAACGGATTTGTCATGGGAAACACTTACAAAAATGGATTGCCATGTGTGACCCTAGCCTAATTCTGGAATTTTGAGTGGAACAGTGCCATCTGTAGACAGAGTCCAATTATACATCATGTGAGATTGGTCAAAGTAAAGGTACCGTCACACGGCACAACATCATTAACAATGTCGCTGATAGGTTTGGAGGCGTACCGGCAACATCGTTACAACCTCGTTGCGTGTGACTGTGCCAAGTTTAAACGATAAATCGTTGGTCGCTGATCGTAGGTTTCAGATCATGTTCTAAAACCTGATGATTAACGCTCAGCCAACCTGGTATATTGTGGTGTCTGACACCGCGATAACGATGTCGCGGACGACTTCGCCCATTCACCCCAATGACCAGGGATCGTTCGCAGGGTTTGTGAACAATCCTTGCTCACAACATCGTTGGTGAGTTGTCCACCATATCTAGACATTGTGACATCTCACCAACGATGTCAAAGCGATGTCTGCAACGACAACGCACCTACGAGATCGTTGCAGACATCATTCCGACGTGGTGCCGTGTGACGGTACCTTAAGAAAGATTACAGTCCCTCACATCCCACTAGTTGATTTCCAAAAGTTGTAGAGATTCAGTGAGTTTCCAAAAAAAACAAGTTAGGCTAGGGCCACACTTGGCAAGCGTTTTTTAAGGTGTTTTTTGCCAGCCTGCGTTTCTTCATGCGTTTTTGCTGATAGGTGTGGGGCTCCTTAGAAAACGCATGCAAAAACGCATGTTGAAACGCATGGTACCATTTAGTGCCATATAAAAACGCATGCGTTTCCCATAGGGCCACATGTTAAAAAAAACACATGCATTTTTGAAAAAGCACCAAAAAAGGCAAGACTGTGCTCGGCCTAATGCATTTCTTATGGGACTTGCAGACATGTGTGGCACTTGCTGTTTTCACATCAGCGTTTCTTGGCATTGGCAGCAGATCTGGTAGTTTTGCAGCATCTGCCGCCTAATGGATCACTTGCGGTAAGACTGCGTTCGGCCTAATGCATTCCTTATGGGACTTGCAGACATGTGCGGCACTTGCGGTTTTGCACTTGCAGTGAGTCAAAAAACTGGTGCTAGCAGCAGTTTTTGTCCATTGCCACAAGTGCCGGATTGGCCGGATCACAGCAAAATTGCAAGTGCCGAACATTTCTGCAAGTCCCTAAGGAATGCATTAGGCTGAACGCAGTCTTGCCGCAAGTGATCCGTTAAGCAACAGATGCAGCAAAACTGCCTGAACTTCTGCAAATGCTGAGAAACGCTGATCTGAAAGTAGCCTAAGGCTAGGGTCACACTTGGAGGGTGACCCACGCTTGATGGAAGAGTTAAAAACTTAGGAATTTCAGCCACAGAGCATGGCGCTAGCGCAATGTGCTGCCAGACTGCGCAGCCTTATCGAACTCACTGTTTACCTTAGCAGCGGCTCCACACAAAGCTTCAGGATGTGCGCTTTTGGACAGCGCACAGGAAAATGCTGCAGACCACATTTCCTGTGCGCTGTTGAAAAGCGCACATCTTGAAGCTTTGTGTGGAGCCGCTGCTAAGGTAAACAGTGGGTTTCTATGGGGCTGCATTGTCTAGCAGAACATAGCATTAATGCTATGCGCTGCGGCTGATATTCCGTCAAGCGTGGGTTACCCTCCAAGTGTGACCCTAGCCTAACTGTATAATTCAGTCAATATACTGGTGCATCTCAATGAATTAGAATTTCATCAAAAAGTTAATTTATATTCACAATTCAATACATAAAGTGAAATGCATATATTATAAAGGTAAAAAATGTTTCTACCGTGTTAGCCAGTAGATAGAAAAATATTGGAATCTGAGAGTCCTCAGTGGTTGATACCTTTTAATGGCTAACTGAAAATATGGTAAGCAAAGCAAGCTTTCAAGACACTATGGCCCCTTCTTCAGGCAGATAATGACACAGATTCTGAAGACACATACATATTATACATAAGCAAATGAAACAAAAGAAAAAACAACAATCTTAGATATTATAGTAAATGCAACAAGTGATGTAAAACAGAGTCAGGCTATGGAGGAAGAGATGGGGAATTGAAACTAAAAGTCTAAGATAAGCGGAACAAATTGTTTTATTGTCATATGGTAGTGGTCTGTGGAGAACTGAAAATACTTAAATGAGTTGAGGAAAGCAATAAATGCCCTGACCACAGTGAAACCAATATGGGACTGCTCATCTTAAAAGCAACTTCAAATCACAGCGAGAGAGAGAAAAATTTGTGAATACAAATTGATAACGACCTTTAACACATTCAAAACAGGATTAAATGTCTCACATGGATTCATGTGTTTTTATATAACATGATTGGACATTTGAAGACATCACATAGTCATGCGTTTTTATATAAATTTAAAAGACATTCGGGGATATCACATCTCCAACAGAGAAAATCTCCATTTTGAGGAGAATGAACTTTTGACACTTCTTATATGAACACCCTCACTTCCTTTTATTGCTTTCCTTAACTCATTTAAGTATTTTCAGTTCTCCACAGACAACTACCATATTACCATTATACAATTTGTTCCACTTATCTTAGGGATACTTCACACACAGCGATATTGCTAGTGATATCACTAAAATCAGCGACCTCACCAGCGATATTGCTGTGTGTGAAAAGCAGCAGCGACAGGGTCCCTGCTGCGAGGTCACTGATCGTTACAAAATGATCAGGTCCATTTTTTGCTTGTTGGTCTCCTGCTGTGCAGCACGCATCTGTGTGTTAGATGGCGGTAGACCAATGAGCGCCGGTTCCAAGAATGCAGGGCGCCGAAGTGGGTAGCGGCATCGCCACCAGCCGCAGCCACAATGGCATGCACCCAGCCGTGCAGTGCATGCTGGGACATGTAGTTTCATGTCCGGGTGTACAGCGCGCCCAATGTGTAACCAGGGTACACATCGCGTAACTAAGCACAGCGCTGTCCTAGTTACCCACTGTGTACCCTGGTTGCCAGCCTGTAAGCAGGAGAAAGCTGGTAACCAAGGTACACAGCGGGTAACTAGGACAGCGCTGTGCTTAGTTGCCCGATGTGTACCTTAGATACCATCCTTCTCCCGCTTACCCAGCGATGTGGAGGTCGTTATACGGCTCCCTGGTCACTGAGGAGATCTGCCTGTTTGAAAGCTCCTCAGCAACCACACAGCGATGTTCCAGTGATCCTGGTCATTGTCAGGATTGCTGGAACATCGCTGTTTGTGAAGTACGCCTTAGACTTTTAGTTTCAATTTCACAGCCCATGTCTTCCTCCCTAGCCTAACTCTGTTTTATGTCACCTGTTGCATTTACTATAACATCTAAGACTGTTTTTTGTTTGTTTTTTGTTTTGTTTTTTTTGGTTCATTTGCTTATGTATATATGTGTGTGTCTTTAGAATCTGTGTTATTATCTGCTTGATGAAGGGGCCACAGTGTCCCGAAAGCTTGCTATGTTTACTATCTCTTCAGTTATCCATTAAAAGGTATCAACTACTGAGGACTCTCAGATTCCAATATTTTTCTATATTATTAAAGTCATTACAAACAGAGTGATCGTTTTCAAGTGTTTATTTCTGTTAATATTGATGATTATGACTTACAGCCAATAAAAACCCAAAGGTCATTATCTCATAGAATTAAAGGAGGGAGGATGAAGGGTCTGAGAGATAAAATATTACCTAAATAGGTATCAGTGGCTTTACCTTGTGTGGTTGTGAGAGTCACAACCACTATAAAGGCAAATCACGACTGCTGCAGTCCCCAACGTTGGGCATGTAGAGTAGGGAGGATGAAGGGTTATAAATCACACTGTCGTATTCCTTGAGATAACAAAGGGTGAATATAATATTGATTTATTAGTCAATGCGTTTCAGGGTTCCTTGGCCCCTTCCTCAGGATCAATCAATATCATATTGCCATGTTTCAGGGTGTTTCTGGGAGCCCTGGAAAACGTTGACTAATAAATCAATATTACAATTACCCTTTGATGACTCATGGAATACATGGTTTATAATCCTTCATTGTCCCTACTTTAATTTTCTGAAATAATGCATTTGGGTTTTCATTGGCTGTAAGCCATAATCATCAACATAACAGAAGTAAGCACTTGAAATAGATCACTCTGTGTAATGACTCTATATAATTTATGAGTTTCACTTTTTGTATTGAATTACTGAAAAAAAAATAACTTTTTGATGATATTCTAATTCATTGAGATGCACCTGTACATAATGTATGTAGTGTCAAGTAAAATATATTGACATACACTGCCCAGTCCAACCTTTAACCAAAGGTCTTAATTGACTTCTGCATCCTTTTTTTTCTTCCTGACTCCTGTTTCAGGCGCATATTATAAGATCTGCTCAGAATGGAAAAGACATTCATGCTTGAAAAAGTTAGAAAATAATAAGAATCAAATGATCTTTTTTCCTGTTGGTATTCGATATGCCAAAGAAGTCAAGAAATGTAAAATGAGATTTACATTATTCACCGCACATTATTTATCCAGCCTGGGAGTACAGAGCATGACCTTCAATACCGGAAATTTATTTTTACTGAACCTCGATTTTCAGCAAATAAGAGCTGCTCAAGGATTTTAGAGACCGATACATCAAAAAAGGATTACAGCAAAGCAGGGAGACACTTAACACCCGGACAGGCCATAAAGTCTCTGCCACCTGTCGGCTGACATAAATGTACTCCAGAGAATGAATTTATGATAGCTCTTTATGTGCTATAATTATTACTTCTTTCAACATACAACCTAGTAAAAGTGATACTCTACCCTTGGGGGCTGTAGGGAGCAAACACAATTACATTCATTGGAAGAAATTACCAAACGCAAGCCTATTGTTGGTTTATATAAAAGACTGGAAAACTGTAATTAAAGTATTTTATGTGACCTGTCAATTAGTAGATAAATAAAAAAACAATAGATGTATGGGAAAAGTGCGATAGTCTTTCTAATAAATCGTTGTGTACACATGTAGCGAATACAATATCATTTCAATAAGTTACATGCATTTCTGAAACAAAACAAATTTGATTGCATATGAGGCGGTCGACAGGGTATGGGGTACTCAGGTACCAGGGCTGATGGCGGCTTGGATGGGGAATCCCCGGTCCCGTGCCTGGACCCTCAATGGGGGGAACGGTGGGGAATAAAGGGGTTGTTAACGTGACGCCACCTATGGTACCTGGTAACGGGTATACCAGAGCTGCAGCCGGCCGCTGAGGTGATGGTGGGTGCAGAAGAGTGTGGTACACCTCCCCACAGGTGGAGCTTTACCTCAGGGCAGCGGGGATGGATGAGGGGAGTAGTATTTAAGTCTTTGCTGACACAGCGGTGAATTACGGTGATTAGACAGGCACACAGACACACAGGAATTGTTGTTTCGGTACCTTTTACTGATGACAAGTTAACAGGTACAGTCCAGAGTATTAACCAGGACCCCGGTGCAACTTGGGACTTCCACCTTAGAAAGTTATGAGGCCTCCTCTGTGTCTGTGCTCTGTGGTTTGGGGTAAGTCCTGCCTGAGCCTGAAACCACCGCTTCTTCTCCCTCTCTGGGCTTTGTCCTAAACTGGCAATGAGGTCCTTCTGCGGGGTCCCTGTTCCTCCTATGGCCCCTGGTCTTATACTTGGTCAGTTTAGCATCTCTTACTTTGTTCTTCTCAGGGCTGAACTCCTCCTGAGTCTTCTGGGCTTTTACTGTGGCAGTAAATGCTGGCAGCGTCGGACTCCGGTGTCCGGGTGTACTAAAGGGCTGTAGTAACCGGTTCCCTTTTCTTAGTTCCCTTCTTTCTCCACTTGCCTCTGACCCTTTCTTTAGGGTGCACACAGCGGTCAGTGGTCCCTGGTCCTGGATTTCTCCCAGCGACCAGCTCCTCCGTCTCCTCTCTCTTCCCTCTCACTGCAGACTCTAGACTGACTTCTGGGACTGACTAACTCCTCCCCTCAGGCCTGGATGTTCTTAAAGGGGAACTGACTTAAGGCAGCCAGTAGACCCTCCCCATTCAGGTCTGGGGTGGAAGGTGTGGTGTGCTGTGCTAGCCAAGGTGTAATTCCCTATTTGTACCGGTGGATCCTGTGGCAATCACCCACAGGGGAGCCACACATAGCATGCCGTATCCATTACTACATATTTTCTTGTGGCAGGTCTTGTTTATATGAATAGTAAACATATAGGAATATATACTGTAGCTCATTTTGCTTGTTATAAAATTCAATATATCATAACACGCATGCTTCATTGGTATAATCAACTGTCCAATTATATGAGGTTTCACTCAAACATAAATAAAACCAAAATCTCCCATCCTTCCAACGGAAGATAAATGAAACTACTGTCTCTTTAACAGATGATTACTTTTATTAATGTTCAAAATTTAATACATCTGTCAAGGTACCAAAATTATTACAGGCTATAATCCATAGTGAGGAAGATGCCCTGAGGAAGATAACTTGAAACGTACGTTGGCTGGAGGGGTGAGGAGCCTGTGTAGCCGAACAGCTTCAGTGCAGCCTGGAACTTGAGGTAATTACAAGCTGAAATCTAAATTGGTGTACTGCTGGGGGACCCTTATTTAAGTTTATATTGGGATACAGAAAGTGCCCCTATGAGAGAATAAGGCTGGTTTTAGGCAGTGCAAGATGGTGAATTTATACTAGCATGAGCACCAGTGTATAGCTATCTGATAATATACACTACATAGGAGCGCCCTTATATACTGTTGTTTGCTTTTAAGAGGTATTTATATAGGATTTTTAAACTACTATGGATTATAGCCTGTAATAATTTTGGTACCTTGACAGATGTATTAAATTTTGAACATTAATAAAAGTAATAATTTGTTAAAGAGACAGTAGTTTCATTTATCTTCCGTTGGAAGGATGCTTCATTGGTACACTGATGAATTAAAGGACAACAATGTTTTGAACTTTTGACTTTCAGGCGTGATATTTCACTGTCCACTACATATTTAAGCATGAGTCTACCTTCATTTTATAGACAATCATCTGGGCTAACTCATATATAAATTTGACTTGCAACTATTTAGTATATAGTCAGTGGCATAACTTCAGGCCCAGGGGCCCTGATGCGAAAGCTCCAATGGGGCCCCCAATTATTGCAAATCTTTAATAGTATTAGTCTATTTCTTTAGGCCAAAGGGACTTTTGTGGCCCAACTAGGCAGCAGGGCCCGGGTGCGATCACAACCCCTGCACCTGTTGTAGTTAAGCCCCTGCATATAGTTATGCAGATTCTTGTCATGTCACTGTATTGTTATTATTTTGCTCCTAAAAATCTAAATTTAAATTTGTATAACTTTGCTAGTATCTTGTAAATTCACCATTGGCTTTCAACATTGTCCTTATCCTTCTGGGCATCCTCTCGATCAGATTCACATGTCTTGACTCAAGGCTTCTACACAGTCTCAATGTTGGTGCATTTTGGTTGACTCATTTGGGTATGTATATAGCTTTATATTTAATGCTACCCACAAGTGTTTAATTGGGTTTAGCTCTAGGGACTGGGGAGGACCAATCCAGTACCTCTACTTAATTGTTATTGAAACATTTCACTTCCAATCTTGATATATACTTCAGGTCATTGTCCTGCTGGAACACTGTCGTCCTTTTCTTACCCATATTACTGAAGTGTACAAAGTAACTCAACTTGTACGATACTCACATATTGATCAGCATTGAGACCACCATTGATCCTTGTAAATATGCAACATCTTTGGCTGTGAAACAACCCCAACTCATAAGGCTTCCTCCACTGAACTTGACAGTTCCTTCAGTTTCTCGATCCATCAGCTCCTTTTTCCTTTGTTTCTTTCAGAACTATTTGCACTCCTCACTCTAGTCTATTGACATTCGTCTCATGGCTCCAAATTATCCATTTCCAATCTTCTACTATTCCTATTTCATACTTTTTGCAAGCATCAGAAGCAAAACAGTAACATTGCAGTGACATGATAAAAATTTGCATAACTAATCATACGCTAAATAGTTGTAAGTCAAATTTATATAGGAGATAGCCACGATGATTTTCTACAAACTGAAGGTAGTAGTCAAAGCTGTAGTGGATTGTGAGATATGGAGCCTGAGAGTCAAAAGTTCTAAACACTGTTAATCTTTTGTAAAACAGTGTATGTAATGTGTCTTATGTCTAATTGTCTACAGTTTTTAACACGTACATAACATTTCAGTTAGTAAAAAAATGAATATTTGATTTCTGCTCTCTAGAACTGACCTAGGAATGCCGAAAATAATCTGCTTTATCTGTGTTTAGACAGCTTTTACATAGACCAGGACTTGCAGAATTTTCAAGGACTGTTCCCTAAAATTTATGAAAGTCACAGCAACTAAAGGACTCTTGTCAGCTATGACCACTACTGAGGCAATACCTATTCCATTTTTTTTAAGTGAGGCATCAGGCATGTCAATTCTTTAGCGCAGTCTTAATAATCTAAGTCATTCAGAGAAGTGGTGATTTCTCAGAGTCCTTAATTGAAGATGACTCACCGTGACCGGGACTCCGGGGGACAGGCGTTTTCTTCCTCCTGCTTGTCACGGATGACCATGCCTGCCGGTAGTGGGGCCCGGTGGTCCAGATTCAAATAAGACGTCACTGAGTGAACAGTTTAAGGGTTAAATTGTTTTGTGACGCCACCTATGAGAGTTCCGGTAACTGTACCGGCGCTGCGGGGCCTCCGGGGGATTGAATGCAGCAAGATGGAACGCTCCCCACAGGCTGAGTGATGATCCTCGGAGCCAGGAGCTGCACAAGATGTTCTGGGGCAGCTGCGGTTACCTTGGTGCACGGAGATAGACAGTTCATAAGAAAGCACGGACACTGTAAGTCTCTGTAACGGGTTCTTTACTGTAACCAGCAAGCAGTACATGGCATACAGTGGTGGGTAGTGGACCGGGTGGACTCAGCAATGACCAGTGTTTCTCAGAGATCTGTGGTGTTCCTCCATTCTAACTAACTTGTGTTGCCGTTGTCGCCCAGGAATGCCAGATCGGGAACAAGGAGGCTGCTTCAATGCCCTACCCAGGGTATACGTTCTGGGTGTTTTGGGGAGCCTTGGGTCCTTTTGGTGGGTACACCACTGGCTAGACGACTGTGTGTGGCGGTGGTGGGGTGCTCCTGTAAAGTGGTCCTCCACTCCTCTGGTTCGCATAGAAGTGATAAACGACTCCCAGCTTCGGTACCAGCAAACCGGCTGTAGATGGGCACGGGGTGATTTTGGACCCGCATGTAGATGCCCTAGGTCGGTTGTTAAGGCACCGGGAATAATGGCGCTCAACCGGGGTGATGGCCAGGGGGCTGCACGGGACTGTGCAGGCCCCCTCTCCTAGGTTGCAGAGCTCGTTGGGTTAGCTCCTTCTTCTACGTTGTCTCGGAGAGTTCTCTTTTCTAATACTCACTAATTGTACTCAGTTCTCCACTACACACTACCTCTACACTCCACCCACCAGGACCTGATTGGCCCTCTATGCTGATGATGCATGTAGGGTATGGATCTCTGAGTTAACTGTGTGACTGCTGGTCAGAGAATATTGCTGCTACTGTCTTGGCTGCAATACCCTCTTTGACGCACTCGTTGCGGGGCGCCACAAAGACCACATTCTCTTTTTGCACTTTAGAGAAGGAACGTGTCATGCTGACAGGGGCTCATGTTGTAAGTATTGTGGCTAACACTTTTGATGGTATAGCTAGCACTGTTAGAAATCTACATGTCCCTCATTTAACATTGATGTTGAAAGACTGCCTCAAAAGGAATAGTATTGCTGGTGGTGGCCACAATTGTTTTCTCATTAACTTTCCTTACTCATTATGCTCTAGTTGTATTTTACAAGTTGTCAGTAATGAGCATATGAGGCAGTGTCTGCAGCTTATCTAATTTGCACAAGTAGTCCAGCTCTTTCAATACAGTTTTAAGAGTATGAAGCAAATATCAAAATTCCGTTTTTATATGAGAAGAGCTATCTCAGACTCTGCTCACAATGAACAAAATAAAATTCTTTCATTAGCTCACCAATTCTAAAGGTAATCTTGTGGTATATTTGGCTACATAGGTAAACACCAGGTAGGTTTCTGGACATATATATGCAACAAGTATATAGAAATGAATCCAGCATCAGCAAATTTAAGTAAAAGCTTCACATTAATTGAGGAATATTTAAAAAAGGAAGATTCATGTTTATAAGAGACACACTGTTTATGGATTTCAATAATTTAAAGAGCTTTTAAAGGGAACTTTTCAGCAGGACCTCAACATAAAAACTAAAAGTACCACATTTAGGCACTGTTTTCTATCACACCAATAATCTGTGTATAAATTCAACCCATGAAAATCCCTTCTACTGCACAGATTTGAGATTTGTGGCATTCAGGAGGATGATGCAGAAGACAGTATGGCTAGCTATTGCAGGTAAAGATGAAGTTGTTACACACCTGTCCTGGATGTATGCTTTGCTTTCTTCATTCCGGTCTGCTAGACTCTGTTGTGCTCCATGTTGGGTTTTGCAGATGTGGTCCAATGTGATCATCTTGCCGGGATTTATATAGTCTAGGCAAGACACACCGTTGTGTCTTGGAATTAAGACTATAGGTACCATCACACGCCGCCATATCGCCGTTGAGATGGCTGGCAATTCCCGAATTCAGCGATGTGGATCCACATCGCATGTGTGTAGTGGCATGTGACTGGGCGATTCTATGGCGAGAAATCACGGTGGAGCGTCACCTGATTGCCCTGCACTACAGTGAAATCAGGTGATATCCACCAGGCGATTTCAGCGCATCGTGGCGTGTGACAGAGCAATAGCGATGTACACAACGATCCTGAAATAAATCTCGGAGGCATGCTTGGATGGTGTTTTTTAGCGCTTCATCTGCGGCGATTGGTCGGTGATAATGCGTTCCGTTTGGCTGGCCGTGTCCGAAGCGCCTTATTTGAAGACCAATGGGAACACAGTTCCGTCCACCAATCGCAGTGATAGGGGCGCGGTGAAACACACTCTAGCACGCCCCTATCAAAACAGTATGGCCACATCGCTGCTATGATTGTGGAATGTGACGCGGCGATGTGTGAAGGGAAGATCACTCTCGGTCTTCTGCGGGCGATTTCTGGAATGCAGGATCGCCGAAGATCGCATGCTAGATAGCTACGTGTGACAGCTCCACAGCGATCAGAAAAAAGTGCCCAAAACGTGCGCGCTCATGTCAAATCGCCGGCGATATGGAAGTCATATGGCAGCGTATGACGGTACCTTTAGTGTTGCTGAGACTCTTGCTTGCATTGTACAACTTAATCTGCCTGTCTGCACCTGCTAGTGGTTACCTGCATACCAGTTATCTCGTATGCCTATCTATAGTCTCCATGATGTCCTCTGCCTGCAAGTGATTTACTAAATCACACCTGCCTGTCTGCAGTCTACTGGATATCTTTCACCTGATTGCAGTTTCCTCCATCCCGCCAGTTTGCCTGAGGTCTTCTGACTCTGTTCCATCTGCTAGAGGTGTCCCGCTTCCCACCTCTATCTCTAACTTAAATTGGTGTATGAAGACATCCTAGGGTAATTCAGGTGATTTCTAAATCACCAGCTACTGCGTCTTCTAAGTATGGCGCTGGTTGTTAATTTTCCTCATGCTCCCTCCCACACCTCTGTCACTCAATAACTCAAGATGGTCATTCTCCTCCTTCCTGTTAGCAGCTCCCTCCTGAAGCTAGCATCACAGTTTAAATCAACAATATAGAATCTATGTACACTGGTAATAAAAATTAGAGAACAATACACAATTTCCTTACTGTTAAGGTCATTGTGTTGTCCTATGTGAAAATATCCTAACATGACTAAATTAGCAGTATGTTAAGCCTATTTCATAAATGTAATATATTATAGAGCACAGAATAAAAATGTAAATGAGATAAATGAAAAAGAACACTGATCAATATTAGAGAACACTTTTAGATGCCTGTAAATTGTTGGTGTTAATCTTGCACCAGGTGCTAATTTCCTTAATTATTTGACAAACTCTAACTGGCAGCCTAACTTTCCAGTTTGCACTCACTGTGCAAAAATGTTGTGGCTTTCTAAAGAAACTGAAATTTCTGGCAGCAGGTTGTCCAGATGAAGGACAAAGGGGTCCCCTTATCAGCCATAGCAAGGAAGTTGGTTGTTCCAAGTCTGTGATTTCTAGAATATTGTATCTTTACATCACAAACTTTTTCAAAACTCTCACAAAAGCTGATCACCGTTGAAAGACAAATGCAAAAGAGGACAGGATAATACAGAGAATCTGCATTGGTATTCATTTTGACGGGGTGTGCGACAGAGCAGGAAGGGACACCCGGCCGATGATCAATCCAAGGAGATTTATTAAAGAAGAAAGCTGGAACAACACACAGGAAGGTAAATCTGCAGAGTCCACAATGAGTCCAAACAAAGGAAACAGATCCGGGGCACCTCCCAATAATCCTTGTGCCAGATAAACGAAAGCAATAGTCCTTACAAAGTCCGATGGATCCAACACAATCCCACGGACGACGAGATCTGGCCTCAGCTCAGGTCTCGCTCTGGTCATTTCCACAGTCGACTCACATCTGATCCTAAAACATGAATGCATTTTCTGGGCTCCTGGGATCAGCCCATGTGCAAGGGGGTAGGGGTTCACACCAACTATTGAATGGTTTGCTCCAAAGAAGATTCTGGAAATGTATGGTCCAGTGTGTCTGTAGTATGTGGATTGGACTAGCCACCTGCTGGAGGAAGAATGCAATCTGTAGACTGTGACCTCGTGACAGATCCTCTCCCGTCGTGTATCAGCAAGCATGATGCTCATGTACTGTACCGTCCTGTTACCCACTCCTTATGTAAAGCGCCATGGAACCAATGGCGCTATATAATAAATATAATAATAATCCTTCACTAGCTGTTGACCAATGCTTAATTACATTACAGTCCAGGAATTCAATTCTTGGAGGAAGGAGACATGTTAAATTACAGCACAATAAATTGCATAGTATACAGCTAATAGAAAACAGAGAAAGGTTACAACACATCAAATGGCATAGTATATAGAAATACAGGACAGGGAAAAGGCATATACCATGACATTCATTTCAACACTGCAGATGGAATAGCTCACCAGGTCAGCACTGAACAGGGTAAGGATCTGTCTCATCATACAGTGTAACAATGTTTAAGAGCATTTAGACTGAAAGCCCACTCTGCAATGACCAAACCTCTTATTAGCAGAAAGATTCAAATGGCTAGACTCACCTTTGGTGAGGAGCATGTCTTGAGGAGAAGTGGTCCACCATTAATTTTATGATGATGAAAGCAAGTTTATTGGATTTGTATCTGATGGGAAGGAAACCTTATGTCCATCGACAAACTGGGGAAAGACTGAACCAAAACCGTGTAAAAAAGTCAGTGAAAGGTGATGGAGGAAGTGTCATGGTTTGGGGAATGTTTTCTGCAGGGGTTGGACCTCTCATTCAGTTACATGACAGAGTGAATGCAAGTGTGTACTTGAAGCTTCTTCACTAACCTGTGGTTCCTTACTTGTGTTCAGCACTCAGCCAACAATTTTCATGCAGGACAATACCCCCTGTGATATGGCATAATGGGTAAAGCAGTTCCTATAAACAGAAAACATAGAAACGGCCGGCCAAGAGTTCTGATCTAAGCCAAAAGAAAACCTCTGGTAAATCCTTAGTGACAAAGTTATGGCCAAGAAACTCACAAGTGTCACATAACTGTGGAAGAGACTGGAAGAAGAGTGGAACAAAATCACTCCAGAGTAGTGTGAGAGACTAGTGATGTCCTGTGGCCGCAGATGTGATGAAGTCATTCAAATCAAAGGCCTGTACAAAGCAAAGGCCTGTACTCAATCAGTATTGGTGACTGTTGTAACCTTTAGTGTTAATCTTTCCCTGTGTTACAGTCATCGTTGTTCTCTAATTATGGTCATCATGTTTTGTGTAAAATAAAGGTTTTAATTGGATAAACTTTGGTTATTTTGGGAAACACTGTTCTAGTAGCACGGTGTACCCCTTACACAAAAACCTTCAAATGTTCATCAATGTAGATTACATTATATCTCAAAATCTCAAAAAAATCAAGTGATCATACATTGTTCTTTAATATTCATCACCATTGTAAGGGTACCATCACACTTGGCAACGCACCAGCGATCCCGATAGCGATACGACCTTGTAGGGATCGCTGGAGAGATGTCAAACAGTCAGATCTCACCAGTGATGCAACAATGATCCGGAATGATACGGAGGTTGTTGGGACCCTGTTTCTCAGACCTGTAGTATTGAGGTCGTTGGTCGTTGTCCCTGTCAAACACACCAATATATGCTGCCCAGCGAGACCCCAACTATCATAAAATGGTCCAGGCTACTCTGACACGACCAGCGATCTCACAGCAGGGGCCTGGTCGCTGCTAATTGTCAAACATAGCGAGATCGCGGTCGAGGTCGCTGTTGCGTCACCAAACTTGTGACTTAGTAGCAATCTTGCTAGTGATCTCGCTTAGTTGTGACAGGGGCTTTAGAGTAAACAATGATCTCTGGTGGTTGGTATTTCACACTGCAGTTTCCTTTCCCACCATCTCACATACACACAGTTTATTCTGAAAAGTTTCTTCAAAACAGTTATCCTGTAAGAAAAATCCCAGTGCCAGCCTCAATTACCATTTCAAAGAACTTTGTCAGCACATATCTTACTTAGCTAACTTCCTAACACTATATAACGTATGTCAAATGCAGCGAGCATTTACTGACATAAGAGAGGAATTGTTTAATTAGTTTCCAGCAGTGGATCTGGCATGTCATGATTTTTTTTTTGTGAGTTGAAGCTGTGTGACAAGTTTCCCCTTAAGTGCAGTATTCCAGGCAAGTTATTTAGGATTTATATTTTTACAGACATTTCATTTTTGCTTCTCTTTATTGCCCTGTAGAAATGCTAATTTTGGAGCATTTGTTAAATCATTATTTTCATTGTATTTAATTTAACCAGAAATGGATTTATGATCTGCAACAGAAATTTAATTTTATCACAATGATGACGTTTCACATTTAAGAAAGCATTTTCTACCACCTAAGTGTCTTCTGCTATTACACATTTTATAGATTCAATAGTTTTTGAGCCCTTCCCCAAGAAATATAGGCAGAGCCATAGGTAATAGTGGTGTATTCCTGAAGAAGAAGCGAGGACAGCCTTGAAGTGCATTGAAATAAACACCACTTCAACCAAGAATTTGGTCCATTTTCACTATTATACAGCAGCGCGGATCATTCTCATCTTCTGTCTTTGTGATCCTTGGCGTTGACTCGACCGTCCACGTGGAATGGTGGATCCAGCAGCAGCTGTATAAGGTGAATATACCAGTTGTGGCTCACACAACCGGACAAGGTGAGCAGTGTCACACTGAATGTTAACAGCACTTTAAAGGAGACAAGACCCTATTGCGCCCTTGTCTACCCTTATAGGTAAGAAATGTAATTTTATCACAATGATGATGTTTCACATTTAAGAAAGTATTTTCCACCACCTAAGTGTCCTCTGCTATTATTTATTTTATAGATTCAACTAGCTGTGAGCCCGATGCGATTGCATCGGGATTCTAGAATCTGTGTATAGGGCATTGCTCGGGCTGCTGCAACGACTCCCAACGCCCCCTTGGCGAGCATTGCGAGTGAGTCGCGTGGGCGATGCGCGCCCACGAACAAAGCCACGGAGGTAGCGGCGTGTGCGAGGGAAGTCGCTACGGCAATTATATAATAGATTATCAGTATGGCATCGGGATTCTAGAATCTGTGTATAGGGCATTGCTCGGGCTGCTGCAACGACTCGCAACGCCCCTTTCGCGGGCATTGCGAGTGAGTCGTGTGGGCGATGCGCGTCCACGAACAAAGCCACGGAGGTAGTGGCGTGTGCGAGGGAAGTCGCTACAGCAATTATATAATAGATTATCAGCATGTAATATATAATTTCCCTAACACACTTCCGTAAGTTTCGGCTCTGTTTCCGTTGTTGTGGGCGTGGGCGCAGCGCCCATGCGACCTGTGAAGCATTGCCGGCGCCACTGATTCGCAAAGCCTCACTCGCAATGGCCGCTAAGCGGCCGTTGCGAGTCCTTGCAGAATAGGCGCGACTCACTAATTTATACATAATCACATACATAATACTGATAATTCCTATATAATCACATATATATATATAGATGGCGAGCCGATTCGAAAGAATCGGGTAGTCTAGAATCCATATATAGTATATTTACTAATAGTTAGGGGAGTGGGGTGAAATGAATTGTGTGTATACAGGTGGCTCAGTGGTTAGCAGTGAGTGGGGTGGCTCAGTGGTTAGCAGTGAGTGCGGTGGCTCAGTGGTTAGCAGCGAGTGCGGTGGCTCAGTGGTTAGCAGTGAGTGCGGTGGCGCAGGGGTTAGCAGTGAGTGCGGTGAGATTGGTGAGCACAGTGGCGTGGGCAGAGTGCTGAGTGCAGCGCTGTGGGCAGAGTGGTCAGCACACACATACATACATACACACACACAGACACTTCGCTATAGTTAGCACCGACCCTACGTCTTCCCTGCCGGCTGGATCCTGAGTTGATATGTCGGCGCCCGCGGACGACTGGATCGAATATGGGGTCTGGGAAGTTTGGCGAGACTTATTGGACGCGATATTTGATCGAGTAGTTTGGGGGCGGCGATATGTCGGTGATGCAGGGCCGGTGGTAAGTATAGCGGAGTATGTGTGTGTGTGTATGTGTGCGGAGAAAGTGAGTGAAGTGCGGAGAAAGTGAGGTGTGGTGATGTGGCCCCTGGCCGGGTGCATCACACGGGTTATCAATGCAGGTCTCTGTTCACATGGGCCGGTTTTCCTGATTGTGTGTGGTGTGTGAAACCTGTCCGATGTACAGGGGGTTAACAGCTGAAGGGTTTTCATGAGCTGAGTAAAAGAGCTGAGTGTGAGTGCTGAAGATCCGATACATTCATGAGCCTAATGAGCGGCTGAACCTGTGGGGATGAGTGCTTTGCTGTGCGGAGAAAGTGAGGTGTGGTGATGTGGCCCCTGGCCGGGTGCATCACACGGGTTATCAATGCAGATCTGTTTTCACATGGGCTGGTTTTCCTGATTGTGTGTGGTGTGTGAAACCTGTCCGATGTACAGGGGGTTAACAGCTGAAGGGTTTTCATGAGCTGAGTAAAAGAGCTGAGTGTGAGTGCTGAAGATCCGATACGTTCATGAGCCTAATGAGCGGCTGAACCTGTGGGGATGAGTGCTTTGCTGTGCGGAGAAAGTGAGGTGTGGTGATGTGGCCCCTGGCCGGGTGCATCACACGGGTTATCAATGCAGGTCTGTGTTCACATGTACCGGTTTTCCTGATTGTGTGTGGTGTGTGAAACCTGTCCAATGTACAGGGGGTTAACAGCTGAAGGGTTTTCATGAGCTGAGTAAAACAGCTGAGTGTGAGTGCAGAAGATCCGATACATTCATGAGCCTAATGAGCGGCTGAACCTGTGGGGATGAGTGCTTTGCTGGGCTAAATCTGAATGGTGCACAGGGGGTTAATCACATCTCAGGTCTGTGTGTGAGTGAAGATGTGCTGATTGACTCACTGGGTTGCAGCTGTGAGTGAGCAGGCTGGATAGGAACCTGCCAGGTGTCTGAGTGAGGAGAGGACGATGGGATTCAGAAGTCCAGAGCACTGCGATGTGAGCAGGTGCTGGAAGTGATCCGTCCCTAGTGGGTAAGTGATGGGAGCCTGCCTGCTCCATGCTAGTGCACCTGATGTGTGCATGGCAGCCAGTGTCCAAGGGCCAGGCGGTCAGATGTGCGGTGTGAGAGAGCGAGTACGGCTCCAGGGCCAGGTGGTCACCGCTGACTTTGGGACTGACTGTATTCTTGTTACTATGTGATGTCTTATGTAAACATGCCATGTGTGAGGACTCATGTGCAATGTGGTGGTGGTGGTGGTGGTGGTGGTGGTTTACTTCTCGCAATGCCCGCTTTGCGGGCATTGCTTCGCGGCCCCGGACAGAGTCCTGGAGAAAGTTCCGAGCTACGCGAACAAAGCCACAGGAAGTAGCGCCGGTCAGACGGAAGTCAGCTACGGCAATTATATAATAGATAGTTTTTGAGCCCTTCCCTAAGAAATATAGGCAGAGCCATCAGTAATAATGGCATTGTCACTAGTGATGAGCAAACAGTAAAATGCTCGGGTGCTCGATGCTCCGGTGCTCGACAGAGCCCAATGCAAGTCAATGAGTGATAGGCTCCACCCACAGATATCCGGCTATAAACCAAATGTTTTGGGAAAGCGCGGGAGGGTGGCTTTTCAAATCGTCGCAGCATACAACACCTTGCTGTGCCCCCAGAGGGACCCTAACAATCAATCTGCTGTCTGTGAGGTGCCAGCTTACTTTGTGCACTGAAGGGAGCTGTGTATTTGTGTAACATCGATAATGATTAGTGATGAGTCCGAGCATCTGGGCGGTACTCGGTATTCGCCGAGCATCCCGAGTACCGTGATACTTGTGCAAGTACCGAGCAGTGGCGAGCATACTCGCTCATCACTCTTTGTCACCAATTGAACACAAAAAGAAACAGCATAAGAAAAAATGCAGAAAATGAATATAATTCAACTGCAAAGATCAGCAGCATATACTGTCTTGATAGGATCAGAAAAAGAGGATGGTATCTGGACATCTTAACCAGGCATCTACTCAAAACGACAATTGTAATAAAAAAAGCACGAGTATATATATTCCCATACTTAGTAAAACCATTTAAGTCCACAAAAGTGTATAAATGCAACAAAGTGAGTCTTTATTGACCACGAGGACAAATAACACATAATTCAGTGCAGTGGTATATGGTAACCAAAGTAACATTTGACAGTGCAGGGATAGGAGAGGAGAAGTGCAAAACCAGTTACTAGGATTCATCTACCCATCATAATGGGGTCCTCCTTCCAGCAAGCACGTGTCACAGCGCCAACACGTGAAGCAGCCGCATGTGAAACACGTGTTGGGGCTATGACACATGCTTGCAGGAAGGAGGACCCCATTATGATGGGTAGGTGAATCCTAGTAACTGGTTTTGCATTTTAGGGTTTTGGGTGGGATTGGCACCGGTACAGTGACTGGTCACTACCATTATATCAATATCCCTCCCTCTCCACCTGGACTTCACTCTATTGCTAGGTTCGCCATACCATGGATATTTCTGCCTTCCCTAGCCGTGTCTCTTTCTCCTCTCCTATCCCTGCACTGTCCAATGTTACTTTGGTTACCATATACCACTGCACTAAATTATGTGTTATTTGTCCCGTGGTCAATAAAGACTCACATTGTTGCATTTATACACTTGTGTGGACTTAAGTGGTTTTACTAAGTATGGGCATAGATATACTCGTGCTTTTTTTATTACAATATACTGTCTTGATGCAGATGACAAATCAGTAAATTTTTTTCAACTACCCATGTTCTGTACAGTTTTTTGATGAGATTGTACACAATCTCATCCACTTTGCTGGCCCTGTATTATTGTTATTCTTCAGTTGTTTTTGAACAGCACATTGTATTCCAGTTACTTTCACTTACTGGTTTCTAGCAGGGCAGGCACTTCTCCTTAAATGACAGTTTTGATGAGCAGAGCTGATTATAATCCTACAAAGAAGTAGTGGAGTGTAGAGATCCATCTCAACTTAGCTGTTTCTTCACAGAATGATTGACCTCACTAATTGAACTCCACACTGCTATTATTTTGAACACATCCGCTTTCTAATCATTATTCAATTGCACAGACTCAAAAACATGCAGATCTGAATGCTGAGTCTGCTGGCTTTCTATGAATCTACTAACTGGTAAATTGTTTGACAAGTGCTAAAATAAATTATACCAAAAAAAGTGAATAATCAGGTTAGTCATATTGGACTGCTAATATTTTGAACACTACTGTATAAAGCTCATCTCAAGTTCTTTTGAAACATATTCAGTGATTTGTTCTATAGTGTGTACTGCTATTACTGTATTTACTAATACAGGCTAGAAAAAAAGCCCTCAGTGACTGAAATGCAGCAAATTGTGCCTGCAGGCCATAATTTAGGCTGGCTTCACACTTGCAGATGGATCTGCAGCGTTTTGCAGATGCATCTGCAAGTGTGAGCATGTGACCGCGGTGCCTATGTTTATAATAGGGCCACCGCGGTCTGAAAGCTCTCATTCACTCCTATATGTGTACTGTCAGCAGGCGTATGCCTGCTGACAGATCACACACTCCCGCCCGCAGCATGGACGCTACATCTCGCGTCCACAGTGCGGACGGGAGTGTGTGATCTGTCAGCAGGCATACGCCTGCTGACAGTACACATATAGGAGTGAATGAGAGCTTTCAGACCGCGGTGCGCCCTATTATAAACATAGGGGCCGCGGTCAGCATGCTCACACTTGCAGATGCATCTGCAAAACGCTGCAGATCCATCTGCAAGTGTGAAGGCAGCCTTACGTCTTGAAGAGGACTGCTGCAGTCTTCTTTGTCAGATTGGTGTGTATTTACTCATAGAGATAACAGCACATTTGTACAAGCACAGGCCTCAGTGAGAGCCTGATTAGGATACTTGCTCTGAAAGCAGCCAATGCTGCAATCTGGTCATTTTGCAAGATTTATATCAGTAGCTTGTCAGGATTTGAGAGAGGAGAGAAGGTGATGAGCATATAATTGCTGTATAGAAATCAATGTGCTTGAGAGAGTTGGCTGGGATATTAGGAGTTAACAAGAATGTTACTATTGGAACTCTTCAAGAAGGTCACTACTGCATACATTCTGCCAGAGTGTTGATGGGCACTGGTGGCCAAGCACCATGGAAATCACCTGTGCCCTACGATATATAGTATACAAGCTATCATTGTAGGAGAATGATATCAGATAGAAAAAGCAAGTCAAATGCAATATTGCTGATTTTCATGTGGTCTAAACAACTAGAACAATTTATTAACTTGAGAATATCCATATAGGTACCTGCGTGGTAGCAACTGCCTGGCAATGGGGATTTTTGTCACTATTGCCTTGAAATTGCTAGTAAGTGGCGGCGTGTAATTTGGGAAAGTGATTGGGTTTCTCGCAGTTGCTTCGGGTAGCTGTTTCTGAACCGTGTTCTAAAATCCAAGGCAACACAAAGGGAGAATTGCCCTGCTATGGGCGTGTAAACGGGGGACAGGGATGGAATCAGCGTCGCCTAGTGATTTCCCCGGAGCGTGCCACAGAGTGCTGAATACTGCACCCCATCAGCATTGATTGGTGGGGGCTACTGTGTAACCATTGGCTGTCCCTTCACAGGGCACCATATTTAAAGAGCTGTCCATTCACACTACATAAATGCAATGGCGTCATGTATTAGCCAGTCTTCCTGCGCAGGTTGTCCAATCAGCGTGTTAGTGTCACGGAATACACAACTCTGTCACGCCTATGTTTTGATGCCGCAGAACATGTACGCCCACATTCCCCTACTGATTGCAGCATGTGAAGGGGCGACGGGTTTCAACAGAAAGTTATACGCAGGATCTGTTGGAACTTCTGGGGAACCATGATACCATGAGTTGACAACGCAATGGCGGCGTTGTACATGCGGATTCGGCGATCGTTAGCAACTGTTCAAAACGTGCACGCGCACGTACGGTTGCTACCGATTGCCAGTGATAGTGGCGGCGTGTAAAGGTACCTTATAAGCAATAAGTGTTGAGTTAGAAAATATAAAATTGTTGTATAACTGACCTGTGTGAATGCATCCTAAAGAGATTTTTCAGGCATAAAATCTGACATTGGACATAAGAAGATGCCACTGCTTGAAGAATAGTTATGGTTGAGCACTGATCCTGTTCCAGTTAATCGGATCATGCACCATATTTCTTTGCATCAACAGTTGTCCTGGCAACCACACAGCAATTTGCAGGGCCATTACTCCTTGCATAGTGGCAAATCTGGTAGGAATTGTTCAGGAGGTTTGCATTTTTGTCTATAGCTTCCACTGAGCATCAGTCACATCATTTGATGTCCCACTCTGTCACATGATTAGGATTGGAATTGTAGAGTATTAATAATTAAATATTGCCTGTCAATAGGGATGTGCGACCCAAACTTTAAAGTTCTGGACCAATACTGAACACATACTGTTCAATCTCAAGGTCCCAAACATGGGTTTCCATGGCCTGTAAAAAAAAGCATAAAATTAATAATAAATATTATGGTTAGACTTACCAGTACAGCGATGCGTCCTCCCGTCCTGCTGTCTCCCAGCCGCTTCAGCTTCCGGGGCTGCTCATTAACTTCACGCGGTATTCACTGCACTCAGCTGTCCTCAGCTTTTTATGACAGTGTTCACACGGTGATGTCAGGGTTCACCCGAGTTCATGGCCAGAGCTATGATCTCGGGTGAACTCTGACTGTCACTGTCAGTATCAGCCTGCTTCTCTCTCTGTATAGACGCTTGTCTATACAGAGTGATGTAGCAGAGCTGGCATTGCTATCCCTTTGGACTATGTCGGGCGAAGGTTTTTTTTTTATAATAAAGATGGAGTCTTCAAATATTTTTTTTGTTTTATTTCTAATAAAATAATTTTCTCTGTGTTGTGTTTTTTTTATCTTTACTAGAAAGTCATTATTATCATCATTCATGGTGGACATCATTCATGGTGGACATGTCTAATATTGGCGTGACATCATGAATTTCGGGTTTAGGGCCAGCTGATAATTCAAAGCTTACCCTAAACCTATTAATACCCAGTGAGCCACTCGGCACCAGGGCTGCTGTAAGAGTCAGATACAGCTCCAGAAGATGGCGCATCTATGAACGGGCAATTTCTGGGGCTGCTGCTGAATGCAATTCTCAGTGTGGGGGCCCCAGAAAGCTTAAGCCACCCTGCGCTGCGGATTTCAGCCCCCTGCTGCCTAGTTGTACCTGGCTGGACACAAAAATAGGGCAAAGCCCACATAGTTTTCTTTAATTATTTCATGAAATTCATTAAATCATTTTAAAAAAAGGGTTTCCCTATATTAACAATTCATTAATAATAATAAAAAGAAGGAATTATCAAAAATTATAAATAAAACACAAACACATTAGGGACTCCAACTTTATTAACCCCTCAACCTTCATCTCTGTGCTGAACACTATCAGCTCTGCTTCATGAAAGACCAAGGGGACGAACAAAGCTTCTATCCTCTTGGTCCCTGAAGGAGAGTCTGGAGCACTGTGGCATCATAAGGGGGGTAACTAAGGCCACCAGAGGACAGCTCAGGTCATGCCATCTGAGCTGTCCTCTGGTGACCCCAGCATCTCCCAGGTTACAATGCCGTAGATCATGCTCCTTACTCCACTTATGCACTGACCTATCAGAAGATTGCACCAAAAATCATGAAAATTGCACCAAAAAGCATGAAATCTGTGGCAAAAACTGTGGTAAGAACGTTGAGGTTTTTGTGCTTATTTTGGCCCAGGAGATACAGATGAACACCTTGGACACAATGCATGCAGTTTCAGGCCTAAATTGCACCAAAAATCATAAAATCCACGGCAAAAACCATAACGTTTTTGCCGTGGATTTTATGATTTTTGGTGCAATTTAGGCCTGAAACTGCATGCATTGTGTCCAAGGTGTTCATCTGTATCTCCTGGGCCAAAATAAGCACAAAAACCTCAACGTTCTTACCACAGTTTTTGCCACAGATTTCATGCTTTTTGGTGCAATTTAGGCCTGAAACTGCATGCATTGTGTCCAAGATATTCATCTGCATATCCTGGGCCAAAAAAAGCACAAAAACCGCAACATTTTTCACCACAAATGTAAATATTTTTTTGGTGCAATTTAGGCCTGAAACTGCATGCATTGTGTTCAAGGTGTTCATCTGCATCTCCTGAGCCAAAAAGCACAAAAACAGTGACATTTTTCCTGTGGTTTTTGCCACGGATTTCATGCTTTTTGGTGCAACTGACAACTCAGTGCGTAAGTGAGACACTGGGATCACCCGAGGACTGCTCAGGTCGCTTGACCTGAGCTGTCCTCAAGTGACGTGATTTACCCCCCTCATGATGCCTCAGCGCTCTGGGCTCTCCTTCAGGTACCAAGGGGATAAAAGTTTTGTTCGTCCACTTGGTCTCTGATAAAGCTAAGCCGAGAGTATTCAGCACATAGATGAGGATCGAGGGGTTAATAAAGATGCAGTCCCTAAATGTGTTTGTGTTTCCTCCCCCTCCTACTGTCTCCCTCCCCACCCCCTTTAGACTGTGAGCCCTCGCGGACAGGATCCCCGACCCTGCTGTACCCGTATGACTAATTGTGATATGTCATCGTTTGTCGTCGTTTGTGTCTACCCTCCAAATTGTAAAGCGCCATGTATCCTAATGGCGCTATATAAATACATATTAATAATAATAATAATAATAATAATAAATTTTACTTATAATTTCTTTATTTAACAAATTATTAAAAAAAAATTTGATGTGGGCTTTGCCATGTTTTTGTATGCCAGCCAGGTACAGCAGGCAGGTACGGGTTGCCCACAACCCCCAGCTGCCTTTGTTTACCTTGCTGGAAGCAAAAATACAGGAGGCCGTTTTGTATAATTATTTCATGAAATAATTTAAAAAATTATGTGGGCTTCGCCCTATTTTTTGTGTCCAGCCAGGTGCAACTAGGCATCTGGGGGCTGGAATCCAAAGCGCAGGGTGGCCTAAGCTTTCTGGGCCCCCTGCTGAAAATTGCAATTTGCAGCCGCCCCAGAAAATGGCATGTTCATAGAAGTGCCA
Organism: Allobates femoralis; assembly: GCA_033576535.1. NCBI lineage: Eukaryota > Metazoa > Chordata > Amphibia > Anura > Aromobatidae > Allobates > Allobates femoralis. The sequence goes on along the minus strand of JARQOC010000002.1, from coordinate 208,165,082 downwards.
CTTAAGGCGCTGTATCCGACTCTTCCAGAGGCCCTGGTACCGGGTGGCTCACTGGGTAATAATAGGGTTAGGGCCAGTTTTGTATTATCAGCTGGTCCTTAGCTCGAAATTCATGATGTCATGCCAATATAAGGCCCTTTTCACATCAGCATTTTTGCTGATTTGCAGCAGATTTACTGCATCTACCATGTAACGGCTGAAGTTGAGGGACACATGCGGCAAGCCCCATTCATTCTCTATGGGACTTGCGGCAGGTGTGGCAAATGCATTTTTTTCCGCTATGTGATAATCGAGGCAGTTGTGGCAGGTGAAAAAAACGCAGCTAGCAGCAGTTTTTTCACCTGCTGCAACTGCCGCAAGTGCCAGATTGCGGCAAAAAACGCATTTGACGCACCTGCTGTAAGTAGGATAGAGAATGAATGCGGCTTGCTGCAAGTGTGCCGCAAGTGCATCCTTTATGCTGCAGATGCGGTAAATCTGCCGGATCTTCCGCAAGCCAGCAAAAATTCTGATGTGAAAGGGGCCTTAGACATGTCCACCATGAATTTCTAGTAAAGATTAAAAATAAACACAACACAAAGAAAATATTTTTATTAGAAATAAAATAAAAAAGATTAAGGGCTCCATCTTTATTATAAAAAAAATCCTCCGTCCGATGTAGTCCATAGGGATAGCAATGTCAGTTCTGCTACATCGCTCTGTATGGACAAGACAGTCAGAGTTCATCCAAGTACTTGGCTCGGGCCATGAACTCGGGTTAACCCTGACGTCATGTCAAGAACACTGCCGATGACTCACCATTGCCGGGTTCTCAGGTCTCAGGCGATGCTTCCCTTGTCATAGTTCCGCGCCTGAGGCTGTGGGGCCCGGTGGTCAAATAAAAGGGGATTTAAAGGATGGGGATGTTTCTTGATTGTCGTGACGCCACCTGTGGGTGTCCGGTGAATGCACCGGCGCTGCTTGGGCCTCCGGGGGATGTGCGGCAGCTAGATGGGATGCTCCCCACAGGATGAGCAGGAGTCCCCGGGGCCAGGAGCTGCACTGGATGGAATACGGCAGCTTGGTTGTTCTGAGTGTTAATCCAGGAATGATGCACCGACACACAAAGTCTTTTCTGTACCTTTTACTGGTGAAAACAGGTACACTCGACCGGGTGATGAAGTAGACACTCCTGGAGATTCCACAGCAAGCAGTGGTGTAGGCTTCCATATATGCATAGTTCTGACAGGGTCTGGTGGACATGAAATCCTACCGAACTGGGGTTGCATGTTCTGGTGGGACGTGTTTCACCTGTGTTTTCTGCACTGAGGGCACTATAAAGGGTTTTCAGACTCGGGGTTCTCCTCCTGGGCTCTCATTTGGTGGTGCTTCAGGTGTCCAGGGAGCTAAATTCACTTGTTGGGGGACTGGTTTCTCTGCAGCCTGCGCTATGGCTCCTGCAGCTCGGACCCAGTGACCGGATTGTTAGGGCGGGTTGTAGTAACTCCTCTGTCCCTTTAAGGTATTTGCCTCCTGTTCCTATGACCCCTGTTGCAAGGGTCTCTCACTTTCCGAGTGTGCTGGTATGGGCCTAGTGTGGCACCAGTACCAGGTCAACTCTCCTAGCTGTTCACAGTTCTAAAGTGACTGCACACTCCCCTCTTTCTCCCTCCAGGACCTGTATTCATAGGGGAACTGGCTTAAGGTAACCAGTGGGGCTCCCCCTAGAGGCCTGGGGTGAAAGGGGGTGTTAAAATGTTGTGTTAGTACTTGAGATCTGCTTGCTGTGTACGTTCCATTTGTGTCCTAAGAGTTCTGTGGTGCCCCAACCAGGGTGCCACACCGACGCCGGCCGAAACTTGCTGAGCGCCGAGTAGTGGAGTGAATAAACCCAGAAGTTAATAAGCGGCCACAGAAGTAGATGCAGCCTGGAGACAGCGGGATGGGAAGACACGTCGCAGGATCTGTAAGTATAATTTATAATGTTTATAATTATTAATTTTATGCTTTGTTTTACAGCTCCCCCTGCCCCATCCCATATCTGTAAAATCAAGCTCGGGGTTCGGACGCAAGTTCGTGTCATCTCCGGCCCTGAGCTCGAACTTTACAAAAAACTTGGGCAAAGACGCTGATCCCGAACATCAGGGAGTTCGCCCATCACTACCTGTCAATACATTGGAATACCAAAAATTCAAGCGACCAACATCTGAATAGTTTAACAATTTATTTGACAAGATATACAGAAGGGGACATACACAAGGAGAGTAGACAACCCATATGAGGTGTCTCCTGTTGTGAATATTAATACATAAGTACAAAATGTAAAGTCAAAGTGGGTCAATGATGGTACAGCAGAAACTGACATGCAGGTAGAGCTTTACTGACCAAAATAGTCACTGCAATATATTTCAAAAATGTAATATAGGAATCATAGTATCCACAAAAATATAGCTAATTAATGATAAAGTGCAAGTGCTTATACCTATCTTTATAACTATTTATAGTTAGGACTTGTTTGGTTCAGTGGAACTACCAATACTGAGCATCCAGAAGATTAAGTTGTATCACATTTAGTAATGCTCATTTTTAGTACACTATTACCCATAATAGATTCTGACCCAAGATTTTGAATCAAAGGTATTAGATACAGCACGTCAGAAAAAACAACCAACAACCAACATAAACACATCACATAATTGCAATGGTGTAGCAATCTCACCAAAAGGTATTCACAGCCAGGAGACACACACCCCGATGGCCATTTCGTGTCCTTCGTCAGGGGGCATTAGTTACAGGGAAAGTGGAGCTTTAAAAAGGCCGGCCGGCATTGAGATTATCGCGATCAGCTGTTAAGCTGACGCGCGACCGCGGCAGTGGAGGCAGGAAGCGGAAGCGTCAGCACGCAATCGGCAGGCGTGGGTGCGTGTGGACCACGCGACCGCAGCTAGCGATTCAGAAGCCGACACGTCCCACCGCTATATGTAGAGTCAAAGCAAATGTCATAAACACAGGAATAAGGCTGTAATCCCAAAAACATTTTTACAGTATACATAACATAATTAACATGCGATGCACACAACTATTTATTACAGAGTATATACATATGTATTGTATTATAGAGCCTATCATCACAATATGAACATGACATAAACAAAGACATTTCGCTCCATAGTCTGCAGAAAACTGTAAAAATGTTTTTGGGATTACAGCCTTATTCCTGTGTTTATGACATTTGCTTTGACTCTACATATATAGATGTTATAATGCTTGCTCTTTAAGTGCGCATCCTTCGTGTCCCATATGGTTGCAGAGTATCGCTCTGTGTTAGGAGCGCAATGCTCTGACTAAAACACTTGTCTAGATCGCATAAACAAACTTATCATGTGACCAGTTATGACGCGCGGCCTGGTTGCTGGGGAACGGCGAAGCGGTGGGACGTGTCGGCTTCTGAATCGCTAGCTGCGGTCGCGTGGTCCACACGCACCCGCGCCTGGCGATTGCGTGCTGACGCTTCCGCTTCCTGCCTCCACTGCCGCGGTCGCGCGTCAGCTTAACAGCTGATCGCGATAATCTCAATGCCGGCCGGCCTTTTTAAAGCTCCACTTTCCCTGTAACTAATGCCCCCTGACGAAGGACATGAAATGGCCATCGGGGTGTGTGTCTCCTGGCTGTGAATACCTTTTGGTGAGATTGCTACACCATTGCAATTATGTGATGTGTTTATGTTGGTTGTTGGTTGTTTTTTCTGACGTGCTGTATCTAATACCTTTGATTCAAAATCTTGGGTCAGAATCTATTATGGGTAATAGTGTACTAAAAATGAGCATTACTAAATGTGATACAACTTAATCTTCTGGATGCTCAGTATTGGTAGTTCCACTGAACCAAACAAGTCCTAACTATAAATAGTTATAAAGATAGGTATAAGCACTTGCACTTTATCATTAATTAGCTATATTTTTGTGGATACTATGATTCCTATATTACATTTTTGAAATATATTGCAGTGACTATTTTGGTCAGTAAAGCTCTACCTGCATGTCAGTTTCTGCTGTACCATCATTGACCCACTTTGACTTTACATTTTGTACTTATGTATTAATATTCACAACAGGAGACACCTCATATGGGTTGTCTACTCTCCTTGTGTATGTCCCCTTCTGTATATCTTGTCAAATAAATTGTTAAACTATTCAGATGTTGGTCGCTTGAATTTTTGGTATTCCAATTAAACTAGCGATTTATCTGCCTCCATGGTGTATACTCCTCTGCATATGGGAGGTTATTGTTCAGTATCTCGATGAAGTTGGTAATCTCTGTCAATACATTATTTGAACCTTTTTTTGGACAAATATCTTTCTGAAGATATGATATTTTTTATGCTTTAGAGAAAAAGGTAACTCGGACCTGTGCAAAGCATTATTACATGTACAATTCACTTGGCACTATATTATAGAAATAACTTTAATTTGTTTCAAGATAACATGTGTAATACCAAGCTGTCACATCTTATTTGCTTCCTGCTGACATTGTAAGTGTATTTATTTATCTTTTCAAATTTGCTCACTGACAAAAAGCAAATTAAGAGTGTACTCTTGTCATTCCACCGAGATATGGAACATATCATAAGAGCAGTAAAAGCATAATTGCACTTGAACAATTAGATTGACAATGCACTTTAAAATGATTTAGCTGATGTTTGCCAGGTTAGGAGTTAAAGCAAATGGGCTTTTACTCCCTCTCTATTTATTCCAGGAAGCCTTAGACAGCCAGTTAAAATTTTCCATTTCACATAATGTTTCACTAGATCCATGGGGGAAAGATGTGATTGTTTGAACTTAAAATGATTTCATTTCATTGTCATAAACAAAACTAAATTTCCTAAATTTTCTAATTTTGCAGAAATTTTTTTAGCTTGGTGCAAATAATATTAAAAATATTTTAAATATTTAAAGGGAACCTTTTACCATGAAAATAGAGGGCAATCTGCAGGCACTATGGTATAGATTATAGATGGAGTAGATTGATAGTGTTGTGAGAAAATCCTTAGTATAACCTGTGTTTTAATCATTTAAACCTCTGCTTTTTCTGGGATTTTCAAAACAGTGGGCGGTTCCATCAGACACTACAGAGATAGCTGTCAGTTACTAATAAGACAGCCCCCTGGACAAAAAACCCCAGAAAGAGCAGAGGCTTAAATTAATAAAACACATGTTTTATGGAGACCTTACTCACAAATTATAGATTAAATTACTTGCCCGCTACTGCTCTATATTATGCTGCCTGCAGATTAGATTGCATTGTTAGGCTGGCTTCATACTTGCGTTCCCGCCGCTGCGTATTGCGGCGGGGAGCGCAAGCCAAGCACATACATCGCGCGTCCCTATGTTTAACATGGGGACGCACGGTGTATGCCCTTGAGTGCGCATTGCCGTGCGCACCCATTGCCCGCCATGTGTGGTTTGTATGCATGCGGCTGCTTGCGTACAAATCACAAATTCTCATCCGCACCATGAACGCGACATGTAGCAGCAGCGGGGAACGCAAGTGTGAAGCTACCCTTAGTTCTATGTGGATCTACCATGAGCAGTGGAACTGTATTTTGGAATGCTTGACATTTCAAGAATTGTTCCACTCTTTCTTTCAAAAACCTAATTCAGGGTGTTATGAGATACTCTTCCAACCATAGATTGTAGAAGCAACAATGTTGTGCAAATTTAATTGTGTGCTTCTACACAGTGTCAAGTAGAAAATTATGTAAATTACCAAGGCTGTGTAATGTGGCATCAGGTGGTAGTCGTGACTGAGATGTTGTTCACTGATGCACTGGTACACTATAGAAGGAAGGGGGTCTTGAATGTGTGTGCGATAGTATTTTAGTCACTTCAGTTTTGGAGATCTCCAGGTTCAGTTCTGCAATACTTTGTGTGGCATCGGCTCTTTTGCATCTCAAAATAAGTAAACCACACCGATGGGTAAAAACAAAGTCCCTTTTACTTTCAGCCAAGCTTGTACGCAGAGTGTAACAGAAAATAAACTTTTCCTTTTTTCCTTACAGTAAACAGGAATCTCTGCAGTTGCAGACAGCATTGCATACTTCGCAAAATAGGGCTTGTCCACACACCTGCGCTCTCCGTATTTAGCGCTTCTGCGCTAATACTTAGGTTCTGACAGAGAAGCGCAGGTGCGTGTTTGCGGCCGCTTTCTGCAGACGCTGTCCTTGGTTACCCGATGTGTATCGTGGTAACCAGTTCATACAACAGGCTGCATAGTCACCGCTTATGCCAAGCGCACAGGGAAACGCTCATTCACTTCTTCAAGAGTTGTCGAGATATTATTCCCCACAGCAGCACCAGAGAAAGTGGCAGGTGGCACCCCTTCACCTGGCTTCTGACTCCAGAACCTCAGTCATAGCTTGTGTGCCTCCAGACCTACCTCCGGGTGGGGTAGAGTGCCCCACTGTATGAGCACTTGCTTGAGCCACGCCTGATCTTCTCCAACCTATGCAATTGGTCACATACCTGCCACTGCTCCTGGGGAAATAATGTGTGGGAGGCCCTCTAATTTGGTCTGAATTGCCTTTGCTCCTGAGCAGCAGTCGAACCAATGAGCCGCTCTGTCTCAACAACTCACAACAAAACGGCACCAATCTTTTCTTCCAGGTGTGCTTCTTCCTTTAGCTCCACCCTTCTGAAGGCCATCCAAGTGATGTGAATATGCAAGTGGAGCCTCGATTAAGAGTCTCAAACACAGGACTAGCCAGATATCCCACCAGGGAAAGACCTAGCCCTGGGGTGGAATCCACAGACAGCTGTTTCTGGGTATTGCCCTGTATTTGAGTGCTTTAGCCAGCTGCCCGCAGTGTTTTCCTTGACTGGTCTCCCTAAGATCAGTGAGTGCTTTGTGATGTTGGTCTACCAGGGCTAGGTCCTTCCCTGGAGGGATATCTGGCTAGTCCCATGTTTGAGACTCTTAATCAAGGCTCCACAGACTCCATTTGCATATTCAAATTCCCAGGGGGCAATGCATCATGGATTTCACTGTGTTTGAGTGCTTTAGCCGGCTGCCCGCAGTGTTTTCCTTGGCTGGTCTCCCTGAGATCAGTGAGTGCTTTGTGATGTTTGTCTACCAGGCATTGCTCCCACCTAGCCAGAATCCTACTCCACACTGATTAGGGGCAATACCCTGAAAAAGCTATCTGTGGATGGATACCTGGCTCTGTTAATTCCCTTGTCATATCCTTAACTCGTAACTGAGTGGGATATTGACTAAAAGGGCCACTTAATATGGTGGTTATGGTGGTCTCCGCAGGGATTCCACCCCAGGGCTAGGTCCTTCCCTGGAGGGATATCTGGTTAGTCCCATGTTTGAGACTCTTAATCGAGGCTCCACGGACTCCATTTGCATATTCAAATTCCCAGGGGGCAATGCATCATGGATTTCACTGTGTTTGAGCGCTTTAGCTGGCTGCCTGCAGTGTTTTCCTTGACTGGTCTCCCTGAGATCAGTGAGTGCTTTGTGATCCAAGTGATGTGACAGACACTCCTTTAGTCACTCCCTGAGTGTTTGCCCTTGGCCATGCTTCTGGTGATCTTCCAATACCTCTAGATGTTCAAGACTTTTTTCTGCACTGTGCATCCCAGCTGTGCACACCTCCCATGTTATGTCAGACTCTGGCCACCAGTTATTGACTTCCCTGGGTTGGCCTAGTAGTGGGATGGTCATTTTTATGCGCTTTAACATGCCCTCCGCTCCACAAGGGTCGGTCTTTCTTTTTTTACTGTGACAACAGCAAACACCATTTTACTACTGGGTTGAGAAGCTATCTTAAAACACTCTTTCCTTCCCTGTAACTATCTCGCTCAATTTTCCCATATTTTTTTTTCTGCAAGACCCAAACCGCCAAATGTAAGCTGGTATGGGATGGTAGTTATGGGTTGGGTTTTCTTCACCAGCGACCATGCTGCAGAAAGGTGGGGGTTTTGAGTAGAGATAACCAAACCTTTTGTTGTTCAATTGTTTAAAGAACAAGCATATGTTCACCATCTTGTTCGGAAAATAGTTCACTGAACTTTCAAACCCCATTCAAATCAATGGGAGGCAAACTCAAGGGCATAGAAAACACTTTAAAAGGGGCCTAAAAGCTGTCAAACACAGATTAAACCATTTTACTGTGGAGTCCTGCCGTTTTTGCATAGCCATTAGCTTCCTAAATTATTACTTACCAAGCTTCAGTGCTACTGTCGATAAGCTTCCATGGCCGCTCATTAACATCACTGCTTACTCCCTTTAGATTGGTTAAAGCCAGATATAGCCCCGCCCCACCCTTCCTGCCAGCATCTATGATTGGTTGTACCTGACTTTTCCAGTTGCCCTGGTTGCAGTTTTCAATCTGGGAATAAAGGGGTTAATGCTAGCTGTGCATTGCTAGCTAGCACAAAGCCGAGGTTCATAATGTCAGGCCAATTTATTGGAAAAAAAAAATCATCTTTCTAACTATAACATTAGGTGTTGTTCCCAGCTAGCGGGTCTTCCAGCATTGCTTGGGTTTCCGATCGCAAACTGAAATGACATTGTTCGTGTCAAATTTGAAATTGGCAAACATGTTCAGAAAAAGTTTGCTCATCTCTAGTCTTGAGTGTGTGTGCGCGATAGCACTTCACCTGTTTCAGTTCTGCCAATTTTTGTGCAGCCCCGACTCTTTTGGTCCTCACAATAAGAAAACTACACTAACTTGAAAACAAAGTTCTTACTACAAACAGACAAGCTGGTATACTGTGTGAACCAGGAAATAAACTTGGCGTTTTCTTCCTTACAGTAAACAGGAACTTTCCCAACAGTTACACACCACATCAAATGGTTTGCCATGGAGACTACATATGAACTTTGCAGCGAATGGAGGGACTCCAACTTCATGATATAAGGCCACACATGTTAGTGTGTTTCACTGTGACCTCTATACCCATACTACTTGCTGTGATCTTTTTCTAAGGTCACTCATAGAGTTATTACCCTCTTTAACATGTCATTAATGGAGCTGATTCGAGATGGCCAACACTGGACTCACTCATTCAGCACTGTAGCTGGTAGCTGATAAGGTCTACTCGTATTTACAGGTCTGATCTGCCACACCTACACACTACTCAGAGGCCTTTCATATTTACTTTTTCTATAGCCGCTTGCTAACGGGAGTTAGTGTCTGAATATGCCCAGTAATTCCACCCTCTCCTTGGTAGGCTAGATATTAACCCTGTTGCCTCTGGGGGCGTGGCCTAGCTGAGCATGCTAGCAGCCGCTTGATTCAGGAGCTCCTGGTCCCGGGATTGAAAAAGCGGCAATTCCACCGGTCACGCTACTATTTTAGCCTCCATTCTCTCAGATATTCTTCCTACCATCCCTCTGCCACGATGGGGAAGACGAAAAACCGGCAAGAACTGCTCCCAAAGAGGGTTTCTGACTTCTTCCCTCCAGGCCGGGCCTCGTCTGCATCGACTTCCAACATGGCGCCGGCATCTCCTCGAGCTATTAGAGCTTCCCGTCGGGAGCTACTCGTGCAGACCCCCGCTGCTGCTTCCCTGCCTCCGGAGACTCCGGTCACCTTAGCACTTATGAGAGAGCTGCTATCAGACCTCCGCAACTCGCTCCAGGATCATATCACGTCGGCATTGGCGGACGTTAGGTCTGAAGTGGCGGAGATTGGCGGGAGAACCGACCATATTGAACATAAAATGACGGAGCTCATTCGCTCGCACAATCACCTGCTAGACGAGAATGAGCACCTCCAACATGTCACCAGCCTCGTCCAAGCGAAAAACTGCGACCTAGAGGATCGGAGCAGGCAGAACAACGTCCGCCTCCGGGGGATTCCAGAGTCGATCCCGGGAGATGATCTCCGAGCTTTATTACAGGATTTCATGAAAGAAGCTCTCCCGGGCCTCCATGAAAGGGACTTAAAAATCGACCGCATCCACCGAATCCCGAAACCTCCGGGACTGAGGGCCGATCTCCCCAGGGACGTTCTCGGCCGCATCCATTTTTATGAGGCGAAGGAGGACTTTCTAAAAGCTCTACGGGCAGCTCCGGAGCTCCCGCCTCGCTTCGCCAACCTGGAGGTGTATCCGGACCTGTCCCCGGGGACGCTCGCTCTTCGCCGAGCGTACAGGCCCTATACTACACTACTGCGAGAAGCTGACATCCCCTACCGCTGGGGCCGCCCGACTCGCCTGCTGGTTCGGAGAAACGATAAGCTACACGTCTGCCTCACCCCAGCTCGTGCTGCCCAGCTTCTACTCTCCTGGGGCATGAGTCCCCCCTCGGCCACTCAAGATGATCGCCGCCCTGCTCTTCCTCGAGATGACTCGCGGGCCGACCTACCTTCTCAGAGCCGCAGGATCGATCCAGAATGGAAGACTGCCTGACCTGTGCCATGATTGGCGTTGACCTCTTCTCCTTTTTGCTGAACTGCTTCTTTCCCCGTTTGCTGGGGAGAAGCACCCGGGACTATCTTTCTGAACTTGTCATCTGCCTACCAGGTCATATACTTAGCTTATACTTAGCCTACACTCGGCTAATCTTTCCTCTCCTTTAGTACTCAGCTCCTCGGCTGGTTTCTCACTCTCTTTCCAATTCCTCCCTCTCCTATCTCTCCTGCTTTCCTTCTATAATTAAAGTTACGACCCGTGTAGTGCCGCCCCAGGAGCGATTGCATCTACGTTACACCTGACTGCATTGCTCCAAACACCTCGGACGGCTGTCCGAGTGTAATATGCTCATGATGACTTTTTTTCCTCTTTTTTTTATTGTTATTCTCTGGTTCACTCTCACTGTCCCCTCTGATTCTCGGGATTATGTGAGACCAGGGCGGACCTTTTTCTCCCCCCTGCAACTGTTCATGTTATGTTGTTTATTGCTATGTTATTCCCCCACTCTGCTCCCCTCCCCTCTCCCCAAGTGTGCAACTGGTCCCCCTACCGGTATGCTGATGCCAGGTATCTCTATCACGTGGTATAACTACACCCCACAATGCCTATATCCATCTTAGCCTTAAATGTGAACGGCTTAAACTCGCCGCACAAGCGTTCATTTTTATTCTCCCACCTACGTAAAGCACGCCCGGACGTAGTTTTTTTGCAAGAGACGCATCTCTTGGTGGGAGATAACCCCCGTGTCTCCCCTGCCCGCTTCCCGCATAGATTTTACGCTAATGCCGCAACTAAAAAAGCCGGCATTAGCGGCGGCCTTGCGTTCGAATTTGTATCGTCCCTCCCAGACCCTGAGGGCCGCTATCTGCTGGTGAATTGCCGCCTGAACGATGTCTTATACTCCCTCTTGGTGCTGTATGCCCCCAATGTGCGCCCAGCCACTTTTCTTACATCCACTCTAGAACAACTAATCCCGGAGATGAAGGGCCATAAAGTTGTGGATGGGGATCTAAATGCTCCGCTCTTCAAACCTCTCGACTGTTCCTCCTCTGTGTCTTATAGATCAGACCTGGGACATTTGACCTCCTCCTTCCACCTCCATGACATTTGGCGGTACCTACACAGCACCGAGAGGGACTATACTTTTTTCTCTCCGCGACACAGATCGTTCAGTCGCATTGACTATATACTAGTGGGCGATTCCCTCCTGCCCCTATGTACAGCAGCCTCCATCGGCACAGCGTCATGGTCTGACCATGCTCCAATCACACTGCGCATCTCTGACTCCTCTCCGAGATCCCCATTGGCCCCATGGAGACTCAATGAAACTCTCCTGCTCTCTGATAGTAACATTCAGGCTTTAGAATCACTGCTTCTCGAATTCTTCTCCTTTAATACCTGCCCGGACTCCCCCCCAGACACGATTTGGTTTGCCCATAAGGCTGTAATGAGGGGCCACCTCATCAAATTAGCCTCATTGGCCAAAAAACGGCACACAGCGGCTCTGGACTCCCTATTGGACGAAGTTAAGGCCCTTGAAACTACCTGTGCCACCTCCCCATCCACATCCCACTTTGCTGATCTCTCTGCTGCCAGAAGTCGATTGCGGGCTCTTCTACTCGCCAAGGTCGAATTTCAGCTTAAGAGGTCTAGGGCCCGATTTTATGGTATGGGTGATAGAGCTGGAACCCTGCTAGCGCGACGTGTAAAGAAGGTCGAGATGCGCTCCAGAATTTCCCAGATCTCCTCTGCGCGAGGCCCCCCCATCCGCAACCCCATCCATATTGCAGATCGCTTCCGCGAATATTATGAGGAACTCTACAACCTTGCGTCATCTCAACAAACCCCGCAACCGACGGCGTCCTCAATCTCCTCCTTTCTTGATCGGGCTAAACTCCCCTCCCTTTCCTCAGATCAACTCTCCTTTTTGAATAGTCCCTTATCCCTCCAGGAAATCACTGCGTCCATACGTTCCGCAAAAAAGTCATCGGCTCCTGGCCCCGATGGTTTCTCTTACCGCTATTACACCACTTTTGCTCACACTCTAGCGCCCCACCTTCTATCTCTCTTCCAATACTGGCAGGAGAGAGGCACCATCAAGCCTGAAGGCTTACAAGCCTCAATCTCAACCCTTTTGAAACCTGGGAAGCCTCCCGTTGACCCTGGGAGCTACAGGCCGATAGCGCTGCTGAACTGCGACCTAAAAATATACTCCAAATTGCTAGCGGACCGTCTCAAGTTCGTTCTCCCGTCCTTGATCGCCTCGGACCAAGTCGGATTTATTCCAGGCCGTCAGGCGAGAGATGCCACAAGGCGGGTTATCAATCTCCTTGAAATTCTCGAGGGCAGGAAGGACCCCGGTGTACTAGTCTCTTTAGATGCGGAAAAAGCCTTTGACCGCGTACACTGGGGTTACTTAGCGGCAGTCCTGGACAAATTTGCTTTCTCTGGTAATATTAAATCAGCCGTATTAGCGTTATATTCAGCTCCTTGCGCCTTCGTTAGAGCGGGAGGGTTTGCCTCCACGGAATTTCATATTACCAATGGGACCAGGCAGGGCTGCCCTCTTTCTCCCTTAATCTTCGCCCTTGCGATGGAACCGCTGGCCGCAGTTATACGCGCTCATCCAAATGTCACGGGTATCGCAGTGGGTCCCATAGACCACAAGATCAGTTTATATGCAGATGATGTGCTTCTCTCCTGCACTAATCCCTCTACCTCGCTGCCTGCTATCCTTTCTATCCTCACGGATTTTTCCCACGCCTCATATTATAAACTCAATCTCTCCAAATCTACAGTCTTTTCCATACACATCTCTGAGAACGATCAACACGACCTGGCCTCCAGATTTCCCTTCAAATGGGCCTCGCAGGGCTTTACCTACCTGGGTATCCAGATCACCCCCTTAAAAGACCTAATACAACGCAACTGCGACCTCCTACTGGCTTCTCTGCGGACGGCATGCTCAGACTACACCACTCACCAACTTTCTTGGGTAGCACGCATCCAAACCGCCAAAATGATGCTCCTTCCAAAGATCCTCTATGTCCTACGTTGTATCCCTCTATCATTCCCGAAACGCTACCTTTTGCTCTTCCAATCCTCCCTAACTCGCTTCATTTGGAATCACAAAGTACCTCGTGTCGCTCTCTCCACTCTCTCCCTCCCATACAAGGAGGGGGGATTTGGAGTCCCAGAGATAACGTCGTACTACGCTGCGCTCTCGCTTGATATTGCAAGGATATGGTGGGCTGAATCACCATGGCCTCTCTGGCTTCAGATTGAAGCGTTCTTTGCCCCCTCTCAATCCCCTCGCCTTCTACTCCAAATGAACCTTCTGAAGCGCCACGTTCCCCCTGCTTCATTACGCTCTATTTCCTGTGTTTTGGATGTGTGGAGGCGGTACTCGGAGTCGCATCTTTCCTTCCTACACTGTTATATCTCTCTTAAAGCGGTCTCCTCTGTAATGGGCGACATCTCTTTTGCATCGTGGGGAGACGGAGAGACGATGGCTTTGAAATCGGTACTAAGTAATAATCGGCTTCTTCCCTTTGCGTCCCTTTCTGCAAAACTCAACCTCCCCCCTTCAGCTCTCTTCTCTTATCTGCGTCTCAAACACTTTCTCGCTACCGTAACATTCCCCACGTTTGACATCTTAAACGTCTCGTTCCAACTTCAATCCTTGTTTAAACGTACTGGGCCGGTTGGTAACGGGGTCTCCATTATCTATAAAGCCCTCCTCCTACCCCGCACCGAGAGCAAGCTTCCCTATATGTCCAAGTGGGAGTCCAGACTCGGGTTTGTCGCCACCATGGACCAATGGTACGCGGCGAAGTATTCCAGCTGCATTAATCACTTAGAGCAGGCAAAAAAGTTGATGTTTCACTGGTACCTAACCCCCTCCCGTATTGCCAAATTTCACAAAGTCCGTCCGTCTCCATCTCCTTATTGCTGGAGAGGCTGCTCTGTCGAAGGCTCTGAACCCCACATATGGTGGTCTTGCTCCCTCATAGCACCCTTTTGGCGTTCAGTTACGGACTTATTGCGCTCTCTAACAGGACTTCCCATTGACCTTTCAGCTCCACTAGCACTCCTAGGTATCGATCTCAACCTTTTTCCCACGCCTCTGAGACCAATTGTGACAAATGTTTTAATCGCTGCTCGACTCACGGTCGCCGCTCATTGGAGATCTGCCACCCTCCCGTCGTTCTCAGAGTTGGTCGCGAGACTGAATTCGCATTATGCCCATGAACTTTACCTAGCACATTCACTGCACCGCAAGCGAAGAGTTCTGAATTGGTGGGACCCTTGGTCGTCCTCCGCCCATAACACTGTTCCCTCACCGCCCTCCTGACAATACTGATTATAGTGTTTCTGATCTTGGTATCTCACTGTTGCACCACTGCACACACTCCCCCCCCCCTCCCCCCCCCTTTCTCTTTTTTACTCCCCTACATTTATTGCCTTTGTTCTTATGTCTATCTGTTGATGGTATGTAACCTCTTGGGAATTTTCCCATGTCTGTACCCTTGTTTTACAAAACCCTAATAAAAACTTATTGGTTTAAAAAAAAAAACCCTGTTGCCTCTGATAAACATCAAACACAGGCAGGAGCATAAAATAACTATAATACAGTCTTCAGACAGGGTGTTCAGTGTCTTCTCCACCTTGCACCTGCAAGACAAGTAAGTTAAAAATTAATTCTTGTGTGTAAAGTGCAGAACTTATAAAGCTTTAAGGACTTGGTGATTTGACAAACAAAAATAAAATTTAAGGCCAAGTTTACAGAAGTGTAAGAATGCTCAGGAAAGTTATATCTTTGATTTGTTGACGTGGTTCTGTCCTACTGCAAGATGAAGTGCATGATGCAATTTTTTTTCCAAACAATCTGCTCATGTAAAGTGATTCATTGATTTATATTGGCCTACTTTATGTGCTTTTTCATTCTGGAAACAGACAGTACAAGTACTGAAAATACTTCACCTGAACTAGCACTTTCTTTTTTCTCAGTGTCTTGAACACAAATTGAACATTTATTTATTATGTCCTTGCTTAAATAGTGTCATCATATTTTCCAGCTAGAGATGGGGGAATTGATTCGCAGGACTCCAGTTCATCAGCCAGGTAAGCCATCTATGACCTCTGGAGGACAGGAGGCCTGCAAATCTTCTGACGTTGCAGCAGTACAGATTTTGTCATTATTGTCGCCCCTGAAGCTTGCAACCTAAATTCCTAATTGAACATTTTTAACATAAGCATTCAGTTTCAAATTACTAATGTTTTTTTGAATTCTTTACTGCATACAAATATTATGATAAGGCATTGTAACAATTACAAAAGATTGTGTGGTTTAGATATAAACGTACTTGCTATAAAGAATAAAGAAATGGTGCCAGAAAAAAGACTGGAGAGTGAATTAGATGGTTGTAGACATGTCAGGCAAAGGGGGTGTTATAACACTAGTTAAGGGATTCTTAAGGTCTGGCTTCAGGCTAATTGAAAGAGTTAAGTATTCCAAGTTGTGGACTTTCAGGGACTGTAAAATGGAAGTTATTAGCGAACACTAAAATAAGGGAGATAGTGCTATTTAAAAATGTTAGGTGGTGGTCTAAATTGAATAAAGGAGTTATTGTCTATTCCTGTCTTTTCCATGTGGCCCAGCAGGCTGTAACAACGTCTTCCTGACCCAACTCATTTGTAGAGTTTAAACACAGACACATTTGAATATTCATATTTTCATATTTACACCTCTGTATTCACCCGTTCCAAGGCATTACAAACTTCCATCCTGCTGCTACCCCTAATTCAGTGGCTGTTGTTGTCCCATTTGCTTCACCCTGTACCTGTTGTGTGACACAATGACCCCATGACACTCAGTGACAGTGCATAGGTGCAGTCACAGTAGGACATATCTCCTAACTTTAAAAACAGTGGAAGGGACATGAATTTTGGCACTTATACAAGTAATGTTCTGCCTATTGAAGGCCCTTGGTATCACCATTTAAACATTCCTTTATTTGCCCCACACACATTCGCTCTGACACTGTATGTTATGGTGCATCCATAGTTTCCCCCACACAGTATGGTGCCTACTCGCAAGTGATGCCCTTTCTCTCATATACACTCTATGGTTTCCACCACACAAAATACGATGCCTCCACAGCCCCTACATAGAATTATGGCCCCCATGCCAATCTCCCTCTTCCTCACCTCACAGAATACGTTAGCTCCAAAGAAATAAAATTCATATTATTACAACTCCCTTTTGTGCCCTCTAAACAGGAAATCTTTGCATGCCACTTAGAAAACAGTAATGCCCCTACTGATCTCCCTAGAGATCTCATGTATGCATCCTAAAAACAATTGCATGTTCTTTTAAGGGTTAGAATGCATTGTGTGCCCACCCTTAAAATTATTATTATTATTTATTTATATAGCGCCATTAGGTTCCATGGCGCTTTACATGAGGATGAGGGAGACAAGAACAAGTACACTAAATCTAGGCGATCAGGACGTACAGGTACAGGAAGGGCAATTATCCTTAAGTGCCCCAAAAGTAACAATCCCATCAGTCCCCTTAGAATGCCTATGACTGCCCCATAATGCCTCAATAAAGCATGGACAATACCCCCTGGACTGGACATTAAAAAGTAATAATGCCATAAAGGGTCTACTTTTAAAATACATATTGCTACCTAAGTTCCTTATTTACAAAACAATTATTTGCCTTGAGTGCCCCTGCCAGCTTTAAAAACTATTACTAACCTCAGTAATCAAGTTTAAATTCATCGAATACTGATCCCCCAATAGTGGTGCAATGCGGTCATGTCATACAGATATATTGTAGTGTATTATGACTTTGTATAATTGATTATGCGGTACTCATCCTGTCAGTGTAGGTGCCTTCTTAAACACAAATTAGTTTAAAAAATGTAAGCGTCACTCTACAGTGACTTGTATAATATAGAATCTTACATAACATTATGAAAATGGCCAAATTGATAATCCACCCAGTTGCCATGCTGAGGCGTATCTCATAACTGGGTCTTAACCATTGTTATCTGCCTATGTCTTGTTGGGTTTTTCCTCTATTGGGACGTACAGAGTATAGATTGTACTAGCCGAGAAGAGTCAATATGTAATCTGGACCTTTGGCAAAAAATTTAACCTCTTAGACATGTCAGAGACTGATACCAAAAAGCAATAGTGTCAGGCCCCATGGAATGGGTACTCGGAACCGAGCGATACTGTCTCTGGGAGTCACGGGGGTCAAGACTCAGATTCCGTGACCCTGGGTGCAGCTGGAAGGATTTTGGCGAGGGAATTATGAATGGGAGATTTTCGTGATGCCACCCGTAGTATATGGCTATAGTGGGCCACGGCTGTTGCAGAACCTCCAGGGTGATGAACTGGCAGCTGGGATGAAATGGTTCTCCACAGGCAAAGCAGTTTCCCGGGGCAGTTAAGGTAGTTTAGGTGCAGGGTGCAGGACGACGGGCACAGTAATAGGCAGACTCACTGTTTTGTTGGTCACTCAGTCTTTTACTTGTAACGATGGTTTGGACCAGCTGTCTGCAGAGTCTTGGCTGACAGCAGCTCTGGGTTCCTTCTCACCCGGCTGGGTCTTTGGCTCCCTCACTGTGCTCTGATTGTTGGCTCTTGTGGCTGCATCAGCTAAGCTGCTGGCTCAAACCTAGCAACTAAAATGGGAAAGGTGCCTGCATAAAGGGTGTTTCCATAATGCTAAGTATCTCACTTTACTTTTATGAAGATTCCATTTTCTATAAATCGCTGTAGAGTGCCGCTTACACATATTATGTGTTTGATCAGAAGATCACATGGTCAAATCCACTGGAGAGATTACAAAAGTGAAAAAAGTTTACATTTGTAAACAAAAAAAGACTCAAATATAGCTGTGAACATATACAGTTGTGTACATGACATATCTGTGCATGTGCTGCATTTGTAGGGTTAGATATGCAAAATGTTTATGAGCTGAGACAATAGGAGATAGAGTGTCGATGGGAGGTTTAAATGTAAGGGCTGAATCAAATTATCATTAGTATTAATATTAAATGTGCAACTTCAATAAAGCTAAAGATACAAACACATTTCAGTGTAATTGTATGTACAGTATTATTATAATGCAAATGTATTAAATATCATTAAAATTTAAAATGCCGCTTCTGAAGTATAAATAGCAAATCCCTAATGCAAGAAATTAAATCAAAATCTCTCCAGTTAACTAGGGATTGCAGTCCTAATCTACCATTGCATTGCTGGTGGGAATGTAAATTCCCTTTAGTTTTAACTTTCCTTTCATTAATATTTATATTTGTGTTTCCCATCGTTGAGCCAGTAGAGACTTACTCTGTATTACTGTGTAAAGGATGATACAGACTCTCACTTCACTCCATGATCCCAGAGGACATTGCAACACTGGGTGCCTGATGGATGGCAAGACCCTGTTTTATGATAGGAGCAGTGGCGTAACATGAACCTTATGGGCCCTGATGTGAAAGCTCCATCGAGGCCTCAAATTATTGTAAATCTGTAATAGCATTAGTTGTTTTCCATAGGCCAAAGATACTTTTTGGCCCCCTAGGCTCCAGTGCCTGGGTGTGATTGCAACCCCTGCACCTATTGTGCCCCAGAATAAGAGCTAGGGCTGTTTTTACCCGTAGCTGAATTTGCACTGTTAAAGCTACGTATTAAGTTTGCGTTCCTCCTTTGATATGACCTTTTGGGGGAATGAAAAAATATTAAAGAATGGTAAAGTACAAGTAAAGCAAAAAGAAAAAAAAAAATGCATATTACAGTAACAAACCTATTTCACATAATTCTCAATTTGGAAAATTCAAAAAAAAAAATATATACTATATAAAATATATATTTAGCAGGGTATATCTTTTCCCAGGGCTTCTGGTATAGTAACCTGACAGATCTGTATTCTATACTGCATAGCATTTGCAGAATTGGGGAACCGTTCTATTTTACACTCTAAAGGAGTTTTCGGGTCAAGTGTATTTATTTATATAACTTATTGACTTACAATTAGGGATGGGCGAATCTACTCGCTAGGACTCAGTACTCTGCGAGTTTCCCAGTGATTACTCGCACGAGTCCAATGCAAATCATTGGCAAACGCTGACAAAACTAGGATTGCCATTGTTTGCATTAGACTGGTTACTGTGCCAGTGATAGCAGGGAAACTCGCAAATAACTGCTGTTACATTGCGAGCCGAGTCCAGCTGTCTTCTCTGTGCAGCTCCAGGGTCCTAGAGCCCGCCTGCTCACAGACATGATGTAGCAGTGCTGAGATTGTTCTCAGTCTGCTCATTCCCTGTGCATAGACAACTATCTATGCACAGGGGATGTAGCAGAGAGGACATCGCGTTTTGGACTACGTCGGACGGAAGAGGATTTTTTTAATTAAAGATGGAGTCCCTAATGGCTTTTTTTTTTATTTCAAATAAAAAATTTTCTCTGTGTTGTGTTTTTTTAACCCTTTATTGGAGATTCTTAGTGGCTGGGTCAAACGTGGCCTGACATTAAGAATCTCGGGCTAAATACCAGCTTGTATAACAAAGCTGGTATTAACCCCTTTATTACCCAGTGTGCTACCGCCACCAGGGCCGCTGGAAGAGCGGGGTTCAGCGCCAGAGGATGGCGCTTCAATGAACGCGCCATCTTCTGGGGCGGTTGCGGGCTGCAATTTGCAGCGGGGGGTGCCCAGAAAGCTTGGGCATCCCTGCGTTGCGGATTCCAGCCCCCAGCTGCTTAGCTGTACCTGGCTAGACATAGAAATTGCGCGGAGCCCCACGCATTTTTTTTTTATTTCATGAATTTCAGAGTCAGAGTCTCAGAGTCAGAGTCTCAGAGTCAGAATCTCAGAATTTCATGAAATAATTTAAAAAAAATGCGTGGGGCTCCGCGCAATTTCTATGTTTAGCCAGGTACAGCTAAGCAGCTGGGGGCTGGAATCCGCAGCGCAGGGATGCCCAAGCTTTCTGGGCACCCCCCGCTGCAAATTGCAGCCCGCAGCCGCCCCAGAAGATGGCGCGTTCATTGAAGCGCCATCCTCTGGCGCTGAACCCCGCTCTTCCAGCGGCCCTGGTAGTGGTGGCACGCTGGGTAATAAAGAGGTTAGGGCCAGCTTTGTATTATCAGCTGGCTCTAAGCCCGAAATTTATGGCGGTCACGCCAATATTAGACATGACCGCCATGAATTTCTATTAAATTGTTTTAAAAAAAACACAACACAAAGAAAATTTATTATTAGAAATAAAAAAAAAAGCCATTAGGGACTCCATCTTTAATTAAAAAAATCCTCTTCCGTCCGACGCAGTCCAAAACGCGATGTCCTCTCTGCTACATCCTCTGTGCATAGATATAGATGTCTATGCACAGGGAATGAGCAGCCTGAGAACAATCTCAGCTCTGCTACATCATCTCTGTGCACAGACATTCATGTCTGTACACAGGGAATGAGCAGACTGAGAACAATCTCAGCACTGCTACATCAGGCAGCAGGCAGGCTCTAGGACCCTGGAGCTGGCAGCCAGCACACAGAACAGACAGGACTCTTATCTGTGCGAGTTTCCCAGCGATTACTTACAAAGTAAACGAGCAATGCAAATAAATGACAAAACTAGGATTGCTTCAGGCTGAAGCTTCCGAGACACATCTGCAATTTGTAAATCTAACACTACTCACTATTACTCGCTTCCCCATTCATTAACATTGGACTCGCTAGACTCGCAACGAGTAGCGAGTCCTGTGCTCGGACTCGCTAGAGTCAAGCGATTCCGAGTAATTTAGGATTCGCCCATCACTACTTACAATACGTTCTGGATCATTTACATGTGATCCGTTGAAGAGCTTGGATAAACTCTGAAGCATTTAATTCACTACAGTGATGCCATTTGGAAGATCATTACACAAGTGCAGTTCAAATGACAAAGCTATACATGAAAACCATTCATGTACTAAGGCTGGCTTCAGACTTGCGGACCCTCCGCAGCATCCTGCGGAGAGGATCCGCAAGCTGACCGCAGCCCCTATTATGAGAACGCACGGTGCTGCGCAGGTCTGCGCATGACCGTGTGCTCCCATTCACTGCAATATGTGATTTGTACACAGACGGATGCCCCTGCACAAATCACACACAATCACACACTCTCGTGCGAAACCAGGAACGCAACCGCGTGTGATTTGTGCACGGGCATCCGCCTGCGTACAAATCACATATTGCAGTGAATGAGAGCGCACCGTCATGCGCAGACCTGCGCAGCACCGTGTGTTCTCATTATAAACATAGGGGCTGCGGTCAGCTTGCGGATCCCCTCTGCAGGACGCTGTGGAGGGTCCCGCAAGTCTGAAGCCAGCCTAAGACCACAATATACTCAGCAGGCCACTCTTAGATCTAGGAAATTAAAATCCTTACCAGGGGCTTTGTCTCTTAAATCCATAATAGGCTGCATAAATGGGCAGCACAAAGGCTCAGCAGTTAGCATGGCAGTCTAGCAGCACTGGGGTCCTTGGTTCATCATGTGGAAGGAGATTATATGGTCTTCTCGTGTTTGCGTGGGTTTCTTCCAGGCACTCTGGTTTCTTTCCACACTCTAAAGACTCTTAAGACATACTGAAAGGGAATTTAGAGTGTGAGCTCCAATGTGGATAGTGATAATCACATGTGTAAAGCACTGTGGAATTAATAGTACTAAATAAAAATGATGAATATGTAAGAAGATAGAGTTTGTGCATAACAGACCTCTGCAAATGAACCCTGCCATCAGCTAGCCAAAGATTATATAGAAGAGAGAACTCTGTCAACAAGAACTATGGGGCAAAGTGTATATTACAGAGAGGTAGAGATACAGTGCTGTGCAAATTAATTGGGACAAAGCAATTTTCTCTTGCATTAATTTTACTATTTCTGATAAGTGTTTTATCAGTTCTTGGTGTCGTTTTCCTTTTTCTTCCACATTTCCCTTTTGGTTTTGGAGAAAACGATCCAGTTTCATTGTGTGTGCGTATTATTCTTGAAAAGGTAGATTTTCCAATACCAGCGATTTCTCTTAGGGTACCGTCACACGAGGCGACGGTACCCGCCGATTTATTAGGCGATGCAGGGGCATGGCCTATAGGCGCCGATATCGCCCCTGCATTGCCTAATGTGAATGGTCAAGGGCGATGCCATTTACTGGTCGCCTGGTTTCAGAGCAGTGCTCTGAAACCAGGTGGCCGATCTGGGGCGATGTGGGGGACGGTGACGCTGGCGGGGCGCCAAAAACGTGTGCGCTCCCACCAATCGCTGCCGACATCTCCAGCCCTGTCGCCTCGTCTGACGGTACCCTTACAGTCAGACTTGCATGTTCATTAAGAGTAATAATTCTAAACCTCTTCCATGGAGTAACATCCATTTTTACAGGCACAAATCACACTGAGAGAAAAAGTACACTAAACCACTCCTCACAGAAACAAGCTCTCAACTGACGCTGAGTTGGCAGCCAGCTGTTATTTTCTGACTAACACCAGTAAAACCACATTACTCAAGGTTGCACACTCACACCTGTTCAAAGCAGTTAAAACTGGTTTGAATCACTGACTGGTAACCCCAACCTATGATTTTACTTAAAAACATGCTTTGTCCCAATTCATTTGCACAGCACTGTAGTAAGGGACACCAGATCAGGAAACAGCTAAGTCACAACTAAGAATTATAAAAGACCCATGAGGACAATGAAGTGGAGGGGTCATGACACTTGGGCCTATGTCAGGGCAGCTGATCTGATTTTAGCTACAATTTCCAGCACAGACTAGACCAATGAAGTGAAGCTTCAGCCTGAGTGAGGAGGACTGATGAAGCTAAGAAAGAGACGAGTGGCCAGAACTGAGAAACCATAGATGAGAGACCAGCACCAAAACCAAGATACTAGAGACAAGTGGCCAAAACCGAGAGACAAGAGTTAAGCAATCAAAACCGTGACTGGGATCAGGGGTGTGAGAGGAGAGACGTGTCCAGACAGAAGAAGATGGACATTCATGTGAGCTGCGACTAGACACTTACAATTAGAGGGGATAGTGGGTTGTGCTTCAGGGGATGGAGGCAGCCAATGTAACATGTCATTGAAAAGATTCATCGATAAGTGACTTGCAGCCTAATGGTGAAGTACCTTTAGGGTCTGTGTGATGGATATTAGTGACAGAGATGAGATTGACTGTGATGCATTTCAGATTGTGATATTAGGACCAGAACACCTCTGTATGTCTCTGCTGTGATAGAACAAAAGTTTGTGGATGAAATTCCTTTAATATTCTCTTTAGTCAGAAATGCTTTATTCATATTATAAAATAGTTTACTGTATCTTCACTCTTGTCCTACCCCTTTTTACATTGGGCCCTATGCAACATACTTGTGGGTGTTAATTGAATGAATAAATGTTGGTTTAAGTTACCACTATATAATAATAATTCATATAGCTGTTCTCCATGCTTATTTATTGTACAATAGTTAAAAGAAAATACGCTTCCACACTGAATGACAGCTGCTATAGATTAGAGCTGACTTTTAGCATGGGAGACATTGTTAAAGCCACTGCTCACTATAAACTGTGGTGATGAACCCATGTCAGTGCCATCCGATGACTGGAATCCAAACTCAGGCATAAAGTTCATTATCTTCCTGCATCAGAGCTCTAAGTGCAGGCACTGGGTAGGTTCACAATGCTATTAACCTGCAGATTAACCCCACATCAGCAAGTTAATAGCATTTTTTTTCCCATGAATGGTTTCCTTTAAAGCTATGGTTAGCGTATATGAGTTATAACCGCAAACAAAAGAAATAGTGACTAGGGTTACCATGTGTCCTCCAATGCCTCTCACTTGCCCATTACAAGGGAGCAGTGGAAATGGTCCTGTGGTCCTGCATACCTGTTTCAGTGTTAGGTTTTGGGCTCAGATCTATTTCTAATGAATTGCCAATTGTGTACAAATGTCGGTAGCTGTGCCAGGGTGTAACATTATTGGCACAGTTGGCTACCTATGCAGAAGTGAGCAGTGCCTGAGGGAGCTAAATAACCCTTTTGAAAGAAAAATAATAAACTGTGTTTCTATATTTTGTCATGTAAAGTGTTGCACAGTTTCGATATAGATATAATGTTTATATGTTTTGCCAAATGTAATGCAAGTATATTGAAATGGATTCAGCACCACAATCTCCATACAAACTGCAAATCAGTTCATCTATCATCTCATTCTGCAGTATCATGCATCTTAGCATTTTCACTGAATACCACTGGAGCTATGCAGAAAATGACAAAATCTACTTGACTAGCTTTACAGTCCTTATTCTTGATGAACTATCTTAATACCAACTTGAAAGAAAAGAGTCTCATCACAACACCATCAGGTGATTTTTTCTTGTATTATTCAGGGTTACACCAATTGTCTCTATAACATCGAAGTCTGTAATCTACATAACATTTGCGAAATTGTGAAATCCTTAGTACAATTAAAGGGGTTGTTGGGTTTAATTCCCTGTTTTACTCCATTGGCTTCCGCACATAAAAATAACAAAGATAGCTGCTGCAAAATCCCTTAGTGATTCGATGATTCAGCATCTGTTATTTGTTGGCATTGCTGTTGTAGTGAAATAATGTCCAATCATTTATTGAAATTATTTGGTCCATCCAAATTAGCAGGCTGGAGTAACACTGGTATAGGACTTATGCTTGCCTCACACCGCATCACCCGACATGGCCTGCCGTTCTCTGGACAGAAGCTGCATTTATTTCAATGCAGCTGTCCTATCCTGTCAGAAGAGCGGGCAGTCATGGTGGGTGATGCAATGCAAGGCTCATGCGAGTCACACACTTATGTGACTCTAGCCTTAGGACGACTTTGCTTTGTTGTATACATCATTGTTAGCTGGATCTCCAGGTAGTGACAGTCTTTGAAATCATGGTTACTTAGTTGCTTAAAGGGAATCTGTCACCAGGTTTTTGCCACCTTTTTGACAGCAGCAATTATAAAGGCAAAGAACCCGATTCCAGCGATGTGTCAATTATTGGCCTGCTTGCTGTAGTTTTTGTAAAAGTACTGTATCATTATCAAGAGATTATAACTAGAGGACTAGTACAGCTGCTGCTATGCAATCCTCCAGAATCATAAACTCTGTATAATTCCGCCCCCACCACAGATTGAGTTTACTGCACAGAAAGTTTGGAATCAGTGGTGTAGGTATGGTTGTAGAGAGCTCAGCATTCAGAGAAATGCTGGATCTGCAGCAGTTTAAAAAATTTATCAAAACAACAGCAAACATCCCAAAAGTAATACATCACAGTTATCAGGGTCTTTGCCCCTACAACATGTTTCTTCTAGATGGTATAGCAAAAGCTTAAAGACAGATTCCCTTTTTACCCCTTCACGACCAAGAATGTACCTATACGTCCTGGGAGGAAAGGAGTTCCCAACCAAGAGCATATAGGTACAACCTGGCAATTTTGCCAGGCCCACACAATCACTGCAGGGTTGCTGGCTGATGTCACAGCCAAGACCTGTCACTCATTGTCATGAGCAGCACCCGCGCCGATCCAGGCAGTTTAACCTGCTAAATGCTATAATCAATAGCGGTTGCAACATATAGGTGGCTGGGAGAGGAGCGCACTACTCTTCCAACCAATTGGCATCCCGTGGTGTGATCATGGGAACGCCATCACTGCCATGGTAACCTGGGGTCATCATGACGATCCCTGAGTCACCCGGCTATGAAAAGTCTTGTACGTGCCAGATACATGATATGCACATGTAGCACTAAAATAATCCATTGCAATGCTGGTGCATTACTATAGATTATATGAGTGATCAGATAAATGAAAGGCGATGTCCCATAAAGGGACTAACTAAAAAAGGACCAAAATTTTAAAAAAATAAGTAAAAGTATTTTAAAAAAGAACCACAAAACTAAGTGCAAAAAATAATGAAAAAAATCAATAAACATTTACCTATGTAAAAAAAATAGATAAACAAAAAAAAGTACACATATTTGGCATTACCACATCTGGAATGACCTGATCTATAAAACTATGAAGGTACTTAACCCCTTCAGTGAACACCATAAAAAAAGTTAAAAACATCGCAAAAACACAATGCTATCATACCTAAAAAATTGTAGAACAAAACTCGATTAAAAAGTTGGATTTAAATAAAGGTGATATTGCTGAAATCGACATCTTGTCACACAAAAAATCAAGCTGCCCCACAGTTCTTTCAGCAGAGAAATAAAAAAGTTACAGCTACCAGAATAAAATAATTAATGCAAAATCAATTCTTCTTTTTCTATAAAATTGCTTTTATGGTGTAAAAGTGGCAAAACATAAAAAACTATACAAATGTGGTATTGGTACTGACCCAAACAATAAAGTTTTATTATCACTTATGACATGGTGTGAACAGTGTAAAAAAAAATCCTGAATTTCTATTTTTTCTTAGTTTTGTGGAATAGAAAGTGATAAAAAAAAAAAATGATGTGGTCCAAAATGGAACCAATAAAAACTCCAACTCATCCTGCAAAAAACAAGCCTTCACATAGCTCTGTCAATAGAAAAATGAAAATACTGCAGCCTTTAAAATGCAAAAACACTTTTTCCATTAACCCCTATTTTGAACCTAATGACCAGGCCATTTTTGTCAATTCTGACCAGTGTCCCTTTATGAGGTCATATCTCTGGAACGCTTCATCCTAGCGATTCTGAGTTTGTTTTTTCGTGACATATTGGGCTTCATGTTAGTATTAAATTTAGGTTGATACTTTTTGCAATTATTTGTGAAAAAAAATCAAAAATTTGCAAACATTTTGAAAATTTAGCAATTTTCAAATTATGAATTTTTATTCTGCTAAATATTTGTGAAGCATCTTGGGTTTCAAAATGCTCACCACCCATCTAGATAAGTTCCCTGGGGGCTCTAATTTCCAAAATGGGGTCACTTGTGGGGGAGCTCCAATGTTTAGGCACACAGGGGCTCTCCATACCAAACATGGTGTCCGCTAACAATCGGAATTATTAGCGGACATCATGTCGCGTATGGAGAGCCCATGTGTGCCTAAACATTGGAGCTCCCCTACAAGTGACCCCATTTTGGAAACCAGATCCCCCCAAGGAATGCATCTAGATGCATATTGAGCACTTTGAACCCACAGGTGCTTCACAAATTGATCCGTAATAAGGAAAAAGTACTTTTTTTCACACAAATTTTCTTTTTTCATTTTTACAGATCAATTTGTGAAGGACCTGGGAGTTCAAAGTGCTCACTATGCATCTAGATATGTTCCTTGGGGGGCCTAGTTTCCAAAATGGGCTCACTTGTGGGGGAGCTCCAATGTTTAGGCACACAGGGGCTCTCCAAACGCGACATGGTGTCCGCTAACAATTGGAGGTAATTTTCCATTCAAGTGCTCTTGTGTGCCACCAGTATTGCCACCAGCACAAGGGCAACTGTAAGAGTTGGGGTACAGCACCAGAAAATGGCGCCTCTAATTAATGTGCTATTTTCTGGGGTGGCTGTGGGTTGCAATTTGCAACGTGGGGGGCCACAACATTTGGGTCTCTCCACGATGAGGATTGCAGCCCCCCAACTGCTAAGTTGTACCTGGCTGGCAACCAAAAATAAGGCAGAGCTTCATGTCATTTTATTGGTAGAAGTAATAAAAAAAAATGATGTGGGGCTACGCCATATTTTTGGTCCAGCCAGGTACAACTTTGCAGCTACGGACTGCCAGCAACCCCCAGCTGCCTCATTGTACCTGGCTGGCAACCAAAAATACAGCGAAGCCCATTTTTCTTTTTTTTTCTAGGACTAATTCTAGAAAAAAAAAATGGCGTGGGGCTCCGCCATATTTTTGGTCCAGCCAGGTACAACTTGGCAGCTACGGATTGCCACCAACCCCCAGTTGCCTTGTTGTACCTGGCTGGCAACCAAAAACACAGCAAAGCCCTTTTTTCTTTTTCTTTCTAGAACTAATTCTAGAAAAAAAATGACGTGGGGCTCTGCCATATTTTTGGTCCAGCCAGGTAGAATTTGGCAGCTGGGGGCTAGAATCCGCAGCATGGAGAGGCCCAAGCGTTCTGAGCCCCCCATGCTGCGAATTGCAGCCCACAGCCATCCCGGAAAATGGCGCATTTATTGAAGCGCCATTTTCTGGCGCTGTACCCAGACTCTTCCAGTTGCCCTGGTGCCGGTGGCAAACTGGGTAATAAAGGGCTTAATGCCAGCTTTTTTATAGGCAGATGGCACTAAACACGAGATTCATAATGTCGGGCCAATATTAGACCCGGCCATTAGGAATTTACTAGTAAATAGTAAAAAAAATACACCAGAGAAAAATCTTTTTATTTGAAAAAGAACACAAACAAAAGTCGGACTCCATCTT
The DNA here is from genome assembly GCA_033576535.1 of Allobates femoralis. Lineage (NCBI taxonomy): Eukaryota > Metazoa > Chordata > Amphibia > Anura > Aromobatidae > Allobates > Allobates femoralis. The sequence continues at coordinate 208,136,249 of JARQOC010000002.1, read as the reverse complement.
TATTATAAAGATCCGACGTAGTCCACAACGAAGGTCCCACGACGCTCGATCGGCTCTGACGTAGTCCACAATGAAATTCCCACGACGCTCGATCGCCTCTGCTCAATCCAGAGACTGCAGTAAGGGATCAAGTTTCCTCTTCCTACAGTCTCTGGGGTCAGAGTTATGGTGCACTGTATGACAATGATCTGTCATACAGTGCACCATGACTATGATCCCAGAGACTACAACAAGAGGACACTTGATCCCTTGTTGCACCCATCCATCCACGCACGCACACATCCACGCACGCACATCCACGCATGCACATCCACGCACACACATCCACATCCATGCACACATCCACGCACGCACACATCCATGCACGCACGCTGACATCCACACACACACGCTGACATCTATGCACGCACGCTGACATCCACATCCACGCATGCACATCCACATCCACGCACACATCCACGCACACGTCCACGCACGGTGACATCCACGCACGCACACTTCCACGCACGCACATCCACACACACATCGACGCACACATCCACACACGGTGACATCCATGCACGGTGACGTCCACGCACGCACACATCCACACACACACATCCACGCACGCACATCCATGCATGCTGACATCAACACACGCTGACATCCACGCACGCACACATCAATCCATGCACACATCCATCCACCCATCCATCCACCCATTCATCCACCCACCCATCTATCCACCCATCCATCCACCCATCCATCCATCCATTCATCCATCCATCTATTCATTCATTCATTCATACTTACCCACTGATGAGGAGGAGGCCCTGAGAGGAGGAGGCCACACCGGAGCTGCAGAGGAGGCCGACGGGTGCACCGGCACGTGCAGCCCGCCGGAATCGTTGAGCGGGGCTGGGGGGGGCTTGGTGTGAGCAGGGGAAGAGGGGGGGATGAGCAGGGGGAGGGGGCTTTGCAAGTTGACCGACGGGCGCATGAGCCCGCCGGCACAAACATTACAGAAGGAGGAGGGCGGGTGGATGGCGGGGACGCGGGGGGGAAGTACAAGCCGGACACAGGGGGAGCTGGACGGAGGGGGGACAGGACACAATGGGAGCTCGAGGAGGAAGCGGGTCTGGCGCAGAAGAGGATGACCGGCGGGTGCACTGGCGGCAGATAAATATGATCGGAGTGGTGGGGGGCGGATGGGAGAGGAGGGGGGCCCTAATGTGTCCTGGAGCGGGAGGGGGCTGAGTAGGGGGAGGGCACCCGCCGATCGGCCCCTCCAGATCTGATTGGAGAGCTCCAATCAGATCTGGAGGGGTGAATCTGTCTGATTTGCACCGATCAGCAGTTTCAGTTTTATACTGCCGATCAGAGGGGTCCTGGGCACGGGGGGGGGTTAATCCACCCCCGTGGGGGTCAACTACAGGTTGTCACAGAGCAGCAGCAACTGTGACACCTGAGTGACCCGGCTCACAGGAGCTGCACAACGTCCTGTGTCGGGAACGACCCGAAACCCAGGACGTTGTACAACGTCCTGTGTCGGTAAGGGGTTAAAAAAACATTTTAAGTGGAATTGTAGCCAAATCCTGCCCCCCATAAAAATATATTTTTGGTATAGCTGAGATTGTACCGACCTCACAAATTAAGCTGCCTAATCACCTATACCTCAAGTTGAATGGCAGAAAAATAGTAATAAAGCCAATTCTTCAACTACTATTGAGTTGTTTATTCTGCCTCCCAAAGATCGCAGTAAGGCTCGCCTCACGGTTATCCTGGGCTCTACACTGAACGCTTACATTGGCGATTATTTCTGAAAAATGTGGTCCAGAGAAAATTCCCAATGAAAGTTCTTTGTAATGAGACACATGAAGTCACTTTGAACTGCCCTGTGATCTTTCAAAGTCCATCTTTTTAGGCATCTCTTAAGGTGTGCATAAAAGTGCGGTCAACCACAATTTTGTACCTTTGAAAAGAAGGAAACCACTGAACAGAGGACAAACAGAGTTAAGAGTAATTCTGCTGCTTCATTAGTGAATTAATCTATCAGTGTTTTCCCCTGAATCACGTATTTTTGAGATGTAACTGGAAATCCAAATGTAAGTGCTCAGCATAGAGCACAGGCTAACTGTGAACTGATCCAAAATGATCTGTACCCAAATCATCACCAATAGCATTCAACTCAACCCACAAAAAAAACAAGTCCTCACCAAAGTCCATCATCTATTAATGGAAGTATAGTGGGCTTCCAAGTTACAGGAAGCACAAATGTTCTGAAAAAGCACTATGGCTACTCACACTAAAAACCAAATGATGCTCCTTCCCTCCAGAGCACTGGTTTGTGGCCAAATAGTACTGTACAGTCACATATGGGGTATTACCACGTTCAGAAGAAATTGTGTAACACATTTTAGGGCCCTTTTATTTCTCCTGTCAAAATTGGAAATCTGGTGTTAAAACAATATTTTAGTTGTAAAAATGTAATTATTTTTTCCTCCCCGCCCAATATTATAACATTTTGTCACACACCGATTGTGTTGATATGGTCACTGAATTTATTCAGGGGTGTATTTGTAAAATTGGGTTCATTTGTGGGGGAATTCTGCTATTCAGGCACCTTATGGGCGCTCCCAATGTGACATTGCACCCCTAAATTATTCCAGCTAAATCTAAAATCCAATAAGGTGCTTCTTTCTTTCTGAGCTTTGGACCTGTACCTCAAAAGTCTAGGTACTTCAGTGCCGACCAAGGTGATCATAACCTGGATTATAATACTACAAGGAATTCGGCATCGATTGTTCGGATTCGTCTGGGATATTAAAAGACTTCATAAGGAAGCAACACAGGTTGGGACAATCCAGTCACCTGGCTTCAGACTTTGTTGTGCTAGCTCAGCTTCCTAAATCTGGCATTATTCCTATCTCAGTGGGTGCCTGCCCAAAGCAGGGTGCTGCTGGTTTGGAGTAAGTAGCCGTGGAATATATGAGTTACGAATATTCAAAACCCTGGTGAGCCAGCGGAAGGGTGCGACTCTGTTGCCTGTTACATTGTGTGTTTTGCTGGTTATGTGTTATATGCTGTTAACTTTTTGGGGATACAATAAAGCCTTAATATTGTGGTTCCCTCACCATGTGTTGTCTGAGTAGTGTCCCGCCCACGGTTAAGGAGCTCGGGCATCCAGTTTGGGATGAACTCTGGTCCATGCTGTCTTTCAAAAGATTTTGGCCCCATTGCAGCCTATGGGACTGGATAGAAGCCGGATGGCAGCAAGTACCTAGGCCAGGGGTTATGGCTTACCAATCGGGTCCGTAGATCCTAAATTAGCTGCATGTAACAAGTCCCATGCTCCTCTAGTCGGAGTCGAAGTCCCTAGACTGAGGTCACTAAACAAAATCTGTTAATGAACAGGTCTCCTTATATCATTGCAGGATATTGGGGACGTCACGTTTAGTGGAATAAGACTGTTCTCTCATTGGCTTGATCTCAAGCTGTATATAAACTACCTCTAGTTGCGTTGTATTGCTGGCAAAGGAGACTCAATGACATAGTTTACATACATCTAGCAGTACACATAGTAATACAATGGACTTTCAGCATAATTAAGTTTTCTGTGTGTCATGACCTGCTCTGACAAGGAGTGAGATAATTACATGAGGGACCACAAACATTTGAACAATAGAGGGACTCCTGAGAATCTGGGAGAAACAATGAGTGTCTTATCCCAATGTAACAAACAAAGTTCATAAAAATGTTAGCAGTGATCATCATTTGGCTATATCGATGTAAAAGCAAATTACAAAAAAATCTACGTTTTGTCAAAGACGGATTTTAAAAACTTAGAGTACCATTCAATTCCACCTGAATTTGTTTGTTCATCCCCAGTCCTGTTTAGTTAATTTGGAACTTCAGTAACTTTTCTCAAACTGAGCGCTGTTTCAAGGGTACCTTGCCTGAATTGATAATCTCAATGAGACATTCTTCCACACTCCCTGTAATTCACCACAATATTATTATAATCTAGGGGACTCCCCATACCTTCTATGGGCCCAAATGTCCTATGGACTGTACCTCCTCATAATTCTAATATCTTCCCAACCCTAAAGCCCTCTAATTCTAAATGTACTCTTTGTCACCCATGGTTGTCCCTCTCTTGCCTCCAAATCCCTACCATGTCGTATTGACTTCCTCGAAGCTGTGCATCATTCTAGGTCTACACTCCACCATCTTTAAAAACACACCCACTATGTTAATATGAACATATCTGAACATATAGCATGGCTTTTAATGAGCAGTAAACTGGAAGTATTGGTGTAAAGAATCATTAAGTCATTGTTAGAGACGTTTCCAAAACTGGGCTGGCCAATTGGCAGCTATGATGAGGTTGTTAATGCAGTCCTGAAAAGTATGAAATGATTCAGGGAAAGTGAAATAAGTTATATGGTTTACCTTCTTATTGCCTTAATCTGTTTAAAAATTAGTAGTGTAGTGTAGTGTAATTGTGGTAATACCTTTGCCGACTGGCATCTTCCCTGGGTGCCAGCACGGCTACAACCCCTTTTGAAGTTATGTAGCTTAGTAGATGACATTGGGGTCTGTATGTGTTCCATAAGTCACTTTTACAATGTACGCCTATAGAAAAAGTGTCCCCAACTCTGGCCAAGATGTGTTACTCGCAGATGTCCACCAGCTTGGTGCTTTAGCGCTAGGTATAGCAAATAGCCATGAAGAGAAAGTCTCCAGATGATGACGTTTGCATGTTCCTCCACAATGAAGAGCAGATCTGGATGGGTGGAAGAGTTCTTTGATCTTGTATACTGCCTCGGTGTGATTTCTGTAAAAAAGCATGGCTTTCATTGTACCAATAATGAAACCGCTGAGTGTCACAACTAAGAGTGCTCAAATCACAAGTTTTTTTCGGACGAAGTACCTTTATGTCCGCGCTGCTGTCAGAAAGGTATACCAACGACACTGGACGTCTAGGTATTGGTGATATAGATATTCCCTGAGGAAGGAGCTCGGCACATGGCTCCAAAACGCGTTGGAAATAAGGAAATAAATCTATATCACCAATACCTAGACGTCCAGTGTCGTTGGTATACCTTTCTGACAGCAGCGCGGACATAAAGGTACTTCGTCCGAAAAAACCTTGAGATTTGAGCACCGCATCCTGTGGAAGTACGGTCCCTGCAGCAGCTGTTTTTTCTGAGCGATTATGCTGGTTGTGTGCTACACAACCACACCAGGTGAGCAATACTAATATTAGCATCACATATCTTTCTATAAAGGATAAGACCCTATTTGCGCATTCTCAACCTTTTAGATACAACTAAGAGTAGGGCTGAATGTAGCTCTAAACATGGGTGTACCCAGGATCAAAACTAGGGGGGGGTAAGCTATGATCAATCTCGCCTCCTGTGGTACTCTGAGGTGCGTCCGGAAAGTCATATTCAACCGGGTGTATTGTGGGGGCTGATTACATGTATGGCCAGGCTCCGGCACATGCACAGTGCGCATATTGAAGCAGGGCCGAACACGTGATCAGCCCCCACAATGCACCGGGCCGGATATGACATTCTGGCCACGCGTCAGAGTACCACAGGAGGCGGGAATTTCAAAAAGAGGAGGAAACCACAAAAGGAATGCTGACGCCCAGCAAGGCATGCTGAAATTCAATGAGGAGGCAGTGGTAAACCTAGCCTCTCTGCTGCCTGAGGCGAACTTGAAAGCGGTGTCCCTCCTCCCCTACAAGAACTTCACAGAAGAATCCAGAACAAGGAACATTAATGGCAATGGCAGGCTTGGTACAAGCATAAAGACACACAATGATGGCGGCAGAGCTCTGGTCCTGTAGGCAGACACAGTCCTGCATCCTCATAGCACAGGACGCAGCACTGATTGGCAACTGGGGCAGCAATGGGCGTGGTGTGTAAGCAGAGGGACAATGCATCCTGCACCAGGGGTGTACATAGAAACCATGGGACCTCATTGTAGAAGTTCTAATTGCCCCCCCTGTGAATTCCTCCACACACACACACAGAATGTAGACCCTACTGTACCCCCTTCAACTACCCCGACACAGTATGATCCCCAACTGTGACCCACACACAGCCCTCCATATAGTGTAATGGACCCTACACCTCTTCACAGTATAATGGCGCCAAACACAGCCCTCAAATAGCCCTCCAAGTATTATCATGCCCCACAGAGCCCCCCAAATATTATAATAGCTTCCATATAGTATAATTGGCTCCATATAATCCTCCATATAGTATAATGCACCCCCATAGTACTCCATATAGTATAATGCAACCCCCGTAGTATGCCATACAGTATAATGCACACCACCATAGTACTCCATACAATACAATGCACCCCCATAGTACTCCATACAATTCAATGCATCCCCATAGTACTCCATACAATACAATGCACCCCCATAGTACTCCATACAATACAATGCACTCCCATAGTATTCCATACAATATAATGCACCCCTCCATACGACTCCATGCAATATATTGCACCCCCATAGGACTCCCATCACATATAATGCACCTCCATAGGACTTCCATCACATATAATGCACCCCCATAGGACTCCATCACATATAATGCACCCCCATAGGGCTCCATCACATATAATGCACCCCCATAGGGCTCCACCACATATAATGCACCCCATAGGACTCCCATCACATATAATGCACCCCCATAGGACTCCCATCACATATAATGCACCCCCATAGGACTCCCATCACATATAATGCACCCCTATAGGGCTCCACCACATATAATGCACCCTCATAGGACTCCCATCACATATAATGCACCCCATTACATACCCATGTACACATTATCTCCCATCACTGGACACATTGATTAAAAAAAAATGTAAATACTCAGTCACCTCTCTCCTCGGTTCTCGATGCTGTCCGCTCGCAGTTCTGGTCTCCCCAGCGTGTCTGCCGCTCTGCAGGACCCGGGCAGCAGCGGCGCTCGGTGATGATGCCATCGCTCCCCGATGTACTGATATGCTGAGCGGCAGACAGTGGCTGCCAGCCACACTGCAGGAGCGGGGGCGGCATCTGTGGGGAATCGGCGCCAGCAGCAGGTGCCCTCTGCTAGTGTCGCCCTCTGGTCACCGCTGCCTGAGGCAACCTATTCAGGTGGTCTCATATAATAGGTGTGCACCCCTGCATGGAGGGAGAATGGAGCCGCCAGGATTGAGGGGGGGGGGGCAGCAGCCCCCCCCTGCCCACGCTGAGTACGCCCATGGCTCTAAAGATCATAAAAATTGAGAACCACTGCTATAAATTCTCAGTCTGACACTCCATAGATTATATTGTGAAAAAGGCTTCCTGTACAATCATAAAGCCATATTTGAATCCATGAGTCAAAATAGTCACCAAGTGACCCAGATGTGGACTTAAGTGGCACTAAAGACCAAGAAAGACAGCGATCGGTGAATACTTTACAGATGTTGCATACACTACATATACGCTTACACAGGTTAAGCAATAAATAGCTTGGTGGGAGTACTTTGTTGAATTTACATAAGTAACTATTTATTCTAATATTTCTTGAACCAACTTACAGTCAATATTACTTTGCAGACACATTTGCATGGTATGAGTTAATATACATAACAAAAAAATCCTGAAGCAAAGAATAATTAAACCCTGAGCCTTAATTATAAAGAATTAAACTCAAACAGTCAATCAGCCTTTTTTTTTGCCCAATGTATATATTTCAGTGCAGAAGCGTGTGGTTTCGATCCTAGGCAAAGCTTCCAGCTGGCATCACGATATCTGATTCAGCATTTCCTTATTTGTACGGTAAACAATGATAACCATCCAAATGAATAGATGACAGTAGTATAGCTGACTCTGTGACACTGGATGTAGTTATTAATGATGAAAATGAGCTGATTTCTAGTTAGAAACCAGTGCAGAGATGAAATTTATTGCAGTTAAGATTGCTGACTTCAACTTATATGGAGTTACAACCACTTTAGGGCGTTTATCTCTCTCCCGCTTTGAAGATTTAAAATGGAATTCTACACTAATAAAAATCACCATTTTCATTCCCTCCTAAGATTACTGTTTTACTATATTTATGTCCAATAAACACCAGACCAACTTATGAGAAATGAACAAATGCCATTCCTCAATAAAACAATTTATGATCATTCTTTATGCCTCTGCATGCTTAGTGCACTATTCTCCCCAACTTAACGCTGGGCTACCAAGTCTACGATTCCTGTAATGTCCTTCGTTATGACTTAGAAGAAACCTTTCAAGTTCTGACCGGATTCGGGAAAGTCATCCCCAACTATCGATGTCTATTAGATATCCCTCTTGGTGGTGTCATAGGGGCAGTGGTATCTTCAAACTCACGTCTTCTGGCTCATGTTCTGGGCCTCTTTGGGTATCCACAGGTTAGTACCATCTCCCGTGTCTTGTTATCCATAGCAATCAAAGTTCAACTTCTTCCAGCTACTTTCTATCTGCCATATTATCTGCTACAGAGGTGCACAGCCTGTAACTCAGAGCTCACACGTGGCCGCAGTTTAATTCTGTGCAGCCCTCAACCAGCTGCATAGTGCCTGGTCGCATGTATTTTCCATCTCACTGAGAAGACCATTGGTACGTAGCGCTTTAGAGATGGGTAGCTATGAATGGTGTGCTGTGTGGTGATTTCTTGGTCTTTCATATTTTGGAAGATGAGATCCTGACAGCTGCAGCTTAGAAAGGAGTAGATGAGGTGAAGAAGTGCAAGAGTAATGATATTTAGAGTAGTTTATAGGTGAATAAAATACTCAACTATTTCAGTATCTGGCATATATTGCAATGTAAAGATCTGACCTCTTTCATTTTTGCATTGCAAAACCAAGACATGGATTCCTTTACCTTCCTGATGGGTGGGAGCCCTATGAATGGATCCAGCACATATTAGGTATTTATGGTACATACTTTCAGTGTGTAGTAAATGTACCAGAAGTTAATGCTTTGGTAACACTGCAGCCCATGCAGTTGATTTGATCTTTGTGAGAGCAGGATCTATTTTGTTTTGTGTAGACTCCTTTTTGTGAATGTCTGTCTCTTTTGTCTGTAAACTGTTCTTGTAAAATGGAGAATGTTTATTTTAGAGTAGAATGCATGTGGTTTCTTTGTCTAAGAATAAAAGAAAGAAGTTAAGGAATGTGAAACTTAGGAACTGTAATGCACACCAAAATGGGTGTACAGAATACTAACATTTATCCAATAAGATGTTTATTATATATTAAATGTCCAGAAAAAAGAGGACACTCACCCATTTGGTGCTTTTTAGGAATTTATTCCCTTTTCAGGGATCCGTTCAGGATTCCATACTGTACAATGGAGGGAGGGGGGACGTGGAGGGATGCCAGACAACGGCCCATTTTGTGGCCTGAATGGCACTTCTGTTGGTCCCCCCTCCCTCCATTGTACTGTATGGAATCCTGAACGGAACCCTGAAAAGGGAATAAATTCCTAAAAAGCACCAAATGGGTGAGTGCCCTCTTTTTTCTGAACTGTTTTAGTTAACATACACTTGAGTGAGCACACGCAGGTGCATAGCTGCCTCACCTAATACGACAGATACACAGGGAAACTCCCAACACTAAATCCCAGTAGTGCTCGGTCTTTATAAGTTGTTTTTTTATTAAATAAATGTAAACGTAAGTTTGTGTGTATTTTATAAATACACATTTATTGCAAATTGTTCAATTAATCAGTAGAAAACAATATGCACAAAATGTATTAGTTTGTGTGTGTTTTTATTTAAGTATTACCATGTTTGTTTTTGTGTGTTTCTTAATTGCTTTAACCCTTTACAGATGGAGCCAAGTTCCATTTGTGTGATCATGATTTGCTTTATTTTCTTTAATAGCCATACCTTTTAATATTCTGCTGACAAAGGGGTATGAGGGCTTGCTTTTTAAGAGACAAACCGTAGTATTCAAATACATCACTACATTCAAATGGTGGACAAAAACTAAATATTTTTAAGTTGGATTTTTAAATTTTATTTTTTAACTTAATCTGTGTATATGTATTTGTGTGTTAATATACTCACCTACCATTGCCTTGTCCAGCACCGTTCTACTCCTCTTCTCAATAGTGTCATCTCTCTTCCAACTCTCCGGATCACACTACATTCAGCGAGAAGGTACTCTTACGACATAAGCCTATGGACCTTCAGAATCAAAATTCATAGGCTTACATTGTAAAGGAGACTTCAGGATAATGCATAGAGCAAGATAGCTTAAAGTGCAGTGATGTCACTGAGAACAGAAGCGAAATAATCTTCCTAAAAAGTTGAACGAGTGTCATGTATATGTCATTCTGTATGGCAAGCGAGTTTTATGCAAGTGGGCAACTTATTTCTCAGCAACCATTACTCTACAAGCATTTACAGGTTCATTTACAATGCTATAATCTATGATAAAAAAGAGTCCGTTCACTGGGCACTGCTAAGTTGGGAGAAGTGCTTATTTTTCCGTTATGTGGGTATATTCGAGGTGGAGCATTGCTGAACGCCTCTGGGTGCCCGCTATAAAACACATTAATAATAGCATAAAGGAAAAAACGTAGCGGCACTCACCGGGCGTGTTTCAAAGTTGCTTTATTTGGGCACCCTCATTCCAGGGTCCCACTCAGAAGGGAGGGGGTGCAGAGACAGCAGAGATGACGGATCTCCGTTTCGGGGCTCCTACCCCTTCCACGGACCTCAATGTCCATTGACATTGAGGTCCGTGGAAGGGGTAGGAGCCCCGAAACGGAGATCCGTCATCTCTGCTGTCTCTGCACCCCCTCCCTTCTGAGTGGGACCCTGGAATGAGGGTGCCCAAATAAAGCAACTTTGAAACACGCCCGGTGAGTGCCGCTACCTTTTTTCCTTAATGCTATAATCTACAGAATGGTAATTTATCTGTAAAAATCAGTTGCAATACGGATGGTCTGTGTGTTGTCCTTTGTTTTTGCTAGCACTCATTGACTTGCATTGGTGAGTCTCATCCATTTTTGACCATACACACCAATCTGCGATTTCTTTGTCAGACCAATTACAGCAGAAGAAAATTTGCAGATCAGTGCTGCCTCATTCAATAACGTGGGTCGGAGAGCAAAGCAATATTTTATCGAATTGTCCTCGACAATTTTATATGCAAATCCGAGCAAGCCCTTTTGGTGATGGGAAAATTGCAAAGTCCTTTCCTTTTTAGTGACTTAAAAAATTCTCAACTTCACAAAAATAAAATTAGGTGTGCTTCCATATTTCAAGATCCCTAACATTTTTGTTTTTCCCTCACTGAAGTGGTTTGGGAGCTTCTTTTTTGCATGGTGAGCTGGTGTCTTTAATTATACCATGTTGGGGTACATACTAAAGTATGTTTTGAAAGAGTTCTATGCATCTTCAGGAGGGGGAGTGAAGTGACAATTTTTTTTTTCATAGGGTCATACTTTTTATTAGTTTAAACTTAGGCATAAGTTAATTGAGTTCAGCCTATAGCCTAGCATGGATCCAGAGGAAGGAAAAATAAAACATATTATTGGAAATATTAATTCCTGACTCCACAAATAGACAAGTTCACTGGATCAACTTCCATTCCCAAAATCTTTCACTCATAACCGGTAATATTAAATTATTCAAAAATGCATTCAGGCCCTTTTTAAACTTCGAAGTTTTGTAGTGAATCATCTATTACCTCATCATGTGGTAGAGAGTTCTACTGTCTCATTGCTCTTACTGTAAAGAATCTTTGTCAATATGATTAAACATTCTTTCCTCTAGAAGTAGAGAATGATCCCTTGTCACCATTGCAACCCTAACTTTAAAAATCACATTAGAAAGATCTCTGTACTGTCCCTTCAAAAGTGTATACATTGTATTAAGATTGACCCTAAACATTCGTTTTACAAACTGTATAACCGCAAGTTTAATAACCTGTATTGTTATTGTAGTTTATTGTAATACTAGCTGGGTGCCCGATGCACATGCATCGGGATTCTAGCAGAACGAGTCTCTGACTCGCAATGGCCGCTTCGCGGCCAATGCTTCGCGCTGCTAAGGCGACTCGCCATGCCCGCTGCGCGGGCATAGCAAGTCGCCTTAGAACTGCTCGCAATGGCCGCTGCGCGGCCAATGCTTCGGGCGTATCCACATGACCACGCTGACTCGCAGCGTGAGCGGACTCAAAAGGGACAAAAAACCCATTCGTGATTATATAATAGATAATCTTGACTGATAAAGGCTCTGAAAACTTGCAATTATGATTTTTTTGGTTGGCAAATAAAGGTATTGCTCCCAAAATACTGTTGTCATTTTTAGGGAATTTAAATCGACCTGTAAATATTGAAATTCTACCTTGTACCTCAATGACCTTCTATTAGAGAGCCTAATACTGTTAACTGTGAGCCAATACGTGTGTTCCATTACTAATCATCGTGTTTCCTATCACTGAGCCAATTTTTAAGGCTAGGGTCGCACTAAAAACTTTGTGTTTTGCAGAATAAATGCTGTGTTACCGCCATGGTAGCGCCACGTTAGTGCTCCCCATACTCACCTATGGAGGCCCAGCCCCTAACGCGACGTCAATGCCGGTATCTGATGCAAATCTCGAGGTATTACTTCTTTTCTCGCATTAGGAAATACAGCAAGATTTGCATCAGATGCCGGCGTTGACTTCGCGTTAGGGGCGGTGCCTCCATAGGTGAGTATGGGCAGCGTTAATGCAGTGCTACTATGATGGTAGCACAGCGTTTATGCTGCAAAACACTAAGTTTTTAGTGCGACCCTCCGGGCAGCGCGGCAAATTCTAATGTAACCCTAGCCTTACGCATATTTTCCTCCATAGGTGAGTATGGGCAGCGTTAATGCAGTGCTACTATGATGGTAGCACCGCGTTTATGCTGCAAAACACTACGTTTTTAGTGCGACCCTCCGGGCAGCGCGGCAAATTCTAATGTAACCCTAGCCTTACACATATTTTCCTCTGGTCCCATTTGTCTAATTTTATGTACAAACGTTTCTGTAGCACTGTGTCAAACATTTTTGAGAGTCTAGATAGATAACATTCACAGTGTTATTCTAGTCCAACCTGAAACATACCTCCTCATAGAAGCTATTTATCTTAGTTAAACAATTTTTTTAGATTATTTTATTTATTTATTTTTTACAATGAGTCTCAATATTTGTTGCGGTGATTTGGTTTTTACATAATTCATTTTTTCCTCCATAATAATTGAATGCCTCATCACTACCCACTTGCTTTAACTCCCTAAATTTTTTTTTGTCATTCATTGCACCACTGACAGTTCTATTTAGCCATAGTCTTTTCTCCTATTTCTAGTTTATTTATTCCCATAGAGAGTATATTCTGCTGTTTGGATTCTGTTGTTTGTCTGTAGAGTGATCACTAGTAGCTTCAATTTATTCACCTAGATAAATTGTGCTTCATTTCCATGACTAACTACTGGAGACTGTTGTCCTCCAGTGACAAGTGTCTCATTTGACAATTATACGGGTGGGGGCCCAATAGAAAGGAGTAGGAATGGCTGCGTTAAGCAATGTATGAGCTTATGAGTATACCTCTCTTCTAGTTGAGGGAACCAAGGCTCAAAACAAAATGTTTCAATTCCAGGGTTATGCCCAATAACCAACATCCTAAGGAACCCCAACCATCTCAAGGGCTGTATGCAATGAGGAGCCTATCAAACCATAATATAGGAAAGTGGAGTGAGGCCCGACATCAGACGTCTAGTGGCGTTATTATAGATGTTGATGAAAGACAAACTGCAATCTCTGGGGAGCGGATGGGCCTGCATCAATGTTTATTGAGGTATGTATTGTGTAAGGCTGGCCAGCTGATGCAGATGCGCCCAATCCTCATCAATCTACATCGTTAAAGTTGACACAAGAGCCCCAGTTCAAGGGTTCCCTGTAGGGTATATATAAAAAACAAACATGCGGCGCCAATCTCAGCGCGTTACCAATGTAACTCTGGTGCCCTTTTAATGAAGTTTTATGCACTCACCTCTTGCCATAAAACTTCAAGCATATGGTTTTTCCAAAGCCTCCTCACGCTTTGGATATTTATCCGGGTCTGCTGCTCGCCTTGAATTGATCCTGTGTTGTGTCTTGCCACGGATTCCCACAGGCATAAAGATTCAATAGGAAATAATCCAATTCTATGGTGGCCGCGCTCCCCGTGGTAATGATTTTAAGAACTTCTTGTCCACAAAAAATTTTTATTACTCAAAACATGTGAGAATATGAAAAACGGATACAACGCGTTTCGGCGGAGACAACCGCCTTCCTCAGGTATCTAATAAAAAAACATTTGACACTTTGCTTTATGGGTAAAAGATAATTACAGCTTGCTAGGTAATGACATGAGGGTGTGGGTATAACCACACCTGTCCAGTCAGTCTCATTGTCCGCTTCAGCTATAGTGCTTCATTACATAGTAAAAACAAACACCCACAAACAGCAATCAGTACGCTAAAAACCACTAAGAACATTTATCAATAAAATTACTATCCACAAAAAATCTTAAATTACCGTATTTACTCGTGTATAAGCTGAGTTTTTCAGCCCAAAAATTGGGCTGAAAAGTCCCCCCCTCGGCTTATACACGGGTCAATACGGTATGTGGTGTGTGGGGGCTGTGTCCAGGTGCTGGGGAGGCTGGAGGAGGCGGGGGGAGGCTGCTGACAGAGCGGCCCGTCACATGGGGACGCTCATTAGATATGCACGGCTCCCCCCGCCCATCACAGCGGCAGGGGGAGCTGTGCATACAGCCCCCAAATGTATACAGGCCCCCAGTGAGGTATACAGCAGGCCCCCAGTGGCACTCGCCCCCCCACACTGTGCAGAGCCCCCCCTCCCGCTGCATTATCTTACCATCCAGCGTCTTCATCACCGCCAGTCCTCCCATCCATCCTCGCGCGCTGTGTTCAGGTCTCACGTGACCCGGCGCGATGACGTCATCCGACTGCGACCGCCGGGTCACATGAGACCAGGAACGCAGCGCGCGAGGATGGACGGGAGGACTGGCGGTGATGAAGACGCTGGATGGTAAGTTAATGCAGTGGGAGGGGGGCTCTGCACAGTGTGGGGGGCGAGTGCCACTGGGGGCCTGCTGTATACCTCACTGGGGGCTGTATACATTTGGGGGCTGTACAGTGGGGGGGGCCTGTATACCTCTGGGGCTCTGTATACCTCTGGGGGCCCCCTGTATACCACTGGGGGCCCCCTGTATACCTCTGGGGGCCTGTATACATCTGAGGGCTGCACAGTGTGGGGGGCCTGTATACCTCTGGGGGCCTGTATACCTCTGGGGCCCTGTATACCTCTGGGGGCCCCCTGTATACCTATGGGGCCATGTATACCTCTGGGGGCCCCCTGTATACCTCTGGGGGCCCCCTGTATACCTCTGGGGGCCTGTATACATCTGGGGGCTGCACAGTGTGGGGGGCCTGTATACCTCTGGGGGCCTGTATACCTCTGGGGCCCTGTATACCCCTGGGGGCCCCCTGTATACCTCTGGGGCCCTGTATACCTCTGGGGCCCTGTATACCTCTGGGGGCCACCTGTATACCTCTGGGGGCCTGTATACCTCTGGGGCCCTGTATACCTCTGGGGCCCTGTATACCTCTGGGGGCCTGTATACCTCTGGGGGCCTGTATACCTCTGGGGGCAGCCTGTATACCTCTGTATACCTGCTGTATACCATACTGCTGGGGCCTGTATACCACTGGGGGGGCCTGTATACTTCACTGCTGGGGGCTGTATACCACTGGGGGGACCTGTATACCTTACTGTTGGTGGCTGTATACCTCACTGTTGGTGGCTGTATACCTGTCCTGGTGGCTGTATACCATACTCCTGGTGGCTGTATACCATACTCCAGGTGGCTGTATACCTCACTGCTGGGGGTTGTATACCTGTGCTGGGGTCCACCCTTGGCTTATACGCAAGTCAATAAGTTTTCCCAGTTTCTGGGGGCAAAAGTAGGGGGGTCGGCTTATACATGGGTCGGCTTATACACGAGTATATACGGTACATAAAAGTTAACAAAGAAAGTAAAATGTTTTAAAAAGTGGTTTTTTTTGTTTTTTTTTTGTTTTAAAAGGGATCATATATATATGCTGAATACTAAATACTAAATTCTTTCCACAATATCATTGAGACCATTGGGATGCAATGTTTGAAGGCGGTAAATCCAATATGTCTCTTTGCGATTAAGCAGAGAATTTCTATTGATTGTTTCCACAGGTATTTGTTCTAGAGGTGTCACCATTATATTAAAATTCTTATTGTGCTTGAGTAATAAATGTCTCGACAAGCTATGTTTTAAAAACCCATTTTTTGCTCTATTTCTGTGCCCATTTATGCGAGCACGTAAAGTCTGCGTTGTGCGCCCCACGTACTGTAGCCCACAGCTACAATCAATAACGTAAACAATATAATCGCTATCGCATCTCAGATTCTGTTTTATTTCAATTATTTCACCTGTACTTTTGCTTGCAATCTGTTTCGCACCATGATTCAGAATCCCACATGTATGACATTTCCTGGAACTGCACCTAAAAACTCCAATCTCATGATCTTTACTTTTTCCATTTTTTGCAGATCTTTTTTTATTGTCTCTTAACCTACTTGGGGCTATTTGACTTTTTATCGTCTTCCCCCTTCTAAATGTTATACCTGGTTCCTCAGGCAGACATTTTCCCAAAATCGGAAAAAAAAAAACACTTTTTAAAACATTTTACTTTTTTTGTTAACTTTTATGTAATTTAAGAAATTTTGTGGATAGTAATTTTATTGATAAATGTTCTTAGTGGTTTTTAGCGTAGTGATTGCTGTTTGTGGGTGTTTTTTTTACTATGTAATGAAGCACTATAGCTGAAGGGGACAATGAGACTGATTGGATAGGTGTGGTTATACCCACACCCTCATGTCATTACCTAGCAAGCTGTAATTATCTTTTACCTATAAAGCAAAGTGTCAAATGTATTTTTATTTAGATACCTGAGGAAGGCGGTTGTCTCCGCAGAAACGCGTTGTATCCGTTTTTTATATTCTCACATGTTTTGAGTAATAAAAATTTTTTGTGGACAAGAAGTTCTTAAAATCATTACCACGGGGAATGCGGCCACCATAGTATTGGATCATTTCCTATTGAACCAGTTCAAGGGTTGTTACGGGTGACACTAAGTCCAGGCGCAACAAGGTCAAATACAGTGGGTGGCAGACGGCTCTGCCATGAAATGGGGTTGTCCCCAATCTGGCAGTGTTCATAGTGGAATATGACCTGCATTAAAGAGAGGAGGCAGAGTTTCAATGCGAAAAAGTGTTTTTAATAACCCACAAGAGCAGTCATTCAAAACCGTCTGGTCAACCATGGTCAGCCAGTGTCAAAAGCCAAGACATCAAGTCAATTGCAGTCATATTCAGTTAGACCACAGAGTATAGTTGAGGGTTGTGGGGGCTACCATCCCAATGAGGGTCAACAATTTCCAGCAGGGCAACGAGGGTGACATGGGTTGGAGTCTCTTGGAATCAGTCCAGGTGCGATCCGGTAGTGCATAAGTCCGGGACCCAAAATGATCTGAGGTAGACATGTTTCTTTGTTAGTGTCTTTCGTCAAAGAAGGAGTCGTTGTGTGGTGATTTGTGAGTGCAAGGCGTTCCTATTCAAATAAGGAGTATCCAAGTTTTCCTGTCCTTATACAGCCGCTAGAGCAAGCAAAACCTGTAAAGGAAATGTCGGGAAAGGCTTAGTGAATATCTGTTCAAGAGGTTTAAAGCACCAAGCAGCAAAGGTGGATTGATCCACTTCAAGACCCTGTTCTGTCATACTTCGCTTAATCCTCCAGGAACCCCCGTGAAGAGAAGTTCCTTATTGAGTCCTTGGGTACTGACTGTGTTCTGGTCATAGATCCATTCTGTAACAGCTGTTTCTTGAAGTACTCACAACATCCCAAACCTCCGATACTCTGCAGCTCAGCCACACCAATACAATTGCTCCTACCTCCATGGTAATCCACAAAATGCATCACCACTGGTGTTAATGTGTTGCTTCTCTCCCGGTCTGTCGCCACCAAGTTGATAGTGGAAATGTGCATCTGGACTTGATTCCAGAGCTCCTTCGAAGTTTGGCCGACATATAATTTATTACAGGGGCAGGTGAGCACATAGATCACAATGCCAGTTTTACAGTTAATATAGTCCCTCAGAATAGAGACCCTGCCATCTCGGGGATTGACAAAATTATCTTGGGTCGGTGATCTCAAGGGGGAAATTTTGCAGTCCCCGCAGGGAAAGAAACCCCTCAACTGGACACCACGGTTCAACATGGTATTGTTTCTCCTAATGTGGCTCCTAGTCAATATGTCCCCTGAGCTGGGGGCACTTCTAGCAGTGAGGGTAGGGTTTTGCCCCTACAAACTGTGTGACTTGTGCGTCCATAGTTAGTACATCCCAGTGTGTATGTAAAATCCCCCTCTCCTTGTCCCACAGGTCACAGTAGTCTGCAACAAAGCGCACGCGATCCTCTGTTGTCTGCTCCCTTGGGATGAGACGTTGGGATTGTGTCAACATGTTTGCTCGCTGGTAAGCCCTTGTGATGGTCCTTTTTGGATAGCTTCATTCCCTAAAACAATTTGTGAGATTAAAGAGCCTGTTTATTGAAATCCTCGGGGAGCATGCAGTTTCTTCTCAATCTCAGGAACTGACCTGTTGGAATTCCCTTGGCAAGTGTGGTATGGGTGAATGCTGTGAAACTCCAGCAGGATATTAGTTGCCATTGGCTTCCAGTGTAAATCCATGATGATGGTGTCTTCATGGAGCTTGATATTGGTGTCAAGGAAGATTGCCGAGGTCTGGGAAATTGAGAAGGTGAGGAAGATGTTTAGGTCATTGGTATTTAACCATTCAATAATTTTGATGCAGTCCCCATCAGAACCCAACCAGACAAAGAAAATGCCATCTATATAACTTTTCCAGGTCCTGACATGTTTTTTGAACCATTCTGAGTGATAGATGACTGTCTTCTCCCACCACTCCAAAAATAGATTGGCTACCACGGGTGCACATTTGGCACCCATGGCCACCCCGGAAACCTGGTGATAATATTGTCAGTCAAACACAAAAAAGTTGTGTTTCAGCATAAAGTTCAATGAGTCGATAATGAAGGAATCATGTATACGATTCATGTGAATTCAATTTGCACGGTCTCGTGCTGAGCGCTCCAAAACAAAGCTGAGGACTCTGCTGACTGGAAAGTCCTTTTATTGAAAATCCTCCATCCGCCACGACATGTTTCGACGGTGTAGTACCATCTTTCTCAAGTGAGAAAGACGGTACTACACCGTCGAAACATGTCGTGGCGGATGGAGGATTTTCAATAAAAGGACTTTCCAGTCAGCAGAGTCCTCAGCTTTGTTTTGGAGCGCTCAGCACGAGACCGTGCAAATTGAATTCACAAATCCTATCTTATTGAAGTGCACGGCTGGAGCAGCTTGCAGAGACTTGAGGATCTGAAGACTTAGAACTTGAACCAGGAGAAAGGAGACCCTGACCACTTTCTAAATCTACACCATTGTTGTGCGGGGATTGCACAACAGGAATAAGTTAGTGATTACTTAATTGAATCTTCCCACTTGGTAATAATGGTAATGCACTAGTGCGCCCCCTATATTTCTTTTGTCTTTCACATGTATACGATTCAAACTCTACTGGGTGTCTAAGTAATACACGATGGCCTGAAAGCCATCCTCATGTCTAATATTTGTGCAAAAGGACTCTACATCACAGGTGACAATGATGTTACCCCATTGTAGCATTACAGGACCATACTGAACTGTTGACTGCACGTCCCTTTAATTACTTGTGTCTATGTCCGGTGTACATATGCCCTTTGAACCTTTATTCCTCTATACCTTTACCGCCAATGCACCAACACATTTGAGCATGGCTTACATTAAAGGCTGCTTTACCACTGCGTATACGCATTAGGCCACTCTATCGCCCCCCCACCCCCTCTTCACTCCATCTCGCTGAATGCACATGTCCGGAAATAACGTTCCAGACATGGCGGATTCCAGGAACACCTGGCACACAGTCAGAAGGATCATTTTTCTGCAAACACCGACAGGTATTTAACCCTCTGACCATACCCAATAAGGCACCAGCTCCTGACGAAGCCACATAGATGATTATATGCAGGGGCCTTCCTCTCTTGTTTCTCCAGACACCAGGAGGGCTCACTTTTCACCCTAGCATGGGCACAGTGAGAATTGTATCATACTGGGTACTAACACTGGGATACAGTCCCTAAACCTTTGACGTATTTCCCCAGGGATAGATTGAGTTTTATTAGGTTACTTGTATGTATGCCTCGCTGGGCTTGATATGATTGTCAAATAACGTGCTGTCAGCTTGTTTGCCGCTGCCTTGCAGGTTTGTAGTGTTGCCTACTATGCATTTCTGTGTATTCATATGATTATTCTTATACTTATGAGCCACACTACTTGCATGCACTGTGCCCTATTTTGCATGAGCAGAGTGGGTTTTGGATCATTCTGGACACTGGCTCAGGGATATGGTCCCTAAACCCTGGACTTAATGCCTTAGGGATAGATGCAAGGCTACCTTACACACATTCCTCATTGAGGTTTCACAGTTGCTGCTGAGCCTGCCAGCAATTAATCTGTCCCTACTCTGCCTGATTACTTTGTTACCTATTGTACATTACTGTGTATTCATATGGTTATACTAAGACTCACAGTCATAAGCTACATTACCTGCATGCTTTTGTGTTTCAATCCCAGTATATACATTGCTTGTACATCTATATGTTTGACCTTAATTGCCCTTTTTGTGATTTACTCTCTTCACAAGTGTGGGGGATAAGTCTTGAACCTGTACTATTTTTTTTAGTGGCTTTAACCTTGGTCATGGTTTTCTGTTTACTGAACTTCTAATATATATATGTTTTGTTCTTCACCTGCAACAGTTGTGCACCTCTTATACAGAAATCTTTTCCCTTCGTCCTTTACTCAGATTGATATACTTCTGTGACGCTGCACCTGTACTATGCTACTCATGCACGCGGTTGCACCCCTTCTCTTGATTTATCCTGAATAAAAAATTTTCAGCTGCACCCACGCCCCTGTTTTTGTAGTCATCTCTACAGTGTCCTCAGTGTAAAATGGTACACACATGCGGTGGTATGAAATTTAACTAAAGAAAGGGGGGCAAACCAGAAGGATGCAGGGGGAGAAATTTATAAGAGAGGACCTGACCCACATGGCCCTGTCAATGGGCACTGCACTAATTTCTGCAACTTTGATAAAACTTGTTACTGTAATCAAATGCTCAATCAGGATTCTCTACCAAGACTCAAGTGAATTCGGAAGAACTTTCTCTGAGGTTGATTCTGTGGTGCGATAAATGGTCGACATGGGGTCGAGGTATACCCTATCCCTTGTTCCCCTTAATTTTTTGGACCTTTCCTCTTCTTATCCAGACCCCGAATAACTTAGTTCAGTTCTCACTTCCCCCGCTATTATCTCTATCTTTTTTCCTTTCTTTTTCTATATACATACTTTAGGTTACTAAACAGTTTTAGTTTTGAGAATTATTTTTTTTCTTTCTCAGTTTACCCTTAGATGCGGTTGCAGTAAAACTGACAGGAGTATGTACCTGTTATTTTATGGAACCCTTCACAAGAGAACCTACTCCAGATGGTCTGGTTTCTCAGGAGGTCATAAGAGGCTTATTCTTTGCTGGTACACCAAAGCCAGTAGAGAGATAAGTAGTGTGACTCTGATAGATACCCACTTGCTTTTGACCATCCTGACAAAAAAAAAGGATTCCTAACCTCCTTGGTTGCGGAAATCCCCTTGACTATAGCGGGGGTCCTTTAACCCCCTGAGTGTGGTTTATGATTACAGGAACAGGCCGACATACACCTGAAGAGGGTTTATAAAACTGAGAATGTATATTGATTAACACTTTATACTGATGTTCTTATTGTGAACTCCTTGCCTATACTTTTTGAATTGTATTTACATGTATAACCTGTACTATTTGTTTTCTTTTTCAAAAATTAATAAAAAGAGATTAACCACAAATGCTCAATCAGAAAAATGAAGGCGTGATTTAATTCACCATCCTATCACCTGTATCACGCTGCCTTTACTTTATATATTAAAATCCTGGTGGTTGGTTCCCTTTAAGAGTAGCAAAATGTGTGAAATTGAAATATAAGTAAATAAATAAAGAAAAGAAAGACATTTTTTTAAAGCCAATCCTAATTGCGGTTCATTAGAACCAATTTCATGCATCTGATAATTGAAATAACTGTTACAAAATGAAGAGCAAATTTAAACATATATTTTCGTGGTCCTTTATGGTGATAAAACTATAATTAAGAAAATCTGAAAAACAAAAATATGATTTCTTCATTGTCCCACGGATATCTCCCATTATGTGAAAAATAATTAATTAATTAATTTAAAAAATTTGTAATGAAAATACAATCAGTGTACCATAGAAAAGGGAAGCAAATTTTCTTTGAATATCTGAAAAAAAAATTATTCTAGCTTTATATAGCAGAGATGAAAGACGCAAAAAAAAGTCTGGTCAAGAATGGGTTTAATGGTCTGGTCATAAACTGGTTCATTAAATTAGTCCCTCTCTTGGGAGCCTTCTGCTACTATTTACAGTACGCCATACCAAGTCTGTACACCAGCTCCAGTATACTGGATGAACGGTCACATCTGGAGTGGGCTGCTTTCGTTATTTGTATTTGTAACATTTTCTGAACTGATTTATTTATTCTGTTTTCTAAACCAACGAGCATGTAAACATGATTACTTTTGGAGGAATGGGTTTTATTATAGGCTACCAAAATGTGTATAAATCGTGTACTTGTTTATTATATTGTATGCTGTATAGTCAACCCCAGCAAGGAAAAACTCTTGGGTAATATGCAGAAGAGGAATGTTACCCGGTGCTCACTGACAATGCTAGTTATATTGTGCAAAAGTTTCGAAAGTATTCAAAAAATATCCTATGCTCAGGTCATTTGGACGACACTTAAAACCTGGCACTGTATCGTTGACACTTAAGATACTTTTACTGAGTCTGACAATGTAATACAATCCGGATCCTTAATGTTTCTATAGCAACTCACTTGATAAGCTTGTGGAGAATTAATTATGATCTTAATCTTAAAAGGGTTTCATATATCTATATTTCCGACCTGCACACCAATAACCAATTTATGTACTCACTAAACATTTTATATGCAAACATGCCCCCAAGGTAAAAAAAAAGTTAGCACAGAGGCATATTGGTAAAATAAAAGATGCGGACAGCTGGTGCTTTTTGCCAATCAGAAAGATCGGTGCAATAATTTACATCTATCAATTTAACGAGGTGTAACTGGGGGACAATTTGAATTATATCCACCTTTGAACATTATTTTACAGATTATACATATATAATAGAACTGCTTTAAAAGGCTGAGCAAAAAAAATAATCTTATTCATTATAAATCTTAAGGGATTTCCTGGCTGGAAAGAATCGGTGTCATAAAAATGATGAACTTACTTAAGATTCTCTACCTTTTCAGAAATGTTCCTGTCTACTTTGCTATTCATTTCCTTAAAAATATGTAATCCACTTTAATGTCATAGATATGAAAAAAAAACATATAAAGGAGAAAATCTTTTTCAATCTATGCAAAAAAATAGCACGTTTCGTTGTATTTTACAATTTTATATATACACTGACAAGCAAAGGGTAACAATTTTTTGAAGCTTAAACTTTCAGGCTCCATAACTCACAATTCCACTACAGCTTTCAGTGTGAGACTAACTTCATTTTATAGGAAATAATTGTGACTATCATATACAGAAATTTGACATGCAACTATGTTGCACATAATTAGTTATGCAGATTCTTGTCATGTCATTGCATTGTTACGGTTTTGCTCCTAAAAATGTAAACTTAAATTTTTAATAATATGTTAATATTTGGTAAATCCACCTTTGCCTTTGAACTCTGCCTGAATCCTTCTGGGCAAGCTGTTGATCAGATTCACATATCTTGACTGAAATCTAAATTCCAGATATTTTCTACTAGTTCCCAATGTTGTGGCATATTGGTCGATTAACTTGAGTATGTATATAGTTTTTCCTTCAACTGTACCCACAAGTGTTCGATTGGGTTGAGATTTGAACACTGTGAGAGACAATCCAGCAACATGTACCTCATCTTCATTGAACCATTTCTTCACCAATCTTGACATATGCTTCGAGTCATTATCCTGCTGGAACACTATGTCATCCTTTTCCTACCGAAACAATTCAAGTGTACAAAGTGACTCATTTTGTTCTGATAGTCACATATAGCTCAGCATTGAAACCACTAACAATCCTGTCAAGTATGCAACACCTTGGCTGTGAAACAACCCGATATCATCAGGCTTCTTTCCTGAATGTTAAGACCCGTCACACATAACAAGATCGTTAGCAAGATCATTGTAGCTCACAGGTTTTGTGACGTAACAGCTATCTCACTAACGATATCGCTAAGTGTGACATTTAACAGTGATCAGGCCCCTGCTGTGAGATCGCTGATGGTTACAGAGTGCTCTGGGTCATTTTTTGATCGTTGGTCTCCCACTAGTCAGCATGCATCGCTGCGTATGACTAGCGAGAGACCAGCGATCAGCGATCTCACAGGCTGGTAACCATGGTAAACACCAGGTATCTAGGCAGCGCGCACTGCCTAGATACCCGATGTTTATCATGGTTACCAGGCTAAGCAGGGAGGACGCTGGAAACTATGATAAACACCGGGTATCCAGGCAGCGCCCTCTGCCTAGATACCCGCTGTTTATCATAGTTACCAGCGTCGTTCCTGCTTACAGGCTGCGCTCAGCAGGGAGGACGCTGGTAAGTATGATAAACACCAGGTATCTAGGCTTCGCGCACGCTGGATACCCAGTGTTTATCATAGTTACCAGCATCCTCCCTGCTTACAGGCTGTGCTAAGTAGGGAGGACGCTGGTAACTATGATAAACACTGGGTATGCAGAGAGCGCGCACTGCCTAGATACCAGCTGTTTATCATAGTTACCAGCAATGTGGAGGTGGCTCTCCCTGATCGCTGGGGAGATCTGCCTGTTTGACAGCTCACCAGCGACCATGTAACAACGCACCAACAATCCCTACAGGTTGTGTGTGACATGAGCTTAAGTTTCTTCAATTTTTGATCTGTTAGCCCCTTTCTCCATTGTTTTTTTCATACCTATTTTGCACCCATCCGAGCCTAGTCTCATTAATCTACTGTAGTTTCTAATCTACTGTCCACTTTTTTACTTTTTTGCAAACTAAAGGGCTTCACACTCCTCTCCCTCTTCTATCTACATAGAATATTATCAGTAACAACTTCCATTTCTTATCTCAGTAATGGGAAAGTCTTTATTGAATACAGATTATCTGATACATATAGCAGCCTAACTTGGTTGACCATTTATGATTAATTCCCCCACCAACATGGAACAATTATTACAACAATAGTTTACTTGAGGCAGAACTAAAACTGCATTCTTTTACTTTCTAAAGCTCCTTTGTTTAACAACTGTTGGTATGAATTCACATTATGGAACCCAAATGAAACCGTGCACTCGTATATTCATAAAATCCCTTTCTTTATTGAATCAAATTTAAACCAAAGTTTATGAACAAACTGGCACAGAAAAAACATACAGGCAATGCATTTCTGAACTACCTGGTTATCCAAGCTTTCATAAGATACAGTATTTTACAGATTACAAGATGCACATTTCCCCCCTAAAATTTGGGTGGAAGTGGGGGGTTAATCTTATAATCAGGCTGTAGTTTACCTGGGGGTGTGTGGTGGAGTGGGGGTCACAGGAAGAGGATTGCTGCTGGATGGAAGCTGCCTGTGATGGCAGGAATGGGGTTTTGCTGCAGGCAGTGCAAGGTAGGTAAATGTCGGTGATGCGGGCTACAAAGAAATGGAGTCGGATGCAACATGTGATCAGATTAAGATCTTGGCACAATGATGAGACAAGATATCAATCTGTGCACAGCACAGCCTCCATGGACCATTTTCTTAAAGTCTGCTGCTGTGAGATCAATGATGCTGGAGGCAGTGCTGTGAGCAAATTGAGAGCTCAGCTCGACATTGAGCTGAGATTTTAATCTTCACATGCACTGCATCTGACACCATTTCCTTGAATTCTGCATTGCCGGCATTTACCTGAACACAATACACCTGCAGCATCACCCCAGTCTTTCCACTCGGTGCCGGTGGCGACCCTGCCTTCTGTGATCCCACAACCGCTAGGAAGCTTCTGCTTCGCACTACCTTCAGAATCACTGGATACCCCTCCTCCTAGCCCAGAGCCTATAGCATCGCCCTACTCATGCCACTGCCAGTGGCTTCCTGCAGCGGTGATCCTGCCTCTTGTGAAAGCGTTTCACCACCGTTGTTCTTTCCCCTGGAAGCTACCACAACCACATTATTTGACAGACCCCATTTACACTTAAAACATTTTTTTACCTATTTACTTTCTCCAAATTTGGCATGCATCTTGTAAAACAAAAAATACAATATATAACAAAGTTGCTCATTTTTATGTTTACTCTTCATTTATGAACTAAAAATTAAACCAATGGTACGCTTTAAACGTAATTGATTAATTTTCAATGTAAAATAATTCAATTAATTAGTAAGAAATGTCCATTGCAGCAGTCTGTGTATCTACATACATACTTGACCATGTATAAATGTCAGCCAACTGTTATGTATTGTGTAATACAGTCATATACAGTTCCTATACGTGATATTATATAGTTCATTTTTTATCCCACTTCCTTAACCCTCTGTCAGGAACAATGTCTTCACTAACAAGTTCAGGTTCAATGCGCCTGTCAAGCACAGCCCAGAAAAATCTCCGTAATATCTATTTTTCTCAATTTCAGTAATCTAAAAGTGATCAGTGACCTTCATATGGCAGTAATAAAAGAAAATACACATCAGGTGCAAAACAAAACAATATACCTACTATAAATTAATAACTCTAAAAGTACACATTGGCCTTGTTCACACACACAAATTCGTTTTTTAAGCCCTTAGAAAAACAAATCCGTATTTCTAAGGGTGCTAATAGTGTCCCCTGAGGTCCTTGACGTTTTTGGCAAATTTTGGGACTAAGTCATTTTTTCATGAAAAGCGCATATGCGTTAACGCAGGTGTCTATATGTGCCATGCGTTAACGCATGTTTTTCCCATAGGGCCCCATGTTAAAAAAAGCATGCGTTTTTTGAGAGCACCCCAAAAACGCAGCAAAATGCACACACATGCGTTAATGCATATGTGTTTTTGGACTTTGAAAAAAATGTTTCCAAAAACGGATTTAAGGCAAAAATGGATGGTATGTATGAACAAGGCCATATTTCACATCTCCTGCCAAACAATCCCCAGTTTTCAATGTATAACTATTATTTAAAAGTAAATTTAGGGGAAAAGGCTTAATTTTAAAGTACCTAAAATGGTATTAGACACATATTTATTCAGAATTAGATGTTCACCAAAAAAAAAAAACACATTTGCAGAGCAAAGAGCAAGTATTGCACATCATTTTTGCATGTGTTAGGCAAATTGCATTATGTAATTTTTGACATTCGTAAGTAGAAAGCCT
This sequence comes from Allobates femoralis, assembly GCA_033576535.1. Lineage (NCBI taxonomy): Eukaryota > Metazoa > Chordata > Amphibia > Anura > Aromobatidae > Allobates > Allobates femoralis. The sequence continues at coordinate 208,108,494 of JARQOC010000002.1, read as the reverse complement.
TCTGTGCCCGCTTTCCATGGTGCAGGTGGTGCATCTCCTTTTGGGAGGTGGTAGAGGTGGTGGATTTTCACAATCATCTTCTGGGTGAAATCTTTTGAGCCGAACTTGAAGGCTAGAGGGGATACTGATTTTCATGCTTCTCCTGGAGAGCTCTCCAAGCACTAGTTCATGGGCCAATTTTTCCAGCTAGGCTCTTCTACAGAGATTTTCAAGCTGGTTTTCAAGGTAAATCACTTGTGAATTTATACCACCCAAATTCAACATAGTGAAAAATATGACCATTGGCTAGCGCCTGGTGTTTCTGCTGCTGCTGAAAGTTGAGCACATCTGACCTGCTTTATCAACACCCCCTTTGTTTGCATTACAATCTGATAAGAAGAAAATAATATGTGTCAGGGAACAATGTACCTGAGAAGCACACTTTCATTTGTGAGAAAACCTTACTTATTTTTATGAAATAACCACAAACTTTGCACTATCCATTCATAAAACAAGCTAAATTAACAATTGTGATGACTAAAAACATTAAACACCAACCTTTCATAGTATGACTTGTTTGAGAACAATGTGTCTGAGAAGCCAGCACAGTTAGATCTGCTCTCCTGAGTCTCTCCAGTAGAACTGTGATACTGGGTTTCACAAGGCATCAAGATTCAGGAAGGTATTGGGGGGTGGGGGATTTACTTATAATCTGAGGAGGGAGAAAAGAAACTACAAAAGCTGTGCCTGTCAGATCACTTGTTCCTGATGGAGGGTTAGGCTGGAAACACATTGTCTGAGTGACATGCGAGTTACTCGCACGGGTCTTGGTTCATTCACTCCCCCTCTCTGGACGGGAGCAGTGGAAAAACATCCCAAAGGCCAGGGTCACACATGCCCATGCGCTTTTTTAAGCCCTTAGAATACGGGATCCGGCTTTCTAAGGGTGCCAATAGTGTCCCCTGAGGTCCAGGATGCTAGCAGCGTTTTTGGGATGCTGCATAAAAACGCATGCATTTTTTGAAAAACGCACAGACACATACGTTAACGCATATGGGTTTTTGGACTTTGAAAAAAATGCCCAAAATGTTCCCAAAA